>OX383273.1:0-1200000 GCA_947522985.1 Lithophane socia | reverse complement strand
TCTATGACACGAAGCGTGAAGCAGAGATACGAGTATACCCACATTTCGCGAGGTTTGCTTATCCTTACTTCCATATTTAATATTATAAATGCGGAAGTAACTCTGTCTGTCTGTCGCGCTTTCACGCCAAAACTACTGAACCGAATTAAATTAAATTTGGTACACATATAGTACAGAGCCTGAGAAAGGACATAGGCTACTTTTTATCGACATACCACGCGGGCAAAGCCGTGGGCGGAAGCTAGTTTGTAATAAGGTCAAGAATCCAGACTCCAACCTACTACTGTATAACAAACTTGTTTTTCCCAAAAACCGAGGAACATTTTTTTCACCAGCAACCCGACCCTCGCAGCAAAAGCTCCTATTATCCGTCCAATATAAATTGTCGCTCTCACTTACACAATTATCTTTCAGATAGAAGCGACTCATCTTCGTCGTATTACATTGGATGCTGCGGGAACAAACACCATTTACAATCCCACTCCTGAAAATGAACTCTAAACCAACGTGATAAGGGTTATGTTGAGTGTATTTAGAAGGTTTTTTCAGCAACTGACCCATATAGGTTTGATGGGTTGTTTTAGAAACTCGTTTGATTGACGACATCGATTTACTTTTTTTAATTGTCATGTCTGCTGCACGGGTAAGCTGTTAACACCGCCAGGCGCCAGGGTCTGGTCTGAGTGATCTATTTTTATTTTTTAGGCTTACGGATGCATGAGGAGCTCGTGGCTAAGTAATAACAGCCGCACAGGTCGATCCATCAGGTTAAAGCTTGCCGGGGTTAGTCCCTGAATGGGTGACTATCTTTACATATCGAGACTCCTCCTTGCCTCGGAAAGCACGTTAGGCCATTGGCCCCGGCTGTCATTCGAGAATCTTTGACAGTCGTTACGGGTCGTCAGAAGCCCGAAAGTCTGACAACCAGTCTTACCAATGGGTATCATATTACCCATTCACTGGGTTGTGGAGGTCAGATAGGCAGTCGTTTGACCCTACGAATATGATACGGAAGAAAATTATTCATAGTGCCATATTTATTATATCCATATTTGTTATGATCGCGAATCATGTTTTGATCTACAACCTGATACTGACCTGTAAATTGCAAAAAACGTAAGAAAATTTGAAAAACGTGTGTACACTCCGCTACACATCAAGCTATACTATTTCAGTTTATACTGATCTCGCATTATATAGGATTTCCGTACAATGCCAGGTCAGCTTATACTGGGAATTTACAGCTTGATGTGTACAACAAGTGTTATTACTTTGATATTAAAAAACTCATAGCGGTACATGGTACCAGCATTGGAACCTGCAACCTGTTGCTTTAAAAGCCGGTCTGTAATCCTCTGAGCCACCGAGAGCCACCGCTACTGTCTGAATGAAGTACTAAAGATAAAGCAGGTTTTTAAATAAATAATTAAATAAACTTTAATTAAGTGTCTCGCCTGAGTCCGAGTTAATTTGTTATTTGTTTTATCCCAGTGTTGTGTCCTTGCGATTACGGGTCAAAAAAGTCCCCTTTTTATTAAATGGGGTAAATAACCAAATTCACTAGGATTGTGGATTTTGTTGGTTTTATTTCTTCTTTTCGAGTCTCTCGTTATACATTTTGGAAATGGCAATTTTTGTAAAAAGAAATAAAAATTTGCTTGTTATGGTCTCGGACACCAAGAAAGGTCCCGTGAGAAGTCAATACAAAAACCTCTTCACTGTCGGTGGCTATAAAACAGCACTACTTAGAAAAAGTGTGTTCTGCATGGGTCCAATAATACCGAACAGCATAAAAAGTGACATCCTTCAACAATTTAAAAATAAACTCAAGGCTTTTTTGATACAGAAATGTTATTATTCCATGTGATTTTTTGAATGACCCCATGTGTGACATCTCAACAGTTTGACATTATTATTCGTAACAATTTTGTCCAAGATCTGGACCTATTAAAATGACTTAAATTATTATCTATTTCATAATTTTGTATTGACATTATTTGTTAAATTTTGCATGCCAAAACTCAGGCAGAATGTATCCGGCTCACTATATTTTTTATAACAACTTTATTGTACAATACCTACATTCTATGCGAATAAATGATTTGAATTTGAATTTCGAATCGATCTTTTATGTTATTTGGGCCCAATAAATTGAGATTGAGGAGCTCGTGGCTAAATAATAACAGCTGCACGGGTGGATCCATCAGGTTAAGCTACGCTTGCCGGGGTTGGTCCGTGGATGGGTGACCATCTTTACATATCGAGACTCCTCCGTGCGTCGGAAAGCACGTTTAGCCGTTGGTCCCGGCTGTCATTTTTAGATCTTTGACAGTCGTTACGGGTCGTCAGAAGCCTGAAATTCTGACAACCAGTCTTACCAAGGGGTACCTACCGTGTTACCCAGTAACTGGGTTGTGGAGGTCAGATAGGCAGTCGCTCCATGTAAAATACTGGTATTCAGCTGCACCCGGTTAGAGAAGCCGACCCCAACATTGTTGGGAAAAGGCTAGGCAGATGATGGGCCCAATAAATTACGCTATTTACTTGACCAGTTAGGTCAAGTAAATAGTGTAAAAAGAAACTGAAGTTGTACTTATGAAATTATATGCCATTTAAGTTAACCAGAACTTATCCGGAAGGGCTGGCACAGCAAAACGATCCGGTTTTGTTATCATGAACTTCTGCATCGAGGAGCATAGACCATAACAGCTAAGCGGGTTTTGTTTACTGAGTGAATGTCGCTCGTAATACTAATTGACAAAGGCCCACCCAGTGTCGCGTTACTGGGCCAATTTCCGGATCACTACCAGCCTTTTATGGTGGCTTGGTACCTACATAGCATCCGCGCATTGGCGTTTAATTACATTATTAATTAGCGTAACTGGCGAAATATGGATGTACTATCGGTACCCCTCTGCCTAACCTTACGTGGAAAACACGCGTGATGTTATGTTATGATTGTGTATTTTTAATTAAAACGGTACGCCAAAACATAATTGTAATGTTCATTAGGTAAACATGTTTTAATGCAATAAAGCCGCCATCATGCTCTGCCCTGCCTTATCCTAATTTATTTGTTCTTCCATATACTTCTCCATTATATAGGACTAGGTGATGCCCGCGGCTTCGCCCGCTTGACATATTATACACTAAAACCCTTCTCGAGAACCACTCTATCCATTGGTGAAAACAGCATGAAAATCGGTGCAGTAGTTTTTGAGTTTTTCCTTTTAATTAACTGTTTGTTATTCTTATTGTAGTCGCGTCACTTTTCAAAATATTACAAACTCATTTTACAAAATAAACAATGGCTCTCTGAGTACATTAATTCCTCTCCCTATTACATTTCTCTTAGTACAAATAGCGCGAAATTAGTCAGTCCGTTGGATGCGCAATGAATCACCCTTTGAAGACGGAAATTATTCAGCTTTTAGACTATTTTAAATAATGTATTCTATAGCACTAACGAGTTGAGTTTAAATAATATCAAAATTGTGCTCCTTTAGAAACATCAGCAAACTGTTCATGAAAGTTTGTATACAATTTATAGGCTACGAAATGTGACGTGTTTTTCTATAGCTAGGTTTTATAAAAGTCACGAAAGTTGTTAATGTTTTGTTTATTGATTGACTTCTTTGATTAAACCTGTACAAATATCACTATTTCACACAAGCACAAACACCAAACAAAACGAGGAAGCTCAAAAATTTAAGTACCAGGGTTGCAAAAATGGTGGAGCAGTTGCTTTGACCACAGCACAGATGGCAGACGAGCCACTCTAGACCTCTCTCCTCAGCTAAATTTACCAGGATACTGTCAGCGTTATAGAGTAAGTAATCTTGAATAGGCTTCCATAAGTAGAACAGAAATCCTTCTAACAATATTATTGATATTGGTATCTGAAAAAAAGGCATATTTGCATAAGCAAATATCTATATATATAAAAGAAAGTCGTGTTTGTTACAACACTTATAACTCGAGAACTGCTGGACCGATTTTGATTTGTTGGATTTGTCTTCGCCCAGAATAGCAGAATAACTGTTAAAAATTGGAAAAATTCACGAAAAAAAAAATATGAAGAAAAATCGTTTTCTCATACATTCTGTATAGAATGGGTTTTTTGATAATATCTCGGTAGATAGGTAGGTAGGTGTAGGTAGGGTAGGTAGGTAGGGTAGGGTAGGGTAGGTAGGTAGGTAGGGTAGGGTAGGGTAGGTAGGTAGGGTAGGGTAGGTAGGTAGGGTAGGTAGGTATGATAGGTAGGGTAAGTAGGTAGGGTAGGTAGGTAGGTAGGGTAGGGTAGGGTAGGTAGGTAGGGTAGGTAGGTAGGGTAGGTAGGTATGGTAGGTAGGGTAAGTAGGTAGGGTAGGTAGGTAGGGTAGGTAGGTAGGTAGGGTAGGTGCGCCGTAGATATTTACTTGCTACCCGTGCGAAGCCGGGGCGAGCAGCTAGTTGCATATAAATGCATAAGCTGAAAAAAGAGGAGGCCTATGTGTTTTGACAAGAACTGCCAGCTACCTGCAAAACATGAATGCAGTAAGCGAGCAGTAAGCTTATCCTTTCAGGAGGCCTCTCCATCTCTTTCCCCCACGAAGTAAGATTAAAATAATACTGCTGTAAGCGTTGGTGGTAGGGGGCCAGAACGATTCACTAGTCGTCACCAGTGACAGCCAGTTTCGCCCACTGCTGTGTTCAGGCCTACTTCCTTTAGTGTCGTGCTTCCCTGGTATGTGCTTGTCTCATCCATGCCTTACCCGCGGTGATTTCTAGGTCATTCACCCATTTGGCTGACATAAGATAACTGGATAATGGACTTACCTCTAAAATCAAAAATAGTAAATTGCATTTTCTCGAAAAAATTAGGGGAAATAGATCAATCTGACGGAGAACTAGGCATACGCTCAATAGGTAGACTAGGTTGGAAGTGAAGAATTTGTTTCTTAGTATTTTAGCTGTAACAAAAGATAGATTAGATAGATAAGTTAATAAAGAGGAAGAAGGATGAATTATAGATAAGTTAATAAAGAGGAAGAAGGATGAATTATATAACTGATGCCGAGCAGTTAGGAAACCAACTATAAAACAAATTAACTAGCTTTGGCTACACAGAACAGATGAGGAGAGCAGAAGAGTATAATTTTAAAGATGCTGAGGTGAATATTTTCATTAAGATTCTTTCTTTTTAGCGTGTCAATGGCAATTTCAAATGAGTCAGCCCAGAATTTAGCTGTGAGTTTAGTGCCAATAGTAGCGTCCATCAGGTATCAGGGCACGCGGGACACAATGACCCGTGTCCCATCGGTTGAGGATCAGCACCGACACATTTGCACTGACCGGGTTTGCGGGAACTTAAGTCTGGAGTCAGTTTAAGAACTTCCAGGTTAGCCAAGGCAACCCATGTCTAAGATGTTTGGTGGTACCTATAGCAGGTGGAACGAATGGGCTGGGGACGGAGACAGTACAGATATTTCGTTGTTGCTTACAGCTTCTACAAATAGGTTTATAGACTAGAATATAATAAAATGTAATTTATTGTTCAGTCTAACACCATTCGCTTTTTCCTGGTTTTGAAGTAGCCCAAGAAGTGTCGGTGCCACCTAATCCTCAAGGGCGTCGAAGTTACAACCATCAATCGGCTTTTTTCAGAATAAAGACACTTACAATCATAAAGTATGTGAATTTCGTTTATAAGTAAAGATAAGGCCACCACAAGAGCAATAGGACTTGTCATAGAATTGATATTCTATTTAATTTAAATTAATTAATATTAAAAACTAAAAACATTTCTCTAAAAATAATAAATATGTAAATAAAAGTGACAGTGACGTTTAACTAAACGCTATGGTTCTTTTTGGTATTCCGTCATTACTTATATTATGACCTTTTTGCTCTGGAGAATTTACTTATTGTTGGTCGTTGTTTTACATAATAAAACCGCGATATTCTTCATTGTAAAATAGTTGTGGTTACTAGGAAAACATAATGTAATAGCTGGTTAAACACGTGTCGACTGTAAACTTTTACGACCTCTCGAACCTTGATGTGGCCAGAGTACACGTGAACTGTATTGTGCAATGCAAACCACTTTGTGTTCCTATGCCACCTCGTTCTCCTAGCTGAATGGCTATGACTAGTCTATTTACGACTACATGAACTGTTATAGTAAGCAGTTTTTTATTTGGAACATAAACAAATTGCCATAATTAATTACAATGGTAACGAACGATGATAGCTACAAAAGTTAAAAACAGTGTCGCAGCTATCAACGCCCGTCTAAAAAAAGAAAGAAACACATCGTTCCACACTTATCTATGGTATGGTAACAGTTTAGCTGACCTTGGTGATAAAACTCTAATATCTGATAGTTTAGTTAACAACTTAAATCGTACCAACACATGAGAAAACTGATTTCAAAAATCGGTTTCCGCACACCCCGCGGTTGCAAAGTTAAAAATATTTTAGATTTTTGATACTGTGTTAATTTAATTTGTTTGATTTTACTTTTCTTCTTCACTAACCTGACCACCACTATTGCCTATATATTTACAAGTTTTAATAAAAATTAGCTTGCTTTATTAGCTTGTCTTTCCAGCTCTACTATGAAGCGTTGGAAAGACGAGCTTCGAAAATCAGTACGACAACATATTGAACCTAGTTCCAAATCAAATAGTTACATACATAACAGATCTTACCACGTTAACTGATACCAGCAAGCTTCCCCTAATATCTAATCTGAAGGCTTTTACGAACTTAAAGACTGGCCACACGGAACACCATACGCCACAGAACCTTGTATCACGTAAAACAAATCAATATCTCTTTTAACATATACACGCCTGGTCCAAAAATAGTAACGACCCGAAATAAATAAACCATTGCTATTGATTTGAGACGTGTAGACCAACTGTAACGTAGTTCAAACAACCTGTAATTATTGAATTCTTTATAACCTTCTACGATGAAAATAGCGATAAACGAGAACCAACAAATATAGCCGTACTAAATTCAATTTCTTTGACGCAATCCTTCTGTTAGATTAGTTCTTCAGGAAGTTGGTAGCGAGCCTGGCTGCCCAGGGTCCACCAGAAGTACTTAAGTATTCTTGGAGGTTCTGTTGAGATTATTTTCTGATCATGCTATTTTAAAAAAGCCTGTGAATAGTACCATATTATTAAACCGCAAATCAGGTGTTTTTCATATAAAGCACTTGAAGGTTGAAACTTTAAGGCAGTATCATTAAATACGTCATGATTCTAGCTTCACTGAATATCTATCTAAATTATACATTACGTACACCTAATCGGTCACAGAATAACATGCATGATACTCAAAATTAAAGGATTCAAATAAAAAGTCCGTAACTAACCAAGCACAAGGTTTTATAACATCAATAAAACAGTTGAAAAACAAACGCAGCCAGCTCACTTTTATTTAAACTTAATCCTTTTATTATTTGCTTGATTGAACATTCACGGTTTGGTTATTTTATGACCTTCCATAAAACTTCTAGATTATTTTTGACCAAGATTCATTTCTACAAGTGGTTCCAACCACAAATTTTGGACGGGAAAATACTCAGATGATCTTCAAATACCGTAAGAAAGAGAAATACTAACAAGACTCTCCGCATAAAGACTGAATTAACCTAAATTCTGAAACACAAAGAGAAAAATCATAATTTGCTTAGAAATTCCATCTGTCTTTACGACAACGCAGTCATAAAATGCAGACATAAAACATGTTATCGAAGTACACAAAAACTCATTACAAATGGAAATCAGCAACTTGGATTAAAAATTTAAGATGAAACCAAGATGATTATACACATAAACGGAGACATAATTATAACTGTTTTTATTTCAATATTTGTGAACAATGTGCTTAGAATAGAAACTACGGATTTATCTGAAGAAGATGACAAGTTGTTAGCTATAAATAAAGAGGATGAGGATGGCATTACCGCTTATGACGAACCACCACCCTATGCTTTAAAAAAAAGTGTTTTAAGACAGAAAAATGATGATAATGAAGAAGATATAAAATCCCTTTTAGAAGAGAAATATAAGTTTAGGAATGATGAGACGTCTACGAGGTTTAAGGTGGCCCGCGAGGAGAGAGGTGAATTCCCAGGTTTGTTAATCCATATACCCTTAAATAACCCATAAGAGCGAAATATAAATAAAAAAGAAAGCATGGATGAATTGAATTTTGTAAATCTAATCGACAAATTGCAATAATTCCGCACGAGTAATTGCAAATTCATTCGATTCGTTTTTAGATCAGTGTAGTTTAGTTTAGAAAATATTTATCTAATAGTGTGAATTTTGAGATAATACTTTCGCGAAACCAATTCTTGTTCATTATTGTTTCCGGTTTTACTCACATGTTTGTTTCGG
This sequence comes from Lithophane socia, assembly GCA_947522985.1. Taxonomy (NCBI): domain Eukaryota; kingdom Metazoa; phylum Arthropoda; class Insecta; order Lepidoptera; family Noctuidae; genus Lithophane; species Lithophane socia. Next base: position 1,191,604 of record OX383273.1, on the reverse strand, counting down.
GGTTGCTCGACCAGTTTCGAAAACAGACGGGTCCGTTTTTTATGAGCTCGTCAAGCGGCGGGGGACCAGGTCGAACTCCACACAAACATGTGAGTAATACTGTAAATGATAATAAACAAGCCTTTTTGGATCTCTTTTACTCCTAACTAATCTATGTCCATCATCATTCTGCCGAAAGACGTCCACTTTTGGACATAGGTCTCGCCGTAGGTTCCTTGCCTTCCCAATCAAAATCAATCAACTATTAGCAAAATCACTCGAAGTACTAGGAGAACAATGTATTGTAGAATATGGTGCAATTTTATTTATCCTTTAGTCTAGTCCAGTAATAGTAGTAGCTGTGAGTGATTTTTTAAAGACGTTAAGACTCTTTACATTTTATAGCCTCCTAGTAATACTATTCTCCATACAAAATGATCATGAGAACTTGTAGTACATCGTTCTTCAAAACTTCTCACGTCAAAATCTCTTCAACCGTTCTTGATCGACGGCACAAATAAGGAATCTCATAGTAGTAACAATTATTGTGAACGTTTTATATCCTCTTAGTATTCCCTGAGAACCATGACGATCGCAACATAGCATGGGCTTTCCGGTCGTATGCCGTGCGTCGCATCGTGGGTGGTATGGAGACCACCATTAGCATGTATCCATACAACGTGGCCATCTCCAGGAACGCTAAGCATTGGTGTGGAGGATCCATCATTGATGAGCAGTGGGTGCTCACTGCAGGACATTGCTTGGAAGCGTGAGTTGGTCATTTTACTAGAACAGGAGTTACCAAATGGTGGATCGTGGTCCGTATCCGACTTTTTGGAGGCACAAAAAATAAACTAAAACTTAATCTAAAAAATAGTAATATTCAGACAGATATTTCAAAGTAAAACTTGAAACGAAACCTAACAGTATGTAATTTTGATATATCAAACCGAATGCGCGTAGACAGAAAACATCGTGAGGAAACCGGCATGTCCTAGAACCAAAAATTCGAAAACATGTGACCCGCACTGGACCCGCGTAGTGAATTACGGCCCACTTCCTCTCACCGAGAGGATGCCTGTGTCCCAGCATTGGGAACATTCAAACTCAAACTCAAAGCATTTATTTCAATTAAACCATTTACAGGCACTTTTGAATAGTCAAAGAATCGGTCAGTTAGTCAAAAAGTTGAAGCTAGTTGCCCATTCCAAATCGTAGATCTCTATGGAGAAGAACGGGCAAGAAACTCCAAGGACACTCTTTTAAAAATGGATATAGATATTACAAAATCCTGGGTACAGTATTCTTGGTGCTTCTATATGTGAGAACAATGTCAAATGAAAAATAATCAAAAACAATTCAAAATATAAGATTAAAAATAAGCCCTGGCAGATAAGAGATGACCAGTCTCAACTGACAGCGCCCGTTCACGAACATGACACGTGGGTCAGCACCATCCAGCTCAACCATTTTGTAGGGAACCGAATGATCCAACACACGCGCCACCATCAGCGAGACATTTAAGTGAGTATGACATACTCTCATCAGCCATGCTCTTTCAAGTCAATATAAAACATGATACCATATTAAACGGCTCCATGGTACTCACATTTACAAAATTGAAAAAATGCTTCTAATTTATACAAAACTATAATTTGCAATGTACATGAAAGATTAAAATAATAGAATTTAAAGAAAAAAATAAATAAACTTAAGTTTGTAAAGTCAGAAAAAAAAAGGGGAAGCAACTCTTCCAAATATTAAAAATTTTAACTAGTAAGCCCTAGTGCCTGTGGAGCAGGACCAGCATTAAGCCAAGCATTTTTATCTACAATATAATCATCCAACTTATAATATGCCTGTCTACATAGTGTGCGTTTAATGCATGTTTTAAATTTCTTCTCATTTAGTTGAAGAATAATGAGTGGTATTTTATTATATTTTTAGGCTAATGTTTGCAATGAAATCATATTTTTTTTTTAAACATAATAACTATTTAAAAAAAAATGTTCATACTTCCAATCATGTAGAGATTACTGTGTGAGAAAGGTATCTCACAAGTTAGATTTGCTCAGTTCATGCTCCTTTACCTTGCAGAGCCTACGACGGAGACAAGGCGAAGCTGCAGCCGTTCATCGTTAGAGCGGGAAGCTCCTTCCACAACCGAGGAGGTTACCAAGCTCGGGTTAATAAGGTGGGTCTAATAAAATAAAGTTTACCTAGAATCTACTCAGCCTATCGCAGTCCACTGCTGGGCATAAGCCTCTCTCAATTTGCGCCACAACACCCTGTCCTCTGCCTTCGGCATCCAGTCTGTCCCAGCCACTTTCTTAAAATCTTCGGTCCATCTAGCTTGGGGCGTCCCACGCTACGCTTGCCGATATGCGGTCTCCACTCTAGGACTGGTCTGTTGCTGCGGGAAAGTCCGAAAGGGATACCGGGGCCCTTGGCAACAGGCAACTGAAGGAACACGGGTGGATTTTAGTCAGTAAAAGTCTGCCACGCCCTTCAGCTCCACCCAGAGCGGGAGAAGTCATTTGATGATTGCCGTACTAGAAAAAAAAAAAAAAAGATTCGTCTGTTACCTACACTTGATGATAATCGTGCAACTTTAAACTTGGTTTTATGCTTCATAGCTGCATCAAATGGATTCAATACAAAAAAATTGAATTGAAGGCCTATTTAACTAAAGTAGGGAAGGACCAAATTGCTAAAGTGACCAGTTTTAAACAAAGAAATAATATAGAAAAAAAACTGCTGGACATAGGCGTCTTCGAAGCATCGGCCTGCACTCATTCAGCGGATTCCTGCGATCTTCACCTGAATAAAAATATTCGTATTATTATTCTGAACTATCTCTTGGCGCAATTGGTTTTTCCCCATTAACACTGTAATAGTTATTGTTAAATATTGTAAAAGCCAATTATTTTTAAAAGACTTATCGTAGGGTTTTTTGCCGGCTCTGCTATATAGGACCAATTGGAACCGTGCACCTAGCTTCTGACGTTTCGTAAGTGTCCATGTAGATTAATCCTACTATCATGCTAATATTATAAATGTGAATGTTTGTTTCTCAATCACGCAAAAACTACTGAATGGATTTAGATGAAATTTGGCAAAAGGATAGTTTATAACCTGGATTAACACATAGGATACTTTTATCCTGACATTCCCACGGGATCGAGACTTACGCGGGTGAAACCGCGGGGCGCAGCTAGTGTGAAATAAAATATTTTGTTTTTGAATAACTCGTGTGACAGCAGAATTTTAGAACCATTTCTACATTTGCAGGTATTCTTTCCTCGGAAGTACGTGCCCGGTAGCGCGGACTATGACTACTCGCTGCTGCGCCTAGACCGGCCCATGCCAATAGGCAGGAACATCGCTGTCCTCAACCTACCCTCGAAGGATTACCTGATGAAGGAGAGCGATATCCTTATCGTCACAGGATGGGGGAGTACTGATGTGAGTGCCATAGACTTGGCCATTGCCAAAAACTAGGTGACACAACTCAGATGTAGCATAAAGGAGATAATTCACCGTCCATACATTTTAGTGAAAAGTGAAGAGAATAATAATATATGTTCTAACGGAATATATAATTTTTTTGTTTGGCCCAAAATGAATTTGTATTCATTCATTTCTATTTTACGAATGTATTTGGTGATATGACTTTACAAGTTATTGCGTTTGCATAAAGATCATTTTGACCTAAAGCAATCATAAAGATTGGAGATTAAAGGCGCACTCAGTTCGGATGGTGATCGGTTTTATGAATTTCCCGATGCTAGGACATCTAAGTTGTGTCGTCCTGTACTATCTTCTAACTATAAAATGTAGAAGCTCCATAACCATCGATGTATCCAAAAGGGGATCTGAAAACCCTTGAGAATTATTTCAATGCCATTTTCACCATTATTATTATTTCCCAAAATAGGTTTACATCTATTAAATAGGTGTTTCCCTGGAGGAACTGCTTACAAGAGATTTATTATAAAAACCGGCCAAGTGCGAGATCGGACTCACGCACGAAGGGTTCCGTACCATTATCTATAAAAACGGCAAAAAAAACGGCATGTTTGTTGTATGGGAGCCCCCCTTAAATATTTGTTTTATTTTAATTTAATTATTTATTTTTAAAGTGAATATATAATTAAATATTCTGTGAATATTTCAAGCGTCTAGGCTGTTGCCGTATTATCAATATCGAGCAAAAACGAGCAAATAAATCACGTTTGTTGCTTGGTAGTTTTTGTTGTTGTTTATAGCGGCAACAGACAATACATCATCTGTGAAAATTTAAACTGCCTAACTATGAGGTTCATGAGATAAAGCCTGGTGACAGACGGACAGACAGCGGAGTCTTAGTAATATGATCCCGTTTTACCCTTTGGGTACGGAACCCTAAAAAATCAGCGTTGTCTCATTCCCAAATTCTAATTAAATGTGTTTGCTTACCTTGGTTGATCGCCTACATGCGAGTGATATCTATGCTACCTATATTAATGTCTTATGGCTCAACACTTTATCTGTAAAAAGGAGTCCGGTTTCGGCCACATCCCGGACCGGGTGCGGTTCGTCCCGGTGCCGGTGATGCGGCTGGATGACTGCCAGAACTCGTACCGATTTTACATCACGCCACGGATGCTGTGTGCTGGATACGCCACCGGTGGGAAAGATGCTTGTAATGTAAGTGGGATATTTATTTATTAACAGGTAATGCAATACAATACAATAGTAAATTATTATACTTACAAGTCGCAATAAATAAATGAGCTAACTTACTATACAAATAAATCGAAAAACAAAAGGACACAGGCCACATCGCTCACATACGATTAGTAGACAGAAAAATAGAATATTATTCTCCATCTCCCTCTCTGTTCAACTCTCTCTCTCTCTCTCTTTTAGTAAAGCTTGAAATTTAATTTACTATTTATTTTAAGAGGGCTGTTTTCTAATGTTAAAAGTTTTTTGTGCATAATATTCTGACTTTCTATTAATATGACACTGAGCTTAGGAAAGTATTGTCACACAAGTATGAGACGACAAAAAGCCGTAGGTACCTACATTAACGGCCTGGGGCTGGGCCCAAATTGCTTGACAAGCACGTGTTTTTTTCGTGATTGCCAAGCAATTTTGACCGTCTATTAAGACTATTGGGACTTTGCGACTGAATTCGGTGCTAAAATAATCGCTATCTATGTCGATATTGCTGCCCCTGGTTATGTTTATTTATTTATTTATTTATTTGTGTAAAATTAAAAATATTGTAACATTCTTTCAACTTCTCCTTAGCACGATTCCGGCGGCCCAGCAGTCCGGGACGGCGTCCTCCTCGGCATAGTATCCTTCGGCGGCAAGCAATGCGGTGACCCTCGCTCCCCAGGAGTGTACAGCCGAGTGTCCGAGGTCACGGAGTGGGTGGAAGACACCATCACGAATAACGAAGCGGACACCGTGCCCGAACTGCTGCCGAAGATACAGAAGGCAAGGCAACGGGAGAAGGACTTGCAGAAGTAAGTATGAGAGCAGTAGTAGGTAGAGCGCCTTATGAAGGAGCTCACTAGCACAATATCTCACAACGCCGACTGTGTCTGAAAACCAGCGCTGTGGCTTCTCGCATAGTCTCACAGCATTATCCTGAAAGCGTGGATGTGACGCATATTTTCCTCTCACCATTCCTTTTTTGTGTTTGTTTTACTTTGCCTCATATTTACCGCAAATATTTGTATTTTCATTTTGGCGCCGGTGTAATTATCTACAGGTACTTCCCTCATTTCATCTTTGTCTCCTGAATGACAACGCACCTGGAATGCCTACTCACTTCAACAAAATAAATGCTCAGCCAATGTCTAATTTTAGTTGGTAAAACTCCAACCAGCTGTCTAATTGCATAACCATTTTTTCGTATAAGAATACGACTAATCTGTTTCATTTTAACTTTTATGAGCAGTTTTTTTTTGTCGAACTTATGATAGTAATAGATTAGCAATCTGTTACAAAGCGATATAGATTGCGATTGATCGTGTATTAGGGTGCTGACTTCTTAACTGTTACAGATTCAAATCACGAGTAGAAGACAAGAAGAATAAAATCAAATCCTGGCTCCGCGAGACACTGAGGTCGCCAACATTTATAGAACTAGCAAAAAAGAAACTTAAGGAAGCGGGGTTTCACACAAGAAGAGCCAGTGATTATGAATCGATAAATGTGAGTAATCTAGATGATAAACAGATAGATGAAATTAATCTGACAAATATGATTAATGATAGAATAATAGAGAATGGTGAAGGTACTGAATCGGATAAATTGTTGAGAACTTTGGCTTTGCATGAGGTTATGACAAATGATGAGAGCAGAGAAATCTTTCCTCAGAGGGCTCAGTCAAACGAGTCTGACAGTATTGAGAGCTTCATAGCTTATATAGGTGCAGGTAGTAAATAAATATTGATAATAATGTGTTGGATTTTTATTTTTGTTCGACAGGAATCTTGTAATTTTCTTGTTGAATAATATGTTCTTGAAGACAGCGCTATCTATGATTTATTTATGAAACTTATAAGAGACTAGGTCACTCAGATTGTAAGAATGTTGTTGGTTTTTTACTGTTAATCAACAGCCATATATTTATATAATGCTGTAACCAATATATTAAAATAATAAAAGTTCAGTGAATGTTTGCTATGAGACAGTGACCTACCCCAGTAGTCATTTTAAATGTCGAAATAAGTTTTCTCCATTCGATAAGAGATGGCGCTATGTTTATTAGTGTTGCTATTCGATGGTAGATAGTGCTAGAAGTAGCAGTTTGTTATATTGTAAATAAAAAATAATTCCGTAACCCCAACTTCCTTTTTCGGGACATAAATCAAGAAATTACTTACACGATGTGTATGTCACAAAACAATGGTGATTAATTATGATGGCTGCTGATAATTAATGAAGGGTTATTTAAGAGGTACTTTCGTTACATTATAATGCTCTCCATGAATAATTGACTGAAACGTTCTATTTTAGGGTAGGTATAGATAGGTGCCTATGCAATTGCAGGCACATTAGAAATTTCAGCTGTTTCTGGAATTACATCGCATCTGCGGTACTCGAAAATCTCTATTTGTTAGCAATGATCACGACATCCCAGTGTGTCAGCTTGCATGTCATTAAAAAAAAAAACTGTTCTGCTCAAGAACCTGTGTCTATCATTAGCGTTATTAATGCTTGAATTATAAACGGCACAGGGGAAGCCTGGCTTCAAGTGGAACCTGCGGTCAGAGCGCCTTTTAAGATCTACCAAGCACCGTTACATGTCCAGAAGTGATCCTTACTGGCGCACTATTACTGCTAGAACTAAGTTAAATAGGTATGTACAATGAAAATAAAGATGATGAAGGGGAATAACAAAGACCGATAGTGTAATATGCGAAAGCTATGATGGAGTTTAACTATGTATTTTTAAGAGAGAAGTAGACCCGCAACCCCAAATAAATTTCAAGACTAGGTATAAGGCAAGGCAGGAATAAGTTATCAAGAGCTTGATTTAGATAACAATCCTAATCCTAAGCTATCACAATTAAATATATATCCCAACTTATTATTATAAACGCGAAAGTGAGTTTGTTTGTTTTTGTTGGTTTCTGTACGCTTTCTCTCTAAAACGGCTGGACGGATTTGGATTAAATTTGGCACAGGGGTAGACCTTGATCTGGAGAAGGACATAGGCTACTCCTGGATTTTAGATGATGTCGCAGGCAAAACAGTTAGTTTCAGATATTATTATGTAGTACTCGCAACCGGCGCACATGGATGACAAGATAATATATTGAACGTAGATGAAACGTATGAAGTGCGTATGGATCGTTGCAAGAGACGTTCTGTAGTTTCTACCTTATAAATTATAATTTTTTTGGTGGAATAAAATACAATAATTATGATCTATAAAACGTTGGTTTTTATGGTGAGAGATTTTGTTCTCTGCTTTTAGTGTTTATTGCATTTTAATAAAATTATGATTGTGTAAATTCTTATTTGGCACTGCACATTATAAAAAGACAGAAATTGGTCTGTTCTTTCCTGGGAAGTACATAATACAGCTAGCGTAGCGTAGTGTGGGATGCCCCCCAGCTAGATGGACCGGATGCGGAAGGAGGAGGGCAGAGTGTTGTGGAAGAGGCCTATGTCCAGCAGTGGACTCCGATAGGTTGAGTTGATTGACATATACAGCTATGTCATCGAATCTTAGTCACTCACAATTGTTTTATCATAATGTGAATGTAATCAAAACAAAATTAATTACAATAGAGGTGGTCCTAAATTGAGACCACACTGCCTATAGTTAAATCCTATAAGGACTCGATGACTAATTTGAAGTAATTTCGAAAATGGATATGAATGACAAGTTAATTTTAACTAATGATCCATTGTCGAATGCTAATTTACTGTACATTAATTAATTTATTCTATGTATTGATAACAAACATAAGTTAGCGGCGACTATAAACTTTATCTGAACGATTAAAATAACTAATAGTTGCGTCACGCTGGTACCAGGATCGTAGAAGATGCGAGAAATGTGCGTAATGATGTTCGACGATCATCATATTAATGATTATAGAAGGTAGGTGCAAACTTGACCTATCTGTAAGTACTGTTGGTCGGTATAAACAAAGCTTCATGGGAAGATATTTCCATGTGCATTAAGTAATTAAAGTATGATTCTTCTTTTCTCGTTTCCACGTAAAACGCGTGCATGCTGTAGGTATTTCAGCCTGAAGGTATGAGTGCCAAAGACTTTACCGGCTCATGAGACGTGTCAATTTTGCCAGGTGCTATACTACTCGTAGGTACATGGAGGACGAGCCCGGTGGGGATTATTGCAGTATTTTATAAGGCTGACAGTTAGCCATTTTTAACACCAAAAGTTACAACAGAATTACCCTTCGTAGTGACAAAGGGTGGGCGTTTTAGGGTAATTCTGTATGAAGTGTCATAGTGTTTGAGCTGGGAAGAAGTAGCGCAACAAACTCCCTAGCAACACGGCTCTTACTCATCATCATCTGCCCAGCCTTTTCCCAACTATGTTAGGGTCTTAATGTCGGTTTCCAGTCTAACCGGATGCAGCTGAATACCAGTTATTTACATGGAGCGACTGCCTATCCGACCTCCACAACCCAGTTCCTTTGGGTAACACGATATACCTTGGTAAGACTGGTGGTCAGACTTTCGGGCTGCCTAAGACCCGTAACAACTGTCAAAGATCTACAAATGACAGCTGGGATTTCGAGGCACGGGTGGCACGGGTCTTGGTACCTATGTAAAGATAGTAACCCATCCACGGATCAACCGTGGCAAGCATAGCAACACGGCTCTGACTGTTCTATCATAAAAAAAACTTGTGATTCTATTTCTACAATCGAAACAATTTCCGAGTTCCGAATTTAAAATCACTCAAGGAAGCAAAATTCTCAAATGTAACGCTTCGACAGACAAGCTTCATTCAACTGTGAAGCATCCGAAATAATTTGTGAAAATACCAATTATATTATGTAAAACTTTGACATAATAACCAGCATTACCGACGATATGTACAGACAGCCTCAAAAAGTTGTACACATCGACAAGAATTCATTTGATTATCTACAATTTTCATTCCATAGTATTGTATCAATGGTGACCATTGAGAGCAGTGGTGGCCTAGTGTTAACGGCCCCGACTTACGAGTTGTGGGTCTTGGGTTCGACCCAGACAGGCGAAGAAAATCATCGTGAGGAAACCGGCATGTCCTAGAACTAAAAACTCGAAGACATCTACCAACCCGCACTGGGCCCGCGTGGCAGATAGATTACGGCCCAATCCCTGTCGACCTCTCGAAGGTGGCCTGTGTGAGTGGGAACATTATTGGCTTATTGCTAAAACTGTATTAATGTATAGCTACTTAAGTACCCAATGTGTAATTTGTTTAGTGGCTGCATTGATACAGTATCATAGAACAAGTACATAGATTGTAGACAAAATAGTATAGACATAAATAAATGAATTCTTGTCGGTGTAGGTATACATCTTTTGAAGGCTGACTGTACACGGTTAGTTGTATAATAACGTTTATTTAGAGTACCGAGAACTGGTCGGAAATAAGATACGTCGTCAAGTTGAAGTTCGTTATGTCACTTATTTCGACAGTTTGAGGCTGTTTTGAAGAGGGGAAACAAAACTGAAGAATCTAAGACCATTAACAAACCATTAGAAGGAAGGAGGGGAGGGGAGTTAATCCATGATCGGTTACTGAGTAGCGTGTGATGTCGATGTATCCGTAATGATGCTCAAAAGGAGTGTCAAAAGAGTGACTTAGGAAGTATCTAAAAAAACCTTACTTGAGTATTGCGAGAACTGAAATGTTTTAGTAGGCTTTAGCGGTATGATGAACAGGCTGTAAAGTTCACTCATCAACCATAGAAAAGGGAGGATCCTTCTACCAGACGAGTGTTTTCTCTGGCGGGCAACTGCCCAATGATTGATGTTGGATTCATGTCTAAATGTCCACTGCACGGTAAACTTGAATTGCGCGATGCAGGATTTATGTGACGTCAGGATTTTTGTGTGACGTCAGGTCTTTGATGCGTAGTTCGCATGTGGCGATGTAGATACTGCCACAAGGTAATTAATTATAAATCACCAAAACTAACAGGTCAACTAGCAGAGAATGTCTTATGATATGGCAAACTCAGTCCGTTTACCATGCACTCCCAAGTAGTCAGAACGGAAGGCAGGAAGCATCGTGACATGCTACGATGCTTGCATACTGAAAAAAAAAAACACCTACCTTACCTAGTGGCCTACTTATTAGCTGTAAGTTTGAAGAAATAAATAACTAGATACAATGAAGTAAAAGAAAAAAGTAGTAGTAAGTAGTAAAAGCTAAATAAAATCTTTCAAAAACGAAATACAATCAATCTGCCTTTTTTTCCAACTATATTGGGGTCGGCTGCCAGTGTAACCGGATGCAGCTGAATACTAGTATTTTACATGGAGCGACTACATAACTGACCTCCAAAAGCCATTAACTGAGTAATACGATACCCCTTGGTAAGACTGGTGGTCAGACTTTCGGGCTTCTTACGACCTGTAACGACTGTCAAAGATCCACGAATGACAGTCGGGACCAACGGGTTATCGTGCTTTCCGAGGCACGAAGGAGTCTCGGTATGTTCACCCATCCACGGACCAACCCCTGCAAGCATAGCATAACCTGATGGATCGACTCATGCAGCTGTTATTGCTTAGCCATGAGCTGCTCTCAAAAACTAAATAATTTACGTGAAATGTTTCAGACATTTATTTTCACACTCGTGTGATTATGAATAAAAAACGTTTTTCTTTTACTCTAGTTTCTGTATAAACACACAACATAACATAACATCACGCCTATATTCCCCGAAGGGTTAGGCAGAGGTATACCTGTAAAGTAAACCCAGAAAAAAACCCATCACCTGAAAAACACCATCCCTATAATAAGATCTACTTTTTATTCCATTATGTAAGATTTTTATAACAGTTGACTTACCAAATTAGTTGTTACGTAACTTGCTTTGATTCTGTAACCAATTCTTTTCATCTTTGAATCGATTTACCAAACCTCGCGTTGCGAAAGAATCTAGTCATTGTAATTATTTTTAGTAAGAAAAGTTTACAGGAAAAACTTTGAAGTGGGTTTTTATATAGAATTCTATACATTATGTACAAGATTTTAAGTAACAATTTTAAACACACATGATTCTAAGTAACAATCGAAGAAAAATCGAATACAAAAATCGAGGTTAATTTTATAACCTCAATTTTCATCGATGATTATTATATTACAATTTAAAAATAATATACATCCTATAAGGCAAAAAAAAAACTATGTACCTACCTACTAAACTCAAAGGCATGGGTTAATTACGTACGTACTAACGTTGTTTTTTTTGTAAAGGCTCTTACATACTGGCGCGATTCGTCGTGCGACGCGAATTTGAACAAAACAATTTCTGAGAAAACTTCACAGCGAACATTGCGGCGGCGTCGCGACGAATCGCGCCAGTATGTAAGAGCCTTATACTTAAAGTTTATGTGACAGAAAGTTTGTGTTTTTTCATAATCCTGGAAGAAAAAATATAAAAACTTTTCGTTATTTAAAAAAATCAAATATTGCCAATACCTTATTATAATTGCTTTGTTGTACTTAACTACCAAAATCACAGATTATATGAATGATGCTGAAAAAATTTCAATAATAAACTCAAAGTTTGCCGGCAAGCTCGATAGATGGTGTTGTTTGCTCGTGACGCGCTTAACGATTGGCTATCATGGGCGATCCTCTTTTTTTTTTCGTATAAATGTTGAGCAGGGAACAGGACATTCTTACAACCCTTATAACTTCTTGGACTCCAACCCTTGAACTAGTCGTAGTCAAATCATATCAAAGCATTCCACGACATGAATATTAAAGTACGGATCTATGTATGTATTTTACCTTCACCACCACTACAACTTACCACATTATGGATAAAGTGTGAACGTAACGGAAAAATCCAATAAAGTAAATAGTAGGTGATTCATTCATTTACATAAGTACGAACTAAATCTAATTGACACATTAACACTTCAACTTTGTTAAAAAATGCAAATATTCAAGTAAATGGCGCCCTTTTGTATTTATAGATACTCACTGTGGGTACTTTACGAGCAAAATACTTATATGTGGCGGCTTATCAGTACCAGAATTTTCACGGTTTTGGTAAAATAGACCTAAAACTACAAGCTGTATCAGAGGCGAACAACTAGAAAAACCCCGACATAGACTGAACCTCCACGAGTCGCTGAGAAATAGGAATTATTCAACTGTATTGATACCCGCAACTCAATCAATCTGCCTAGCCTTTTACCAACTCTGTTGGGGTCGGCTTCCAGTCTAACCGGATGCAGCTGAATACCAGTATTTTACATGGAGCGACTGCCTATCTGACTTCCACAATCCAGTAACTGGGGAATACGATACCCCTTGGTAAGACTTTCGGGCTTCTAACAACCAATGACAGCCGGGACCAACGGCTTAACGTGCTTTCCGAGGCACGGAGGAGTCTCAGTATATAAAGATGGTCACCTATCCACGGACCTACCCCGGTAAGCGTAGCTTAACATGATGGATCGACCCGTGCGGCAGTTATTAATTAGCCAGAGCTCCTCTCGATACCCGCAACTATCAGAAAATAATATTGGATGAAATGAAATGAAATGAAATGAAATGAAATGAAATGAAATGAAATGAAATGAAATGAAATGAAATGAAATGAAATGAAATGAAATTGTTTATTCTGTAAATAGGATATTGGAATCACTTTTACACGTCATATTAAAAAGTTGTAAAAATAAGCTAGATGAGGTCGGCGTTTCCTATCTGACTACTCTGAGAAGAAAGGCCGAAACAAACTCAGAGGTCACCGTCTCCTTTAAAGTCCAGACATAATCTTGGTCAGGCCATATGAGGACCATGTAGATTAGAGTCTGAAATGGTCTTTTGAGGAAAGAACCACACAGATTTGAGTGGACCTGTCCAGTCAGTGCAAGCATTTGTCAGTAATAGTGGAGCTCAACTCAGAACTTAAGGAGCTCAACGACTCGACGAACAATACCAAAGAAAGGACATTTGGGTAGGTCGCATAAAGTTCTCAAATTGCCAGACCTTCGCTAAAACTAACAGAACGAAAAATAAATATCCACATAGTCCTCACATTCACAATAAAACAATACTTTACAAGTAATCATCATGTCATTTTTTATATAATATGATGGATGGATTGGACCTCAAGGGTCCAGTACAACATCGCGAGGAAACCGGCAAGTCTTAGTCCTAAAACCAAGAAGACATGGGATATCCACGAACCAGCACTGGCCCACTCCCTCTCACAGAGAGGAGGCGCTGTGTCGCAGCAGTGGAAACATTAATGTAGTGCAAAGAACTGTCACTCTTCAAACTTTCAATGGCTGCAAGACAGAAATGATAGCAGTGCTGTACCTAGGTGTTCAACCACAGGCCATTTGGTTTAGAGAACACGTCTTCTCTACTGGCGAAGATGAAAGTCTTCTTTCTGTCGAGGACCTATGCCCTCTACAGAACCTCACTGCAGGCATTCATTAGGTATGATGAGAACTTAATGTGTCAAACCCGTCGACTACTTTACCTCTGTCCTCTCCTATTCAAAGTCAATGTATGCCTTTGGCTCTGGAAGCTAGACTGTAGTGAAGTACTATTAGCATCTGGGATTCACCGTCCAGTTTTGGACTAAATGTGAAAGTGCCGAACAAAAAAGAAGCTATAATCCGAAAGAGTACGTTTTTCTCTTCATTTTTTATTACTACAAGCTATTACTTTAATTAGATAACTATTAATTATTTTAACTAAAACATACTGAAAACAGTATTTTTCGAAATCGAACAGCGCAGGGAATTGCCGTACAGATTTGGTCTGATAGTGAAAAGTGAAGAGAATTTACATGTTCTAACGAAATATATATATTTTTTTGTTTGGCACTTTCCTACTTTAGCCCAAAATGAATGATCTCTTTTGTTATGTATGTGATCAGCAGAGTATTTAAAAACTAATTCATTCTGTACTTTCGTTCCTAGATCAGTTGGATACTTAAGCAGACTTTCAACTTGGCCATTTGCAAGTGCATTCAATTGGTCCGTGTGACTACATACTAATTGTGGGTTTTTGTGTTGAATTTAAATACCAATTACCTTAGTACTCTTCGTTGTTAGTGGCGATGGTGATAATGAAAGCGCCACAGTATCGTAGTAGAATCAATCAATTACCAAAGCATTCGTGATATAGTTATATCCCTAGGGATATAGCGATATACCGTAATATAGTTATATGAAAGCGGTTCTTAACCATCGGAGTGCCCTAATTTTGTTACTACGACCATTTTTGACGTAGGCTCGCGCATAGTAGGTCACAGTTCTAACCTAACCTAACCTATCCTTTTTGGTCGGAGTGCCCTAATAGTTATATTACTAGATCGTGCTCGTATCATAGTTATATTCTTAGAAAGACAGTTACGAACCGCTTTCATATAACTAAAAGCATTTAGCTATATCCCTAGGGATATAGCTAAATGCAATAACTATATCACGGCTTCAACCATCTTACTGCGACAATACACACTTATTATAATCTACTTTGACCATCAAATCAGGGGCCACAAGTTCTTGAAGTACAGAGCCGGACTTACTTCCACTTATCTGTCGATATATTTTATTCTGCAAACCAACACCCGACATTAGCAAGTGAAGTTTTTATTGACAGTGTGTGATATTATTCATGTATTTCTAATGACGTAATTACTACATAACCTTTTATGGAGGGAAAAAATCATTTTCTCATAGCCTATAGATTAAGCCAGTGTTGTATTGAAAGCGATAATGATAGAGATATAAAATCAAAAATCAAGATCAAAAGTCATTTATTCATACTATGCTGAGAATCAGCACCTTTTGAACGTCAAAATTACCATAAGACGGTCCCACAAAACCCCTTCAGCACTTTCTCAACTTCCGTTTGGAAAGAAGAAGTGGCGCAGCAAACTCCCCAGCTGTCTGTTTAGTTACAGTGATAAATAATCGCCTGAATACGCTGCTCGTGAAGAAACTTGAGTTTAGTTGTCATCAAGGGCGGATACAGGGGGGGGGACAGGGGCACGCCCCCCCCCCCAAATAGTTCGAATCATCTGAATGGAGTGGCCTGAATGCATATCTATCATATGAATGCATACATTGCTTCAATCATGAACTAGTCTGCCTAGCCTTTTCCCAACCAAGTTGGGGTCGGCTTCCAGTCTAACCGGATACAGCTGAATACCAGTATTTTACATGGAGCGACTGCCTATCTGACCTCCACAAGCCAGTAACTGGATAATACGATACCCCTTGGTAAGACTGGTTGTCAGATTTTCGGGCTTCTGACGACCCGTAACGACTGTCAAAGATCCGCGAATGACAGCCGAGACCAACAGCTTAACGTGCTTTCCGAGGCACGGAGGAGTCTCGATTTGTAAAGATGGTCACCCAGGATACGGACCAACCCCGACAAGCGTAGCTTAACCCGGCGGATCGACCCGTGCGGCTTTTATTACTTAGTGTGATATCTCCAAATAAAACGTTAATTAATTAATAGGTATTTATTTGATACGGAGCTACACATGTAACATGACATGGCAGATGGTGGTTGGAGAGAGAGAGAGAATATATAAGTGCAAGCGAGTACGAATGAATAGAAGACTGCGTTCCAGATCTCACACTCTCCCGCACTTATTTTTAACAATATTTGTTAGAAAATAACAGAAATTCTTTACTAAATTAACTTAACAAGTATCTACAGACTCTGAGCAA
Organism: Lithophane socia; assembly: GCA_947522985.1. Classification (NCBI taxonomy): domain Eukaryota; kingdom Metazoa; phylum Arthropoda; class Insecta; order Lepidoptera; family Noctuidae; genus Lithophane; species Lithophane socia. The sequence continues at coordinate 1,175,200 of OX383273.1, read as the reverse complement.
GTTACAATTTGGTTCACATGAAGTTTCCATCTTTGACCTTCTACATCAACTATGTACGTAACCCCTGGTACGGACTCTTCAAGGATTATTCCTAAAATCCATGGCCTTCTGCCTTTCCTGTGGTCTTTGACCATAACCTTTTAACCTATTTCCCATTTAACTTCCCTTTTTCCTTGATCTCTTTTTTCTACAACATTCAAGCCACGAGCTTCTCTATCAATAACATTGAAAAATAAATGAATCCCAAAAACAGCATAGTGCAATACATTTTGTTTTGCACTATGCTGCTTTGGGACACACTTCATATCTGTTTGGCCTATGTGTGTCCCAGAAATAAATCCTGGGTCCGCTCTTGGTTGTCATGATACTAAATTATTTTTAAAATTAAGTATGCGATGCTGATGACACACAAATCGTTGTGATATTACATATGCGTTTATGTCTAATGAATTATCAATAAATCTAGTTCACACATTTCACGACTCTCATGGAATTTTGGTGCAGTGTGATTATAGATCATTTCGAAATAAATATTAAAAAATAATTTCGCAAAGCCTCCGCTGTCCGTCTGTCTGTCAGTGGGCTGTATCTCATGAACTGTTATAGTTAGACACTTGAAATTTTCAGATTGTGTATTTCTATTGCCACTATATCAACAAATAATATAAAGTAAAAAATTAAAGGGGTGTTTTTTGCTAAATATTGTATGGTGGTACGAAACCCTTCGTGTGCGATCCGACTCGCACTTGGCCGGTTTTTTGTGTGGTTGTAGTTGTTTGTGTTGTTGTAGTTGTTTGTGTGGTTGTAGTTGTTTGTGTTGTTGTAGTTGTTTGTGTGGTTGTAGTTGTTTGGGTGGTCTTTTCATTAATTCGTCTTTAGTCTAAGTTATTAAACATTGAATTTTAAGTGCAAACCTTTTACTAACAATTTATGGATGTCTTGGCCGAAATAAAAATTTATTGATTTAATTTGATAGGTAGTTAGTTGAATTGCTGTATTGTAGCTGAATCAGATCAGGTATACCTATCTATGCTCATTTCAAGGAAAATTTTACAGAATAAGGATTAGCCCAACATGGTATCTAATTCAAAGAAATATTGAAACAAAAAAAGAAGTTAAATGGAACAAACAATACAATTAATTATGCAGATCTGCATCATTTAGTTGTAATCATTCAATTGTATTGTGATGTGTACTAACAGTGAAAAATGTTAAAGTCCGAAAAATAGTCAGCAGATTCAGAATGGCCCCTCAATATAGAAGAATGTATTATAAGATAAGGTAAGCGAAAAAAAGCTTACAGTGCAACAAAGCCTGAACGCTGAATCATAGTTCACATAGTTGTCTGTAATTACATGTAAACAAACATTATATAAACAATCACTCGGTTATGTATGATACTCTGGTATTGTTTAGGTATTACATTAAGTTACCTACTAAGATGAATTGAGAAGAAACTGGTAAAAATTAAATGTTCCAGATACAATTCGAAGACATGTGACATCTACCAACCCGCACTGGGCCCGCGTGGCAGATTACGGCCAGCTCCCTCTCACAGAGAGGAGGCCTGTGTCCCAGCAGTGGGAAAATTATAGGCTGATAAAAAAAAAGATACAATTTTGTACACGTAAAGAAGTATATTGGGAACACACATTCAGCTGCGTATTGCCTGATAGTTTTCTCAATATTTTCTTCACTAGCCTTTAGCGAACTCTTGCTAACGTTCATCCAAAGCAATTTCTTACAACATAATTTCTTGGAAGTGCCAAAATATCCTACAGACATTAATTTATCAATATCATTGCCAAGAAACAAGTTTCACTTAACTAAATATTGTAATAATAAATACATCAAAAAACAAATGAAATCACATCAAAACCTTATCAAACTATTAAATAATTTACGAATTATAATAAAAAAGACACCTCGCTTCGACGTCTACGCACTATCTATGCACACAGATATACAGTTGGATGTTACCACGCGACCACACACATGTGTCTGTCTGTGTGTGTAGCCCTCTGTTGCAATCCCTAAAATAGGTCGACCAGATACTAATAGAAAGACGCAGGGCCGGCTTCTAAGATTTTTATCGATATTCATTGAGTTATGCGCATTTTAAACATCTCTTTTTAGCCTTGCTTTCCTGGTTGAATGTCCTTTTGAATGCGATTTTATGCTATTTAGACTGCTGTTTAGAGATATTGTTAGATAATCTTTTTGCTTTTACCGATGCAGAAATACAGTTCCATTTAGCTTCTACTGAAAAAACACCCAGTGGAAAAGCCATCCATGGAATGGATGGTAATTTTGTTTTGGATTTCCGAATAGGAGTTTTCAATGAAGCTATTGAGAAAGCTAACAAAAGCCGGAAGGTGCTGCTACGGCACAATACTCTAATCCAGACGAATCTAGAAATCCCAAGTTAAACTCCAACTGCTTTCTTAGATTACTGTTTGGTGAAAAACGAGTGGTCACAATTTCCATTATTATTATGATTACATTTTATTTAATGACTTGCCATATTTAATTTATTTGCTTTGTGAACGAATATAGATTTAATTAATTTGATAATCCATGAGTTATGTGACCGTATTTCTACGAATAGCCAATAGTCACCTCAGTTATTGTTTAATAAAAATTACCTACTTATCTTATTTTAAAAAGACTTTTTCGCATCCTCTGGATCAGTTCTGATTGACTCATCTAGCTAAATCTGTCAAATAATAGAATAGAATAGAATAATTTTATTTAGCAAAAAGAAGAAATACAATGCATGTCACAATAACCTTTTTATCTTTTAGATAGCTCTTTTCCGGACTATTTTTTAAACAGGCGCCTGACTTACTGTGTTGTTATCTCATGCACCTGTCTCTATCCTTCTTTATACGTCCAAATCCGGCCCTGTTATAAAAACTTAAAAAGATTGTTTGCATCTTTTCGTTACATTTTTTAGGTCACATACCCTTTGGTGTGTATGTGTGTGTTTGATAACATTGTGTGGAACACGGACGCAGCGAATTTCTCGTGTTAGTCCAACGTTTATTTTTATCAGAATAGATTTTCTTGTTGTTGTTATGATTTTTTTGTTGATAGAGTAAATATGGATTTACGTTTCGCCAGATACTAGGAACGCATGAGTGTGTAGAGTGATGTCGAGAGCTGGGAAATCATGGATAAATTCTTCGAGGATTTGAAATGAACGCAGAAAGGTTTGATAGTAATGGCGGCTCATAAAATGATGACTAGCCTATGTCCAGAGAATACTGCAACTGGCGGATGATGGTCTGTGATTAGAGTTATGAGATAGAAACAGAAAGGAAGAAAATAAAACCCATAAATGGAATGACATTAAGATCCACTACAAAGCAGAAGATGATTAAGATGACATTGATGTTGCTAAAGAAAACCATTTTCTTTCAAACACCAGGGCCGCAAAAATCAAAAGCGATGTCATAGTCGCTCCACATCGAACTTATCTAGTTGTATATGTCTACAGTACTCTTGAAGACCACTACAAAGATTTGTTAACAATGTAGACGATGGGTCAAATGAAAACCATTTTCTTTCAGGAACTAGGGACGAAGAAGTCCACAGAGGTGAAACACAGAGGTCAGCACACTGCTTGCCAGACCCCTCGTCTTCCCCAAATAGAAGTGTACATTGTGAACAACCTCATTATCGACATTGAAGATGACGCGTCAAATGAAAATCATTTTCTTTCAGCTAGGCACCAAGTTACCAGAACTCAACAGCGATGTCATTGCTCCAGACCCTTACTACGTCTTAACACATATAGCCCATCTGAATAGTATCAAGGTCGTTGACAATGGAGACGGCGCGGGTCAGTATGTTCAGTGTTGACCAACTAATTATCCGTCACATAAAAAATATATTGTATGCTAATGCCACTGTCTGCATGGTTGAACTCTAATGACTTAGTTCGATTTTGATTTAATTTTGTATTTTTAGTTGGGCTTGGCAGTGGGTTTGTTCAGGGCGGCATCGTTGGCTGAAGCTATACTCGCACTGGATTCGTTTTGTCCCAAAGGTTCTTCAAAAGCTTAAGCTCGTGCTTTCTTTTCTCCCATCTTAATCCACTTTTCTATTGTCTGGCTCCTCTGTGACTATTCAAATCAAAGTCAATAGTACAGTACTAAAGTTGTCATGCATGGTAACCTACTTCCCTCATTTATAACTACTTGCAGGATGATAAGCGTTTGACAAACTAGAACAGATATAAAAATCGTTTGTAAATTATATGTAATGGAACAAATTTGTTCCAAACTTGATTGCTTACACGCCATGAAAACGTGTAGATATCGCCGTTTACAGCTCATCCCGGATTTGCAACAGATTTTGGCATTTTTTGCGAAGAACATTAATAACCTATAGGTACTATACTGTCTTTAGCCAGAATGTCTGATAACCAGACTTACCAAGGGTAAGTGTTACCCAGTTGTGGAAGTCTAACACAGTGACAGCAGTGGGCAGTGACTCCATGTGAAATACTGGTATCAAGCTGCATCCACCTAGACCGGAAGCCGACCCCAACATAGTTGGCAGAAGATGGTGAATGCCTTCATATTTTAGATGATACCGCAACTACATTGCACTCTGAAGAAAAAGCAGCATACCGGAGGGTCTTTTTGTCAGAATATCTCGTGACATCATTTAATTCACCTATCAAACTGTCTCGTCAACCTACTCAATTAACTCAGAACACCTACAGTCCTGCCTACACACTTAGCTTCATTCATTGCTACCTAATGACACGAGGTTCATTCAAATTCGCCTCATTGTTCGCATGAAGTGTCTTTCTCTTTTCGTAGAAGAGGAGTGAGAGGTCCTCTCCTAGAAGGTTAACGGTGGATACATTAGAATGTCATCATCGTTATCATCCACGATATCAAGCACGACTTGATCCACTGCTGGAAATAGGACTATCTTTACTTGCGCCATCGCTAACCTGGCTGCTGTAACAGCTCTTCCTCCAGGTTGTTCTACCCGTGATGGAAACAATAAGAATGTCAATCTTCTATTTATAAAATATATCCATACTAATATTATAAATTCGAAAGTAGCTCTGTCTGTCTGTCTGTATGTTACCTTTTCACGCCTAAACCACTGAACGGATTTCGATAAAAGGCAAGGAGATAGATGGCATCCCGGGGAAGGACATAGGCTACTTTTTATCGATATCCCACGCGGGCGAAGCCGCGGGCGGAAGCTAGTATTATATATGCTGACAATATCCCTGGTTGGTGGACCCTGCCTTTGAGTAATGTCAGAAAAACATTATTTCGCACTGTGTGGTGGCTGGGTTAATGGCAATGGCAATAGGCTGGCACTTTACTACATGAGAATTACATGTATACCGTTGAAAATTTCATAAATTTAAACTTCTTCTCTTCGGGGAATACAGGCATAATGTTATGTTGGTAATTACTCCATACAACAAAGATGCGTTTAGGCGCAGAATGTCCAATTCGCAAAATGTCCAGCGGTCGCAAAATGTTCAATTTGCTAAAAGTCCAGCGGTCGCAAAATGTCCAATGTATGAAGAATTTCGCCTTCTTTAAAACATAATTCTTAAAGATATTTAGAAGACTAACAAAATGGTCCTTTCAGGCGAAATAGAAAAAGCTTAGCTTGAAATTGCAACAGGAGCATACGACATCCTGTTTCTTTATGATTCTTAAGAGGTGTGAATCGTGAAGCATCGTTTACAATATATAGAACGCAATAAAAACCACAGAGCAGTACATTTTTCATCACTCACCAGATAAGGCTTATGAATGGAAATAGATTTCTCAATATTATGCAAGTTTCACTTTCCATTTGGACAAGTCAGAACCCGTCCTTATTAGGTGATTCAGAAACGTCATTTATTTTCGAAGTTTTCTCTTTATCACTTATTCGTTCGTTGAATCTACATGATCGTGAACGTCTACGTTAACGCCCAATCAACATAATCTGTCTACACTTTGGTGATTGAGTGTATCGACAGCCTACTGTTAACCTAGTGCCCAATAATTCTCCCAAAAGCAAAACTGTCATCTAATTGGACGTAGGTTGGTAGATTTAGAGCCAGCTCTCTCACAGTTAAAGTTATGGCCTGAACGGGTCTCTGATTCGTTAAAGTAACGCAACCGAAATGTGAATGAATTTGACCAACAATCCTTACATATTATAAAACAAAGTCCTCCGTCGCGTCTGTCTGTCGTCCTGTTCGCGATAAATTCAAAAACTACTTCACCGATTTTCATGATGTTTTCACCAATGGTTAAAGTGGTTCTCGAGAAAGGTTTTAGTATATAATAATCGACATCCACGCGGGCGAAGCCGCGGGCATCAGCTAGTATAATATATGAACAATGAAAGCCAATTATGTTCAAATCAAATACGTTCAACAGCAAGCTGGAAAAGTATACCTCAAAGGCTTTTTGTGTAAAATGCAGTCCATGCTCTTCCATCCGCCTTCCGGAAATCTTTATTCCAAACTGACTTTATGAGGCTTTCATTGTTTTACTGCCCTTTTCTCACGTCTCAAGGTTGGCGCAACACATCGTTTTTTTCTTCCATTCTACTCTGTCAACCTTTACTATATCATTCTCCTTATCTCTCCTATTTTGTTTCATATGATTTCCGCCACTATCTATGCATATTTTCTTTGATTTTCCACTTCTTCTCCATCCACATTTCAAGTATATCGCAAAATTTTCTTGCACAGCATCACCAAAACCAGAAAAGGCAAGTCAAAGTCCATTATTTAATACCTATAACGTCTGTCTCATAATATTAAGGTAGTGGGAAATACCACATCCCTACTCCTGCGCAGCGTGGGTATGAGGTATGACACACTTTCGCTTCAAACGAATCATGTTGCTGTGTACTATCATACAATTTGAATGTTGGTATACCTCCTGTATCGGCTGTATTGTTCAGATGTGACTTGAGAATTTAAATTAAGTTGTATCTTATTTTTGGAAGATTTGAGTAGATTTTCTCTTGTCAGTAGTCAGTGTTTCCCGTAAGATAGATGAGAATGAAATATCACAAGGACCATTGTGACATCATAATGACAAGAAAGACCAAGCAGGTCGCTGTTGAAGAAAGAATTTCTAGAAAAAGGAAACAATAAAAAAAATACGATATTTATAGTAAGATTCGAAATAGTTGGATTGAAGGATAACAGGGGTTGAAGATACAAAAAATAACTCAGGAAATTGGTTTGGGTGTTTCATAATGAATTAAGAAACCATTACAAAGCTGACATTACATTGAAAATTAATAACATAGATGCGAACCAAATTAATGTAAGTATGAGCTCCGCAGCACTTAAAAGTTATTAAAGCTGGCATATTGATTTAAGATAATCAGTTTGAAGTTGTCAAATTGTAAAAGATATCAATTTATTTGCATTAAAACTAAATTATTTGACGTGTACTATTAATGACTAATAATAAACTAATAAATACATACAGACAAGCTAATAGAGACAGTTATTAATTGACATTAATTTAACTATGAAGGCAATCTGAAAATAATTAATTTGGTGATGACTACAGCATCATGTAATTATTTTATTATTATGAGTACCATGATAGAAACCATAAATTGAATAAAATCAATGACTAATTCAGAATGTCGGCCAATTGTTCCGATATTATCCAACAGTTATCGGTGAGTTGAGATGAAACTGCTAACAAACTTTTTTTTTATTATTATTGCGAGGTAAGTAAAATACCAGGCGATCAGAGCACAGCAGTAGGTTCTTGATGATATTAGGACCGGCGAGGCGGCACAAAGCTCGGCGCGGCCTCAGCTCGCGAAAGTGAGAGTGGGCCGGTTGCGTAACGCTGTTCGACTCATGACGCCCTAGTACTCGGCGTGGTTACCTACATTCAAGTTCTTTTTGTCTAAAACTATTTCGATGTCTTACTTAAGTTTTTAGTCTGATTGATTTTTTGTCTGAATCGTTAGGTTAACTTTTGTGGTAATTTTCAGCTAAAAAGAACAATTTTAGATTTTTTTTGTCATTCTTCATAAGTAAATTGGAACTATTCTTTAGTTTCGCCATTTCTTATGTATCTAGGTATTCTTTATTATCTTACAGTTTTTTCTAGTTCTTAAAATGAAAAGTGAATCTTATTTGCTACACTTTTATTTCTGCCGTTTCGTATCGCGATCTTCCTTGCGTGACGAAGCCAAATATGCATTGTTAACATTCCTTTCTAAAGTCTTCCTTTAGTAAATATTTATGTGTCAAGTCCCAAAAATGGTATGGTAAAACCCAAAAGGACCACTTTCTATAATTATTTCTGGTGATTACACAACTTGCTGACGTGTGATAGTATCCGGTCAGGGGCTAAGACGAATCATTGAAGAACCTGTTAAGATCCGTCTTTAACTAGTTAAAAATGATTCATTCAGGATTTGCTGAAAATGATAAATGTCAATGGTGTTTTTAAGAAATGTCAGTCTTACAAAGGGGTATCCTATTACCCAGTTACTGGGTTGTGGAGGTCAGATAGGCAGTCGCTCCATGTAAAATACTCGTATTCAGCTGCATCCGGTTAGACTGGAAGCCGACCCCAATATAGTTGGGAAAAGGCTAGGCAGATGATGGTGTTTTTAAGAAATGAGGAAAAATTCCAATCAGTTTTGGGTTCCAATATTTTATCCGTATGTTAGAAATAGCGTAATGAAATGAAAGTTAGCTTGTATCAAACTACTGCGGGAAATCTTTTTAGTATTTTTAGGAAAGAAGAATAAATATCTCGTAAAGTCAATCTTTTCTTTTCTGAGCTCAAAATCTTCGATCAATAATCTCAAAATACTTGATTTTTTGTTCAGAAGGACCATTTATTTTATTTTAGTTATCGTTCTAGAAGTGTTAGATAACTTCACCGAGACTACGATACTTATAAAAGATTTGTGGTTTCAAAGTCCCTTTCAGATGTTTGGTGCTAATGTAAACTTTCAGTTAGTAGAAAAAAACATAGTTACTATGATTATTAACTATAGCTTGATTTTTTTTTTTTGTTATAGAAGAAACGCATGATCTAAGACATGATTTAGAAGAGCTTTATCGGGTATATGTCATAGGGCACGTAGGCATCGAATGTGAATAAGATGACAGACATATTATTTGACGAAGAGAGGGATCGAGATGGAGCGATATGGAAGCATTTTGACCCTAAACATATTGCAACTGTCCAACTTTTCACACAGAAAACAAATGGTGATATGTCTACCATCACGTCATCACGATAATTATGATCAGACAGCTAAAGACAAAAATGTAGAACATCTTCGTCATCTCTTCCAAATTCAAGTCATGCCCTTGAGTCACTCACTTTCACAGAAGTAATATAATCTTCTTACGGATCCTATTTATAAATATATACTTTCCCATCAGTGGGACGTGACGCTGGTCACTCCTCTGACTTTTGGTGGGAAACCGAGAAACTGACAACGACCTCACGGGAAGCACTAGCTTTCAAATAAAGAAAGAATCCTCAAAATAGATTCACCCAGTCGAAAGTTCTGAGGTACTTATCAAACATTAAAAAAAAGTACAGACGAATGGACAAACCCCTCTTTTTTTGAAGGCGGTTAAGTAGTTAGTGATCGCTATAAAATAAGATTTTTTGAACGGCCCCAATTAAACCAAACCCTAAAAATACCACTCTTCACTAGGAAGAACCTTTCCGCACACTAGCACTTCCTCGTACAGTCTCATCTTTGCACTCCTAAGGACCACATTTGCTACAAATGGCATGACCACCTCTTCGCCATTTTAGAAAGATTTTCCTGTAGACATCAAACGTAATAAACAAGTTAATGATAGTAGTGATATAAGACTATTAGAACTTCCCCAATTTCAATGAACAGTCCTCAAAAGTGGGATCTTCTAAAGGAAGATCATTTTTGTACTTAAACGGTCGAAGACTCATCTTTGCGGTCCTTAAGACTATATTAGCTACGGATGGCATTACCACCTCCTCGGGCGCGTCGTGATGGTGGGCACCATCGTCTGGTAAGGCACGGTGACTGGGTTACCGGCGCGGTTGCGTCACTGCAACCACTTTCTGCTGTCGCTCGCCTACTTATCCATTCACTGAGACGTTCGTGTTGCGAGTATTGGCCATTGTAAGATATTTGCTAGGCATGAATATTATTTGCCGACGCTTGCGGAACGCCTATTATGTCCAACAGTAGACTCTTTCGACTGAAATGATGATGATGAATTTTAATTGTGTGATTTTAAATCCCTGTATTACTATGTCTGTTGTAATAATTTGATGTATCTTTCAGAGAATATATATATTTTTTATAATTTCTTGCTTTACGTCGAAGGGAATAAATAATATTGAATGATGTCTTAGTTCAACCATAAAGTTGCTTGCCTTGCTAAACACAATATCAATTATACATCTTTTATTAAGTAACACAATATCAAATTATGACGTTGATTCTGCTGCAATGAAATTGAAATGTCTAGAAAATTGAAGAACTAGGCTGAAGGTAATGGTTTAGACTGTGTAGAACATAATCTGCTAGTTTACATATTTATCAGCTTTATAGGTACGGAACCACCTTACATTTCCATCTGTATCTTCCTTTTTTATTCTGCAAGAAAAAGATAACTTACTTCAAATATTTACAAGTAAGCAAATCTTCTAGGCAGCTAGTTCAAAGAATAAATTCTTCTACAAATCTTCAAGACGTGTTCCACTTCCGATCGTACGCCAATCCACCACGAATGCATTACATTGCGCGGGCGCAGGGTTGCGTCACAGCAGTCGGGCCGCTCACCGCACCCCCTCCACCCCCACCCTAGTGGAGGGGGGGACTGTTACTAGGGCTTTAGTATGCACTAGCTGTACCAAGGAAAATAACAGTCTAGGCGTATTATAAAATAATGTGTAATGCCATAATCAAGACTCACTTATCCGGTGAACTGAGTTCCTTTATTGATTACGAGTCGTTCAATGGTTTGTAAGTTGTCTGTAATGCTGATTTGTGTCTGTAAAGGCAGTTTTACTTGTAGAGGGCAACTTAGGATTGAATATAAAAGGGATCCTAATAGGGACCCCTAATACTTTGAGGAGCTGACTCCTATGACCCTTAATTCTAGTAACTATGAATAGATATTATAATTATGAAAAAGAAACACGCTTGTTGCGTTTGATCCGTTGATGATCTGGGGACGTAGGGCCTAAGTCGAGACTTACTTAATAGTTGGAAAATGGCTGATTTCTGAGCATAATAGAGCGACGAGGGGCGTCCTCTTGTTTGCTTATAAACAATCTGCGATCTCTGTCCGTATAGAGTGGCGAAAATGTCACATCCTTTACTCGGCCTATTTTGAGGCCGAGAAAACTGAAGGATGGACTGCATCCAGTCTGTCCCAGCTGCATTTTGAAGGTCACGGGGACATCCAGCTTGGGGGCATTCCACACTATGTTTAGTGATTCCCAGTCTCCATTCAAGAACTTGTCTTAAATCTGTATGTTTAGTGAATTAATAGTTTTCAGCAATATAGCGGCAGTGGTGGCCCAGTGGTAACGGCCGCGACTTACGCGTTGTAGGTCGTAGGTTCGAACCCGGACAGGCTCTTTTCTTTGTGAAAATGAATTCATTTCATCACTACTCTCAAAACGGTGAAGGAAATCATCGTGAGGAAAACGACATGTCCTAGAACCAAAAATTCAAAGACGTGGACAGTTACCAACCCGTACTGGGAAGTGGAAATAATGTTCTAAATTAATTTCTTGTTATATAACTATAGATATTAATAGCTAACCCGATCGTGATAAACGTGATATATGACTTAACGTGTCATTGCCGTTCACACAGACTGTGCAAACGCAACACAGCAGAAAGTAAAAACTAGTCACTAGGCCATTGTCTCCTAACTAACACAATCAGTTTTCTTCTGAGACTTAGAATGTATTGACTGCATAAAAGATTAATCAGCCTATAATGTTCCCACTGCTGGGACACAGGCTTCCTCTCTTCGAGTCAGAGTAGGCGGGCCCAGGGGTTCGTAGATGTCAAATGTCTTCGAATTTTCGGTTCTAGGACATGTCCGTTTCTTCACGATGTTTTCCTTCACCGTTTTAAGAGTAGTGATGATGAAATTATTTACACCAGTAAAGCGCCTGGCAGAGTTCGAACTTACGACCTACAACTCGTTAGTCACGGCTGTTACCACTGGACCACCACTGTTCTAAACATGATATTATTTCATTCAAGCTGAAGTAAAAATACACCGCCCCGTATGTTCGTAATTTGAGTAACTAACTGCTCATTAACGAACTAAGTAGCTTCATTATATTTTCGCGAATAAATATCAAATTATGCACCGTTTACAAAAAGTAAATATGTGCTCAAATCAGCAGTTATGTACTAGGTCAAGCAACACATGTGGTATAAACATAATACCTCAAAAAGAAATAATAATTTGCGAACAACATCTTTTAAATTTTTCTGGTATCGAAATGGGCAAAACCAAAGAAATGATAAATGGATTATGTGAAAGATGATATATATGGCTAGAAAGGGACTACCGAGATGACGGCTAATAGAGAGGTATTGAAGATGAAGACATGTTGCATCGACCACAAATAAATTGGGATATGAGCAGATGATGAAAACAAGCAGATGGGAGATTACCAGAGGCATCGTAGGTACTTTGAGCATTGAGGTAGACATTGAGCTGAAATATGTCATGTGCCTGTACCACGCTGGCTACCATACCCTTGAAACAAGACCATACCAAAGGTATTCGACGACAGGATTAGGTTATATCAAGCAATAGAAAAACCAATAATACAGGGTGTAAAAAGACCCATCACATAGCCGTCAACTATGCAATTCTGTACATAAAATTAATTAAAATTGCACAAAAATAATTGCTGCACTGGGAATTGACTTTTATGTTTCGTGTGAAAAATAGCTATTTTCGGTAGTGCGCAAGAAACATTCTGTTTTTGGGTGCATACAACGATTCAGGGGAGTTTTTAAAATTAAGTTATATATAAGATAACATTTAAAACTTACTTTCTTTAAAAATCGTCTGAAAAAGTTGGAACTTTTACTTTGAATAACTCCGTAACCAGAAGGTTCCCAGGTATTGTCCAGAACAAATAAATGATCACAATGACGGGAATAACAAGTGACTTTCGGCTTCGTTGAGCGTCTTTTTAGTCCCGTTATAGTTCAAGGTAACCAATCCACTATAGCCACCCTAACCCATAATAGCACCTAAGGAGATAATCGTCGGCTGGTGCCTCATTTCATTCAAAACGTCTAACGGGCCTCTGCGAGTTGGCTTCGGCCCCTCGTACGCCTTACAAAGGTCTGGGACCACAGGGTCCCAAGAAATTTCAAATAAGTACTAAGTACTAATACTGTAATACTTTTAATTGTTTTTTTGTTTTTATAATTTTTATTTGTCAAATACGTGGCTTTTGGCTACTTTGTATATTTTTGGCTAGTCTGTATGTTTTATAATTTCCATCTTATTTGTGCAAAATAAACATTTTTTCTTGTAGTGTCTTCGGCGTGCGTGTGTGCCTACCACCACCGCTTACAGCAGTATTATTTTAATCTTACTACAGTGGGGGCAAGAGAGGGAAGAGTTATACGTCCTGTCGAGAGAGCTTCATCTCTTTCACACACTGAAGTAATATTAAAATAATACTGCTGTAAGCGGTGGTCATAGGCCCCCAGATGTTTAAGAAAGTAAACGAAGCAAGAGGAGTAAGTAAGGCTCTTAGTACCTATGTGGCTGTTGTTCCTGCCTAACCCCCAAGGGAAAAAGCGTGAGTTGAGTGTATGTGTATTTCTCCGGACGACACACGGAGCAAACCCAAGATGCCGCGTACAACAGATAGTCTTTTTTTTTCTCGGGAATTTCGAAATTCTTTTATCAATTAAAAACAGATTCTCGTAAATCGTTACACATGTGACTTTAGACACGTGATGACGATTCCAGCAGAACGGAGCTATCGGCACGAACATCGATATCGATGGTATCTACGCAATCGATTAATATCATCGAGATGTGACAATCGGTGGAACGTGGTCAATCGATTGTTGGGTGATTTTGGCCCAAGATTGGGATAGCAGGGACGAGTAAGATACTTGTGTGATCTCTAGATTCGAAAAAAATTTTTTTTCATAGCTAACTGAAAATACATTGTCGTTTCTAGTCGAAGACTCGAATGAAACTGCATGGGTGCTCTTCCAATACCTCAAAACTATATTTTTCACACATTATGTTATGTTGACAGTCACAATATTCATACCTGAAAGACTACTATAATAAAAATCTGTATCTGTAGGTCATAATATGTAATATTCAAAGCGGGAACAGCTAACTAAGAAATACAGCAAAAAAAGAAAACTTAAAAAAAAACAACCTTCATTTTAGGGAAATAGTTATAAATTAATTTACCTCATCCACAAAGTATAAAAGATATTTTATAAATAGATACACCACGTGTGCAACAATCTTGTTTCAAAACTTCCAAGAGTTACGGAAAAGTTGAGAACTTTTATAAACAAAGTTTGCATTACAAAATTAAAAACATTGTCCTAAAATGAACCTAACTCAGTTATAAACAACGAAAACTTAACTTATAAAACGGAAGTTGACGGAACAACATGAAAAACCAAAGTAAAAAGTAAATAAAAAAGTGTTCATTAAATGGAAATGTTGGTCCTTTCGCCCCAAGAAAACTTATTAAAGGACCAGAAAACTGGTATAACTATATAAATATATATAAAAATACTTACACATAACTAAGTAACAATGTTAGTTGTTTGTCACCAATTTCCGGAATTAAAATTATTTTTCTTTTTTTTAGTGTTCTTTTGGAAGTCGGTTGTTTTTTTTTTTGAAAAATGAAGAAAATATTAACTATCTACTTACTTAATTTAACATAACATAAATTATTATCTATCTATTAATGAAGTTATCTTAAAAGTGCAGCAGTAATTATACAATCGCTCTTCTACCTATTAAGTGCAATCGTTTTAACTTATCCTAATTAATGAGTCTTGCTAACTACTTAAGCTATTACGATAGATTAGTTCAAACATTTTGTAGTACGAGCTTGAACATATCTAAGTGAAAACTTAAAAGTAATTTTTGATACATCTAAGCGGTGCTTTTATTTACAATTTCGTCATTGGATTTCTATTATTATTAGTTAGGAGTTCTAGTATTATATTGACATAATTTAATGAAAAATGTCGTAAAATACTTAATTATAATAATATTATGATAATATATCAAGTACATAAAAAAGGAAAGTGAAATAATCACAAAAATTCGTCCGCATTGCTGTCAACAGGAAAAGTGCCCAAAGCCTGCAACATTCTTTGGCCAAAAAATTAAATACATAATCATGTAAAAAAGTAAATATAAAAAAATATGTTACTTACTATTTTTCAGTCACATACAAAGTAGCAAAAAAAAAAATGTTCAACTATCATCTCATATATACCTGCTCCAAAAGATCGAAAATATGATCTAAAAAAAATATTAGCACACAAAAATCAATAGGGTAAACACCCAAATAACCAGGCGGCCGCACAAACTTTTACTCGCGAACTTTCAGCGGCAACTTCAGCGCTTCCTTCCGGGCAACCTTGCGTGCATTGCGCGGGCGGCGCGGCGCCGCAGTTAGCGCCCGACCGCCGACGCGCCCGCACGCGCGCCACTACCGCTCCGCACCTACACGTGATCAACGCGACCGCAATACGCAAAGGATTTAACTTGACGGTGCATGTGCTTTAGTGACGGCTTCTCAGTGCTTTGAAGTGGAGCCACGGGCTACCGGCGCCGCTGGGCCCGTGATTGGCCCGGGCGGCGGTATGGAGTCCCCGCAGATGTACGACCAGGCCGCAGCGCCACCACCACCACCACAACCAGACCTCAAGAAGACAGTAGAGGATAAACGACAGACCTTCCCGCCTCCGGACCTAGACGAGCTCAATGGACAAGAAATTAGTTTGGATTTACAACACCTCATTGAGGACCAGTTCCGAAGTGAGGAGAGTATGGCCTTATTCCAGGAAATTCTTCCTGGTGGCAAATCTCCTCAGCCAAGGTACAATCGGACTACATTGGCGTACATGCCACAGCCAGTTCACTCAGGGGCGTCTTACGCTCCCGTTCAGACGAACCAGGGGCACGAGCAGGCACCTCCCATAAAGGAAGAGCCTCCCGAACCCCACGATTATCGAAGATCGGTGTCATGTGCGCAATATACTGGCCAATATAATCCTCAGCCGACTGTCGGAGTCAGTGGACCATACGGTGGAGGATTCACACCGTTACCGCCTCTAGGAGCACCTCTTCTCCCTCCGCTATTGAAACACAAGACTGCTCCTCCGCGACGTTCGTCGTCAGGAAAAGTGCTAGACAAAGGTACAGACGAGTACAGAAGGCGACGCGAGCGGAACAACATAGCAGTGAGGAAGTCTCGCGAAAAGGCAAAAGTGCGTTCTCGGGAAGTGGAGGAAAAAGTGAAGACACTCCTCAGGGAGAAAGATGTGTTACTAAAGAGGCTGGAGGCGGTGTCAGGGGAACTGAGCCTGCACAAACAGATGTACGTGCATCTGATCAACCTGAACCATCCGGAGATCACCGAGCTGTGCCGATCGATGCTGCAGCTAGGAGCGCCGCAAGCGCCGGATCACTCACTTTGACCATTATAGGTGAGTATTCACACACGTGTGTTCCAACTGCATTCGTGCCTGTGTTGTGTGCGGTACAAAAATTGTGTGTGTGATTATTTTCGTGCGGAGCATGGAAAGTCGTAAATCACATGGTGTATAGAAAAGGTTTTTTGTATTTTATGAGAGCGTTACGCAATTTGTTTATTGTAGTAGTTCTGAAGTGTCGTTCAGTTTGTATGAGTGTTTCTTTGATTGTAAAGCGACTGAATTTGGGGCATTGCTGTGAATGTAACTGGAAATGCGTGCGGTGTTTATTAGTTTTTATGTTCGCTTTTTCGTTATTTAATATGTTCAGGAATTTTATTTGAGTTTCGGTTCATTCAGTTTTAACTTCCTGATATCCTAATTCTAAATGATATTCAGTTTTTGGTTCTTAATACTCTCTTCCTTTAACCATTATAATATCATGAATTCATGACTAGTTTTCTACGAAAACATAATTTGACTAGATGATCCAATTGCATTTGAAATTACGTCATTAACTAATCACTTCTGTGACAGTTTAAGCTTTAAAAGCATCTTCATTTAAACCTAATTATAATTTAACATCATTATATCTAGTAGTCGGAATAGCTTCATAGTTTTTATGATTTTTAGCCCTATTCCAAAAATGTCTATAAATCGATACTGCGTTTTAAATCGCACATACCATTTTTTATCTCGTTATTGGGAAAAACTAAATACTTAGAGAGTGCATCATTATGAGCTGTCACCTTATCACAGAATGTTTATAGTTATTTTATTTTCGTCTACGAATTCATGTTAAATTTCCGATATCGTTCTGTTTTCCAATTCAATTTCTACTGATATGTTTCAGAGCTATGACAACTTTTTCTGGTCCTTTGTGTATTTTTTTGTTCGATATGAATTGATCGCTGATAGCTTACTGCAACAGCATGTTGCAATAGTGTCCCATGTGGTGCAAGCCTTCAGTGATAGATTGCTAATCATCTCTCGGGTGACTTTTTTCCTACAGTTGACCGATAACTAGCGCTGGCTTCTGCAACGACGTAGTTACACTGGTTTTACTTTGAAATCGATTGATTGATTACTCTGACAGTCTCAATATTAAAGTGTGTCAAATGTAGACAGAAGCTATCAATGATATTGATTTCTTCTAGTCAAAGATTAGCATACATTAGAATTTATATTTGTTCAGGAAATACTTCATCAACAATCATAAAATAGGTCCTTTGAGTCAGGATGTTATGGTTAAGAACGAGTATACTACAATTAACATATTACTAAGATTTTCTGCTCACGTGTTCTCAATCATAATTGTTTTTTCAAAACTCAATTTATAATAGTTCGTTTACAATGGTTACGTTGAAATGCACGTGATTTTCAATAATACGGCCACGTTTAATCTGAATCATTGTGAAAGTTATGTGTTTTGCTAATACTCATTGAAGTCCCGTTTGATGGATATTTATTTTATATTAACTGTACCTTGCCTATCAGCTTTTTCACTTGCATAATATTCGTGCGATGTAATACTAGGGTCTCAACAGTTCTTGGAAGTTGTCTTTGAACTTTAGTACAGTTTACGATCTCTGGTTTTGGCAGTACGGTACTGGATTTTAATCTCTGTAGAATTTATGACAGCCCGATATGTTTCCTAACGGTAGTCTGCTTACGTTACTGCTGCCAGCTACGATTCATGGAGTCCTGGTATTTCGTTTTCAAGAATAGATCAAGATTGTCGATTAAGTTAGTTTTATGATTTTCACTTCCATATAAAGGCATTTTTGTCTAACTCACTGCGAGAGAAGGAACAGTTTCAATTAAGTGAAAGGACCACGAGTCCCACTTCATTTGTTTATTTTTTCAATTTACGATGTGATGAAAATCACGCATTCCTTCAATTATTTATTTTGGTTCTTATTAACATGGATTAAGGTTGAATATTAACTCGAATCGCGAGTCTAGTACGCACTTTGCGAACCAAATGAAGTTACTGTCACTTTCGAAGCGGCCATATGTTAGTGTATGTGATGAGGTTACGATACACGCATAATAGATTATTATCAACGTGAGACATACCGCCTTACTAATAAACGTTGTCTTGTATTAAGCAGGAATTCAACTGAACAACCCGCTTGAACTTCTGTATGCCTGGTAGGATGCAAAGAAAGGTAATTCCTTGTCGAGTTTAAACAAAAAAAATGTTTATATTAAAAATGATAATGTCAAACAGAGTCTTCGAACCAGCATTTATCAAAATCAAAGGCATCATTATGACCGCATACATAAATAAAAAATTACTTATCTAGTTTTGATACTAAAATAATCGCACTTCCTTTAAATATGGCCTTAACCCTACATAGATAAGTTTTGCGGTATTACATAAATGATAACGCGAACATTTGCAAAAAAGATTATCTGCACTGAAATGGCAATGGCCGAAGGATTTCAGATAATACGCGCCGAAAATGTTACTAATACGAAGGAAAGTTTGGTATGTATATTTGCCGTAAGATAAGGTAAAAATAGCGTATTCAAACGGTATAGAATCTTTTTATTAGTCTTTTACGTACGCTTTTGCAAATTGTATGACAATTGAGAATCGAACTTACAATATGCCTTTACTTTCTAATGTTATCAATTAAACATTCATCCGCATTCTAAATTCCGCAAAGTCCCGGAAGTAAAATAAAAAATAAAGTCTTTAGAGACGCAATTTTGTTTTGTTTCTATAACTTCATAAAAAAAAAGTAGGTAACACTGAAAACTAAAATGATAACTGTAAACGAATCATAAACTCTGGACAACGCCTTCAACGATTAACATTGTAATTTATACACATTTTATTATTCCGGTTTTGGTCAATTTGAGTTCTAATTTCAGTTCTTTACTACCTATAATATCCTGGTACATAGTATTTATATTTGTACCCTAGCTAGACTTCACGTGAATTTTCTGGCTGAAAATATATTTTCCACGTTTTGATCTTTTTGCTATAGACGTGGGCCCAAGATGGCCTAAAGTCTATACAAAATTGGGTAAATTTGGCCTTGAATATTTACAAAAATCTACGGGTCTGTAACCCTTACCTATAGGTATCCCTCCCGCAAGGTTCTATTCTAGGCCCCTGTATTTGCGATTTGAAAATTTGAGACCACCTCGTTAGCAACATTATACATTAAGGAAATTGTACGCATATCTATTGTGTCTGTCCTTTCATTGATAGTGATTCGTTTGAACACCTAGATATAACTTAGTATTTCAAGTGTGTTGAAGTCAGTTTTAGTTATGCTTGAAGTTAAAATATTTACTGTTTATTTATGCGGCAGGTTTAAGGTATTCAAACTTATGGATGATTTTAGATTATATTACTTATAAACTACTCACTTGACACGAATGTAGTAAAGATTTGCTTAATTCACATTTTTCTAATATTGACCGACTTGTAAACTACAGTGACGTCAAATGTGTGCTGATTATGTTGTATTGTGTTAAATAAGCTTAATTACGATCTATTTTATTTTAATTACGTACCTATATGACACGGTTCATATAACCGATGGTTGTTGGTTAAAATTGAGATAATTATGTAGTTTTCGGGTGAAGTTCTATCTTCATTGATTGTGATATCTCATTTATGTACGACGTCAGTAGTAAGGAGTCAGTCTTACCAAGGGGTATCATGTCACCCGGTTGTGAAGGTCAGATAGGTGGCTCCCTGTAAAATTCTGGTATCTAACTGCAACCGATTTCACTAGAACCCAACCCCAACATAATTGGGAGAAGGTTAGGCAGATGATAATGATGCTCTAACTTACATACACGAATATTTTGGGCATAAATATCAAAGCAGCTAAACGGTTTTTTGTATTTATTTAAAAAACGGATAATAGTAGTGTGACTCTTTCGTCTAACATTGAAGCTAATAAATTCTGTTGCTAAGAAAGTATCTAGGTTACAAAATACATTTGTTTTGTTATTGTTCTCACCGTTTCTTTTTTGATTTAGCTGTCGTTTAGTTTCACTTAAGTTAAATGGTCTAGTTGTAGTTTCATTAGTGTGATTAGGACCGACTCTTTCATTTATAGTTTTGCAAGTCATTTGTCTCTCTCTCAACGCATTCATGCTGTGATTTCAGTCTCACAGCGAGATCAGATTCTCGTTCCGTAATATTTCATTTTCTTTGATCGTTTTTCTTGTCTTTATACTTTCCTTGTGATTTATATAATTTTTTTCGGATGTAGGAAGCATACATATAACTGCAAGGATCATCCCATATTTCTGGATATGTCAAATTTGCTTGAAATACGGAAAAATATGCCAGACCTCTTGGAAAAAGAGCATAACTCTTTAATGCCGGATCGAAATATTTAGTATTCAAATTCGTTTGTGCAAAACGTTGTCTGACGGCGACTTTCGTTTTCACCGCTGCGTCGTCACTGCAGAAAACTGGACCTTATAGCCGACAAATTAAGTCACTATTTCGACTGTCAAAGTTGAAATTTTCGCCTCTCGTGCCCTACTTAATGGCTTCCGTCGGTTTGACTTGTTGATTTTAACTATTTTATGTTTGCACGCTTATGGAACAATAGTTTGCGAGGTTCTGAATGTATTTGAAATTTAGAAACTGAACACTAGTAGCTAAATTCAGGTGTGGATGCTAATTGCGTAGCATCAACTTGAAACTTCATTCTGCGTAAAATTTTGGCAAACCGGTTTCCATTCGGTGTCGGCGAAACTCTGCAGGAGTTATGCGCTCCTAGTACTTGGCTTGCTGTCTTACGAAGCCTTCCCCGTTCGGTCTTTGATCTTTGATAGGTCAGTGAATGATGGTAAGTAAAGTTCAGAGTATTTGTCGATTTCAGGGTTTTTTAAACTGAAATTGTACTTACCTTCTGAAAGTGTTCATGGCTATAAAACATGCTATTAAATTCGGTTTACATTTTTCATGAGCATGCATGTCCCATATAAATCAGGTTTTCTTTTTCAGGAATGAATTACACAAAGCTCTGTTTTTGTTTTGGTTCAAGCTTTTAAAGAGGCGGATGCTTTGACAGGCTCTCTCAAGTCAAACTTTCTTCTAACTTGTCTTAGCCTATGCATTCCTAGTACTTTTAATATCTGCGACCTTCCATAGTTTTTTTATCTTCTTTATATGCATACTTTTTTTCATAGACGTTTAGTCAATTTCCAGAATTTATGCCATTCTTAACAAAATAATAGTTACATTTGTATCAAATAATAAAAATTCAAGGTTTATAGTGCGTGACAAGCAATATTAAGAAGAAAACTGTTGTGATAGGTCAGCAAAGCCCAAAATAAATGTACATAGCTACAAAAGATTGTTGAAATATCAATGAATTGAAAAGATTAGCAAAATAATTCGTGGGCAGACGAAATAATAACGGGTTCTACTTTCGCGACTATTTATTAGAGGTTTCGCTTTCTGCTAAACGTTTTTTTCCGTATAGCTTTTATATCATGTTGGACTGAATGAAACAAGACGGTTATCATCAGGCGTAATTTATGTGAGCTGGGAAACAGGGCTGACTCAACAACTGCTTGTATTTTTAACGTAATCTGAATAGAATTTGTATTACAATTTCATTTGATATGTCCCACTTGTATAATCATTCTGTAATTAATCTATGTATCTTTCGAGAGCTGGTAGCACTAAAATAATCTAAGGGAACTCCATTTAAACTGTTAATTATTTAAATATAAAAATTATTAACTCAAAAGGACATAGGATCACAAACATATTTTCAGATTATGTTTGCACTGTGATCGATTTCTCACATAATCTTTGTTCATTACCTATTCAAATTCAAATGTACGTATTAACATATCTTTGTGGACATAATAAATAGTCTACCTACACTTCGATGAATCAACTTAGAGATTAACACTACGTGCGTAAACGCACGGTAGTGGGCGCGTTTCGTGCGAGTGTGCGTGTGTGCGTGGTTCACTTTCACTTTTTTTCGTTAATATGCCTTTTGTGTTTTTGGACGATGTTATGTTGTATGAAATCATAATGTTCGGAGTTTTTTTTTTACCGTGCGGTTATGGGTTGCATGGTAAATTATGCTGGTCTTGTTCTTTGGTGATTTTTATTACTTACGTAATGCAAAAAAAATTAGGTCACTAACTTCACTTTTTACTTAACTATAAAAAATAGTTATTATTTTTTTATAGCCAATTTAGATTCTAGAATCCACCAGACATCCGTTTCCAACTTACAAAATGCGCTAAGCAGAACAGAGGGCCGGTGCCAACCGGCGCGCGCGCCGCTTTGCGCAACCCAGCAGTATGTGTGTCAAACGATCGACGAACGACTTATGTCATGCAAGAGAATGTTGCCTTTATTTGTTTTGATTGTTTTACTATTATTTTTCATTATTTTTAAAAAAAAATCTTCCAGAAAGTAGTCAAATTTGACTTGCCTTGGAGATTCACTGACATAAATAAATAAAACTCTTATTTCTATCTTTGTTTTTAAATCTAAAGGTTATCCAATGTATAAGCCTATACAGCCAGGCTTGTACAGCCATTGGTTTACGAGCAATCGCCTACGACCTAAGAGTGTTAGTATCTTATTTGAATTCAAATTAAATTTACTTTGACGTCAAACAAGAATAGTGTCCAATTCACTGTCCTTACATTGTTTATACAGAAGGCTGGATTGGTTACAAATTATCGGAACAATATAATTCGAATCGCTAATTAACTGTTTTAATTAATCTGGCTTTTAAGGACCAAATTCTGCAGTATAAGGACCAATATAATTCAGTAATATTTATTTTAAAAAAATATCTACGAAAAAAATATTGCCCAAACTAGATTAAAAAATGTCATGGTTCAGTTATTGCATAAGTCGCTGCTTAGGCGCAGGAGCGGCGGCCATGTTGGAAAGTTTTCGGCAATGTCCGGGGAAATCTGTGACGCGGCATACACGATTATATTTGTATACGCCTTTATTCTGCGGGGTAGGTAGAAATCGAAGTTATCGATGATTATGAAGATGATGAATTTTTGAAAGATGGATGGTGATACTAATTGTGTTCTGAACCCTAAAATAGATGCTCCTCATTCTTATGCTGAAGATACGAAAAACCATCTTTTGATTGGAAAGGAAAGATAGTTAGAAAGCAGGTCCTGTCAATCATGAATTTGTGATATGAAAGTGTGTAAGATGATTATCTGTCCAGGTCCTATTGACAAAGGGGTAGAACGAAACGACTGTCTCACATTATCTAAAATCTCAGAGAACTGTCACAGACTTGTTGGAATATATTCTTATATCAATTTTAACAGTAAAAAATCTTGTGACATTGATAATGGGGTAGCCTATTCAGCTAACATCATTAGCTTAATACATTACAATGTTAAAATCAGATGATTCAGAACTAATTATACGTTTGTCGCTTGAATGACCATTTGATAACCGATAACATACAGGAAGAACCGATAGTACAGTAGTATAAAATAATTCCGTCACACGCGAATTTCAATGAGACTTTAAAATAATATTATTATTATCTTGAATATAGAAATGATCTGACAAATGGTTTACAACACGAAAAATTACAGTTGAACCAAATGATTCTGTCATTGCAGAATAAAAAACAATCGAAATTGTAATATCTACATTAAATACAAAATTTTAGATAAACATATTGTGAAATCTTTAGCAAAAAAAAAACACAAACACTGAAAAACAAGCCCCAAAAGCATTTTTTTACACAATACTTCATGATTTTACATCATTATAAACCAACCCTTTTGTAATAAGACTCTGGTCCTAGACAGGCATTTTATTATATACCACGTGTATGTATTTCCTTATTCCATGGTAGCTCGAAGAGAGTTAGTAGTCCTAACACAATTGACTCCGAGCCCTTTCAAGGCCACTTAATATACAAAAATAGGTCATGAGATTGAATGCGATACCCTATCAACTAGTCGCTTCCCAACAGGTTACAAGCCTTTATTATTGTGATCATCATGTGCAGTAGTGTCTTTTTTATCATTTGTTGGTTCTAGAATATTTTTGGCTTAAGCTTTTTCTTTTGTATTTGTTAAGTTGTGGTATCTGATTCTTGGTCAGGCATTTCTAGAAGTGCGATTACTCTGTCTCCTAATCTAACTTATTCCTCTTCTTACTTTTCTCTGTATTCTCATGTGACATTTTAATTTGCATAGGAAGAACTCAACGGTCCTATGTGTTATTAATGATTGTGTAAGTTATGAAAATGTTACGCGAAACTTTGTAAGCTACCATTGATCGAATTTCCCCCAAAAATATTA
Organism: Lithophane socia; assembly: GCA_947522985.1. Lineage (NCBI taxonomy): Eukaryota > Metazoa > Arthropoda > Insecta > Lepidoptera > Noctuidae > Lithophane > Lithophane socia. The sequence goes on along the minus strand of OX383273.1, from coordinate 1,150,162 downwards.
TATTCAATGGGATAATTATAATAAAATACGCCCTAAAATCTTGGTGAAGAAAAACCTTACAAAGTTAAAGTTTGGAAGAAATCACGTTGCCGTCTCGCTGGTTCGGGGTTCCATTTAAAGCTAAGTTATGAACGTATTGCAAAATATTATTGATTCTGTTTCGAAATTCTATATTTTTAATGGCTAGTTGTTGTCCACAGTTTTATGCACGTCCTAAGAGCTACTTTATGATGTCGTATAAAAACTGTTAAGTATATGCGTTATCTCGTGAGTCACGGGCTCTTAGTTGATATGTGACCCTTTCATCTTAATTCCTTAATCTTTTAACAAGTTTCAATGTTTGCTACTCACACAAACACCCACCACACTTAACATGATCTTCAATATCTTCCAAATTCATAATATTTGTGCGATTAATTATCTACCTGCTTACCTGATAGTCAAAAAGGATCATAATCTTTAGTTAAACTCCTTAAATCATCTTCATCATTCTTCTTTAATATTTCATAAGGTTCATTCTCGAGTAACTGTTCCCGAAAAAAAGCGGTTCCTAGAAATATTGCTCAAAACGAATGATTTTGCTATTTTTACTTCTTTTTCTCCTTCCTTTTTTCACAAACCAGCCACCTGTCACCTGCTTAATATCCAAAACGTCACAACTACCGCCCACCTGTTTCAAAACACCTGTTTTAAAGTTGATCGCAAAGTTGGTCACGTGATCAAATTTCTTCCCCTAAGTGCTATTGTTCCTCTTCTGAAATAAAAAGCGGTTGTGTAATAGACTCTCCAGCTCCTTGCTTGGAATTTTGATAGTTTTCCGGCCAAGAATCATAGTTTTTTTTTTATGTATGTTTATTTTATGTAAGAAACCTTGTAGTTAGTTACCCTTTCGGTATCATATGCATGCTCAACGCAATGTATGATTTTATGTTTCTTTTATGTTTCTTCTATCTCGGATTCCATTTTTTTTTTCTGTCATCTATCTATGTTAGGGATTTGGTTGCCGCACTCAGTCCTTAACGTGGACCATTGTGCGTGATTCTAATTCTGTCGTGTCGTGTCTAATTTTAATTCGTAATTCTGTCATTTTTGGGTTGTCTTTATGGGATTAATATTTTTTTTTCTATTTTATTCAATTCTACAAATGTCGTATATTGATTTAACGATTTTCAATATTGATATTTTGACAATAGAACAATTTTACCAAGAAATAGAAAAGGATGTCGTAATCGACGAAATAAAAGAATTCATTCGCAAAACCAAGATTAAATCAAAAGAAAACCATCATAACATGAACAATTGCTCAATTTAAATCAATGTATCACAAACCTTTCTCGAACAATATTATAACGAAAGAATTTCAGCAGTACAAGACTTATAACACATATTTCGCAATTTTTACTTCCAAACTTTTTGGTGGGTTTCGTTTTGTTACCGAGAAAATATGTTTCCCTTTTAGCTACATTTTTTTGCACTTTGAAAGTCACGAGGCTTTGTTTGACGCCAAGGACCACGCTTCCATAGCAGTCACATGTTTTTCGCTGTGGACGCAGAATACGCGGTACACGTTTAAGAAAATTTTGCAAACAATAGAATCTTTTCAATTCGTTCCAAGTTTAGGGAAACAATTAATGCCAGGTTGAGGAAATTTTGACCAAGCAGGTGTTCATAATTATATAACGTCATTAGATCATTCATATGAGGTAATTGATATATTACAATTTTTTGTCGAATTATTTTTTTTCCTTCTTTTATTATTAGAAACTTCCAAAAATATCTTTTGTTTTTTTTTTATTATGTTATTTAGAAGACGACTTTGTTGAAGCTTGGATTAGATATAAATATTTTTTAATTCATTTTGTAATATTTTTAATGATTAGTGTGAATCACCAATTGAATACATATTACTTAAATCTTTTTCATTGGATGGTTCATTTATTTTGCCCAATATTTGTTTTGTAAGTGATACAATTACCACTTTATTAGAAATTCTTGCATGACTGGCTCGTGAGTAGGCTGATATTTTTACTGAATTTCGTAGAACCTAAGTAAGAATCGAATTAAATTTTTAGTAACAAATTTCTTCTAAGCTAATGTGTCATCTTACTATCTATAATAGACCAAGCCTCTTCAGCGTTATTTACTTCGAAAACAAATTTAAAAACCTTACTCCAAGTCTAAGTACACACTCATTCATAGCTAGTTGAGTATTTAGGGCACGCAGTGATAATAATGACATACATTCGTTATCAAATCGCTAAACAAACAAACAAACATATCAGATAGATCGCCGATAGATATATTTTGGGTTCAGCGAGTAAAGGTATATTGCGTCTGGAAGGACCAAAAATAAATAGTAAAAGAAAATAAATGAAAGTGAATATTACATATATGACTTTACTATTTGAGCAGGAGTTATGAAGAATATTTTGCAAAGTTTTTGTATTAATGGAGAATGGAGATTGCAGATTTCCAAAAACTCTAAATAATCATAAAATCGAATTTGACGATAGGCAAAAAACAACAGGTTACCCGCCGATATAGATTATAGAGAGAAAAAAGCGCTTGCTCTTAGCGAATGTCATGTACCAGGAGCATATAGCTTCATAGTAGTCATGTTAAAAAAGTAGGCTACTTTTTTACTACACACGTTTGACTATTCTTCAATGAATTAGTTTCATCTTTGCTATGATAGCCTAGTGTTATGTTAGTTATTAATACCTACTTTCCTGATAGGCTTCATTAATAGTATGCCTATCTTCTTTGGAATGAAAATAATAATTATTTTATTAATCCTGCCACGTAATCTGTTGACATTATTGACAATCAATTGTCTCGTTTATCAAACGCATTCCATGAGAAAAAATATTACTCATTGATTGTATGTTCCATACTTCCATACACTTATATTTGGTACTTATCTCTAAGATTACTTTAACTATTGGTATGAAAACTGGTACGATTCTGCTTACAAGTGCTCTGTAAACAATACTGGAAAGAATCTATTTGGTTTCATGATTCGTCATTTTCCGATTCCTTTGCTAAATCTTTTTCATTTGTTATATTCAAGTCTTCCTAGGCTTATTTGAAGACTACTCTATGTATGCTTTTTAGTTCATCTTTAAACAAATCTGTAGCGTCAAGCAATTTTCTCTATTTGTCTTAAAGCTGAATACAATTAATCTCTTGCTCTCTTACATAAAGGGTCCAATATGGTACTGAGAAATATATCAGTGGATGTTCGATATTGTATAGGAAGCATTACGACGGACTATATGCAGTTGTTTTGATATGCTTTGTTTTTGTCTCATTCATTGTTATCTTATCAATGATTTTTTATGGAATTTGTCATTGGATAGTAGATCAATCACGAGTGAAATAATTTCTTAGTGAATCATAGTATTTGTAACGTAGTATTTTTGTAGTAGTCTTTTGTGTGTCATCTATAATTGGTTTGATCGATACTTTAAAAATCGACAGTCAGCTGTTTTCCGTTCTTAACCGAAATGGATTTATGAATCGTTTCGTGCTTAGCACGAATATAAAAATAAATGTGTTAAGCGTACTACTTATAAATTCAAGTTTGTTAGGTAACGTATTAAACAGCCATTACATAATTTGAGCAGCATACTTCTATTCCCCCAAAACATTGACCTCTCAAATCATAACGTAATTATCAGCCGTGTGTCCGCTTCGACGGCCGCATTTAAAATGACAATCGGCTCGCTTTGAGCGGCGCAAGCGCCGGTCCAACGCACTTTCACTGCGAGCTCGTGTGCGTGAGCTACCGTAGTGGGCGTGGCCATGTTTTTTTATTAATTTGGCCCACATTTGGGATTCTGTTACGTCAGCGTGCATCGCACTTGCATCGAACTGGATGTAGGAAGCGTCACGCGAATACGCGTGCAGCCAATGTCATTATTGTATAAGTAACGTAATGTTTTGTAAGAATTGTAACGTTGTCTGCGGCATGTTTTTTTAAGAATTGCATTATGATCTGCATCTTTTCTTTCATACTCTCCTAGTGGAATTGCATTTGTCCTCCAAATACTTTCTTGTTGATTCATTACTGACTTACTGCTTCATTACTGACTTACTGCTGCAGTGCATTTCTCTATTTACGAGCAGACTTATCCGTTGAACTCCTATTGACCTTCAATTTTGACTGTGTCCTTCTGTGCTAAAGACTATTGTCCTTCCAGCTTTCAAGTTGGTGATTATAGTACAATATACTATCCAAACTACTACCTTTCCATTTCTTTCATATTTTACTTCCTTGTTCTCTGATATAATTTCAGGTAAATATAACATCCATAAATCCATTTTGGTCCTTTCATGAAATGAAAGAATCAAAATGTCAAAAATGTCAAATTCCTTAGACGCAGTTGAGATACCGCAGGGCACATTACCGACTCCATTTCTAATGAAGTTTACCTTATTGTGCGTTATAGAGTTGAATGCATTGACACAAAAATAATGCTGGCTCGCTTTGCATACGTTTTAAATTTTACATATGAAAATCTATTTGTGTTACGTTTTATGGCTAGTTTAATTTTATTTAAACAAAATAATGTTTTTAATGTATTTAGATGCTTAAATCTATATCATATCATATTTTGTAGTCTAGTCGTGAAACGAAAGCAAAACAGATGCTACCAATTTCTTACTATTCTACTCGGGTTGTGGGAGTAGAATGGCGGAAATGTATGACTATGATGCATGCGATAGATTGGTATCAATTCCCGGTCCTTTCTTACTTATGTGCTCCTGGTACGTCTTATTTAAGGTATTCATACTTCTGAATCTTGCTGTTTATGCACTCCTAGTGTTTCTCCAGTATTGTACCACATGCCACTTTGGGTGGTGGTCCCAGAATCATACGCGTAACTGGGTACTTTCTTTGCCACTTATGTGTCCCTGTTACTATTGAAACCACCACTTAAATGTCTGTTTTCATTCCTAAAAATCGCGAATGACAGATCGACTCGTATACACATTTGTATACGAGTCGATCTGTCATTGGATAGGTTTTCTTCGATAATTAGATTCATTCGTTCTGTTCTTCTGTTTTAACTGTTAACTAACAGGTCCGCCTAAACTTACTTTAAGGTTTTCCCTGTACACCGCAGAATTTGCTGTAAATGAAAAAAAAAGATATTATAAAAAAGGAACCGTTTCCCTAGAAAAGTTCCTCTATCTAGATGCGTTTAAATAATTGACGACCTAATTTTATCCACGTGTGCGTCTATTATGTCACTACACACACACATCGCTCTACTTCACCGAACACAAAAAAAACTCACAATCTATTTCCGAGGTCACATACGAACGAGTCCCAAGCTAGTATCATAAAAAAATCACACAGTAAGGTCAATGACCCGCCGCCGAAACGCATCGGGTAATGCACTCATACGCCGACGCGGGATACCACGATAGTACTTGGTACTTTGACTTTTGATTGCTTTAATCTTTTTATGATCGAATTGAACTGTTAGGATCTCTGTGTGCCTGGTACTTCGTTTGGAAGAAGAAAATGGTTTCTTTAACTAGGTTTCAAGATAAAATACTAAAAGATGTTAATAAATTAAGCATTTTGCTTAGCTCCCACGTTTTATGCGAATCAAAAACTAATTTTGGGTTAATTTATTAACCAACTTTGAAAGCTTACTTTCTTCTGTTAATTTATTAGAGGTTATCTCATGTAGGTACTAAGGTAAATGACCAGCGTGGGCTCCATGAATAACAAACATTGATAATTAATCTGATTTCCCTACGGCGAAGACGATGCTCACTTTACTAGAATCTTGTGATGAGGGAAATAATCAAGCCTTAGTATATAGAAATTCGATAGCAGTATATGTATATTTGTATAAGTCTGCTTTTCTACCTTTCTAGATTTTAACTTAAAGCACCATATAATGGAACTAGCTGAGTTTATGTAAGTTAGAAAAAAGTATCGTGTGTTTATTTTTTATACCCATACATTCCTAAGATTTCAGCAATCGTTGTTGATCTGCTATCCTCCCCTGAAGAATTCTATAGCTCCAAAGTTCTTTACCAATTTATGTCGATATATCTGGGACTAACCAGACGAATCATCACATTGAGCCTCTTCTCTTTATTTCTATTATTCAGTTGTGGTCAGATAGGCAGCGTGTGTTCATCATCCATAGCCACCATCTCAGTATTTACCCCTTTCTTGACATATTATCTTTCATACAATCCGTCCATAGTTTCTTTGAGACTTACTTCTCCTTTTAACGCAAAATTCAGATTTCCTTACTGTTTGTCGAACAGTCACTTTTGTAACATCTATTAGATTTTTATTCTACACCGCTGCCATCGTATTTCTCAAATTTATACATGGCAATGTATTATAGCCTTTTTCTATGACATAAACTTCTTCAATGCACAGTTTATCGTCTTCCGTTGCCTATTTGAGACGATTATGTAACTGATATTTATGTGATGCCACTCCTAGGACAACAGATGTTATAAAACCTGGGTGGTGCAGCTCTTAGTCAGCCTCTGGCCTTTTGTGATATAAACGCTCTTAGAAAGTAACAAAACCTGCAGTATTTTATTTAAGTCCCATGTGAGGGGGCGAGCCTATTGCTATCAGCCGGGCACACAGCCAGACTTGGGGCTGCTACTGAGAAATTCCTAATGGAAAAACTCAATAAACCGACCAGGAAATCGAACCCAGGACCGCATGATTAGCAGTAGCGCTTGTGATCACTAGAGCAACGAGACAGTCAGCAGTATATTATTTAGTAATATATTTATTTTTTGTGTTAAACTAGGACATGCTTAAAAGCATCTCTTCCCTCCAATATACCTGGAGAATTTGTAGATGAATCAGTCTAAGCTAAGAATACTGCGTGCAATGGTGTAACTAAGAAAGTGTAGCGTAGCTTTGTACATAAAGTAAAAAATATTAATTACGTATTTAAAGAACAACCCAGTTATAATAATTGAGAGTAATACGGAACCAATAAAACGAAGTTTTCTGTCCAAGTTCACCTGTATTTGAGAGAAGGTAAGGTTGGTACGATTTCGACACTCTTTAATTATATAATTTATCTTGAACTGGTCCTTAGGACCAGGGACCGCCTACCACCAGCTTTTACAGCAGTATTATTTTAATATGACTTCAGTGTAGGAAAGAGATGAAGCTCTATATGACGTATAGCTCCATCTCTTTCCCCCACTGAGTAAGATTAAAATAATACTGCTGTAAGCGGTGGTGGTAGGCCCCCAGAATGTCGTGCGTCGTAATGGTCCTTCTATCCTACATCGACATTTAGACAGCGCTCGAAGTAGTTTTAAAGTTGCTTATACCAATAACTAGCAGGAAGGAGACCCATCGGGTCAAATGCTACTCAATAGTGATGTCACAATGTCAAAGATGCATTTAAAATAATCTAAAAAAATTAACCCAAAACATGAACTAAAAAAATCCGTGCCAATGTGAATAGACAAATTAGTGTTGACATTTCGCACGTCCTACTTTCTACTAACATTCAACTTCAAAAATTACCGTGACGTAACAATATTACTGGGACATTGGGTCTTGGGGTCTTATGTAAGTTGAATTTGGCGTTGCATAATCTGTGAAAGTCGGTCGACAAGCTTCCGTAGTGATGTAATGGTTCTCAAGTGCTGGCATACTTGTGTGGACCATGAAACCGTTTTTAAACGATTTGGTTGCGGTCATGTGGAGTTTGAAAGTCGTTTTTAGGTTAGGAGTCGGTAGTCCAGTTCAGCTGGTGATGACTGTTTTTTTTTTTCGATTTAGATTTTTTTTTCTCTATAATTTTATTAGTGTAATTTTGTTTTCTGTTTTTTTTTTTCTTCTTAATATTAATGTTTTATTTTTCTTTTTGTTACAGATCGAGTAAAAATCGGCATACCGGAAGCCCGTGTGATACTGTGCATTAACTAAACTTAACAAAAAAACGTGACGCCTCTATTTAGTAAGTTTAGTTAGCGGAATTACTATGTGATTTTTACATTACTTTTTTATAAATATACACGGATAGTTTAGATTTTAAGCTAATAACGTAAGATTAGAAGAATACGTAACAGCATAGATGCATACGATTGAACCAGTTCTCGTTTTTCGGTTGCGTTCCGATGTCATTCAGATTCAGAGCATCGCTTTCGTGAAAAGTTTTAAATAAATACACACATACTTTCAATCATGATGACAATGTTTTTTAAGTAAAAAAATCACGTCGTTTTTGCAGATGCGTCACAACACTACCGCTATTGAGATAGGGTTGTCATCTGTCAGTTTGATAAATTAAATGTATAATTTAAAAACTTCTATTATTTATTCAAGATAAAATAAATCTTTGTTATTACGTGTTTTTATACTCTTACGTGTAATACCTATCATCTGATGTTACTGGTGTGTCCCAGCCGTAAAGAAGTGATCTCAAACGTAGGCAGGGACCCGCGCAGCAAACATGATCACTGCCATTGTTGTCTCGAAAATGTACTCTAAAATCATAACAATAAAGTCTAAGTTTACATAAAGGCTGCATCATAATTCTACGTCAATTCATTGTCATAATATTCCATCATTTGTCATCGATTTTGTTAATATGACACTCCATTAATTGATGTCGTTCCCAAATTGTTGTAAAAACGTAAAGGATTACTTGTTAAAATGAAAACTATTGTAAATAATAATTGTTATTGCTTATATTTTTATGCATGAACTTGAATTACGATCGTTTTGATTTTAGTCTAAGATTTTCTCTTCCGTAAATAAACACTATTTGGCAAAATAAACATTTTGGGCGAATTATACAAAATTGTATAAATCATGAAAACGTCATCTGGTTTCACGTAGCATTAATAATAAAATCATAAAAATATGACTGATCAGATTTTATACCACGAAGACAGTAAATAATTGATGTTTTTCTTACTTTTCGTTAACAATTATGATAGTTTACTGTAATATATAGAATAGTATAGTTATTTTAATGTAAATTGGTTGTATATAATTTTGAATCAGTAATCAAATGTTTAGAATTAATTGTAATTGTTTTCCGTAACTCCTTAAACGTAAGAGGACAGAAAAGGTAAATACTTTGTGGTAGCTTAAATAATCTTTAAAAAATAAAAATGTTTGTTTGTATTTGCCCGTTCTAAGGTAATAAATTTTATTGATTGTTGAGAAAAACAACTATTTTCTTCTTTTTAAAATATTTAATGTGTACATAATTCTACTTAAGGCGTAGCGCTAAGCGTATAGGTTTAATATTTCTATGGGTTAATATTATTTTGTTGAGTCTAAAATTTTTATTCCTATTAAAGTACCTTTAACTTCTTTTTTGTTAGATATTTTTCTTGTCTACTTACTTTAAGATTAAGTGATGTTTTAAATGATAAAATCATGATCTATTATGGCGTCGCCAGATGGCAAGTACAAGGAGTTATTTATGTTAAAATTACTTATTGATGTAAATGTTATGCGCTACTTAATTTTGTTTTACGGTAGCTACAAGCACGGGTTTAAGGCTGCTTAAAACAGATGTATATTATTTTAATAAAAAAACAAAATGCAAATATTAACTTTGAGTGCCAGCCCTGATGGCAGTGTTGTAAAAAATAAAAATAATATTTTTGAATGTAGTTTTTTTGCTAAAATTAGGGATGGCAGTCATTGTAAAACGGGTCTCGAAACAGATAGTTACCAGATTGAATCCTACAATGTAATAATGAATATAAGAGAAATGGCATCTACACACTAATAGAGTAAACGAAAAACTTTTACATATCTTGTATTGTATATGAAACTGTATTACAAAATAATCACTATTTACATACATATGTGTATTTTTATAACAAAACTTTTTAAGGAATTTGTAAAAAATATTACATACAATTAAAAACAGCTGTTTTATATTTTATTAACATTAATTTCTAAGCATATTTATTTTTCACACAAGCCTATTTATTATTGTTCACAAAAACTATAACATAAAACACTTTATTTATTAAAAAAAATATTTACATTTAAATAACTTGTGTGTAGACGTCATAATATACACTATACTCCGTCCCGTTTTTACCTGCTTTTATTTAAAAATATAATATAAAATAAGCCTAAGCACATGAATTTTTTTCAACTACTTCTATATAAATATATTAAGAAAGTTAAATGTAAAAAACTAAAGAAAAAATTGATTTGGCTTCAATTTATAAGTACTAAATAGGCGAATAAGTATTGCAAAACACTGCAAATGGCAGATTGTTTTTCCCGCGTTTTGCGTATCAAGGGCCTTTTATTTGACTTGTTTTCTTTTGCTTTGATGTAAAAAAAATGTTGTTTTATTTTTAAAGTTTTTTTTTCTATGTCGTCCAGATGGTGCTACAAGATCAAATCTTTCTATACTTCTGAGCCAAAGACTATTATTTTTTCCTTAACATTTTGTTATTATGTGCGAAAATATTGATTAAAATATTGATAGACAGAAAAAAGAAAAACCAATGCAAGCAACTTTGCGCAAAATAAGTACTACATACCGAAAAAATACGTTTTTTTTTGTCTGTCAATATTACAGTATTTTTTTTTTGCTTTTTGGGAGTGACGTTGTTATCAATTATATGTATATATATATATGTATATATAATATTTCGGTCCAACTTTGTATATGTCGCTTTAAAAGTCCTATTTGGTAGGAACGAATGAGGCCTTGCTAATTTTCTCTGACAATAATGCTAGTGGTTACAAAACCACGTAACTTCGATGTTATAGGTGCAATTAAATTTAATATATACCTATTTAATAGAAAAATATACCTTTTGTTTTCTTTTGACAAGCCTATTCTACTTCAAACCTAACATTACGCCTTGTTTCCCCGAAGGGCTGGGCAGGAGGTGTATTTCTATTTTATAAAAGTCCACAGACGACGGAGACGCCTCGGCGGCCGCCGGAAGAGGCGGCACTGCCATCACTTTCCATACAAACCAAGCGAGTCACCGTTTACTTGCACTAGACATAAATGACACCAGCATTGCTATTCTGTAACCATCTCACCGTGAAAACTTAGGTAAAGTAAGCGTGGAGTGAAATATCATTGTCATCGATATCTACTGATGTTAAGACACTTCACCTAAGTTTTCACGGTGAGATGGCAATGCTGCGGAACTAAACACTTCATCTGCAACCCGCGTGGCGCCCTACCGCGCCGCGCCGTCATCTTGCGGGATAGCGGGGGGAGTTATAAATGGCATTCCAGCTAGCACCCTAATCTTGTATTACCCACTTAGGTATTCCACGATCAATCAGAATCTGAATCGGCTTGAAACAAATTGCTAATCCATTGCTTCATAAGTTCGAAAAATGCTGCTCAAAAACGTAAATATCGCAATGTTGTTGAATTGTCAAAATGAAACAGATTAGTCTTAATCTGTTACGAAAATAAGTTGCGCAGTTAGATAGCTAGTGTATAATTATGTTAGTGCACCCGGTTTGTATAGATACTGACGGTGTTGAAGCTGGTACGTGCCAGAAGTTGAGCGCTCAACGCACATTCAGCGGCACGAATTTATTAGGACTGCCGTCTAGCCGGCCGGCGCGGCGATTCCGAGCTCTGTGGAAAAGCCAGTCTGTGGTATACAGGTAAAAGCTGACGTAATTAATACCAGAAATGCTAGTTTATGCACTAAATGCTAGAGCTGTGGGTGTTTTCAAGACCTTTGGATGGGTTCAATACCTGTCTACGAAGAAATGTGAAGAAATCTGCCGACAGTTAGAATCACACCGTGAAAACTTAGGTGAAATGAGCCGAGTGACAATCCCCAGCATCTGGTGGAATGACTGTTCACTTCACCTAAGTTTTCCCGGGGACATTTTTTTTTTTTTTTTGAGTGTGGGAAATCGCCAAACGGCTTCTCCCGCCCTGGCCGGAGCGGAAGGGCGGCAGACTTTTACTGACTAAAACCCACCCATGTTCCTTCAGTTGCCTGTTGCCAAGGTCCCGGTATCCCTTTCGGACTTTCCCGCAGGACTCGATGGCTTATGGTGGAATCCGACGATCGGCAATATTGCAGACGGACACGCACGGCAGACGACCACGTCGACCACAGACCGCCATGCACCGCGCACCGAGGAACTTCCGAATCTGCGATAACCCGCACGTACACCTTCCCACGGTCCGTCGTCCGGGCGGTCGGTGTCCGTCCGCATAATCGCGGATCGTGGTATTTTGGTATTAGAGTGGTCAAAACGATTTGACGATCCTGCAACACAGTTAAACCTTGCGCAGGAGTCGGAGAATTCTATCTTTGGTTGCAAACATTGTTTTATGTCAATAATGTTTTTTTCTTTCTTTCTTAGGAAGGATAAGAAAATAGGTTATACCCTTGTCTGTCCTACCGAAAATGAACGATTTAGGGAAATGTCTTACAGTAAGCGTAGGCTACAGACTGCTAATAAAATAAAAACTTTCTTAGAAAAAAAAAACAACCGACTTCCAAAAAAGCACTACAAAGTGAAAAATACCTTTAATTCAGGGTCCATAATTGATTCGATGTCTTAATATAACAACTATTATGTACACATTATGGATTGCAATAAATTATTGAGTATTGAGTTATTTCGGAAGTCGGTGTCTTTGCTTTTGAATTTTCGTTTTTTGCCAACGACTTCCGAAATAAAAGTTATTTTTCACTTTGTAGTGCTTTTTGGAAGTCGGTTGATTTTTTCTTTAAAAAAGTTTTTATTTCTCGCTTTTTAGTGGGTCAGTTTGCAGGGTCAAATATATACAGAAAACATAGAACCACCTCCTTTTCGGAAGTCGGCTAAAAATAGGAAGTCAATTCACACTAGCTGTTCTAAGTCTTCAATACCACCAATAACCTGCATACTTCAGCAATGAATAAGACATGTCTGGATATGTCGAATATTTGGCATATCCGGTGCCAATCGCATGTTTGTCCAACATACCATCAGGTTGACCAACATTGGCCCAAATGTTGGAGGATAGATTTCTTATCTATATTTGTAAATAACGGTGTGGGAGTATGATAAATATAATCTGAAGATAGGACAAGATGAAAACATATCTTAGAAGACGTAGATTATGTTGATGCTCCAATCCGGCGCACCCTACTCAGAGCAAGATTCACACACCGCACTTTGATTTTACTTTGCTAAGTAACTTAACCGTCTGATACGATTCTGAACTCTATTTGTTAAAGACAGTGTGGAATCTTTCCGTTGTTATACTCGTACTCACTAACAGCTTTACTGACTTGTGTTCGGTTCCTATAAACAAAAACGAATCGTTTTACTTACCAATAGTACCATTTTTTATTACCAATCTGAGGCTATAGACAAAATCCCTTTTCTGTAAGCGTTAACGCCAACGGAAAGATCAAATTGTATGGAGTTGACATTAGCATTCGAGATGTCACGTGACTGCTGCTGTCAACTACATACAATTTGATCTTTCCGTTGGCGTTAAGGCTTACAGAAAAGGGATTTTGTCTAGGCCCCCTGGGCATATATAATTAGACTAGCTGCACCCCGCGGTTTCACCCGCGTATGTCTCAATCACGTGGGAATATCGGGATAAAAAGTATCCTATGTCCTATTCCAGGTCATGGTGCTGTGCCAAATTTTATCAAAATCCGTTCAGCCGTTTTAGCGTGAAAGCGTAACAAACAAATAAACAAACAAACTCACTTTGGCATTTATAATATTACCTATAGTAGGTAAGTAAGTAAGGATTCGCAAGATATTTTTACCTGTGACAGTTACTTCCATATGCGAGGGTCTACTATGCAAAGCTATGAGGTATTTACTTCATTATTGGTAAAGATTCTTCAAGAGTTCAGTCTTAATAAAAAACCAATAAAAAAATCAATCTGTCTAGCCTTTTCCCAACTATATTGGGGTCGGCTTCCAGTCTAACCGGATGCAGCTGGATACCAGTGTTTTACATGGAGCGACTGCCTATCTGACCTCCACAACCCAGTAACTGGGTAATACGATACCCCTTGGTAAGACTGGTTGTCAGATTTATGATTTCTGACGACCCGTAACGACTGTCAAAGATCCACGAATGACAGACGGGACCAACAACTTAACGTGCTTTCCGAGGCACGGAGGAGTCTCGATATGTAAAGATGGTCACCCACGGACCAACCCCGGCGAGCGTAGCTTAACCTGACGGATCGACCCGTGCGACTTTTATTACTTAGCCATGAGCTCCTCTCCTTAATTTTAAACAATAACGGTCCGTGAATTATGGGAATCGGCCATATTGGTCATCTCTGTTGTCTTGCAGGTACTCAGGATTTCTCCTATATCATGGCTGTTTTTACAAACACATATAGCCAGACCCGGAACAACTACTACTAAACAGGGTGTCCCTGGAAGTATGGATCATATCGAATAGAGGCGTAATTTAGGGCAAGGTTTTTTCCCTCACCATCACGCCTGCATTCCCTGAAGGGTTGGGCAGAAGTGGACCTATAGTACACCCACATTTCGCAATGCATAATAAGGTGCGAGCCTATTGCCATCAACTGGATCCGGGCTGACACTGAGAAATGTGGTGAAGGGTGGGCGTTTTGAGGGACTGTCTTATGTAATTTTGACGTTTCAAAAGTGCTGATTCTCAGCCTAGTTCGAATAAATGACTTTTGATTTTGATTTTGAAATTACAAATGAGAAAATCCATCATTCATTTCGGATCTTACTCTGATTTCAGGGGGCCTACCACCACCGCTTACAGCAGTATTATTTTATTCTTACTCAGTGGGGGGAAGAGATGGAGCTATACGTCATATAGAGCTTCATCTCTTTCCTACACTGAAGTAATCCTAACTAATATTATAAATGCGAAAGTGAGTTTGTTTGTTTGTTACGCTTTCAGGCTAAAACGGCTGCACGGATTTGGATGAAATTTGGCACAGGGGTAAACCATGACCAGGAATAGGACATAGGATACTTTTTATCCCGATATTCCCGCGGGATCGAGACTTACGCGGGTGAAACTGCGGGGTGCAGCTAGTATTAAAATAATACTACTGTTAGAGCTGGTGTTAGAGGCCCAGATCACGTATTATCTAAGAAGTCTTCTTAACAGTAAACCTGAGGTCATCCAGTTCAGGTGGGCGTGTAACAGAGCCATCATTCTTATGCAACGTTAGACCAAACATTGGCCACACACCTGGCGCCAACTGTTGGCAGTAGACAGCTACTAAAATACCAGCATTGTATCCCTGATCACCTTGACAGACATTATATTTATACTGTCAATTGGATTCAGATGTAATTATAGACGTGATAATACTTTCTTCTATAATGCTTAGTCATGTACTATTTTATATTATGTACTGTTTATATGCGCATTTAAATTTGTTTGAGTACGTCGCACCCTCGCAGAGACCAGGGAAGCATGGCACAACAGGGAGGAATCCTATTAATAATCAGCAATAGGTGGAACAAGGCGAGCGGTGGTAGCCCAGTGATAACGGCCGCGACTTACGAGTTATAGGTCGTAGGTTCGAACCCTGACAGGCGCTTTACTATGTGTAAATTATTTCATTAGTGGCTCTCAATACGATGAAGGAAAACATCGTGAGGAAACCGGCTTGCCCTAGAACCAAAAATTCGAAGACAACGATGTGACATCTACCAACCCGCACTGCGCCCGCGTAGTGGATTACGGTCCACTCCCTCCCGCCGCGAGGAGGCCTGTGTCCCAGCAGTGGGAACATTATAGGCTGATTATGGGTGGAACAAGGCTGCCAATGATGATGACGTCGTACCCTGGGCAGAAGTCCCTAGTCTTCCATCAAAACTAAGTGTGTTGGGTTGGATTCTAGTTTAAACCAATGCAGCTGATTACAAGTATTTTACATGGAGCAACTGCCTCCAATCTCACCAGTATATGGGCGGCCCATACCGTAATCCAACCATCTTCTAACCACGACCGCCATACCGGGAGTCGGGTAATGTAATACTAGGATCTTTCATCCGGTAAGTGGCAGTAGCAGCCCTTTTTTTTTTTTTGATGTTTTGGAAATCATCATAGACTTCTCCCGCTCTGGGCAGAGCGGAGGGCGTCTCAGACATTTACTGACTAAAACCCACCCGTGTTCCTTCAGTTGCCTGTTGCCAAGGGTCCCGGTATCCATTTCGGACTTTCCCGCAACCCTGGTTGGGGCAGTAGCAGCCCTGGGTCTGGATTTTCCTGGTTTGATGGCAATAGGTTGGCCCTTGTTACATGGGAATGCAAAATAGCTGGCATGATGTTGGTGTACGAAGCACCTCTGTTTACCCCTTTGGAAAATACGGGCGTTATGTTAAATCACCGAAATAAGTAAATTCCAATTTGGACAACAACATTGTATACTGTAAGCTGACACTAACACTTCGTATCAAATTATGTACAAAACCGGCGATTTCTTCGAATTACCTACATCGACGATTTTATAGTGCTTACACCTGCGATGCTACGTCATAAACATTGTGACCAATTGAATGTATGAAGATTATATAGTATGAACTACCTGATGCCCGCGGCTTCGCCCGCGTGGATGTCGGTACTAAAACCACTCTATCCTCGAGAACTACTCATCCTTTGGTGAAAACAGCGTGAAAATGTATGCAGTAGTTTTTGAGTTTATCGCGAACAGGACGACAGACAGACGCGGCGGAGTAGTTTGTTTTATAATATGTAAGGGACATGTAGGAATTGTTAATTTGATAGACTGCGTTTCATCACTATCTCGTGATCATCATTTGATGCAATGCAGTCAAAAATGGTGAACGCTTGACTTGCAAAAGACGCGAACGGACTAGCTTGAAATGGTGTGAATCAAGAGTAAACAGAAAAATAACATCGCAGAATTTTACAGCTCACTGTCAGTCTGCCTAGCCTTTTCCCAACTATGTTGGGGTTCGCTTCCAGTCTAACCGGATGCAGCCGAATACCAGTATTGTAAAAGGAACGCCTGCTTATCTGACCTCCACAAGCCTAACTGGGTAATACAATACCCCTTGGTAAGACTAATTTTACAACGCCGCGATTTCGAGTACTTTTGCTGTACAGACTTGAGCCCACCTTAGCTCTCATGCATACCTACCTACTAACATAACTTTCGAGAGATGAGCAGGAATTGGTATTTAGATTGCAGATTGCGTTTATTTTCAAATATAACTGAGGGACTAGACAAGTGACAATCGCTTCGAAAGCGTTTCGTATTTCTACAACAACTTTCAACTGGATTGACATAAGCTTTTCGATAGCTTATGTCAGTGCTATACATTTTTGCCTTTTCCATCATCGTTATCGGTGATAGAATGTCACTTTGTCTGGTCTAACCTCTGAACATTATTCGAAATGAAATTGGAAATGTCTAAAAATCAGGAACACACAGAAAGAAAAGAAATAGACAAAATACATTTATTGAGCACAGACTAACAGATGGTGATCCATGCTTGTTTCTTTTCGTTACAAGAAGAGGGCTTTGCCCTGCAAATCCTGCAATACTGAAATTGACATTATAATTATTCCATATTTTTCTATGTACTTCCACAACCTTCTAACGACATTAGAATCGCGTGACGAGGCAAAGGAAAAAAACTCGAGTTTCCATTGTTTTAGCAGCATTCAATAATTTATAGGGCGTTATTATATTAATGAAGAACCGAGGTTATCCAGGCTTCCGGGTGCTATGATCGGTCTTCTGTTTCCTGTTTCGTGAGGTACTGGTATTAGGGCGTTAGGACCTGCGAACGGATGACACATCTTTATCAACCAAACGGCTTGTAATGCATGGCAAAGAAGTTTTTATGTCAAGTACAATACGGCCGTTATAACTTGGCAGTTCCGAACTTCGCGCAGAGGGCTGCGCAGTAACATTTTTTAGGAACCAAATAGTTATATGAGACGAGTGTGAGTGAGAGAACATGCGCGAAAGTTCGTAGTGCCTATGTTCAGACGTGTCGAGTTATATCGGCCGTATTGTACTGATTTACATTTGTATTAGTTATGTAAGCGAGTTTAGTTCAAAGTAGC
Organism: Lithophane socia; assembly: GCA_947522985.1. NCBI lineage: Eukaryota > Metazoa > Arthropoda > Insecta > Lepidoptera > Noctuidae > Lithophane > Lithophane socia. Next base: position 1,132,106 of record OX383273.1, on the reverse strand, counting down.
AAGTTATGTGTCCAAACGTCAGACTTAGTTTTTCATTGTGAAGTGTCACGTATCAAGAAGAAGACATCAAGGGACTTAACTCGCTAGGCGCTACTCAAGTAATGTAAATCAACCTTTAAAAACATTTTTGAAACATTGCTGAAAAACTGTAGGAACTAGCAAATAGACACAAACAACGAGATTTCATCGTGTGAAACTAAATTATCTGAGTTTGAAATTTTTATTCCTATTTGTCGGCACTAACAGGTAAATAATAAAAAAGCTATCTCTCTCAATCGATAGATACGTCTTTAATCGTCGCAATCTATCGATAAATCGTCGACAGGTACTAGGAGCACATAAACGGCGAGATGTATAAGCGTGAGGGATACGCAGGGCTGGCCCACAAACGCATCCCACTTTAGAATTTGGGCCGATATAAATACGCACTGCACTTGCACCGTCGCGTCAGGCAGGGCTGTGAGAGTTTTGTATTAAAATACATTTTTAGAGTGAAATAACTATACCAATTTTGATTTATAGTACGTTGACATACTAGCAAAATGTACTAAATATGTGGTGATAAATTACGACTGTGTGTACGTTATTTAATAATAAAGTTACTATTTGGGCACAGCCATCGCTCATCTTGAGCAGAACATGTTTTCAGATTGATTAATTTAATACTGTTCAAGCTTAAAACTATGGTTCGAATAAAGGCTCTTAATGTAATTTCTTTCCATTAAATAGCAACTCAATGTTTTTATGTAAGTAATAACAGTAAGTTAACCCACTATTATATATTTTGTCTACCCGGAAGTGCTCAAATTGCACTTGTACTCAAATTGCATATTCGGTACCTACCATGTTATTGCCCGGCTGGACCCTATGGTCTACCTAACCCAACCTAAAGTAAAGTAAGTCATTATGGCCCAAGAGCTATAATGACTTACTTTAGGTTAGGTTTGCTTGATATGAAATGATATTGAGCAGTGGTGTAAAAAGATTTTTTATTCCTGACCATAGACCACATTTCACCGAGTGCCAGCCCTACAAGCCAGCAGGCCGGACGTTACGCGTGCGGTAACCGTGCCGATCGTAATACATATAACAGCTTCATTATATTTATTGACATTATTAGGCGATTTGATCATTTTTTTATTTTATTATTGATCGAGAGCTTTCAGCCAGAGATTAGTGATAAAATTCCTAACATCGAACTAAAATAATCCCTGAACGAACAAGTGAGTAATATAGTCAGACTCAGGACCAAACAGAGAAAATGAATGGCAGTATCAAATAATTTAGAAATGTCACGTATTTCAGGTGTATTCAGTGAACTTTACTGCCGATTGTCACATCATTTTTTATCGAATTTTAAAGACTGGTAAAACAAAACAAATTAAACACCAAAACTAAAATCCATCAAAAAGCTAGAATTCCCTGCCGCTACACAGAAAATCCAATAAGTCCGATTAACTATTTGCCAATAGCCAATGTATGTATACGAGTATGCCCATTTCGTATTCCCAGTGTCCCCACAACGGGAATACACGATCACAAAGATACCAGGAGTGAAGAACTATCAACAAGTTTGAAGGTAAACTTGCCCTCTCAATGAGGTCTAAACGACGCCCACATTCTACACCCTGAACCGATCAGGGTTAAACATTTGGCAAAAGCGGAGCGCTAACTGAGACGGGAATGTTAGCCGTTATTTTTAACTGGCCCAGTTAAACGACAACGTGCGGTTAGACGGAAACTAACCCGTCTGCATCACTTTCAGTTTTACCCAGATATTTTAACCTGCCAACTCGTTTGTTGCTAAATATGGAGCTCTCAGAGATCATAAAGCCTCAGTTAAATGGCGTAAGATATTTTACCATTAGACAGCCATAAAATAAAGTCTGAGGAATGGAAGCAGTCCACTCGAATTTCCGTCTTTCCATCCGGTCGTACCATTACATTACGCCTATACTCCCCTGGTATAACGTGTCGTTACCACATTTCGCTAGATATATTTAGTCCCATGTATCATGGAGCGAACCTAAGCCCCTAGACGAAGTGACATTCTATCAGCGATAACGATGATGGAAAAGGTAAAACTGTATAGGACTGACACCAGCCATCGAAAAGGATATGTCAATCCTGTTGAAAGTCGTTGTAGAAATACGAAACGCTTTCGAAGCGAGTGTCACTTGTCTAGGGTCTCCGTTTATCGAGACAAATAATATAAAAAAAATAGGACGAAACGTCATTGACTTTATTTTCCATATTTACTCTGAGTATTTCCTACTGAGTTTCCCCGATAGAATATCTAGATCGATCACCATAAAATTTTGACAAGTAGCTAGCACAGTAATGAGATGCAAGCCAATAAAACAATTCGCAATAAAAATAAAATTTAATCTATACCGGTTTATTTTGCGGGCTGCGTATGCGCTGCCTGTGAACCAATTTACGTTATCGCTGCATACAAGTAATGATAGCGTGGTAAAGCTGAAGATTTAAGACCTTCTTGGCTTCTAGGTAGCTATTTCGAAACCGGGATGTACCCACTAAAGGTAAAAGAATTACCATGGAGATTTTTGCCTGTTCCTTTCTAAAGGACTGTAGGCTTCTAATGCAAATATCTGGAAGTTTCTGAAAGACTGACCGACTTTGGTACTACACAAAAAACTGTAAAGGAATACATTGAGAAAACTGGTATGTTCTACAACCAATTAAGACATGACGTGCCATCTTAGTGCTCGGTGACACGACCCCGTCACCGCGCCGTTACCGCGCCTGTAAGCTGTGTTAGCTGTGTACAGCACGGCACCGCCGCCGGCGATGCCGACGCCGCGCCGCGCCGCCACCACTGGTTTTTATTCCATCGCCGGCTATGAGCCTGCGTGGTGGAATATAGGTGTGGTTCACACTCTCCGAATTCATTAGTCTTAACAGTAAAGACATTATAGGCTGATTATTGTTATGTAGTACATTATGTATGGGTTGACACGTGACATCATTATTTAATTTCATCTGCGTTTATATAACTTTGAAAAGTCGCGTTATTTAAAAGTAAATCAAGCAACTGCCTACGCATAGCATGTTATGTAAAAACTACTTTAGAGGTTTTAGAAGTAAGAGGAAATATCCGTATAATATCTAAAACCGTTTTGTTATGTGGGCAGAGCTTAATATAGGTTTTACTTATTAACATGAATGAAAGCTGACCGGTTTATATGTGTGAAAGAAATTTAAAAAAAAACTGGTATTCAGCTGCATCCGGTTAGACTGGAAGCCGACGCCTAATTCAAATTAAAATTCATTTATTAATTTTGTGAACATAGGGTAAAAAAGAAATATACAAATGTTTTACAAATAAAATGTCGGTCCATATGTCCCGCAGGCATACAAAATTGTTTTGATAAATAAGTAATCAAATGTCACATTAACAAAATGAAAATAAAAATATAAAGTCAAGTTAATTACATGTCACAATAGGGAATATGCATGTATTTTTTTTTAATTTTTATTCGATAGTTTACATCGTCAAATAATAGTTAAAAAAAATTCGACGGCAAAAAAGCAATTTAAAGTAGTTAAAAAAATGTTTAAAAATATCCAACCGATCCGGGCTATTTAAACGCCCTCCATTTGGCGCGCTTGGTGTGGTGACGTCACAGTTCGAGAAAACAGACAAGCAACTGTCAAGTCAACGTCAAACACTGCTTTTTCTATGAGCATTTGACATTGACTTGACACTTGTTGATTGACTTGACATTGACATTTTTATTGTTATCCCAGATTGTTACGTCACATCCGCTCATAGCCTTTTCAAGTATTTGAATTACCCACAGTTTTTTGGGACTTTTTAAAAATTAATTTCTCGCTCAAAAAGAAATTTTATTCAAAAATATTGATGGAGGCATAATTCTGAAGTAACATAGTTTATAGAAAAAAATATTCGACCCATATTTGAATCACATGCATATTCCCTATTTCTTATCAAACACTAATACTAAATAAAAATAAGTCCGAAAAAGGCTAGGCAGATTGAGAGGTCAGATGGCAAACTCTATTTAAATGGCTGACATTCAGTGGGCTACTAGGACTAAAAGAGCTTAAGGCTTCGAAACGGCAATATGGTCGATGATATTTTAATTAAAAATTGTTTTTATTTTAGTTTCTTTTTCCAGGACAGGAAACACAATAAAAGAAAAAGATAATTCATATTTGATATTCATATGCTATCAAACAAATGGATAGTAATTCGTGCAAAAATCCATCAATACATACATACACAAGCATTACACCGCATTGTCCACATCCTAGTAGCGAATAATTCTAGGTATACATATGCTTAGAAAATAATGCTTCAGAGTTTGTACAGATTTCGTTTTATGTAGGAGGTACTGTTCTAGATGTTTTATTACTGACTACCAAGTCATGGCAATAGATGGAAGACAATGACCATGAGCTGAGTAACGAAGCTGCTACTACGTCTGATGGCGGTGCACCAGCAGCCAGACCATCATTGTATCCTTTTCCCAGCAATGTTGGGGTCGGCTTCCAATCCAATCAGATGTAGGTGTAGAGTATTTTACGTGGACTGCCTATCTTTTTTTTTTGAGGATGGGAAGTCCTCGAATGACTTCTCCCGCTCTGGGTGGGGTGGGCGTGTCAGACTTTTACTGACTAAAACCCACCCGTGTTCCACAGTTGCCTGGTGCCAAGGGTCCCGTTATCCATTTCGGACTTTGCCGCAACCCTGCTAACGTGGACTTCCTATCTGAACTCCACAACACAATTACTGGGTATAGTTTGACTGAAACCGCTGTACCGCGTCTTATTATTATTATTTATTTACTTAGTCAGATAAAGTCCATACTTGTTAGTTACAAAAATTATCTTACAAACTATGTTAGTATAGACATATTACAAAAGGAACATAAAAGGTGTGTAGTCATGAAACCTCTCGCTCGAGTTCAGAGGGCCTAGACAAGTGACAATCGCTTCCAAAGCGTTTCGTATTTCTACAACGACTTTCAACAGGATTGACGTAAGCTTTTCGATAGCTTATGTCAGTCCTATACATTTTTGCCTTTTCCATCATCGTTATCGCTGATAGAACGTCACTAGGTCCTCAGAATAGATTGCAACACTTTCTAACCAGAACTCGAACGAAAGCCTTCATGACTGCCGAGTCATACTTCTCAGAAATTACTCGAAGGAACTCGTAGGGAGGCGGTTCGATTGCGCATTATAGCATGGAAGCCATCAACCCGAGTCTCCACAAACATACTAGAAGCACTACAAAAGCAAGGCAGTCCTAGCAGCATCCTGAATCCATTATTATACTGGACACAGCCTACTCGTAAAAAAAGTTTGGCAGTACCTAAACTTTAAAAAACCTTTACCGATTTACTACAGCGAGCGATTCTGCGTGCCAGCATATTGATTAGGCCTTAGGGAGCAGATGGCCGCGTTGACGAATGAGCGGCGGGACGTCGTGAGCGTTGACGAATGAGCAGCCTGCATTGCCCCCGTCTCGACGTGCACGTACCTAAGGCAAGATGCAGCGGTCTCGCTCAAACTTTAATACGATACTCCTTGCAACCACATCATCGCTTTGTTAGATTATCTATCAAAATTATTTTTTTATTTAGTCGTTGGTCTACTCTAGTAGCCACAAAGTAGGAGGATAGTGTATTGTTTAATGTGTTTGCAACTCAAGTGCGATTCTCGCTTAGATGACGCATTATTGCCCTTCTGAGATAATTCTATTTAGATTTTATCACCTACTGTGGGTTTTGATGATAATTGTTAAGATATGACTTTCAGTTAAGTACTTATTTCTATGAATTATAATATTTTTTTGACAAAGTAGGTAATATTTATCTGTTCTTCTTTTGATGCAAGTAAACTAAAATGTTTTTTTAAAACTATTTTTGAGAAAAACAATTTAAAAAAATCACGTGTGCAGATATTATACAACAGTGAAAAAGAAATTAAAAAAAAATATATATTACAGCCGAACCCACAGTACGTACACAGTAATCCTAGATAAACGCACACATACAAGCTGTTTACTCCAAATTTGTCGCACACACAGACACGCCTGAATGCATTACGGGTATAAAGCTCTCAGCCCACGCACACACACATGGACGAAAGTGTGAGTGTGTGCGTAAGTGGGTCACAGAGATAGAAGGGACACGTGTTGGAGGGCCGGACCTTTATTAGTGTGTTTTTTTAGTTTCTACAAAATAAATTAGAAGTTTTTCGCTGTTTATGTGAGTTACGTTATTTATTCTTGATTTAAAAAATCATGTATAAATAACGGTAACTCGAATTCTATCGATGTTCTCGGAAAATAATTTAACTGTACAGGCACTCGCCATTTTCCTTCTTCAATGTAATCTTATTTTTCCTTCAACGATGATCAACAATAGTCAGTAATTTTTTCGTCGTTCATCGTTTATGGTCTATAATTAATATACCTATTTTTTTCTACATAAGCAATTTCTATACAGTCCTATTTCTAATAAATCAATTACTTTTTCTACTTATAGAATCAAGGCTGGCATTACAGCGTTTCCTCTAGGATTAAGCAGTACCTAGTATTCGTTTTAATTTAATTCACGATAACCGATAAAAATCTATACATAATATAAATTAAAGTCGATTTTCATGTATGACCGTGCTGTTCTTTTAAACTAGTACCGCAATTTTACTTGGTTTTCACCATCATTTAGATTCATTTTTCCGCAAGGTTTATGTGTATCAAATCAAACATTACTATAATAAACTTACACATTCTCGCTGCAAGTTTGTAACATAAAAAATATGCACATCGCACGCCCTTCGTGCACACTAATAAAGGCCGTTGCGCGCGCGCACCGCGGATGATAGCGTCGAATGGAGAGCGTTCACCCGCCGCTGCCTCGCCCCGCGCTGCCGCCGGAAAATTGGGTTTTCTCATAGGAATACAATATAATTTGGACTTAGCCAAGAAAAGGGCTTCAAAAATCGTAGGTATAGGAAATCATTGGTAAATACAAACACGACTATTGTTATTGTAAGAATCCAGAATTATAGTTAGTTTTATCTTATATGGGCCAGAATTAATAGCTGTCCCAAAGACATCCTAGTACCTACATTATTAGTTTCTGACTGAAAGCAATAAATGAAAAATCTGCTTTGAAAATGTAACAAAGTCAAATGTGCAGGCGGAAAATGTCACTGTTTCTAACTGAAAATATAGAAGACAGAACCACATTTGTGACAGAGAATCCATTTTGTATCTCTTTGAATGGAATCTCCGGAGGAACGGGAGGAGCTCGTGGCTACGTAATAACAGCCACACGGCTCGATCCATCAGGTTAAGCTACGCTTGCCGGGGTTGGTCCGTGAATGGGTGACCATCTTTATATATCGAGACTCGTCCGTGTCTCGGAAAGTACGTTAAGCCGTTGGTCCCAGCTGTCACTCGTGGATCATTGACAGTCCTTACGGGTCGTCAGAAGCCTGCAAGTCTGACAACCAGTCTTACCAAGGGGTATCGTATTAGCCAGTTACTGGGTTGTGGAGGTCAGATAGGCAGTCGCTCCATTTAAAATACTGGTATTAAAGAAAGCATGAATAATATTTATTTGGACACAGTTCGTGCAACCCAAAATACAAATAAAAAATAAAAAAGTGAAAATAATGTTTTAACAATAATTATATCAGCTGCATCCAGTTAGACTGGAAGCCGACCCAACAAAATCAAAATCAAAATATTTTATTCCACATAAACCTACATGGGCACTTATGAAACGTCAGAAGCTAGGTGCACGGTTCCAATTGGTCGTTTCCTATGGAGAAGAGCCGGCAAGAAACTCCATACTCCAACATGGTTGGGAAAAGGCTAGGCAGATTGATTGAATGGAACCTCCCATGCACAAGGTAACAAATCATCAGCAGGAAATCAGCATCCTCAGGCGGTTATTGTCCACTACTCTCTCCGTTCGTGAACTCTGTAGCAGGAGTAACCAAAAAATGGGCTACCTACAGCATTGACCTATGCATTGATGATGTCATTCTGATTCAACCTACTAGCCCAACTTGCTTTATGGCATTATCGTCCTACGATCGTTTATAAGTATGGGAACCAACGTAACAAGCTGTAAGCAGAGTGTAGAATACGTGCATCCATACTATATTATATCTACATAAATATAATTATTAATATTATACCTAAATTCAAAAGTAACTCTGTCTATCTGTCTGTCTGTATGTTACCTTTTCACGCCTAAACCACTGAACGGATTTCGATAAAATTTGGCAAGGAGATAGATGGCACCCCGGGGAAGGACATAGGCTCATCGAGATATAAGTACTAACGTACGTTAGTACTTATATCTCGATGCATAAGCTACTTTTTATCGACATACCGGCGAGCGATACCGCGGGCGGAAGCTAGTTCTGTATAAACCTTTTAAAAAAACCTGATAATATGGGAAACTAAATAGGAAATCGAAAACACTAAAGGATTTTGAGATACTATAATAGGTCTCCATGAGATACGATACTGAAAATAAAATTGTGAAGCGTCTGCGACACTCCCTGAGCAGCTACGCTACTAACCTTGCTGCCTAGCTGAAGAAGATAGAATTCAAAGTGTGACCCTTTGTCATAGTCATAGCATAGTTCACGTAACATGTATTATTACAGTAACTGTTTAGCTAGCTCGCGGACGGAAATAAGGTAGCCTTTATGAATCATAGTGCAGCAGCTAGCAACATGGTATCTAGTAATTTATGCATTTTGCGATCCTGTGCTCTATTATTGCCTACTTACGAATGTAGCTACGGACAAAATGAATTTACCCTAATATTGGCGCCTAGAAACACCCAAACATAATATATAAAAATTAAAATTCTCATAACAACCTACAAGAAACTTTATATTTTTTCTCGTCCCCATAAAAACTAAATTACCATTTTTTTATGTAAACAAACCGGCGAGCCACATTTTTTTGTGCATACTAAGTGAAACAGAGTACTAGGCGAACAGAAAACGAAGGTACTGTACAATGGAAAGCGGCGTGAAGGCCGCCGGGTACGGCATAACGCCGAATTTCACTGCGGACAACGCCCTCTGTCGAACTTCTTGACTCCTAGTGACGTAGCCAGTTTTGGTTGACTTGCAGTTAACTGTCGGACCACTACTTACGGCTGAGTAATATTTTATGGTTCTAAGTTTGTTTATAATCTCGAAAACTGGTGGGTTGCTTTTAATAAGATTTTCTTTATTTACAGAACTTAATGAAATTATTATATGCTTTCTAAGCTTACGAATTGATGAAGCGGAGCTAAATTAATTTTGTTTATCGTACGTCGCCGCACACGTCCGTTTTATAAACTGGTCGATGAAAGAGGAAAATCGAAAAAGTGTGTAGGTAAGTAACCCTTTTTCCGTATGTACCTACTTAATTTGGTTATTTAAGTTATTTCAAGTACCTATTTATTTGTAAAAACACAATATAATCAAGCAATCTACTAACTATAAACTTGTATTTTATTTATAAGTTTTAGGTAATCATTGTTTTTTTTTTAAAGACTTGACTTTTAATTTCCTAGCAACAAAAAACACGAAAGGTAGAATACATAATTGCTATTATTACGTAACAAACGGAACCTAAGATTTCAAAAGTGTATCAGGTTGCATGCACATTAAAACATTAAAAATTTTAATGGTAGTTATTGCGCAACATTTGTTATATCACCCAGTGACATTGTCATACTGACTTTAATTTTTTATAAAATTACTTTAATCTTGAAAAAATTACTTACTTTAATTTTATTTTTAATGAAATTAAAAGATGATTATAATAAAAACGGAATGCTTTTATACTTTTAAAAATAAATAACAGAGTATAAAAAAGAAAAAGGTTCATCGGAGAGACTAATTTTCTTCAAAACATAAATTAAAATAAATTAGAAATAAAGTTAAACGCAGTTATCAAAACACCGAAATAAATTCTATGTTTATCACGTAACAAAACGGTAATTAAAAAATGTGTATCAGACGCGCACGCGCATAACATTATTATATTATAGCACAACTATTGTGCAACATCGCTCACCCACTGACACAGTAGTTAAACATTAATTTTAATTGTTATTTTGTTATCATGCAAATCTCCGATAATATTCGAAATAGTTATATTATACCGATTTTATTGGAAAGAAAAAAAGTAACGTTTGTTCGTTCGTAATTTTTTATTTTTTTTACCCATTATTATAATTTATGCTATTACTTTTTTTAATACTGTTACTAGTCACTTTATCATTAATTTAGAGAAGGCGATAACCCCAAAAAAAAATTAATAAGTAATATATTTTTTTGTAGGTTCTCCTCTACCCAACCCTTCAAGGTATACATGCGTCATTATGTTATTACTTAATATTCTTTTTTTTTCTTTTAATAATCATAACCTAAATCACATACCCACAAACCATGACATCTTCACCTTCTCTCGCACAAAAAAAAAACAAAAAAATACAAATGTTTATCACGTAACAGAGAGGGTAATTAAAAAACTGTATCAGCACAATAATTGCGCAACTCTCTCACCTACTAACACACAAGCTTGTATCACTTCCCCCGTATCATTGATCTTAAGCACTTATGTAACACATGGAACTACAATTTTTTATTTTTATGTAATTTTTTTCGTAGTTCTCACGAGAAAAAATAACTTCGAATTTTAGTTCAATGGCTTTTGGAACGTTTTAATTTTAATTGTTTAAGACTAGGCTTGAGTCATGTAACAGAAAATAGTTCTTGAACTTAATTCTTAAGTTTGATGCAATGATCTCCAGAAATGCAATTTTTTTGATTATTACATTTTTTTTTTAAATGTCTTTGACATTTTCGGGACCCTGGGATCCCTGACCTTTAGAAGGCGTATGAGGTGCGGAAGTCAACTCGCAGAGGCCCGTTAGAAGTTTTTAATAAATTGAGGCACCAACAGACGATTATCCCTATTCGCTCTACTTACCTACATGGTTATATTATTGGGATTGGGATAGGAACTAGGGTACCGTTGGTAGTCTTTGAATCAGGCCCAAAGACTGTCAACAGTACCCTAGTTATAATCATACGCGCCGGCCGCGCCGCATGTGTATCTTGGTCTGTCTGTCTCAGGGCTGTATCTTTAGAACCCTAATAGTTAGCTACCTATCATTTTCATCGAAGAAAAATAATCCCTCCGGTATTCTTATGCGTTTTTGGATTAAAAAAAAAACGTAGGTGATGCGGACCAATGCTTCCAGAAAGTTACCAGTAATTTTTGATTCAACACCCAAACAGGCAGGCGGTTTTCATAATTCAGGCCCATTTGCAAAACTTATTCACTATGTTTCTGTCAATTTCATACGTTTGAAATAAACTATGAACTGTATATTCGTGCAAATGAATAGCTATATCAGGAACTAAAGCAGCTATAAATTATGTTTTTTTTTTAAATATTATGATAGGCATAAATTACTATAATAGATTAATCGGATCTTATTCTTAATTTTTACTTAAAATCCTCTCTCTGTTACATCAACGATCTCCTGCTTATAAATTCCAATTTTATGCATAATGGGGGTATTATGCATGAAATTACAATAATTAAACTACCTTTTAACGAATTCTGCGAATAAATGAGTGCACAGCATCACGATTTAGCTTGAAATTGCCGCAAATAGGAGGGGAACAAAGACTTTGGCGCAACCTACATACATCCCCCCTTTCGATCTCAAGATTGTCCGAGGATCGCAGAAGCGAAAGTCGGTAGAATATTTCTATCTCAGTATGGATTGAAATAACTAATTCTGTAATGTTATGTAGCCCTGGTATGTTACACAAAATTATTACAATGTAACGGGTACCAGGTGAATTCGCTAATGGTGTAGCTCTTCCATTTTTATGTTGTCCTAGTACTTTTCATGACGCAACAATATGGACATTGTTGCCGTACTAACAAAATGTTCAATGTCGGTGTCAAATGAACGAAAAATAATATTGTTCTCTTTTTGCATGAAGAAAATGATAATTTTCATAAAATCTGATGTTTTCACATGAACCTACTAACAATCTATTCTTTTCAAAATCCCTAGGAGCTCCTTTTGTATCTTAAAAAAATTTATAGCTCGAATTTCCAAATAGTTCTTTAACAATTTCCACCACGTAATTTTTCATGATTTATCAATAATTTCTTTAACTACGTAATTAGTTAGAGATAATAATTAGTTGCATAAGACAGATACTGCACGAACAGTGCTTATCACTGCGCAATGGTCTATAAAATACGTGTCATTAACCAAAGTATAGATAGGACCCGATTTTTGGAATCATTCGCATATTTTCATTAATCATTTGGTTATTTTTTTCACTTTATTTGTTCCTAATTTCAAGCCGCTATTAGAAGATTTTTTTTTCTATCTCTACTCAACTAGTAACACTGAAAAAGTGCTGATTCTCAGCCGAAGCAGAAGGGTGTGTCAGACTTTTACTGACTAAAACCCACCCGTGTTCCTTCAGTTGACTGTTGCCAAGGTCCCGGTATCCCTTTCGGACTAACCCGCAACCCTGGCAGGACTGATTCTCAGCCTAACTTGATTAAATTAATTTTGACCGATCTTTATTATAAAATAATTAAATAAGTAGGGCTTTACTACCTAAGAATTTTATTAGGTACTGCTGCGCCCCGCGGTTTTATCTGCGTAAGTCTTGATCCCGTGGGAATATCGGGATGAAAGGGATTCTATGTCCTATTCCTGGTCATGGTCTACCCATGTGCCAAATTTAATCTAAAGCCGTGTGAAAGCGTAACAAACAAATAAACTCACTTTCGTGTTTAGATTTAAAAAAAATACGTCAATAATCTCTTTTTTATTTTTAAACAGGCCCCAAAATTATCATTGACGTCCTAAATTTTTTCTTTACATTTTTATTGACGCCAATTTCCCGTATCAAAACCTTGTCGTGTCTACACCGCGCCTCGGGTCTGGCGCAAGAGCTTCATCTCACCTAAGCTGGCTTATGCAACCTTTCACAATTGCACAACCGACTGACCGACATTCAACGATTTGCGAGAGGTTATGTAACACAATTGTCTTTTTATGCCACCCCTTTGGTGGAAGGAAGTCATTTAAAGTTCTGTGAAAAAGTGTATGTATTATATTGTATGTGTAGTATATAAAATTGACGGTATACCTACTTTATAGTGAACTTAAATCTAGGCACTAATAAAGCCTTCATAGGAAGATTTTAAAGATGTCAATGGATTTGTGGAATTATACAGTATAAAAAACATTTTATGTGGGACACGCACAGGAACTACAACAATAAACAAAAGAACGTTAAAACTAACAAAATCATGAAAACAACACAATCATGAGTATTTTGCTTAATAAGCCAAAAAGAAGAGAGTTAGTATCTCTCGATTGACAGCTCACTTCACCTAAGTTCTCACGGTGAGGTGTTTATAGAATAGCTATCCTAGTCCCAGTGGGATGGAGAAAGTTCACTTTGATGATTTGACGAAATATTAAACTGAAAAAACAGCCTGCTTTGAGTCACGTCATGGATGCCTATATTAGTGTGTAGTTAGATGCGAAGAGTGCAGTGAAAAATAACAAAACAAAAAATTTATTCTCTTTCTGGGCAGTGCAGTGACTGTCAGCCACGCGCCACCTGACTGGTTATTCTTTTCATATAAATAATTCTTCTGGATGTGTGAATGTCACTGAACTCTTCCTAAACAGCTGGACCGATTCTGATGTATTTTTTTGTGTAGGTATAGGTATTTGAGTGGGTCCCTGAATGTTTTAGATTCACAATTAGACCCGGTAGGTGGTGCTGCGATCGAGTTCTAGGAATCAGGACAAGCAACGTGTCTTCAGTCAGCTAGTATTTTATTTGAGTTATTCTTAGTCCAGTTCCTGCCAATACAACAGAAGAGGTAGAGTCATTTTAACAAAACCAACACACCGCTACTATCACACAATGCGTGTCAAGGTAAAAGTATGAATATTCAAATGAAAGCAAGAGTGTGAGAGATCCTGAATCCGCCATGATACATCCGCGAAACGGCGCGTACGCATAACGGACGTGTGTCACACCGATGCGGCATGTCAGGGCATATAAACTACGCGTATCATTACAAATATTATAATGTAATATAATCATTACAAATATTATAATCATTGAAATATTTTGTTATTTCCTCATCAATGCTAAACATCGCGCTATCGCTGAGGGCACTTTTCTGTGGATCATATTTAACTAGGGCCCTAGAAAAAGTGACATTCTATCAGCGATAACGTTGATGGAAAAGGCAAAAATGTATAGGACTGACTTATGCTACCGAAAAGCTTATGTCAATCCTGTTGAAAGGCGTTGTAGAAATACGAAACGCTTTGGAAGCAATTGTCACTTGTTTAGGCCCTCTACTCAAGAAGTCTTCTTGTTATTATCTGCACTCAGAATAAAATCAAAAATGAATAAAATAACGTGTAATGGGTTATCTTATCTGAAATGTCTCAGTAGCAGCCCGGAGTCTGGATTTGTGCCCGGTTGATAGCAATAGGCACGCCCCTTATTACATGGGACCTAAACATATCGCGAATTGTGGATGTACTGTAGGTACACCTCTGCCTATAACCATTCAGGGATTACAGCCGTGATGTTATGTTATGATTTAAACTTTTGCTTACCCTTTCAGGCAATTTAACCATTATGTTAAGTTCATTTAAAGTTTGTTACGTATTTGGTGTTACACATCGGTGTGATAGGCGTCTAAGTTATAACGGGTTTTTTTCTGACTCACCCTAAAGCCGTAAGTAGGACATCTTCGGTTTCCGTTTTAAAATTAACTTTTAATGCATATCTGACTGACACCATTTTGATAAATATTTTTCCTTTGAAGATCCTGGAACTTCTTTTAGCGATGACGTTAGATCGGAACTGAAAGAAGTTAAAACATACAGACGAATTGAATACCTCCTCTTTTTTGAAGTCGGTTGAAAAATAAGGGGTTTTTGTACTAATTTTTTTTTAATTTTTTTAGTATTTCAGATACTTTAGTGACGAATTTGATGTCAGTTTATTTATTAATCGTTCATTAATCCTATTTCTTTTGATGTAAACGAGGTGAAAAAATAACACAATATGAAACTGTAATTAGAAATTATTTTTAATTATTCCTAATAAGCCTAGTACGTGACATGACTAGATTCCTACATATAATTCCAAAGGATATTTTAAAAGTTAGATAATTATACTCAGTAATATAGCAGAATAGCCCTGGTTCTTCTCAAACACGTACAAATACGTGTCATGAAATACTGGCCTTTAATATTTTTTACAGGAAGAAATCGGAATTTCATAATTTTATTTTTATTAAGGCCATTCAAGACTGTAAATGGTGCAAGACCTTAATTGTAAAAAAAATGATTTTAGAGAAAAATAACACAAAAGTTCGTGTCAATTCTATTTCATAACACAAAACGTGGATCCGTCAAAGGCTCTGAATATCGGAACTCGCGCATCTTTTTAGCAAAACAACTGAACAGCATCGCCACATCATCCAAAAAGCAACCTAAAGGTAATCGGACAAGAATTACAATTCCGTTGAAATTCGAATCATCACTTTCGACTTTTGTCATTTGAATTCCCATTTGTAACAGAGTTCCATAAACTGATCTAGACTCAAATGAAATCCAACTCTATTCCAAGTCATCAAAGTTGACTTTATATCAACATGAAGGGGACCCCGACAACTTTGTCAAAGTAAAACGTTTGCCCTACAAATGAAAGTGAAAGTTTGTCCGCGCAAGCGCACAGTGGTGGGGAGGGAGCGCACGCGTCGCATGTAAATGCGGATTTAGGCGTTTGATGAAGCACCGCACGTAGTGAAGCCAGCCACTCATATTTATGTACTATTTTTGGACACTCAGATGAAAGTATCAAGATTACTTTGGAGTCATATTCATGACGTCGCTCACATAGAATTAAGTTATTTTTTATAACCTTTTTTTCCCAGAAAAGAAACCTGTTTTTTGTTCTCTGCCTTTGGCCTTTACTCCCTAAAAAGATTCGTTTAAGACAATTCAGGAAAGGTGTACCTAACTAAAATGATATGATTCTGCGATTGGAGTTGCTGTGTAGAATTCCTTCTTTCAAAAAATTGGAATCAAAGTTACGACCTTACGAGTAAAAGAAAACAGGGTTGGTGATCATGAAGTTAACTTTACCTGATTTTTTTATAGAACCTAGATACTCCAGGTGACTATGCCTCGATAGGAATAGGCAATGGACAAGGACTAGTCGAAAAAAACCCAAAACAAGAAATAATTTAAAGAAAGATAGGTAGGTACTAAAAACCCACGGAATGTTGTTGACAAGATGGTCATACCCGGTAAAGCTGATTATACATGCGATTATATACCTACACTAATTTCTTACTTGTCCAGGGCAAACGCCTCTTCTCATTTAAAGAAGGAACGAAGTTTGATTACTGAGTGGCTCACTGGGTG
Source organism: Lithophane socia (assembly GCA_947522985.1). Classification (NCBI taxonomy): domain Eukaryota; kingdom Metazoa; phylum Arthropoda; class Insecta; order Lepidoptera; family Noctuidae; genus Lithophane; species Lithophane socia. The sequence goes on along the minus strand of OX383273.1, from coordinate 1,115,565 downwards.
TTAGCGATTCCCCACCATTAAATCTAGGTTTCCCTTTCATTGATTGCCCTCTCGATGGTTGAGGTATGTATATTTTTGGAACATTGTTATATGTATAACTAACTACATGATACATTAACTGAGCAATAAGCTATCATTGCAAATAATAAAATGCAATAAAACCATTTTTTTACTTTTCCAGTTTAAAGAATTAATCAATTTTACTTCATGTTTCATCATTATTAAATTAAAAGTTGGCATCTGAATTATAAGAACCTTCAGCTTCATTAAAAGTTGGTTGAAAATCACAAAGTACTGAAAATGGAAATTCTACAAGTATCAATCAAGTTTTCCATAAAAAGTGATGATGATGATAATTGATCGATCATCAATCAATCATCACTGATCCCTCAATAATATCAATAAACTCAATCACTGGTACCAGGGCTACATAATGACCGAAGAGCTCGTGCATCTCAGATTCGATTCGTAGGCGATTTTACTTATCTAATGGCTTTCAGGGGGCTTGGCCTTTAGGGAAATACCAAAATGGAACTAGCCTACTTGTTAGTCCCGATCTGATTTTCCTTTTAACTTATTAAGACTGAATTCGTTAACTCCACAATAAGAAAGTTTAGGTACATGAAATCTTTAAAATCTAAATACCCTATCTATCGATCGATCTTAGTGCATAGGTAGAGGTGAAATGCAGCAATCTGTGTGTCTTTACTTTTTTGCCTAGGTATATTTCCAGTATAGATTTGTGTAATAGCTAGGTAACTATCGTCGTTTTCGCAATGCGCAAGATTGATTGTTGAAAAAGTATGTTACGAACAAAAATGATCGGATAATCTGAATTTATCAGATTGTGACAGAGAATTTTTAAAGGTCGTTCTTTCATTCTATTGGCCCATATTTTGGAATACACTATAATCCATTGATTTAGTCATTAAATCCATAAAAACAGCTCAATTTGTCCATTAATTTCAATTAGTAATTTGCTAGCCACTAGCCATAATGTTTATTTACCAGAATCATAAGGGCGACTATTGCACATAAGTTTGTAGCAAACCACGAGTACTAGGCAAACATAATCGAATAGAACTAACTAGTATAAAATTCTATTACAATTATCTTCTGGGAACTATCCCACGAGATCGGCGTAGAGGCGATAGTATGGGGCAATACAGACAAACATTCAACATCAAAATGAACCTTAACTATTCAAGTTAAAGACAATAATTGCTTAGGAAAGGTTTTTTTTCTCATTTTTATGGAATTGGATCGCTTGTGAAGGATAGGTCAAAGATTGTAGAGAGTAATTCTACAGAAAAATATGTTAATCAGGAATTGAGTGCTAACAAAATATGTGTACATTAATTTAGTACTGAAACACTATTCTGTAGGATTTATATCCGTAAATAGTCACCCAGTAGTAGGTAATAAGGTTACGTGATAAGTACATAAAACAATGCACTAATTAAATCTGATGCGTCACCAAGGAAGAACAAAGTTTGTAATTAGACAATTAGGATTCCTTAAGAAAATTGTTCTAGGTTCATCTCTACATTGTATAAAGTAAAATTAGAGGTCGTCTGTCTGTTTGTGAGTGGTAAACAACAAAAAGGGCTGAACGGATTTGTTAAAGTTGTCGGGAGAATACATTGAATGCCAATATAAGTGAAGATGAATCGTCCCGTAAGCTAATACTCAACAAATGACAGTTCCTTTAAAAATTTGCAGAGAGCAGTGGTGGCCCAGTGGTATCGGCCCTGACTATCGAGTACGAGCCAGACAGACGCTTAACATTATGTATTTTTATCACCAATGCTCTCAAAACGGTGAAGGAAAACATCGAGTGGAAACCGGCATGTCCTAGAAGCAAAAATGATTGTGGTGTACTCATGCAGAACCCAGTGTAAAAACATTTTTATACTCATCTCCAATAATCCATCAATTAGTGACATAATTAGAATTATCTCTGAAATCATCTGGATCCTTGGTAGTCTATCACGCACGAAAACGTGATGAAACTGTGGTCATCATGATGTCGTTTGTGTTGCTTGTTTCATCATTTTTCCGTGTTCTTTGCATATTGTCATAGGAAAGGGAAATAGCAGATTTTCCGAGTCCTTTGGAACCGTGCCTATAGCACGGACATTATTATTATTTACAAACCGTGTGCCCTAAAATGGCTTCCGCTTTAGATTCAGTCGAAAGACGTCCACTGCTGGACATAGGCCCCCCAAGCACCGCCCCTTCGAACGGTTCTGTGCTTCCCCATAAGTTTATTTACTAGCTGCGCCACGCGGTTTCACCCGTGTAAGTCTCGATCCCGTGGGAATATCAGGATATAAAGTATCTATGTGTTAATCCAGGTTATAAACTATCTGTTTCCCAAATTTCACCCAAATCCATTCAGCCGTTTTTGCGTGATTGAGTAACAAACATCCAAACACACAAACTAACAAATACAAACTTTTACATTTATAATATTAGTAGGATTTAACTTAGATAAAGTTGATATGTCACCATTGCACCCGTGCGAAGCAGGGGCGGCTCGATAGTTTACTATGATCATACTGTACATAGACTTGCATAACGCTTTAGACATTAATTTAAATCTAAAACCAGACTTAAGTTAGACAAGTATCAAAGCCTTTGATCTTGAATAACTTAATCCCTATACAAGTGTCAATGACTCAACGACTGGTGACAACAGATTGAAAGGTTCTGGATTCAGATCTAGATCGACGTAAATCTAGCTCGAGTTTGTTTTAAACGCAAGGGACACTACGTGCTAAGCTATAAGTTAGCTTAGGTTAGCTCACATTGCTAAGGACTAATTTCACAACAACATAATATTATAAAACTAAGTCCCCCCGGCGCGTCTGTCTGTCTGTCTGTTTGAACGCGATGAACTCTGATGTCAAATTGGTTTATGCCTTGAATTGCGCCGTGATTTTGGTCGATACATTTCCAAATGCCGGAAGCGTCCGTCCCTTTCTTTTTTTATAAGAGAGAAAAAGATGCGAATAGCCTAAATTAAGCTTAGTTCGTGAAGAAGGGAATCGGCACCATTATCCGCCCTAAATCGTCTAGGTATGCTAATGATTCGTGCTCGTACGAGGGAGCGAGAAGACTTAATTTTTATTAACTAACTAGCTGCGCCCCGCGATTTCACCCGCATAATTCTCGATCCCATGAGTATATCGGGATAAAAAATATTCTATGTCCTAATCCAGGTCATGGTTTACCCATGTGCAAAATTTCATCCAAATATGTTCAGCCGTTTTGGCGTGAAATCGTAACAAACAAACAAACTCTCTTTTACGAACTACGAACGATAAAACCTACACACATAACTATTTTATAAACGTTGCCGTTCAAACGTCAAAATGTATGGTAGAACGGTTGCTAATTATTACTTAACTTTAAGCAACGTTTATAAATAAACTCCCTAACATCTAACAACCATACGAACTTTTTCCCTATTTAAATCCATAAGAACATCAATCCACAAAAAAACTATTGTAGTACAGTTTTTATGATTTCTTTTCTTCCAAAAGAAATGCCCTGAAGGCGTTGCACTCCCCCCCCTCTTGGCAGGTAGGGGTGAGGGAGGGGGGGATGCGTAAGCACCGCAGAGCATTCCACTGTCGCTTTCCAAGCTTTCTTCCGCCTCTATCAGCCTTGAAAATTTGGCGCAGGGGCGGCCGTGGAGACTTAAAAGTTTAGTTTTTTTTTTGTAATTTTTGTTTCTGGATTTGTTGCGTATGTATAATCCATCTTATTTGTATAGAAAAAGTAATCAGGAAAGTAAGTAATCAGGAAATAAATGATTTCTATTGATTTATATTTGCTTAATGAAACAAGCAATAAATTATTTTAAAAGTCCACAATTTGTGTAACTTTTAGTTTCTGTTTTGAGAAGTTGGTTTTAATTCTAAAATGAAATTTTACACATAAATAAATTGAAAATACAAGCAAAAATTGTTTTTTTATGTTTTTAACATAAAAAAGAAAAAATTTTGTTGTTTTTACGTAATAATAATAATATAAGAACCACCATACCGCAGAACTCACTGAAACCCACTTTTCGTTCTGTTCGCATGAAAAAAATAAAAAACATTGACAACGATTATTTTGCGTATTAAAACAAAAAAATAGTCTCTTATGTAATAAAAAATCAAAATAAGTTACCCTAGCGACTCCATCACCTTGTCCCTTCCAGAGTGAATGAACTAAATAAGCGAGATGGTCTAAAGTCGTACTTTCACCGAGGTTAAGGGCCTGCTCTGAGGCCCTTGGCCCTTAGGCCGATGCACTTATCTGCAGCAGAAAAAAAACAAGCCTTTTTGGTACTAGCGCCGAAGGTACTTTTGAAGTATGAATTGATATAGGAGGTGTTGGAAAAAAGGCGCCTAATTTTAACTATCACAAACTATTATAAACGTGCTAATATTATAGATGCAAAAGTAACACTTTGCCTTTTTACGCCTAAAGAATAGAATAGTATTAGAATACTCTTTATTATTTACGAGCTACCACTGAGCGTTATGAAAGACAAATCAAATCCATTTACATATTTGCCAAAATATAGGTTTACAATGAATGATCTTAAAACTATAATCGCTACTTTACATTCTTTGTGATGTCCAAATATATTTAATTTTAACCTGCCCAAAGGTAGTATTTTAATCAAATAAAAAATAAAGCAACAAGTCAGCTCTTCTGTCAACCCCAACGGTTTTTTTTCTATTCTAAATACAAATTATTGTTTATCTCGTAATTACGCCATCAACATATAACGGCCTCGCGGAGGTTGCATGCTAAAACGATGCAGGATAAAGGCTCTAGTACTTACTTAGGTACTGAATTGACTGTATGAGATTAGTTTGCACACATCAATCAATCTACCTAACCTTTTCCCAACCATGTTGGGGTCGGCTTCCAGTCTAACCGGATGCCGCTGGACATGGAGCGACTGCCTATCTGACCTCCACAACCCAATAACTGGGTAATCGGATACCGCTTGGTAAGACTAGTTGTCAGACTTTCGAGCTTCTGACGACCCGTAACGACTGTCAAAGATCCACAAATAACAGCCGGGACCAAGGGCTTAACGTGCTTTCCGAGACACGGAGGAGTCTTGGTATGTAAAGATGGTCACCCATCCACGGATCAACCCCGGGAAGCGTAGCTCTACCTGACGGATCGACCCGTGCGGCTGGTATTACTTAGCCACGAGCTCCTCGTATTGGTTCATCATCACATCTGAAGGTAAAACAGCAAATTAAAATTTTCAAAGACTGAGGTTTCAATATCTTTGAATTTTTCCGAGGTTTTCTTTCTTTCTTTCAATTCTTTTAGCTTAACAATGCAGGAATCATATTCAAACGCCAGAGTCACAAGAAGTAACTTTTCCCTAGAATAAAATGTGATAATTAGTATGACTAATTAAATAATTAAATAAGCGTATAGTAAATGAGTTTGTTAGTCCGTTTACGCACATTATGACCTACTTTTCTTAAGTATCTATTTGAGGAGGAAGATAAACAAATAAAATAATGCCTTTTATTCTTAAAATCCTGGGTAACTAGGAGATAAGCCGTGAAATAGAGCTATTTTTCTCGACTCATTTTCGCTATTGTCCGTTTGCAATTTTGCAAAAAGCTAACATCATCTTTCTCCTGCCGATAACCCAATTTATTTGCGGTCGGCGCAACATGTCTTTTTCTTCCATAAATCTCTATTAGTCTTCATCTCGGTAGTCACCCCTTTTCCAGCCATACCATCTTTCACACAGTCCATCCATCGTTTCTTTAGTCTTCCCCTACTCTTATAGCCATCGACATTCATACTCAAAACTATTCTCACGAAATTTTCCTAATATCTCCGCATCACATGTCCACACCATGATTCCCGATTTGCAAAAAGCTAACAATACGCTGCAAATCCCGACTCTTCTGAATTAAAATTATTTGTTCAGGAAGAAACGCGCGAATAACAGCCGCATGGGTCGATCCATCAGGTTAAGCTACGCTTGCCGGGGTTAGTCCGTGGATGGGTGACCATCTTTACATATCGAGACTCCTCCGTGCCTCGGAAAGCACGTTAAGCCGTTTGTCCCGGCTGTTATTTGTGGATCTTTGACAGTCGTTACGGGTCGTCAGAAGCTCGAAAGTCTGACAACTAGTCTTACCAAGCGGTATCCGATTACCCAGTTACTGGGTTGTGGACGTTAGATAGGCAGTCGCTCCATGTAAAATACTGGTATTCAGCTGCATCCGGTTAGACTGGAAGCCGACCCCAACATAGTTGGAAAAAGGCAGGCAGATGATAATGATGCTCAGAAAGAAACGCTTGCACCGTTCCATAAAGTGGATGCGCTAAGGTAGCCCACGAAATTAAAATTTTCTTACGTTTTTTTGCAGGTATAACAGGCGCGGCCGTAACAATTATGGATTTACAGAATTATAAATATTAGAATCAGCAATACAACATACAACTCTCTAAGTTCATGTAAGTGCATTGAATGACGATTTCGTCATTGTCAAATTGCAAAAATCGTAAGAAAATTTGAATTTCGCGGGCTACCTTACCGTATCCCCCCATAACTGCATTTTTGTTCCGGTGTGGATAATTCCTTTGGATGTCCTCTGCCCTGGGTGAGGCGGGCGGAGGGGTCTATCAGACTCTTACTGACTAAAAACCACCCCAGTGTTCCCTTCCCACACTTGGACCGGGGATCATGAGATCTTGTGCGCCTTCCACGATCCCCGGCTGGTGCCTTGCGGGCCACCTCAGGGGGCCTACCACCACCGTTTACAGCAGTATTATTTTTATGCTACTTCAGTGTAGGAAAGAGATGAAGCTCTACAGGACGTATAGCTCCAACTCTTTACCCCACGATGTAAGATTAAAATAATACTGCGTAATAGTAAGCGGTGGTGGCAGGGCCCCAGGTCTGCTACCTTAACCGCCTAGTCTACGGTGTTTCCAGATTTTTTGTTGATTAAACTAATAAGTAGCAATAATAAGCTTACTTGTTATAAGCCTTCTTGTTCCCCTGCATGAACAAGTTAGCCCTTTCTACATTTCATAGACTTCTTTCCTGTAACTTTTCCTAGCCTTGGTCTTATTTAATACTAGCGACCCGCTCGTGTGTCGCATGGATTTTACGACTTGACAAAACATCGAGATTCATAATAATGTAACTTATATATACATATAAACCTTCCGGAATAAATTCTCTAAACGATGGTGAAAACCTCATCAAAATCTGTTGCGTGGTTTTGTAGAACAACGCGGACATACAGAGAAACACGAAAAGCGACTTTAATGAATAGGTCATTCAGTGAATCTATCACTGTCCCCGATACCCACTAAACCCACCCCCCTCTTTCCTCTGGTATATCTCCGTACCAGGAGGACCAGGGTACCATCAGTATAAGGAGTTAAGGGAAGTTAAAGTGCACGCGGTGTGTTGTTACCAAAACTGCATAGACTAGTGTCAACGCTCCGGTCGTTGTACGCGCCGGTACAGCCGAGCGACATAGTTGCCGAGTGCATTTCTTATAAGTATTTACTTTCGATGCATTTTTTAAAGTATGGGCTGATTTTTCCAACACGTGTTAGAATTATATTTCATACCATCCGAGGATTCATTTTGAATTGTTGACAGATTTTCCGTACAAAAATTGTCAAAAATCAATTTAAATCTACGAATTTAAAAGTTAACAGCAGTTGGCAAAATCATCCCGTAATGTTTTCTTTGTTTATGGTAAAAATATAATTCGTAGTAAATTTTGCCATTAGTATTAAAATATACCTATTATTTTCGTCATTACAGTTTTTTGTTAGCCAACAAGAATTTAATTTCGTACCTATAGTTACTATTGGATTTAAGTTCGTACAGTAGTAACTAAGAAGACAACACTGCCGACCGCCACGATCCACTCTGTCGCTTGTCTGTACAGTCGCACGTGCAAGGCCGCCGCGCGGCGGGTCGCCGACCCACTCCCGCGCAGCCTCCGATACGCTCCCGAGGAAAACCCGCGTGGCGCTAGAAAGGGGAACTTTTAACCGGCTCTGAATAGACGGCACGGAAGCTATACTATAGGTACGGCTCGCGGATTGAGGTCAGTCTGTTAAAATGACAATTTAGAAAACCTTCGTCATATGCATATCTTAAAAATAAAGTTACTAAAGAAAGTTTTACTGACTAATTGCTGATTAGCTAAAAATACAAAAAAATGTGGCATAATTCCCATGTTGTGTGTCATGTTAATTTGCAAGACCACCATGAAATTGCACCCCGAGCTTCATGCTAAATCCACCAGGTGACAGGTGACTAATTTATAAAGAAAAACAAACGAGTAATGACTTTAATTGGAATCTTACTGAGAATACAACAATCGTTAGTATTTTGTCAGCAAGGTGGTCGATGTAACATTCTGTTCGTTCAGCGATTTCGTTGATACGTGAGTCGTTCATTCATTGTAATTCAAACCTGTGTTATGTATCTTTTGACGATATTTTTATTATTCCTATTTATTTTGGTGCAATGCCTCGTTGATCTAGCGGTTGTAAGCGCCACTGTTTAGCTTGGGGTCAAACTCAAACTCAAAATCGGGTAGAATTACTGGTCATTCTCAATAACAGCTTGAAATCTGGATTTGTGCCTGGATGATGGTCATAGACTCTCTACAATCCTGCCGACATGTTGGTTAGTAAATTATCTACTAATAAAACTTTGCCTGCACCCCGGGTAATACCTAGCGAAAAGAAAGAAAGAAAATGATTAGGTAAGAGAGTCACTTCGGGAACACGAGGTAGTGGGAGTAAATTACTTTTTCGTCGTTTTTTGACATCTCTGACTTTCGGAGAAATCATAAGGAAATTAATTGACTTTGAAAGCCAAAGAGGTGATCCATGCTCGTTCCTTCGTTGTGAAAAAACGCCTTCACATTACAGTTCGATATTACTTGACAGGATAGTTTTATTTAGGCTTATTTATAACCACCGTATTGCAGTGAGCGAGGTATCAATGGCTGCTAAAATCGGACTTATTGCACAAGAAACAGCTGATGACTATTTCTTCGTGGTACCAGGACGGCATGAGCTTAAGGGGCTTCAAATAGACCCGTGGTGCCTATTGAGAAAGGCCTCCTCATCACAGCCTATCACGGACTCACGGTGATTTTCGACTTTGACCTACAAGAAACAGCTGATCATAATGTCTGCAGGGTACCAAGGCAGCATAAGCTTGAGGTGCTTTCATTATGCCAATGCCGCCTAATGATCATCTCCTTCCCTCTTCTTTATTTATTGGCTTGCGAAATATCAACAGCTTACAAAGAAACAGCTGATTATTATGTCTGCTAGGTACTAGGGCTCTATATACCCAAGGTGGTTCCAATAGACCACAGAGCGAATTAGTTGTAGATGGCGTTGTACCAATAAAAGTGTCTGGCGGTTGCTACAGGGTGTTACATAACACGGCAACTTGCCGACAACTGGGCAAGTAGACCGGAACGGTGTATTATACAGAATGATCATTTTTATACAGAAATGGTACATAATATTTTGTTTAAAAGGTTTCCCACGGTGCGTAAAAATGAAGATTTTTTTTTTTTACCAGTGCCACAATTTTTGTTGATATGTAAAAAGTTCTGTATCTAAACACTAAAGTTCCGCAATCCAAGTTTTTATACCTACGTTCCGAAGAAATTGCAAAGTTAAGATACATCACAAACTATTATTGCATAATAAAGGTAACAAAACAGTTTGTTTATTCATAAATAATGTGACGTAAACCCTATCATTTTACTATATTAATGAAAACGCGCCTTTAAACCCAAAAACCTACATTTGCCGTAAAAAGCACCATCCTGTACACGAAATCTCAAAGTTGCACCGAGATTGACGCAACGGCGTGCAAAATGAGAAGAACCGACTATTGTGATCGCTTCCTAGTATTATGTCATACTAACCCAGTTTTATTATAAAAATATAACATCAGTTTAGAAAATTGTGCTCAAGACCACGAATTGGTGGTTTGTGGGGAGGCTTGGAACGACCTATGCTTGGAGTATCTCTGAGAGATAGAATCAGGAATGAGGTAATCCGGCAGAGAACCAAAGTTGTTGACATAGCTAACAGAAGCCAGCTGAAGTGGCAATGGGCCGGCCATATTAGCCGTAGAACCGATGACCGTTGGGGTAGACGTGTTCTTGAGTGGAGACCGCGAATCGGAAAACGTAAGGTAGAACGCCCTCAGGCAGGTGGAGCGACGATCTTCGCAGGGTGGCTGGTAGCAGCTGGATGAGAGCTGCCGAGAATTGAACTGAATGGCGTGCAATTGGAGAGGCCTATGTCAGCAGTGGACTGCTATAGGCTGATGATGATGATGATGATGGGGAGCCTGTAGGTGAGGTACGGAGAGTGAGAAGTCGTGGGTTCAATCTCCACCCGTTGGTATATTGACGTATCCCTTTCCAAACCGTAGATTGGTGTCAAAACGGATAATGGAAGCAGGCAATAGAATTTGCAAAGCAATAATTGAAAAGTTGTTATTATTGCTAGTTGCTCCCAGCGGTTTCCCCCGCGTAAGTCTCGATCCCGTGGGAATATCGGGATAAAAATTATCCTATGTCCTATTCCAGGTCATGGTCTACCATAATCGGCCTATAATGTTCCCACTGCTGGGACACAGGCCTCCTCTCTGTGAGAGGGTGTGGGCCGTAATCCACCACGCGGGCCCAGTGCGGGTTGGTAGATGTCACATGTCTTCGAATTTTTGGTTCTAGGACATGCCGGTTTCCTCACAATGTTTTCCTTCACCGTATTGAGAGCAGTGGCGTTGAAATAATTTACACAAAGTTAAGCGCCTGTCACGGTTCGAACCTACGACCTACAACTTGTAAGTCGTGGCCGTTACCACTGGGCCACCACTACTCTTCATGGTCTACCGCTCTGCCAAATTTGATACAAATCCGTTCAGCCGTTTTAGCGTGAAAGCGTAACAAACAAACAAACAAACTCGCTTTCGCTTTTATAACATATTATAGTTAGGAAGTTAAGATTCGGATGTGTACTAAAAAAGCAGCTACGTCTATCAAAAAATTGCTTAGCAGATTATGTCTTATTAAAATTATTATGTCTGTGAATGTGAACACTTTTTTTTTAAGTTTATACTTTCTGCAATGTCCTTCGAATGCTTATGACGATGACGGCCACAATATGGTGTTATTAGAGTAATCTGACGTAACCTTTGAATCTCTACCTGTCCCCGATGAAGAAAAATCGAAAAATTTGAACCAACCCGCACTGGGTTTGCGCCTGCGATCGTCATAGAGAGGCCTGTGTTCCAGCAGCGGGAACCTGATAGTTACGTTCAGTCTTCTCTGCGACCAGCACTCGGTGCGGTAACACTTTGTGTTCTGATTACCGACTGGTCAATCGTCATCCGTTGAGAGGTGAAACACGTGTCGATTTCTTAAAGGGATTTTTATGACTCTTGAAGAATAGTTAAGCGGAATAGGTTACTAAATATATCTACGTCTATTGCAATTTATAGTTTGATTATGCTAACCAAAGCGCGATGGTGGAAAAATTGCCTTGTTAGTGTCCAGTATAACAGAACAGCACAATTATAAGTACCTCGGTCTCTGTTATGGGTATCTTTCCGGACTTAGCCAGACAGAAGTTACTCATATGTTGTTAATAGGTATAAAAGTTAATGCGTTCTATAGATGAACATCAATTCACCTTCAAGCAAATGACCAGTGAATAATAATATCGATTGAACGCATTGTTTACAGGATTATAATATTACGATGATAAGGATTCATAGAATATAGGTTATAATATAATATTATTGTATGTAGGTAAGTAAGATCATCAGAAATATTACGCAGTTGCACTTAATATTATCTTGAAAAATATGGAATCTATGATTCCTCGAACGAGCTTTTTAAAATGGAGTTCTACACATAGATTTTAATCATTAGATTTGCCCTCACCGTACATCTGTTACGAAAAAAGGGACCACACAGATATGAGTGAGCTCACAAATTTCGTATATGGCGCTTCCATGGCGACTGCGACATGTGTCAGAGAGTTGTGAAAACCAAACAGAAACGCAACATCTTTCGACGCAGTAGGATGAATCTAACGATTAAATATGACCAAACCGATATGACCAAAGGGTCATACTTCGTAAAACGTTAGCCAAATGTAAGCCCGAATTGGTTTGGTCTTCTATTATTTTCCTATACAGTACCTAAATATATTAAGGTAGTAAAAACAGTGGTAAAAATATGAATCATTCAGCAAGGTGGTCGCAAGGCTAGGCTGAGCTGGACGATACCGATGGAGCCTAATCTATTCCGTCTCAATGCGTAGGTATAAGAGCTGACACGATTCTTAAAGAATAGGGTCGCATAACGTTATTATAGCAAGGAAGATGGGTAGTAAGCCTATAAGATCCTCCTTGAAGTGATGCATGGCTACTTGAAATATCTACCAAACTCTGCTGTTGTAGGTCTACGATAGAATGACGCAAAAGGTGAAAAGGAAAAGTGGTCTAATTTCCAGTTAAATAAGTATAGCTTTAGGTAGCTTATTTTGGGTTGAAGACTACTTGAGATACTGTCCTATTCATGCCTCGTCATATTCATCTAAGTACTAGGACCACATATCTGACAACATGTTTCACGCAAATAATATAGTGTAAAGGCGAAATCAATTCCGAGCGGCCCACGCGCGCGCCACCTATTCATTATGCGTAGGAGTCGAGAATTTTTCGCGAAAGTCAATCTGAGTGACAAATGATTTGCGACATCATGATTGATTAAAATTAATGGTAGTTAATAAATAATTATTAAATGGGTATGGACCACATCATTTACTCTTGGCTTGACCTATCTACTTAATTAAAATCTTATGTTCACTGACAGGCAACGCACAGCCTAATGAAATAATGCGCAAGAGTTCCTTTTGTATCGGAGGGACCACTAAGGAAGGATTTTTGAAAATTCTTACCTGAAAGGTGTATGGGGGATGAAAATTTGTATGAACGACCGTCATGTTTGTCGATATGAAATCCTATCATACACGGCTGGTCATGTTAAAAGGCAGTCACCATCATCTGCCTAGGCTTCCAGTCTAACCGGATGCAGCTGAATACTTACCAGTATTTTTCACGGTGCGACTGCCTATCTGACGTCCATAACCCTGTTACTAGGTAACACGATACCTTGGTAAGACTGGTTGTCAGACTTTCGGGATTCTGACGACCCGTAATTACGGTCAAAGATCTACAAATGACATCCGGGACCAACGTGCTTTCCGGGTCACGGAGGAGTATATGTAAAAATGGTCTCCCATCCATGGACCAACCGCGACAAGCGTAGATTAAACTGATCGATAGACCCGTGCTGCCCGAACGGCTGAACGGATTTGAATGTTGGCACATATGTAAACCACGACCTGGAGAAGGACATAGGCTACTTTTCATCCTAGATCGCAGACGAAGTCGCGGGCAACAGCTAGTTTATAATATTAATATGGTTGTTATAACTATATGGGAGTATCTAGTAATTTAATTCAACAAAACTTGACATTTTAATCAACGTTGAGGAGATGCTATACTTATTTCTTAGTCAAGCAACATGGAGCGACTCAATCATTCTATTAGTTCAATAAAGTAGGCATGAAAATAAAATAGAAAATAAGCATATAGCTCACAACTGAGGCCGTCAACCTTTTGTAAAGATAACCCGTTGCAGTTTTTATCAGACATTGCATTTTTAGGGTTCCTTACCCGGAGGGTGCCAAATGGAATCCTATTACTAAGCATCCGCTGTCCGTCCGTCCGTCTATTTGTCAGCGGGCTGTATCTCACGAACCGTAATAGGTAAACAGTTGAAATTTTCACAGATTGTTTATTTCTATTACCGCTACAACAACAATCAATCTACCTAGCCTTTTCCCAACTATGTTCGGATCGGCTTCCAGTCTAATCGGATGCAGTTGAATACCAGTATTTTACATGGAGCGAGAGCGACCCAACCCAATAACTGGGTAATACGATACCCCTTGGTAAGACTGTTTGCCGCTAAATAATAAAAATAAAATAAAGTTAAAAATAAAATACAAGAAAAGTGTTTTTTCCGGCGTTTTTTGTTAAATAATGTACGATGGTACGGAACCTTTCCGTGTGCGATTCCGACTCGCACGTGGCTGGCTTTTTTATCGTGCAACGATCTAGGTGCGCAGTTTTTTTCCTGAAAACGCATTTGCTTTGATAACTTATGTTTGCTTAGTTAAACAAACAATACTCGCAGACTAGGGTCAGTGGACAGCTAAGAAAATAACAATATGTTCGATTATATTGATGCGAATACATTGGTATATAAAAATATTCATGATTAGCCTTCTAACTTTCAATTTTAGTTCTTTTCTGGGATCTTTATATAGGTGCAGTAGAGTCCTTGCGATTGCTAACAACGTAAATAACTTTTTTAGAGTTGACTGATGCGAGTAGAACTGACTATTAAACAACCATAATGTTTTTTTCTTTTTTTCAAAGAAATATATAAACATGTATAATGAAATAAGATAAAAAGTGAATAAACGAAATAATAAAAAAACTGTTGGAATTATAAATTAAAATAGAAGAATGTTACTTCTTTACCAAATTGCTAGTCATTCTGTTTAGGCGCTTTAACATGTCCGTCGTTTCGTCGTTCGTAACTTCGTAAGTCCAAAATATGTTAACGCATCATGGGACCGTGTACTTACCAACTAAATGTTATTTATATTTTTATAAAATTAATTCGTACCTATGTTAATGGTGTTTGTTAATTATTCGTCCTGAGTACTAATGTCGGAGTGCGTTCATGTGCACCAAGTCATGAAACTTGTTCAAAATATCTTGCCTAGAACGGACGTTCGTGGCAAATAATTATCATGTTTTACTTACCTAGAGCCAATTATCCAGATTTCCACAAGATGTTAGTAGTCGAAAAGATAAAGGGAAGAATACTTTTGTGTTTTGTTGAAATTTCAAACCGCTTGCGACATCTAGCGGCAAGTAGCATAACTTTTAAGACAGTTTAATTAAATTCAACTATGTTCATTCGTTAATAGATGGCGCTTATTAAAGTTCTTCATCTATAAATTACCAACAAACATTTTTACTTTGTAATGTTTGGTACAATTCAAATGCAATAGATAATAATAACATTTGTTTTCATGTTCTGCAATAGTCCTACACCAACCGGGGGTTGTCCTTGGCTGCCCTTGCATAGTGCGAACAGGGATAATCGTCGGTTGGTGCCTCATTCCATTTAAAATTGTCTAAGGGGCCTTTGCGAGTTGGCTTCGGCCCCTCGCACGCCTTCCAAAGGTCCGGGACCCCAAGGTCCCGAGATATGCTAAGACACCCAATAATTTAATTAGGTACAAAATGCAGATATATTTTATGAGCCTTTCAGTCAACACTAAGTGTACAAGTCTCGTAAAACACGAAAAAGCAGAAATTTCGTAAATTAAATTTGATTTAAATGCGTGCCCTTTATCTCTAATAAACTAATCAAGTCGAGAAAAACAAAAAACTGCGAACGACCTTAAAAAAATAATAAAAAGCTATGTTTCCGCCCGGGATCGAACCGGGGGCCTTCTGCGTGTTAGGCAGATGTGATAACCGCTACACCACGGAAACCGATGTTTAGTGTGGAGAAATAACCTAACAAGTTCAAACCATACTAATCAGCATAAATAATTGACAATAATAAAATCGGATGTATTTCTTTTATTTTAATTTGACTTTGACGAAAAATGCTCGGGACATTGAGAGCGCGCAAGATACAGACCTACGTCTTCG
Source organism: Lithophane socia (assembly GCA_947522985.1). NCBI lineage: Eukaryota > Metazoa > Arthropoda > Insecta > Lepidoptera > Noctuidae > Lithophane > Lithophane socia. The sequence goes on along the minus strand of OX383273.1, from coordinate 1,099,691 downwards.
CGCGACAGGTGACGCTGCCGCTGGTGTGCTTAATTCTATGCTGTAATATCTGAAATATTAAATCTATATAAGTAAATAATTTAATCTTGTATTAATATTTATTAACTAATGATTTCTATACACATACTATACATGACTTTCCATAATAATGTATGTAGCTACACGTGCGTCACTCATGTCGTCAACAATCGTCAAGGTATTGACGCAAAATCACGCAATATTGAGGCCGTCATTCATCAATGAATAATATTATGGGCATTCAATACGCCCACGACGACGCCGCGACAAGTAAGGCACCGCTCCACAGAAGCCCACGGCCATAGAGATATAATATTACATAGAGTGCGCGTATTGCACAAATTGCTTAGTTTCCATCGTAGACAAGTGGGCTATAGATTAGTGTTGGGTAGGACATACAAGAGGTACTTCAGATTTCCCTACAAAATGATTGAACCTCAAAATAACATTTTGTACCGCTGTGACATACGAATGAACGAATCTCGAACTGACAAGTGAGTGAGTGTGGTGAGGAACGTCGTGTTGTTCAAACCCGTGTCTACTGTACATAGTTTGTCGCGCGCACTCTATACTTTATATTATCTACATAGTTTGAAAATGTATGCGGGATCGTTTACTGCGACACTCGGTCACGCTACACGTGAAACAAATGCTGGCAAACAAATGAACAATATACCTCTCCATCCTACATAGCAGGGTTTATCTGTGAATCACTTTCTCTTTAGTATAATTTTAGAGTTTTGTTTGTGAACGAAACGTTAGTTGTTAATTTAATCCTTACATATATATGTATTATTTATAAAACAAAGTCCTCCGCCGCGTCTGTCTGTTGTCCTGTTCGCGATAAACTCAAAAACGACTGCACCTATTTTCATGCTGTTTTCACTGATGGATAGAGTGGTTCTCGAGGAAGGTTTTAGTATATAATAACCGAAATCCACGCGGGCGAAGCCGCGGGCATCAGCTAGTTTTGATCAGATAGTTTTGTTTTCGTCACTCATGGTGAATATAATTACTCACCTACGGCGAGGTGGCTCCTCTGAAAAACGACTCGAAGAAAAGGACATGTTTCACACAATGTTCATGTTCATTTTCATGTTTGTATCCATAATCCTGAATTTATGATTAAATCTGAAATATACACTTACGGCATCCAGTCGAGATTCGGCGACTAGAGCTTGCTACACAAGTATCGTAAAGTTATTATAATCATAAGGAAAGTTTATGCGACAAGGTAACACGACAATAGGTCATGCTGTGATGAAAAATGAGCTCTCCAGCTGTTTGTAACTGGTGCAATCAGGTCAATGGTACAAAACCAGTATAATATAATTATTGGAAGAGGTCGCATATGTATAAATATTGACCACGAAATATACTTAGTAATTATCAGTCCACTCCTTATTATTGCCTCTATTTTCATTAGGTTATGGGCCCAGTACAAAGTGCCTCTATTTTCCATTAATAATAAGCTGGCCTCTAATTCTATTGAAACTCTGTATTACGCTAAGCCAGGGTCAAAGTGTTACGACTGATGTGCGGTCGACTGTGCGACAGATGCACCACTCTCACCAAAAACCTGCGCAAAGCAACACTAAACTCACTGTGTGGTCACTTTGTACTATGTGCAAAGTGACCACAAAATGTGCTGTAAACCTGTTTTATCTATACTGCAAAACGATATATTATATATTTTTTCTCTTTGTACCTCTCAATCAGAGCACCTGCCATCTAATCTCTTCACCACCCTTGGTTGGCTGGTAGAGAATGCCTCAGGAATTAAGTCCGCCTTTGTACCTTTTTTTAGTGCGAAAAGTTTAAATAAATAAATGTGCAGAGGGTTCTCTCTCTCTCTTCTTACGATCTTGTGGTACCTATGGGCACCTCTAGAAACCTCAATTTTTTTGTACCTGTTTAACCGGGATGTAACCAGGGATGTACCGAATTTTTTGGTTTACGCGTGGGCCACCCGGTACCTTAGAGGTACGAGTGAGTACACAGAATGTACTCTATCTATCAACTCATTCATGAGATTTTTTCTATTTGTCTCAATACCCAGTCTGCGCGTGCGTCACTAATGACGCCAGCAATCGTCAAGGTGTCGATTGGTGTCGACGCACGATCACGCACCGCTGACAGCCGTCATTTGTCAGTTTCAAATTGAGGAGTAGGTATTTAAATAGGGTGTTATTCTTTCTGTTTTTTTCATCTTGAACGAGCAGTTAGTAATGCCTTATTTACTCCAAGAGTTAAAGCTGGATTGGCTGCTGCAGAGATACTTTATTTAAAAAATCAAGTGGATTCTTGAATAGTTGATTGAGCAAGTCGATGCTTTCAACTCCTCTAATTTTCGTTAAGTGTATAGGTATAAACATTATTTTTTTACTTTTACATGGAACGATAATCGGACTTTTATATTGTAAGGTCGGACTATTGTTTCGACAGTTTTGCAAACCCACGAAAACGCACTTGTCAGACTGATAAACAAGCATTTATTTTGTGTAAACTGTGACAGTTATGCTTTTGATCTCAACACACCTGAAAATACCTTATTTTAGGAACTACATAGAAGTGTAGATCTGAGGGTTTATTGCGTAACACACATAAAATGACAATATCGATCGTCATTTTGACAGTTCAGTCACATTCATTTGCGTTATTTACGTTGTCTAAATGACGATTTTTTCGAATCTATGAAGCAATGGGTTAGTATTATCCTTCAAGCCCTCAGATTGTGATTGAAAGTGAGTTAGTACACAATTAGGGTACCTACTTTACTAGCGACCTTTGTCATTTATATTTTCCTTGCGATTAAAACCGTCTGGAGATCTTCCGATACCGGTCATTGTGTCAAGTTGACAGCTTGATGGATAGATTCCATCGATGTTCGTCAATAGAATACCGATTCTGGTTTTTGTACCGGTTTTTTTTAAATCCTGGTATCGTATTACGTTGTATGGCCCGAGCTTACGTATTTGGAATTCAAATTAATTGTGCAGAATGCGGATTGGGCAGAATTATTAATTTTGCAAGACTGAATTTATTTTTCCGACAAACAAAAATGAGATTCTCTCTACCTGCTTTTCATATTGTTAGGAAGATAGAAATAGAATGGAAAATAGTTTATTGTCCAGGTAATACAGTAAGCAGGTTAACAGGGTAACAAAAGTTGGGACCACTTCCACTTGGATAGCAAATATTACCTACTAGCTGCGCCCCGCAGTTTCACCCGCATATGTCTTGAGCCCGTGGAAATATCTAGATAAAAGGTATCCTATGTCCTATTCCAGATCATGGTCTACCCATGTGCCTTTTATCTAAATCCGTTCAGCCGTTTTAGCTTGAAAGCGTAACAAACAAACAAACTCACTTTTGCATTTGCTAGGTTACAAATTATTTGCCAGTGAGCCTCAAAAGTCTGTATCTTGGGGGTCGAGGTACGAATAAGGTTAAAATTATATGCCCCATTTCACTATAATTAATTATCAAATTAAAGCGCACTATTGATGTTTTAACGCTCGGTCAACGCGCGCAGAGAGTTGGAAGTACACACGGCGACACATCAAGCTATACATTATCAATTTACGCTGATCTCGCATTGTATATGTTTTCCGTACAATGCAAGGTCAGCTTATACTTATATCATATTTAGGTGACGCCTTTAAAGTGTTAGTGAACATAGGCTTATATGTTTCTAAAGCTGAAACTCACCTCTCTGTGAGGGAGGGGGCCGTTTAATCCACCACGCAGAACGAACGTGGGATTATGTACTCCATTCATAAGCTAACTAAACCTAAGTATAATTGTATAATCAACCTTTTTCCTCTTAAACCTGTGTACACAATAGTCCAGCGCAATAGGACAACTACGACCTACGTCCCAATTAGAAACAATTTACTGTCTATTAACTAATCGATGTGTGCGGAACTATTCACTGCCAGCTGACGCATGTTCTCCTGGTAATTCTGGTCACGTGTACTGGATTAAAGGGGTTTGAATCTTCGAGCTTGGGCCTTCCTGGATAGTTGACAGGGAAACAATAAAATACAACCTGGTAAATATTATCCCACCAATACATTTCATGTAAAGTAGGATGCCAGACATAACGCTTTTACGCTTAAATAGTTATCAGGGGGCCTACCACCATCGCTTACAGCAGTATTATTTGAATCTTACTTCGTGGGGCTTACACTCTGGGCTGAAGAAATTAGGTCACTGTATCATGCAATGGTTCAATGAAACGGCAAATATTTATTTATTTATTTTATTATTTATGTACACATAATTAAAATATGAGTACAAAGGTACTGCTTATTCCTTAAGACATTTCTTCCAGCAGACCTGCGAAAGGAGATAGAAAAATCTTCATATTCTTCTTAAATCAGTGACGAAATCGACGTACTTTAGGTTATAATAAAATCCAAAGTATTAAAGCTAGACAAATGAAACTTAGTGTGTTTTATAAGTCTGCTAACTATAATCTTATCCTGAGAATTTGAGCTCTCTAGCATTATCCAGGCCGAAGCTATGAGGGTTTGGAGAGAAAAGGTGCTTTTTGGATTCTGTAGTCTTCAGCCATTGGGGCAATCGTGAAAATCAATCAAAATCACAATTATTATTGACTGTCATTTGATCTATGTGCTCCTGGTAGAGAATTCTCGTTGACCACCGCATTCTCGTTGATACTGTCACTATAGTGGTGGATGGTACTCGTCCTTATAATCCACCACTGGTAGACAGTAAAGCATTTTGATACCAGGCTATTAGAATTGCAGAGAAGTATGTAATTTTCGTTCACACGTGTGTAATATCAACCAATAGATCGCAGGTGCACGCATGATTGGCGACGGCAAAGGTCTTGCACGCTCTGTCGCGCAACTATTTGTACCTATTTACTTAGGATGCATATAATAAGTAATGTATGAATATTGTATCAATCAATCTACCTAGCCTTTTCCCAACTATGTTGGGATCGGCTTCCAGTCTAACCGGATGTACCAGTATTTTACACGGAGCGACTGCCTATCTGACCTCCACAAACTAGTAACTGTGTAATACGATACCCCGGTAAGACTGGTTGTCAGACTTTCGGGCTTCTGACGACCCGTAACGACTGTCAAAGATAAGAATATTGAATAGGTACCTTTATTTTTGCAGTTCACAATGTAATAGAATAAAAAATCAGGGTTGCTTATAAGAAATGCCCAAAATAGCAAAAGTGTCGTTTGTTAGGGTTGAGACAGAACCCAGCTCTAAATTAATTTTTATTTATTTATCAGTTAAGTACATTTATTTATTTTTGACGTGTCTATTACTCTGGTACACGAAACGGATTTTATTTTGTTTACTTAAACTGAATATTGTTAAAACAAATAGAATACTTGAATTAATCAGCGAGACAAATATTGTTATATTGATGTTTCTTCAACCTTTTACTGAAGGTGACGTTAAACGTATTATCGTGGAACCCACGATTGATTGACTACCATTTCTTTCCGAAGATGTAGGATTCCGCTGGATGCGAGAAGCACAGAACCAGTCGAATTGGCGGTGCTTGAGAGAGGCCTATGTCCAGCAGTGGATGTCTTTCGGCTGAAATGATGATGATGATGATGATGACGATGACACATGTCCTTGTCATAACAAATATTTCTGATGTTTCACATTCGGCATTTTATTTGCTCAATTTACTACGGAACCCTAATAAACCCTGTCATCCGTAATGTCACCGTTCCTTCTGTACATATTTACTTAACAAAATGGAGTTCTTTGTACATAGATTTAATTATTATAATTTTCGCCAGTCAATCATAACAATAATATTGATCGTTATGGTCTTACTAAAATAATGTGCCCATAATGTAAACAAAGCCTAGTCGACTGGTCACACGTGGAGTGCGACTGAAAAGGAATTATTTTTTCGGGGAAAACGATACCTATTCGGCATGATTTTAATTTACATTTCATGTGATAAAAGAAGAGATAGCAAATCGAAAATGGCAACATTTTCACAGTTATTGTGCGTTTGTTTGATGTAAAGTAATGTCTCTGAAAAAAAATGCTTAAATTTGTTTGGGATCTGCCACAAAATTTTTTTTTAGGCCAATTACGAAAATGACATAGGATATGGCCACCGAAAATGGCCGAAAACCGAAAACGAAATTCGGTGGGACTCTATTTCGAATCTAGTCGCGCTTAATCCAAAAGTAGTCCGATACTAGTCGTGACTATACAAAATCAAGCCTATTTGTGTCTAGTCAGAAAATGTGAGTCGGAAAATGTGAACGAAAATGCGTAAGTTCTTCATGTGATATTTATCTAAAGAAGAGATAGCACTCATATGACGGTACATTCCTCAAATATTTCCGTTTGGACTGATAAGGATGTGCGTAGAAACATTTGAAAAGATCGATCGTTAATCAAAGATGAGGAAAACTATCATATTTTTTTTTTATAAAATTGTATTATTTTGTCTGTTTTGGAACGCACCAATGTCATAATTGTTTGGGATAAACTAATATCGAAAGAGAGCAGGGTGGCCTAGTGTCAACGGCCGCGCCTTACGAGTTGTAAGTAGGTAAGTTCGAACCCCAACAGGAGTTTTACTTTGTGTAAATAATTTCATCGCCACTGCTCTCAAAACGGTGAAGGAAAACATCGTGAGGAAACCGGCATGTCCTAGAATAAAATAAAAAAATCGAAGACATGTGACATCTACCAACCCGCACTGTGCCCGCGTGGTGGATTACGGCCCACTCCCTCTCACAGAGAGGAGGTCTGTGTCCCAGCAGTGCAGTGGGAACATTGTAGGCTGATTATGTACGCGAGGTGCGGCAACGAGTTCCACTCCTGGCAGTACGCACAAAGATTGTATTGATGGATTATCCAGTATCTCAATCTGTCTAGCCTTTTCCCATCTATGTTTGGGTCGGCTTCAAGACTAGCCGGATGCAGCTGAATACCAGTATTTTACATGGAGCGACTGCCTATCACGACCTCCACAAACCAGTTACTGGGTAACACTGGTTGGTGAGCATCCAGTATCTACCATACCATCACTGGCGCATTGCCATTGGTTTGTCTGGAACCCTGGACCTATGAAACATAATGTAGACTAATAATAGCTTTAGTTGATAAACAAAGCAATCAATAGCAATAAAATCTTGTAAATCATATCGTAATAATTCAAATGTGCGGTTCATTTTCAACATCTGTTTAATGTCTTATCTCTGAGTAGTTAGTATGAGAGGTAGACTGTCCGAATTTGTTTTCAACTGTTTTTTTTTGTAGAGAGGAAATTTTCCACTAATTTTCCATTAGTGTGAGATGGGTGGTCCAAAAAACATTTCTAAACCAATTTGAAGGTCTTATTTTTGAGGTTTAGTAATGCGCCAACTCTCCTTGATCAGAGAGAACTGCATCTCACTTTCTAGAACTTTTCACAGGCATCCATAGCCGTATACCAGGACCACAGCAGTACCTACCTACTGCTTTGTGGTAGAACTTGCTCTTGAAGGACCTATGCGAAATACTGTTAGCGCTGTCAATGTGGCAGAGTTCAGAGGAACTGTTCCCGCATTATTTACTACTGTTTCCGTAGAGGAACTGTTCCCGTATTATATATTTTTAAACATTACTTCTTCTTAACATTACAACGCTCACGCACGCTCACGCACTATCACGCTCGCTCACGGTGTCACGCACTGTCAAGACACCTCCACAACCTAAATACGTTTTAGGTTTCTAATGATTTCGATTTATACGTGTATTACGTCGTCTAAACGAGTCTTTATCTTACAAGATAATCTCTATTTGCGCTGAATAAAACAAAATAATATCTTCATAATATCATGTCGTACGATATTATTATTTAATCTATTTTGTCTCGTGATTAGGTTAGGCTAATTAATTTGTAAGTTCGATAAGGTTCGAACGTTTTGCCGAGTCCAAAAAGTAGGAGGTTCTCGATTCGAGAATACAAAATAAAATAGTCACTTCCACCATACTATAAAATATTATGTAGGTAATCGTAAATACATCAGAATCGGTATATTTCCCAGAATGAAAATAACTTTTCACAATTTCCCACGGATGGAAAGCCACTATCTTTCCCACATTCCAAAATCATCAGCATATACCATATAGTAATCAGCACTCGTATTTGGCTCATACAAGACATAAATAATTCAATTCAAAGAACATGGACCCTCTGTAGGAACTCTGCAATTGCTTTCGAGCCACTAAATTATGCTCAAACATCCGTATTGCTGGTTTGTTTGCTCATATAACTGGCGTATGACCTGATACTCGTTTGTGGTACGTCTGGGAACTACTAAACTCCTATTTTCGTATGAGCTCCTGGTAATCATAGTTGTTTTCTGCCTGGAACTGGCTAGTTCTGGGGTAGTATTATGAAGTAGGATTAATGCCATCATTATTCCACTGCGAAAACAGGATGGTGCTAGTGGCCTTGTCTAACTCCGTCGCTCTCACACTGGAAAAATGGTGGCATTAATACTTCATAATACGGCACCTGGAACTTCACAGAAAACGCCAAAGAATGCCTAGACTCCAGGGATTAACCTGAAAGCAGCGAGCCTCTTAACGCCGTTAATGTCCTGGTACTTTTTTAAGATTCTGGTTTGAGAAGGTGCCAACCTGGCAATGCTGCCAGCCTTTTGGCACTTTTCACTTTCCCACTGACAGTGATGTGGAAGAATTTTTTATGCCCTATGATCTCTACATTTTCCCTTTGTACATAATGTTAGTGTTAGATTGTATCTTTTGTTTAAAAAAAGTACAGTCACGGACTTTAATTGATAAGCCACCTAGCACTGTTCGTATTTTAGCCGTGTAATGCAAATCGGGTTTATTCGGTTCCTGACACGCAAAGTCATATGTTTTCGTATTAGAAGAAGAAAATTATATTTCATATCTTTACCGGTTGGCTAACCTGAGAGCCAGAACTACAAACTTGACTATCCAAAGTCAACCAATTGCAGGTCTAGCAACAGTAACCTACTACTAGGTTACTGTTGCAATAGTAACGTTAGCGTACGGAGAAATATTAATAGTCATTTCGACAAGTTCGAAAGTAACGTCTCTGACATTGATATTTTAACTGTCACTGTCTTCATGTTCTGTGATTCAAAGGAGGTCGGTATCAAATAGATTGGATAAACTTAATGCAACATTGTATTTATTTTTAATATTGAGAACTTATTAGTCAACCTCTATGGATAAGACTATTTCCAATTAAAAGTAAGTTATTGGTCATCTTGTTCATGAGCGTGCGAATTGAGTTCGTGTTTAATCGTGTAATCTCGTGAATATATGAAACTGCAAAGTTGAAAAGTTTGAAGGTGGCTCATCAATTAAAGTCCGTGACTGTACATTTAAAAACTATTCACAGTACGTTAATCAAACTAACCGCACGTTGTTATTTACAGACATAGAAGATCACATCAGTCTGTCTGCTGTCAAATCTCATATCAACTGCTGTTTGCTTGAACGTAAAATCAACAAAAGCCAATCAAATTGTTTGACATTGTTTATCCGCAAACAAAAAAATACTGCCATAAATTCATTGCAAGAAAACAAAATGTTGAAACAAGGGAATTATAAATAGATTTCATTTATTCAAGAAGGTTCAATAAAATACTCAAATTATTTATTTGTTAACGAAATAAAAATCAATTTAATTTATTGCAGTGTTATTGTTTTTATTGTATGTTTAAAATACCACAATATGCCAATTATTTTCATTGTTTCTTTCATACAAAAACATTTTTATTGAGGTTATTAAATACTTACTACTATTTCTTATTCATTGTTTTTTTTATGCATTCGTATTCTGTTTAGTAAAATTCAAAGTGTGTTGTGGAAAAATCCGGCCAAGAGCGTGTCGAACCACGCACAATGAAGGGTTACGTAGTTGGGATGAATTTTTCCCAAGTACAAACTTTAAATTGTAAAAAACATGTTCTCCTATGCATTCCAACTGCAAATGTAAGTTTGTACGCACAATATTGGGAGCTTTATCATGTTACTTTAAGAACATAGACTTCTTATAGATTTTCCTGTATATATGTAGAACTATTTTCAGTATTTTTTTCCAAATTTTTGGTTCAGTTGTTTCGGAAATAAGGGGGAATGGCCAATTTTCATCAATTTTCTTAAATATCTTTAAAAGTATTTATTATAAACAGACACACGAGGGATTCTAGAAGGGTTCTGTTTTGTCCTTTTGACGTACAGAACCTTTAAAGGCCAAAAAAAAAACGACTTAGGGCGAATTTCAATTAGGCTGGAACCGCGTTCTAGAGTTGTCGAGTCAGTGTCATCATTATTGGAACGCAATTTTGACACTGAGTAGGGCTCTTTAACGCGGTTTAGATGTGCTAATCACGTTCAGTTCAATAGGTGATATTCTCCCTAATAAGTAAGGAATTAATGATTCGCAAAAAATAAATAAATAGTAGTAAAATGTAACTCTTTGTACCATACCCATTTCTGCCACTAATACCTTTGTCTATATAGGATAGCATTATAACTGCGATGCCTATTTTACAAATATCTGCAATATTAGAGGCGTCGCTGTGACCAATTAGTTACTAATGGCTGGGCTGCAAGCCCAGAGGAACTCGTGGCTAAGTAATAACAGCCGCACAGGTCGATCTGTCAGGTTAAGCTACGCCTGCCGGGGTTGGTCCGTGGATGAGTGACCATCTTTACATATCGAGACTCCTCCGTGTCTCGGACAGCACGTTAAGCCGTTGGTCCCGGCTGTCATTCGTGAATCTTTGACAGTCGTTACGGGTTGTCAGAAGCCCGAAAGTCTGTGAATCAGTCTTACCAAGGGGTATCGTATTACCCAGTTACTGAGTTGTGGAGGTCAGATTGGCAGTCGTTCCATGTAAAATACTGGTATTCAGCTGCATCCGTTTAGACTGGAAGCCGACCCCAACATAGTTGGGAAAAGGCTGGGCACTACTAGTTAGACTGGAAGTCGATCCCAACATAGTTGGGAAAAACCTAGGCAGATTGATTGGCTGGGCTGCAAGCAAGCTTGTAAAAAGTGGTTTACTGAAAGGAAATAAACAAGATATCACTAAAAGTAGTTGTAGTCGGGAAAAAGTCACTTATTCCCAGTATCTCTAATTAACCGGCTGAACAGCAAAACGTTTCGCTATTTGACAGAGAACTCCTAAAATTAATATCACATCATAAAAAGTCAATTATAATAAATTATTGCAAAGATTACAATAATCGAACTACAAGCAAATAACATTAAACAGATAATTAATTATCTATAATATTGAGCAGCGCCATTAACTAGTTTTAATCTATAAATACATTAGTACGATATATACTTGAAAACAGGTCTAAATCTTGATTTGAAAGCGCCACTGGTAGAGGTTAGGTGCCATTGTGAGCGAGATGAATTTATTTACTTTAAAAAAAACTAGGTTTTCTCTGTGGCTTTCCTCGTGTATGACTATTGATATACATTTTCCCGATCGAAATAATAATCCACGTACAGTTTCGGTAGGATATCAAATAACTTTTAGCTTATTTAAACCTGAATACATTTTATTTTAAAAAAAAACTAATATCTACGCATAAGTATTATTACTACATCTATTCTTGTCATATTCATTTCAATGGAGGGATTCGGTGATAATCTAAGTACCATTTAATTTATAATTATTCATCCGAAATGTACGATCATCATTACACGTTCATGTTACAAATGTTGTTTCTAATCATCTTGGAGCCGAGTGACGCATGCGTGGTTTACGTCACTAAACCGCGAAGTCGCGCGTCTGTGGTGAATAATATCTCAACTGATAATAACTAGGGTTTCCCCGCGGTTTTAAAAATGATTTATGTATTTCATTTTGATATCAATTTTCCTGAAAGTATTAATTCATATCAATTTTCCTGAAGGTATTAAAAAGATGGGCGACCACATTTATCTTCTTACGTACCTACTATAGATTTATTTATATTCGATGTTTTAAATACAGTAGTTTACAGTCTAACCGCCTTACTAATAAACGTTGTACAGCGCCTGTATAGTTACACAACGCTTTGCTATACAGGCGCTGTACAATGTTTATTAGTAAGGCGGTACATGTTTAACTAAATAAGTTGGTCTTTATTATTATAATTTTATTTATTTCAATCAACTTTGGATCATACAATTAAAATTACAAATTAATTAATTACAAAAAATAACGATTAAATTAAATTCAAATAGTTTAGTTAGTAATAGTGGTTCACGTACTGACAGTCGAAACGTTCAGAAAAAAGCAAAAAAAAAAAAAAGGATTCTTTGGTCAAAAGATTTGCCCAATAAAATGAAATAGTTTCCAAGCAGTACCCCCCGCTATCAGTCGCACCACACCCGTACAGGATTGCTTGGATTGTTTCTGATATGACAGACTTTACCATCAAAACTCAACCGGTTTTCGCTTTCAGTAATAAGTTTCATCAAACGCATTGAAAGCAATCATTCAAACAATTCCTAAGTAGAATAGAATATATTCAGTATAAAATCTAAAAAAATATATACAAAAAGAAATCTGTGTGTGTGTTATATATATACACAAAAAGAAATCTGTGTGTGTGTTATACGAGGTTAAAGTCTGATGTAATTACTAGGTCGGGGGTGGGTAAATACACAACTAGTACCAACAGTCTCTGAGTCAAGCCGCGGACAGACGGACGGACAGACAGACGGGCATGGCGAAACTATAAGGGTTCCTTGTAGACTACGAAACCCTGAAAATGACTCCATACGTGACGATACTTAGGGCCAATTTTATTGCAGGAGCTGTCAGTGTCAATATTCCCAATGACAGTCATTTTTGTTGAACTCGGTTTATATGTGCTGATCGCATTTAGTTGTATCGGTGAAATTCGCTCTTAGTCATGTGTTTAGAACTATGGACATGACTATGTAGTCACATCATGAATAGTAAGGCTTGCTTCTAGTTTTTTCAAGTAAACGATAACGTTATAGTAACATAAACCTAGTCGAAGTTTGGAAAAAAAAAAACGTATTTATTGATCAATAAAATTATAGAGAACTAGCTGCACCCTGCGGTTTCACCCGCGTAGGTCTCGATCCCGTGGGAATATCGGGATAAAAAGTATCCTATGTTAGGATATTTTTTTCTATCTACCCATGTGCCAAATTTCATCGAAATCCGTTCCGCCGTTTTAGAGTGAACGCATACCAAACAAACAAACAAAAAAACTCACTTTCGCATTTTTAATTTAATTAGGATTGATAATTAATTTTAAGTACTTTATGTAAAGTCAGCTTAGAATTCGTTCTAAGCTGACTAAAAGTACCAAAAAAAACGTGAGTATAAAATGAGATTATGCAAAATAGTAATCCTTCAGTCTACTCTATCGATATAACGCTGCTAAATAAAAACCGCTTACAATTGCTATTGTCTTCAACAAACGCTGCGCTATCAGACATGGTCGAGCTACCTCCCCTGGTCAGTCCGAACGTACCGCGAACATTTAGTATGATTTCATCAGTTTGAAACATGGACGCGTGTTGTCGAAGTGGCTGGAATTAATTTAAAAGTTATCGTAATTATTTGATAAAAGAAATTAACTTTCGAAGTGATTTTCTGTAGAAATAATTTTTGAGATAAATATTTTACTAACAAAAATAATTAAAAACTTTATTTATTACATAAATAAAATAAACATAGACACATAGCTAATATTAAAGTTTGAGGATAATTTGTATATTTTCACAATAAATCACATAATAACAAAATAGGAACTATAAAAACTCAATATAAATAATAACAATAAAAAATAAAAAATCGCAAGCATCATAAATAACAAAAAACAGGTCCAAGAAATAATAACCAAAAAATATTCAATAATAAAATAACTGGTTCCATAAATATCGAATAAAAATAACTGCCTTGCAAAAAATGTCGAGTTCGAGTTTGGGGGGTCTCGGAAACAGTTCCAATTTTGAAAAAGTGTTAAAAATAGTGAGGTGACAATGACGTGGACCAAGGAGTTGGACGAGGCCGCAATCCTGGCCACTAAGACTGGCCACTGGCATGTAGTGTTGTTCTATTTACTATGTGGACTGGCAGCTATACCTACTTCGTTCCTGGTATTTTCTCAGGTAAGGCTTTGATGTATTTGTTTTAATGGGATAAGATCTCGTGGTTAACCATTGTCACACCTGATTTTAAGCGATCATGCGGTTGATGGAGGTGTACTGTACGCTTGCCTTGAAACAATCTATTCACTCGATGTCTTGAAGTCACCTACCTTACAAATGTCGAGGACGAATTTCAGCCAGTCAGTAATGTTTCCATTGCAAAGCAAAAGCATCTTCTTGAGAGACGAGACGGGATTGATCATCACTTTCATCAACTACGGATCGTGACATTCATCACGCTTTTTTTAATGCGTGTTGACGGTTTGAGACTGCTATAAGTTCACACGATATTACTTGTTAGAAGAGCTTAGAAAGCAAATTACTACCACATGGTAATATTGAAAAAGCCACATAGCATTTGTCAGTTTACAAACCTCGGTGCTATCTCAGATAACCTATCTTTGGGTCCATGACATTCCGTTTGGGATGCATTACATAGCCAGATTTTTTCAGCGGGGCCGACAGTCCAGGGTGGATCGTCGGCCCCGCTAACACCTTCCAAACTGGCTAATATTTTCACCCTGACAAGAGTGTTTTTTGAAATTGAATTTGTGAAAGTGTTAAATATAGTGAGGTGACAATGACGTGGACCAAGGAGTTGGACAAGCCGCAATCCTGGCCACTAAGACTGGCCACTGGCATGTAGTGTTGGCGCTATCTTTATAGCGCCGGCGCCGATACGTGAGAAAGTATTCAGTACAAGGTTATGTACCCGCATATTGGTTCCTATGTACCAGAGAGAGGGCCGAAGCGACATTAGAGACAACAAAGCGTCATTCTATCAGCGATAACGATGGTGGAAAAGTCAAAAATGTATTAGACTGAACTGACATATTATTATATGCTACCGAAATGCCTAAGTCGATCTTCTTGAAAGTCGTTGAAGAAATATTCAAATTCAAATATTTTATTTTCTCTTCACAAACAATGGATCTTATAGTTTAGACATGCTTAAAAACTATGTGACACTAGTTTGTGAGAGACTGGTGTCTGCACTAGGAATACCTGTATAGGAGATCACCAGTATTGCTATTCTGTAAACATCACGCCGTGAAAACTTAGGTGAAGTGAGCTGTGAGTGTCATCCCACCTGATGCTAGGGATGTCCAAGCTAATACATTTACAATCATAATCGAGATTTAATAATATTTTAAAGCTAGTAGGTATTTAAGTGTCTAAACATTAGTACTATTCAGGGATGATAAAATAGAATAATAGATATTCAGTCAGAAACTCAATTTTGTTTTACCTACTCAATATTTTTCCTAGACTAGTCCCGCGAGCGCGTTACGTAAGTACCTACTTACAATAAATAATATAAAACATACCTACCCGTTTAATTAAGCAAGCTACTAAAGAAAATGCGCATCAATATAGTTTGTTAATATTTACCCATTGTTAGACTGTTTATTTATATCAACGCAATCCCATGACCCAATCGCGGCTCAGGCTATAGGACTTAGTCTAGGAAAAAAATTGAGTAAGTAAAACAAAATTGAGTTTCTGACTGAAAATCTGTTTTGCTATTTTATTTAAAGCCTCCTTAAATAGTACTAATGTTTAGGCATTCAAATAATAGCTTTAAAATGATATTTATTAAGTATCAATAGAATTAGAATAAAAATATTATTAAAATCTCGATTATGATTGTAAATGTAATGCTTGGGCATTCCTAGCTTCAGTGACACTGACAGCCCACTCCACGCTCACTTCACCTAAATTTTCACCTAGGTTTTTACAGAATCGACCGGCAGGGTCCCACCACACGGTACATAGAAAAACATAATCAGTTATTTAGTAAATGTGAAGTGATAATACAAGCAATGATAGACTCACAGATTTAAAACAATAAAACAAAAAAGTACATTGAAAAATGCGTGAATAATAATGTGTCGGGAAAAAAGAGGGATGGACTATTTTGGATGAGTTGGTAATTATTCAGTTGTTATAATCAAAAAAATAAAAAAAATATTTAGAACGCTTTGAAAGCGATTGAGTCTATAGACAGGTTTACAAACCATGGGGCCATCACTGCGGTAGAAAAAAACCAGTAAATAAACAACAGAAACGAAAATATTTATTTTGGTTTTGGAAGACAACACAACAAATATTGAAAGAAGGTTCACTGCCTTTATCTTATTACCATCAAATAACATGTTGTTTTGATGTCAAGTTTATTTCATTCTTGATTGAGATTATTATTGTCATACATTTTATTTACATTCTGTCACAACGCATAGCCGGCGACAACGCATAGCCGGCGGAACGTATGGGTCTAGAATCATGTTCCACAAGCGTTCCTTATCTATCGAAAGCGAGCACTAACGAAGGATTTTGGAAAATTCATCCTCTAACAGGGGTGAAAGTTTGTATGGAAGTTCGAAATTTTTGCCGATGGGGAATAACATCGAGCAACTATAGTAATTGTATAGTATCAGCTTATTGGTGACACGCACGAATTTACGGCTCGAAAACAGGCGAATCGATACTTCTAAATACTAATATGTTTTCTTGAGGCGATTCGCACGAAGTTAATTTATTTGTAGTTAGTGTCGATTCGCCCGTTTTCAGGCGAGTAATTTAATTCCCGACAACAATCGTCGGGCACCCTGTTCATCATACCTTTACACTTGTGACGGACGTAATGGAAATTGGCGAAGCCTTCGAGCAGCTAGTTCAGCGTGACGCCATCACCATCAATTCCTCAAGCTTTCGAGCCCCTGTCAACAGCCAGTCAGCACCCATGGCAATCCCTCTTTGCCCGACCTGAGAATCAAACTCAAAATCGCATTGTACTCTGCCGGCCACTTTGAGTCCACATTCCACACGTTTATTTATTACTTTAGTTCCTGAAATAACTTTTCTATAGACTTAGCTCATTAGCGATGTTATACTAAGTGATATCTCCAATAATAGAAGTAGTTGTTATATTGACTGATCGGTATTGTACTAATTCGAGAGTAATGGAAAAGGCTTGGGGCTATAATTCAATCTGCCCATCGTTTTCCATGATCCTCTCATAGATAGGTACCTCACCTCAAGGCTACATCTTTGTATCTGCTTTTTACGAGGCATTATTCAAAATAAATACCCAAAAGTGCGAGAACGCGTCCAAAATACAATCAAGTAAAGTCTGTTTTTAATCTCGTAGAGATTTCAAGTGATTGTTGCTTGTTTTTTCATTTTGGAGTTTGACATTTGCACCTGTCAAATAGTCTATGAGATTAAAAAACAGATTTTACAAATTGTATTTCTTTTTGAATGCGTTTTTGCACTACTCAAATTCATACAAAAACGCGCCGAGCTAGCCCAGCCAATGAGCCTATATTGATGAATTTAAAAGGAATCGTCGCGTCGGTCGTCGGGCAGTTACTAGTCATAAATACTGATAAATTCTCTCAATCTATGAAATTGGCATGTCAGTACCTAAGTATTTCTTCATTTTTTCTATTCCGTATTAACACCATCTTATAAATATAACATATGCATTCTAGTCGGCAAGGTTGGTAGAGAGACAGACTGTCCAGGGTGCACCGGACATTCTCAAGTATCGTAAGTCATGGGCTCATTACATGCTCTTTCAAATTATTAATGCCTGGTCATTTACATATGTTTACTGGTACTAGTCACAGATGTAGACCATATTGGTTGCTTGTCACGTCGCGAAAGTTGTGAAAGTGATTTAGAGAAAGGATTAGGTACTTATGTTACGTCTATTTATCAGATAAATCGTGCAATGACGCCTTTAAATATAAATTTATACTGAGATAGACTTTCAAACGTGAAGCGTAATGGCAGTTCATCATCATCATTGGCAGCCTTGTGCCATGCGTCCCTTTTTTTTTTTTTTTTTTTTGGGTGGGAAATCATCCAATGACTTCTCCCGCTCTGGGTGGAGCGGAAGGGCGTGTCAGACTTCTACTGACTAAAACCCACCCGTGTTCCTTCAGTTGCCTGTTGCCAAGGTCCCGGTATCCCTTTCGGACTAACCCGCAACCCTGGCAGGCATCGGTCCTAGCGGACCCCGCCAATTGTGCTGACATCTCTTTGAGGCGCGCGTGGAACATGACGCGCCATCGACCCGGGCCTGGTCCTGATCGGACGGCGAGCTACCCATTGCTCGCCGTCCGCAAGCCCGCGCCTATGGTGGCCGGGAATCCGCCTGGGATTCCCGACGCCCAGGGCGTCTCCAGCGGCGGCGGCGGTTAGGGGCGTGAGGGCGCAAACTTTGCCTCTCCCTCACGCGTTCCGCCTCCTCCTTCGCGAGCATTACTGCTTCGCAGAAGGAGGTGACTGCTTCCCATGCCCTCTCGCTCCGTACCATGGCCTGGACCAGAGCCGGACGCGAGAGGTCACCGCCGCCAATCGCCTCCAAGAAGACACGGCGGGGCTCCGCCCAAGCGGGGCAGACCTCCACCGTATGCTCCACCGTGTCCTCCGGGCGATCCACACAGTGGTGACACCCGGGCGTTTCCTCCCGCCTTATACGAAACAGGAACCTCCCGAAGCAACCGTGTCCGGTGAGGACCTGCGTCAGGCGGAAGGTGAGGACGCCGTGGCGCCTCTCTAGCCACTCCTCAAAGAGGGGACTTATCGCCGCAATTGTGGCGTGCCCAGTGCCATGCGTCCCTGGTCTGCGCAAGTCAAATTCATAGTCAAAGTCAAATAATTTATTTCAAGTAGGCACACTAAAGGCACTTTACAAAGTCAAAAAAAAAAATAGAACTAATTCTAGTTGCCGAAGGGGCAACTAGAATCAGTATAGGACAGTAAGTCAATTCAGAATAGACTCCTTCTTAATTAATTCAAGGAAAAAGTTCTTCGATAAGAATAAACCAATTGCAATGATAGAAACATAGTTTATCTGTTCAATTAAAAAAAAAAATACTTTGTAAAAGTAGACTTTACAATTTATTTATTTGTGGTTTTGAACAATAATTTATTTGTTTATGTGTTGTTTTGAACAATAATTATTTATTTATTTGTTGGTTTGAACAATAAATTATATGAAAACTCGTTAAGTTATCAAACTGTGGACAAAATTGATTTATGTAACCAGCTTAAAACATTACATTACAAGTACTTAATAAATATATCCACTCAAGAACTGGCTACTGATTGTTGAATGAATTGTCTGCAATTATTTTTCGAAGAGTTAATGACTATTTATTTATTTGAGAGATAATGACACTTCAAAACTAAAAGATAAGTTTACCAGTACAGCTAGTAGGAATAATGAATATCACTACCACATCACCGATTATCGTGTCACCATCAATGATTTATTGAAAATCCAGTAGCACCATCTATAATCTCGTAATTGCTTGTCACTAGAGCACTTGTAACAGAATATCGAGGTTTCGCCGTTTTTAAATTTTATCGAACCGCACTTCGAACACGACTCTCGCCTTATTACCACAAAACCGTGTTTATCAGTTGTTTAGCCTAAACTAGCCTTTTAAACATGACATTTCTGTATGGAGTTTGACATAAAACTGACATTAGACACACGTTTAACAATTAGTGTCTAAGTTTTTGTGGTAAGGCCCTCGATGTTTTGTTACAACCTGCACCCTAATTGCGTATTACACGATCAATCAGAATTGGACTCAGTTTGAAACAGATGTCTAATCATAAGTTGCTTCATAAGTTCGAAAAAAAAATCTTCTCAACAACGCAATGAATGTTGTTGAACTGTCAAAATGAAACAAATTAGTCTTAATCGGTTACGAAATAAGTTGAATGTCAGTTGCGTGTCATAAAATCTATTTCTTATTATCTATTTGAAATAGTTTGCATAGATTGTAGGTACATTTAGTAAGATGTAACTTACAGTCTATATTACAGTTCGGAAACTTCAACCTTAGTGAAGTTTCAATTAACTGGGAATTGTTCAAGAGATTACGAGGTCGGTCGGTCTATAGCTAATTTTGTATTGACATCATAGTTTAGTGTCGAGATCTAAGCTGTACTTTTAGCACGAATCAATCGAAATAAAATATCAATTATTTTCCAAAACTTGACGAAAGTACCTAAATAGAAAACAAATATTGTTGCAGGATATCTGACACAATTTTTGAACATAAAAATGAAGCATTTCAAAAAATATACATAGAGGAAAGGCTAGCAAAAAACTCGCTACAATTAACAGTAACGTTACGTAGAACCAAGGAGTGTCCGTGGCAGCCATTACAAATTGGAGACGTCACATTGAATACGCGGTGAACAAAAGCAGGGGGCAGGGTCTTGTTCATAAATCATCATCTCAATCAAGATTTTAACCTTTTAGAAACTAGATTCCGACGGTTTAATGTTGGGGTCAACTTCCAACAGACATGAATACATTATTTTTGTTTATATTGAGCTGGACTCCTGTAACAAATATTAATCCTTGGCAGCTCTGGGCAGAGAAAGGTGGTAGGATTTTAGAGGTATGAGGAACAGGCTGTAAAGTTCACTCATCCTCTATAGAAAAGGGAGAATCCTCCGACCAGATGGGTGTTGTGTCTGGCTAGCAACTACCCGACGATTGATATCGGAAAGTTATATTTATATATCGATCGTGCGGTAAACTCTGTTAGCGCGATGCAGGATTTGTGTGATATCAGAGGCCCTAGATAAAATGACAATCAGCAATCAGTGTGTAAGTGGCAATCAGTGTCTATCAGCGATTACAATGATCCTGTTGAAAGTCGTTGAAGAAATACGAAACGCTTTCGAAGCGATTGTCACTTGTCTATTGAAATTGTCACGGAAATTGTATTGAAAAAACAAGATGGCGTCTTTAGTTACGATTTTGGCGCCAAGAGATCCTTGTTCTGTTGTACATAATTTACAACCATCAAAGCCAATGACTTATAAACACCGCAAAATCCTTCCAAGTGAGATAAGTGATAGTAAATACAAGTACAAAAATAAATGGGTGCTTACCGTGATTAGATAAGAGGTGCCTCCTAGACGGTAACACTGACACATTTTGTAAACATCGCATTAGAAATCAATAACGGAATGTGTCGGAGATAAGAACCGGTACACACGGCTACACATCAAGCTATACATTTCCAGTTTATGCTGATCTCGCATTGTACAAGATTTCCGTACAATGTGAGGTCAGCTTATACTGGAAATGTATAGCTTGATGTGTAGCCGTGTGTACACACAATGCGGTGCGGCACCGCACCGCAACGATTCAGCCATACGTATACACACACGTACGGTGCGGGCGGCGCTGCAATCTGCAATTGTAACTGCCTCTATGGTCTAGCGTTCGCATGCGCTAGGTACTGCTGAACAGGAGGTCCTGGGTTCGACTCCTAGGTCGGGCAAAGTGTTATTGGGATTTTCCAGCAGTAATTTTTCAGTAGCAGCCCAGAGACAACCGGTTTGTGCCCGGTTGATGGAATAGGCAAGCCCCCTATTACATGGAACTTACACTTATCTGGCCAAATGTGGATGTACTATATCTACAACTCTGCCTAACCCTTTGCCTAAAACAGTCGCAATGTTATGTTTACGTAACATTTGTTTCTACATTTCATATTAGAGATGGTTAATTAGCAAAAGCTGGTGATATCTAGTTCCATGTAAAATTGTACTGAAAGGGTCAAACATTTATTTGAATTAAACCATTTACTGGCACTTTTAGAATGCCGGTCAGTCAGAAATATGAAGCTAGTTGCCCATTTCATAGCGTAGTAGGTGATTATAGAGAAGAACGGGCAGGAAACTCCATGGAAACTGTTACATCAAAACCCTGCATCAAAACTCTTCTACACTTCGCTCTTGACAAAACGCGGACATGATCACGATGAATAATTGTGTCCAATCGAAGTCATTACTCACCTCACGATCTCTCTCCATCTCGTTCTGTATTATGACAGCCTGGTTATATCAGACGACAGCAGAAGAGATTCGTTACGAAATAGTGGTAAAGTTGCAAGAAAAGGGAATATTGTACCTTTTTTCATCATCATTTCATTTTTCATCATCAGCCAAATATCGGTTCCTTGTGAAAATAATGTTCTAAACTAATTAGTCATAGGTATTTTACTTACACAATCAAATTCAATACTCTTTATCAGCAATAATGATTACAAATCACAGAACTAATAGCATACACTCCATACACTATTGATAGTGTTATCAATAAACTTAATCAGTGAAAAATTCGTTACGTTCGTTTAGTAGAATTCAAAAATTATTCAGATTGATCTGCTTCTGAGATCATCATTGGCAGCCTGGGTCCACACACTGCTCAGTACAAGGCCTTCTCCCTTTTGTGCCATGCTTCCCTGGTATGTGCGAGTCTCATCGATACCGATAGGATAAAATTATTATTGAAGAACTAGCGGACCTGCCCGAACAGCGCCACCTAGCCGGGTCCAACGATAAACTAACCGTGAATTCATGCAAGCCTATTACTTGTTGTTAGTTATAAACTATTTGTGTGCCTTTCATCCAAATCTTATATGTGGGTTAATACTAATTATTGTAATCTTGAATTTATGCAAGCCACTTGGTTCAAGTTACTCGGGAATTTCTGAAATGTTGTTAACTATTCAGCTTCATCATCATCTTCCTCCCCTTCATTCACTCCCTTTTCTTTTATATCATTCCTCACACAATCCATCCATCTTTTCTCTGGCCTTCCTCTTCTTCTCCATACATTTAGTCACATGCGTTTCCTCTCTTTTCATCACATGCCCATACCAAGCCAAACGATTTCCTTTCTCTCACTCGCGCCACTTTCAAACATCCCGTTCCACATCCATCTCAACATTCCTATCTCCGCTGCATGCAATCTTCTTTATTCCTCCTCCAGCCTCCTTTGTAACCTATGAAACTATTGAAAAATATCGTTTTAGGTTGAATTTCAGATTTTCTTTAAATAACAGAATAGTGAGGTATATGATAAAGTTAAAATGGGTAAAATGGTGTTTATAGAACAGAAATAGGAATGTGGAATTGATACTTTAATATGCAGATTAAAGTCATTATAATATTTTAATATCTGTAGGTTTTTAAGAGCTATTTTGACGTTATGTAATTTTATTTTTATTATTTAGCCAATGAAATTCTTGTAGCAAGATGTCATTTTTAATTATAACTTATTGTCGACGATGCGGAATAACCGTTTAAATAAAACATCCCGATTTCACGACTACTCGTATCATTCAAGCTGAACGTTTTTTTGAAATCCCCCAATAAACATAAATGGACCTAGGTTTCCTTTCCTAGGGCTATTCGAGCCATTTACAATCTAGGTCCAAGAGATTCCACTCAAATCTGTGTGGTTCTTTCCTCAAAAGACCATTTCAGACTCTTATCTACATGGTCCTCATATGGCCTGACCAAGATTATGTCTGGACTTTAAAGGAGACGGTGACCTCTGAGTTTGTTTCGGCCTTTCTTCTCAGAGTAGTCAGCTAGGAAACGCCGACCTCATCTAGCTTATTTTTACAACTTTTTAATATGACGTGTAAAAGTGATTCCAATATCCTGTTTACAGAATAAACAATTTCATTTCATTTTCATTTCCTGCTGGGATTCTGGCCTCCTCTCTGAGAGGGAGTGGGCCGTTATCCACCATTGCACACGAGCCCAGAGCGGGTTGGTGGATGTCACTTTTTGTCGATTTTTTGCATTCTAGGATATTTTATGCCGGTTTCCTCACAATGTTATTTTTTCACAATGCATCTACCTAATCATTAATAGCATCTAGTTAGTTGGTGAAACCACACCCTAACACTACAACCTATTCCAAGAGTATCCGATGAAATTGTAAACAAACCCTGTTCAGGTTAAATTCTTACGCGTCACTCACTAAAGGAAATTTGTACCTAATACATCCATCTGTATTTCAAAGGTTTCAACCCTATAACTCACAATTTTTTCCAACAGTTATTGCTTAGGTACATAGCTTTATTAAAATGTAATTGAAAATACATCGACGACAATTGAGGTTATAACATTAACCTCAATTGTCAAATTAAAAACATCTCAACTGAAAATTACAAAAGTATTCAAATAATCATATCAAGGCACTCAATTACTTACAATTTGATTATTATGTATACAAGATATTGTAAAACATTTTTTAAAAGAGTAACAGTGGAGTTTCTTTCCCATACGAAAACGGAAGGGGCGACTAGAATCAGTTGTATGTCTTTGTTTTTGACGTTCAAAAACTGCATCGAATGTCCCTACTTGAAATAAATTATTTGACTTTGACTTTGATTAAAAATTGGCACTCCAGGAAGGTAAATTTTCTGATCCATTTGTTTACATTTTAATCAGATACTTTTGGAACGGACCTTACATAGCACACCATTCACTTTAGTCATGCACCACACTCAAGAATTTCATCTCAACGTCTCGAGTATTCCGATTACCTCACCAAGTATACGCACGATTCCTTTATACTTTACTAGGTAAAACTAGTCTCTCTATATTATTGTTTGACACGATCATGATTTTAACTATTGTCATACAAATTATTTTACGTAATGCTTTGAATATTGTATAAGTGCTTCGTCGTAAATCTGTATGAAAACATGACACACTTTAAAGTATTTGTAGGTATTATAATTATTTTATTGATGTGTTATAGTTGAAACGGTCCTAAGACAGACCAGATTAACAAGTAGTATTGACTAGCATGTTTAGTTTCTTGTATTCCTTTAGCAAAAGTAATGCCAATAGGTTATTGAATTGAGATAAAAACATTGATGCAAACCAATTGAAAGGCTCTTTATCTGTTTCGTTTCGAGCAAATTGCTTTGGATTGGTTGATTGAGTTAAAATTGAAATCCACGTATCGGAACCGAGAGTTTTTTTAATTAATAAATAGGCCAATCGTTTAGTTGAATGAAGAACCTTAATTGATAGCAGATTTTTATAGAAAGTTTTCTTTCTTTCATTTTTAATCTTTCTTTTTTATATAGAAAGTTTTCTATCTTTATTTTTCTAACAATGATTCTTTATTTTCCAGGTCTTCACAAACGCAACTCCAGAACATTGGTGCGCCCCGCCTCCTGAACTGGATAACCTAGGCCTTCCAGATGACCTGCTCCGTTCATTGACAGTACCAGGAGAGCATGGATCGTACGAGTCATGTCAAGCTTACGATATAGACCCCAAGGAGTTGCGTGAGGTGCTGAGAGATTATATTGAAGAAAGGTAACTTCTGAGTTATGTGAACCTGGTGTAGTTTTACTCGTTTTGGTTATATGGTTGGGGTCCAAAAGGACTACTTGCTTCCTTTTTCAATAATAAATAAAAACAATAGATATAATAATATAATAATACATTTAGAGTTTTTGGGTAGTGGCTAATTGGCTATTCTTGTGATATCAATGACAGCATTATAACGGGCGTGTTTACATTACTAGAAGCGGCAGTGCAATGCTCCAGACCAGACAGTTGGCAAACTATTCCATAGTTAATTAGAATTTGTAATTTTGGCTAAGTATTTTAGTTCTTCGCTGTCCGAAATATAATTAGTTATTTTTAATTTAGACAATCGACATTTTCATTCGTCAACACATCGTGTGTGTGTGTGTGTGTAGATTGGATTTATCAGACTATACTTTTTTAGTAGTGATCTTCTCGGAAATCACCTTTGATCATTGTAACCCCAGCATGTATGTATCATGCCCACTGCATGTTAAAAGCGAGCGAGCACGAGCATTGATTACTACTCTCTAACATGTGAGATTGCCAAACTAGTAAAAAACCTATTTAAGGTACTTACATATTTTTTTTTTTATCATATCATAGGTACATAAGTCAGTGAAGAACATGCCTATTTATCATTATCACACAGCCTTACACCAAAATGTAACATCTTCAATGTGATATATCAATATCTTAAAAGCATTTTGTGACATATTTTCATTAAAAACGTGACATGAATGTGTGTCTGTGTTTTTTTAAATTAGTTTTTTTTACTTATTTCATATTGAACTGAGTTTTTTTTTGCATATTTTTAGAAAGCACATTCATTACCGCAGCAATTTAATTGTTTTCCGACACCAAAATTATCAATATTTTAGAATTTATCAACGTTTAAATGTTTAAAATTGCTCTCCTGTAAAGTTGTGGTTTAAAAACTATCACGTTGTTCTTGTAAAGAAGTGAGAAGCCACAAACAACTAAATACGCCAATCCTTGGATTGACAGGTGACCTAGAAATTGAGAAAGTCACACTGGTCATAAGTTAAATCTAACAAGGAGGCTTAAACCCTCAACTTCATGTTTAACAGGCCTCCAGGTCATCACGATTTGTTCTCCAGTAATAGGATTAAAGCAACCAATTGATTGCCAAGCAAAAAAAACGTGTGAACATGTTGTATGTAAATTATACTTAAGTTTTAAGCCTACTTGAAAGTGGAAACTCCAATGTCGACTGCGTACTTGATACTCGTGTACCTTCGTGCAGGATTATACCTAACATTGGATGTCGGTAAGCCGTATTCGGAGGACCGCAAATATTGTAAGAAAATTCTTATCACTCAGTGCCTACAGTCTTAAGTTATGTCATAAATTCTAGAATTTGTTTGTCTTTAAAGTTCGTTCTCCGCCCATTTCAGTATAATTGTCAAGAACCCTCCCTATACCTGCTACCACAAGCATACCTATTAGCCTAGTAGGATGGGCTAACATAAGGTACTAGAAGGTAAAAATATGCGAAACACAGTACCTACAAGTAAAGACTCATCCAAAGGTTGACTGGTAGAAAATGCCTATGGCATTAAGTCCGCCTCTGTACATTTGTGTGCTTAAAGTATTAAACAAATAAATAATATTTTTAAAAAAACTTGTCGTGTCCACTCGTGGCGATGATTGCGACTGGCCGGCGCTATAAGCAAATATTTATGTATTTTTTGTCAAACTTGACGATTTAATATCTTTGTCTTAATCATACAAATAAGTACCTGCATATTATTAAAATGAACACACAAAAAAGACAATTAAAACATCGTCAAAACATCAACATTATTATCTTGTCACTACTAAATTAAAACATATCATTTGTAACTATATTTACACGCTCATTTATATTAATGATTATAATTTTATCGCTTTAACGAGCCGTTTAACAAGACATCCATCAAAATGTTGACAAAAAACGACAAACACGTGGTTTTTAATTGAAGAGGCAGACATCTTGTAATTTATGAATTTATGCTCATTGAATTTTTGTGCAAAAAATTGTCTGTATTTGGTATAAGTTGTGATAAGATCCGATCATGCGTTTATGATGATGAAAATACTATGTTTATATTGTCATAACTTAATGCCATAATTTGGACATAGAAAGGGAACGCAGGGCGATGGCTGTCCGAGGTAATATGCTGATCCACAGATTTCCACGTTGTACGACACAAGTCAAATTAACCCTTTTAAGAGCATACTGCCAGTCTTTTTACACTTGCAGTTTGTGGGTTAGGTATACGCTGAGGGCATACAACGCCCTGCGTGTCCAGTTTAACAATGTATTCAGGATGCTGTTGGGTCTACCACGCGTTTGTAGCGCCTCCAGGATGTCTGCAGAGGCCAGTGTTGATGGTTCTCATGCCATTATACGGAAACGGTGCGCTTCTATTCTCGGTAGACTAAGTGCTGCATCCTGAGCATATTGTGTGATACGTGGAACAGCCCCATCAATCAATATCATATCATTTATTTGCATGAAATATGGTGCTTACAGATCTCATAATACAATACATAGTACTTCATATCCCGCCTACTAAATTCAGCATGCAAATTTAGGTTGTGCCATAATTTTAATTAATTAAATAACATGCTGGCTCACTGGATACGGCTGCACACGTAGGTGTCAGTCGTTCCTGCCAGGGTTGCGGAATAGTCCGAAAGGGATACCGGGACCCTGGCAACAGGCAACAACCTATGGATCATGTGATCTGAAATAATAAATATAATACACGTATATATAACAGCTGATTTAATGAATTTTGATGGAAGGTTTATAGGCTTATGGAAACTACCATAGATGGTGATAATGCCAAGTATGCATCATCAAGCGTTTCCGGTGTAATGCCATACCATAAACAAACATAGGTACCTACCTACATGCAAAAATATGATTGCATACTGTTTCATTATTATGATAAATGGTTTTTTAACGCGCCATTTATTTTAAATTCATATTTATATTTTTGATTACGGAAGATACTAATAAAATAAAATCAAAGTATGTCTTCTACATTCAAGCTTTTGTTGTACTAAATCTGTACTCAGTAAGTACCTAAGTTACCTCTCCTAGAACGAGTTAAAGTTTTATTGAGGGCTGCCACTGAGTACCTTCCTTCCTAGATATATGGACAGGAATCGTCCATAATTCACGGACCGATATTGGTTAATATAAGGACTCTTGTATCTTTACCAATAATGAAGCAAACGCCTCATAGTTTTGTACAGAAGACCCTCGCATATCGAAATATAAGATAAAGTAGCTATCACAGGTAAAATTAGTTTACGAATCTATTTATATGCCCAGTTTGGCAATACAAAAAAGCTTTTTACAAAAAAAAAAAACAACCGACTTCGGTGGCAAAAAACGAAAATTGAAAAGCAAAGACACCGACTTCCGAAATTAAAGTTGGAAGTCGGTTGTTTTTTTTGTTAAGTTTTTATTTTTCACTTGTTAGTTGCCCACCCCACACAAATTCGAATACCACTACCTGCTATGTAAATAACAGTGACGGAGTCAAATAAGATCGTCTACATAGACTAAGTGGGAAAAATACGTAATTATTGAAGCTAACTCAAAAACTACGCAAGCAAAGTTAATACAATTTATATGGGACTACCTCTGAAGCATGACCAAAACAAACAAAAAAAGCTTCATAATTGGCGGAGAAATCAGGTAACACAAACACAAAAAACATATGCATTTTCACCAACGTATATCTACAGGTGACATGGATATCAACTACAATGGCCAAACTATCGATAAAGTGAATAGCACAAAAATTCTAGGAATCTTAATTGATAGCCAGTTAACATGGAAGCCGCAAGCAGAAGATATCTGTAAACGTCTGAGCACAGCCGCGTTTATGTTATACAACCTATCCAAAAAAGTAAATCGGTCAACAATACTAGTGGCCTACCATGGTCTTGTAATTTCTATTTTAAGATTTGGTGTTATATTTTGGGGTTATTGTAGTGAACGAGAAAGCATTTTTAAAGCTCAAAAGCGCTGTTTGAGAGCTATATTTGGCCTCAAAGTTACTGACAGTTGTGTGCCTATATTTAAGTCTCAGAAACTATTAACTTTTCCATGCCTCTATATCCTCGAATTAGCAATATTTGTTAAAACAAACCGTAACTTATTTGCCACATTAACAGAAACCAGAAAACGGAGTACATCATTAAGATCACAATATCAGAATTTACTTCACACAGGCACATTTAAAACGAGTTTATTAAAAAAAAATGTAATTTGTATGGCTCCTATTGTCTTTAATAAAATTCCCGATCATATGAAAACCTTGCCCTTGATGAAATTTAAAAAATGTTTTACTGAATTACTTGTAGATAAATGTTATTATTCTGTTCAGGATTTCCTAAGTGATACATCTTAATAACCTATTTTGATAACTTGTATAATAATTATTGTGTTTGCATGCCAACAAGGCAGAATGTACACGGTTCTTTATTATGTTATTTACGATCCTATTTGTATGTACCTACATTCAAAGCAAATAAAGTATATTCTATTCTATTCTATTCTATTCATACAGACGAATTGAGAACCTCCTCCTTTTTGAAGAAATCGGTTAAAAAGCTACCATTGGTAACAAATCCCATTTGTTTTAGTTTATAGGAACAGAGCAATAGACGACAGAGCTCTCTATCTGAGAAAGGCATTAATAATAAACTTTCAGTTCTAGACCAACGCTATAATGTAGCATGTTTGTTGATATGAAGGAATGTTTGGCAATTACTCAAAATTAGATGCTTTTGTGAGTACAAAGTACAGACCACTCCAGATTAATATAGAAGTAGCATCGTAATTAAATGTTCATTTGTCGTCACTTAGTATAATGGACGGCTGTTGACTGATGAGTTGATAGTCTCCCACGGGTGTAGTAAAAATTAAGTAATTATTATTATTAAGTAACGAATAGGAGTAAGAGCCATTAGCATATTGCGTTTTGTTGATATTCATTTTCAAATGAAACTGGAATAAAAAAAAAACACGTATACCTGAACCCATATTACGAAAATGGCAATTACGGTTTAAGTACTACAATTTAAACCTCTCCAATCCTTATGTCAACCTGGTACCGCGCAGAAAGAATTTACCAACATGGAGGAGTAGTAATAATAAAGCCGTTGATAAGACAGTGTCAACTCTCACCTCTTCAATCCGTATACCAATTTCGGTGTCTCAGAAAGGCAGATGACAGTCTCAACTCTTTAATCTGTATGCCATCCTGGTAAAAGGCATACACTATTGGGTGATTTGATTTTGTCAGGATTGAGGGGTGAATACGCATGGATAGATTGATTCAAAAGTTGGGACGGATTTAAATACAGGTTTTTTTTTTGTTTTCTAATAACTATTATTATCTCTTGGTTCCCAGAAAAGTGACAATCAAAGAAGGCAATGCGTTTCATACGGTGAAAATATTTGAGCTGGTAACAGTTAGCGATGAACTGCAGAATGATTTGGTGAGTAATACGGAACAATAGTCCTATGCCATCATCAACATCTTCAGTGGCAGTCCTGTCCCACCCACTACTGAGTATTGGCCTACTCTCCACTTTGTGCCATGCTTCTTAGTCTGTGCGAGACTGAACTTATGTCCTATGCAATAATGCTCACCCCTTCTTAGGGTTCTGTAGTCAACAAGGAACCCTTATAGTTACACCATGTTCGTCCGTCTGTTTGTCCTCGGCTTAGCTCAGACACTTCTAGTACTAGAAATATGTTATTTGGCATGGCGTACATATTATCACGCCGACAAAGTGGTTAAATAAAATAATGGGTATTTTTTTAAGGTCCTCCCTTACACGTAAAGTAGGGATGATTTTCCCCTCAACTATCCCATGGTGGGGAGTGTCGTTGAATAGGCCGTTCAAAAATATTGCGGTTGTGTGAAAACCATTTTTCGATTCAGGGATCCATTTGCGAGCTAATAAGTGCTAATTTTTGTTAGAGTCAAGTGTCCCCAACTGGCAGCTAGCTAAATGGTTATTTTTGGATTTAGAACTTACATTAATTGCAGTTTTGAATGTATGGGAGAAGATGTTTTTCAACTACAATGTTAAAAAACAAGTTTGTTGTTGAGATAAGTTCATCCCAACTACGGAACCCTTCATTATGCGTGGTTCAACATGCGACCGGAGTCTATTAGACGAAATCGCAATTTTATTTTGAACTATTTATCCTCAATTTCCAGATATCAAACATAACGAATGCTGTGCTGTCCGTCAGGAAGAACACCACGTCGCCATGTGCCAATGGCTGGCGGTTCAGTACAGATCAGTATCAGGATACTCTTGTTACAGATGTGAGTACCATTTATCTATAGACTGGCAAGTCAACTAACATCACATAGCATCACGACCGTTTTCCCCGAAAGGTAGCCAGAGTTGTATCATAATACCCACGTTTCGCTAATTTTATCTTAGAAGCATTATAGGGTTGATTTTCCACTAGTGCGGTACCGGAACAGTTTACGTACACTTCCAGCGCTTCAGTTTTTATTTAAAGATAAGGTTAACAAACTTTATTTTAAGTTATCATTAAAAAAATATGGATATAATTCTATAATCAATGATACTCGTATTATTATTAAGTGAAATCGAGGCGAGCCAATACTAATATCAGACAAAAATCCCGAAAATAGTAAGCCAAGAACTCGCATCTCACATAGCTATTACTATTATTACTTTTTCTACCGACATAAGCGAATAATCAGTTCCATTTTCAATTTCCAGTTCTCTCTTGTCTGCGACATGGATTGGTTACCCAGAATGTGCAACACTCTCTTCTGGGTCGGCTCTATATTCGGCAATCTCTTCTTTGGATGGATGTCTGACAGGTAAATCTTTTTCATCCCATCTATTCGAAAAGGACGACTTGGTTCGCCTTTAAGTACACCCAAAGGTGGTGTTTTCTATAAGAAACTTTTAGCGGGCAGTTATGAGTTTTTAATCCTCTTTATAAGTGCGCCGTAATTATCTTTGCCGCGCACTTTTTCAATTTGGAACATCTTAGTGTTTAGCGCCAAAGCAATCGAACGCAAATATTGTTTGAATAAAGACTGGCTGGTACGACGGCTCATAGTCGCGCCGCCAGCTGAATAAAAATCTACAAAAATCTCTAATCCTAATAAAATTGTAACAATAAATTTTCTTAATTGCGAGAATGTCTCAAATGTAAATATTATAAGTTTTTAGTTGTTTTATTATTAGATTTCAATTTAGTTATTACTCTATGTCTTATTAAATAATAATATTACAATGAATATGAGGCGCCTTTTATTTTCTCATAGTGGGTGATGAAAAGTAGAGTGTATCTCTCGGGCGCAAAATCAGAATTCTACTAAAGAATCCCTCACCTCGTTCTGGATTCAAAAAAGCGCCCTCGCCGTTAAAATATTATTTTGCTCCCATAAGATACAATCTACTATTGTTAATATGAAACCATTCTTTTCAAAATTCGAACTAGCGTTTGGCCCTATAATTTAGCACTCATTTCTTTTTAAACCGGAACATACTTATTTTACACCAATGAGGTCAGTGGGCCGAAAGTCTGACAACCAGACTTGCCAAAGGGTATCGTATTACCCAGTCACTGGGTGCTGGAGGTCAGATAGGCAGTCGCTCCATGTAAAATACTGGTATTCAGCTGCATCCAGTTAGAGTGGAAGCCGACCCCAACATAGTTGGGAAAAGGCTAGGCAGATGATGAGATGATGAGATCAGTGGGTCATCTAGGGGCAGATTTGAATGTATGTTTTGTCTTTTTTTTCTACTATTGTAATTTGCGTTTTGTTTGTGCAGAATAAACATTTTTTCTTTCTTTCTTTCTCTCTAAATGAAACTGAAACTTACAATTTCAAAAGTGCTATGAAAAAAAAATTGCCCCTTTTTTCAGGTACGGCCGTCGTCCCACCATTCTTCTGATGGTCTTTCTCGAAGTTCCCCTGGCTATAGCGTCATCATTCGCTACATCTTTCTGGACTTACGTAGGCCTCCGAGTAGCTGGTGGACTGTTCTTCCCAGCATTGTATCAGCTGCCTTTTATATTGGCTCTGGAGCTAATGCCGCCGGGGCAGAGGAATCATACGGGTAAGATTATGGAAACATCTAATCATTATTAACATATCGGTATTTCCAGGAGGAGAAGGGTGAGAAATATGTATGAATATTGCACTTACATATTGCCTAATGAACGTTGAGCCTATTGGTATAAATCTAGACCCAGGCTTCCACCGAGAATACAATCCAAATTAAAAACCCAATCACATTATGCCTCGAAAGTCTAAACCAGACCCTCAGACTCAAGCAGTCACCTCCTTCTGCGAAGCAGTAATGCTCGCGAAGGAGGAGGTGGAACGCGTGAGGTAGAGACAAAGTTTGCGACCTCACGCCCCCCACCGCCGCCGTTGGAGACGCCCTGGGCGTCGGGAATCCTAGGCGGATTCCCGGCCACCATATGCGCGGGCTTGCGGGCGGCGAGCAATGGGTAGCTCGCCGTCCGATAAGGACCAGGCCCGGGAACGACGGCGCGTCGTGTACCACGCGCGCCTCAAAGAGATGTCACACACAATTGGCGGGGTCCACTAGGACCGATGCCTGCCAGGGTTGCGGGAAAGTCCGAAAGGGATACCGGGACCTTGGCAACAGGCAACTGAAGGAACACGGGTGGGTTTTAGTCAGTAAAAGTCTGACACGCCCTTCGGCTCCGCCGGATGATTTCCCACCATCAAAAAAAAAAAGCCCCTCAGACTCTTCAGTTGCTCTACTACTTAACTAACAAGGCGGTTCGACAACCAAACATTGCATTTTCCCCAAACTCTTTTTTATCTTCTTTCATTGATTGAATGATTGTTTATTATTTCAGGTATTGTCGTCGGAATGTTGTTCGCTGGCGGAATGTGTCTGTTATCTATGCTAGCGTATGCTGTACAAGACTGGTACCACCTGTCCTTGGTCACTACATTCCCTTTTATACTGCTGTATGGGTGAGTTCATTGGATTTTTTTCTTTCTAAAATTACTAAGATTGTAGTACACTTGTGATTAACATAGTAATCGGTCTTTGGACTACTTCAGAGAAGGTTAGTAGATAATTAATGACGAAAAGTTTTTTTGCCAATGTGGTTCATATTGATTTTATCTCGACTGTTCACAAATCGTACGACCTTTTTTTCTTTTAATTTTATGCAAATAAACAGTATGATATCTTGTGATGCCACGAGTCCTTTGATTCAGCTCATACCTAATTGTGGTATTTAGTTCCAGCCACAGAAGCGACATAATTTGCGACAGCATATCATCCATTCTTCGTCAGTGATGTATTATTAAACATAAACCTCCAACTGTCATTAACGAGACACAATAGAATTTTAATTGTTATCGGCCATTAGAAGGCCAATCGACAGTTGAGCGGATAAGTCCTAATTAACCCACTAAGTATTTTTACAGATATTACTGGCTCATACCAGAATCTCCAAGGTGGTTAGTTGGCAGAGGGCGAATAGCAGAAGCTGAAAAAGTTCTGCGAAATCTCGCTAGGAAGAATGGTATACACCTGGAAAGAGGCTTCTTATTGGAATTGCATGTAAGTACAAAATAATTAACCTACGAGCACATTCTGTATGCTTATATCATTGAATGCCAAGTAATAACAGAATGAATGAAGCAAAAAAACGAGGTATTTTCTGCCTACCCTTTTGGGAAAAAGACTTGAGTTTATGTATGTATATAGAGTTGCCTGAAAGGAGAATGACCAGAATTGTAGGGCACCCTGTACCAAGCGAAAAGTCCGCGTGTCACAACCAAACCTAGTGTATTTAGAGGAGAATTAAATGCTCTTCTTATATTGTTAACTATTTTTTACATGGATTCCCGCAATTCGTATTTATTAACCATTTATCTACTTCATATTTTGAGGTTAAGTTCGAGAAAGTGACAGGCTCGAAATGGTGAAGTTGATGACAAATGAAGCGGTAACTAATATCGGTTGCTTTTTATTCTTGATTTGGCGCTTGTTTCCTGATGGATGATTATACAATACATCACTGATAGTCAATAATAATTCTTGGTGTCAGGTTTTATATATAATGATAATGGATCATGTAGGTAGGTACTCATAGTATGTGCAGCTGGTAGTCTGAATAAGTAATCAATTTAGTACTGTGTTTACTGATTCCTAATATCTTGAAATCTTAACATAACAGGAGGCCTGTTTTCCCAGAAGAGTTAGGCAGAGTTGTATTTACTATATAGTACACCCACTTCTCGAACTTCACATGTTAGTAAATAATAATAAGGTGATAATGTTGTTAGTACCTAATAAGGCCCTTATATCAAAAATGAAAAACGCAGTTAAGATATATTCATATTTACATAACGTATATGACCTCGACCGCTACCAGGACAGAGAAAAGAAATATACAAATAAAACAATAGGTAGGACAATTGGGTGGCACTCGGGAACGCCTTGCAACTGTTGCAACACGTAGCATGGACTGTCCATATCCAAAGCACACATCACTCCACATTGTGACCAAGTGTTAGTTCAGGTATCAGTTTGGAATCTCAGGGAGTTTTTCTTGTATCAATGCGAAACATTTGTAACATTATGAATAGGAACTACCAGGATTGATCTGAAAGCATAAAAACTGTTTTTTAATCCTTAAATTGAATAGTCCCGGAAGTAGGTAGGTACTTTAGAAGCTAATTAGAATATACATGCTTCTACTAGGTGAGGTAATACTTACAGGCGTCGCGTCGGTACAATCTATGATGTTAAAACACTATCATATCCACGGATATATTTTCTATGTAATATATTCTAAATTGTTCTAACAATACTAGTGAACGGTTTAGGATACATCGGCGACGCTGATTTGCTGGCCGATGTCTTACTCTAGTTGAGGGCATCGCTATGGATTATTACACAAAGACTACGTTATGAAAACGTACCTGAACCCCCGTTTTTGTTAATAAGTATTATAAATTATTATTCAAATAGTTCAGATGAAACCAATATTGAAAGTAACGTCATCCATGACGGCGCCACAGAATAATTATTGCAATACGTCACAGTACAAATGACATTTTACTTTTTTGAATAGGTCCTCTTTTCATTTTAAGCATGTATTTTCAATGTATTCCAAAAAAATAATAATAAATTATTACGATGTAACGCGTGACCTAAAGATGTTTTTTGACACACATAAAAATATATTGTATCTTAATATAAAATGGCAAATTGGTACAATTATCTTCTTCATTTTTTAATGTTCGTTGACAGGTAGGTACCTATATTTTTAACATAGTGGCAACATTCGGAAATGAAATGCAATGTCAGTGACATAAGCGGAAAATACGTACCACAAAAGTAAAAAAAGACTTTTATTTTTGGTCTCCGAAAGCCGGGAATCGTTTTCATAACAAAATCGTATATCTGATTTAAAAAATAGGAGTAATTTTATGAACTACATTTGGTTGTGACACTCTAGCTCCTTTGTTGGTACGACAATATGGCATTCTCCTTTAAACACCTCAGGTTTATATTTATCTTTTGCAGAAGAAAATAAAAGAAGAAGAAGAAACCACACAAGAGGAATTAGCAACGATGTCAAACATGAACGGCCACGTTGCAGGATATACAGAACTACCCGAAAAAGATGAAAATCTGGACAGAAGAATAAGTAACATGCTAACATTCAAGCCAGACCTCTCAAAAATATCTGAAACAGAAGAATCTAACAAAAGTTTAGAAAAGATAATAGCACTAGAAGTAGCAGAAATCGTAAATAAAAAAACTAGACTCAAAAAAGAAGAGGAAGAAAAAGAACAGAATATTACAGAAGCAACGAATCTGAATGCTGAACATCAACAGAAAGCAACGCAGACTGAGTATACTAAATCACCAGGGAGTACTCTTAGAAGAAAGTCTCTACAGTTAGTTAGTAAGATATTCATACAAGAAGATGGTGAAGAAGATATTGTGGAGAATAAGAGAATGGATGATCAGAATTCTGAAGGAGATTGTAAAGCTTCTCCATTAGATGTGTTCAGATATCCAAATATAAGGAAAAAGTTCTTCATTCTTACGTTCGATTGGGTTGCTTTAGGAGTTGTGTATAACAGTATGAGTTATAATACTCCTAATTTAGGTGTCAACGATTACTTGGCGTTTTTCATAGGTGAGTCATATATAACTTTCATTCAGCTCTGATATTCCATCGGAGCTCTGTTTTTAAATCTCTTTTAATTGGTCAAGGACTGAAAGTCCGTAAAGGTCAATTTTAAAATCGACGTCAGACAGCATCTGTTTAACTTTGTCTGAAATGAATCTATTTGGCGCAGTCATGATGCATACATAATCCTACCTTTTAATTTAATGTCAGTTTTTAATTTGTTTTAACGTGTTCCTAGCTTACGGAAAATAAAAACGTAGACATAATTTATCAGTTTTTTTTTCTTAATGTGTGTATTATTATATTATTTGTATTATTATATTATTGCAAGTATGTGTCTGTGTAAGGGCCGCAGCCAACTCGCAGTGGCTCGTTAAACACTTTAGTCTTCATGAGGCCCGCTAGAAACATAATAGTGTTCTATCATTTCAGGTGGCGCCGTAGAAATTCCATCGTACTTCATGGCATGGCGCTGCATGGAGCGTTTTGGTCGGCGCTGGGTGCTCTGCGTGTTCATGTGCGTCGGAGGAGTAGCCTGCATCAGCTGCATTCTTGTTCCTGAATGTAAGTGAATTACCTTTAGATAACCAATAATTATAATTATCTATGTATATGCAATGCGTCACGCAAATACACGGTCGGTCGTGGGCTTATTATGTCACTTTTTTATTCGTAAAACCGGAAAGTCCTCTTTGTCGGCGCGACCACGTGTTCAGGTTCACCGAAAAAAAAAATCAAACGATATATATATATGAAATATTCGCGGGACAATCGCTTTTAAATAGGACGCGGGGTAAGAATGCACGGTCTGAATAGCTAATTGTTATTTATTGGTAGAGCTTTGTATAAAGGTTTGGTCGAAACTAGTTGTGTATTACTAGAATATGAGCTTCTAGAATTCATATGAAATAACTGGTCCAGAAAACTATGTAGGTCCATCACACCACTGACCATAATCCTGTATTGCTTTGTTCCGATTAAAAGGGTTTAAATGCTTGTGACCGTAAATCAATACGAGAAAATTCCAGTTTGTCTCTAAGATTGGCAACGCATTGCAAGCCCATCAATGTGGTTTACTAGTCACTATAGAAGCCACATTCTAACAGATATTATAAAATTATTATATTTTTTCTTAACTTATATTATAAAAAGGTAAAATTGTTTGTTTGTAAGAGGTAATATCTGAAAGTTCTGATTCGATTACAAAAGTATTTCCGAGTGCCATAGGATGTTTTATGGTTTAGTTAACATCCACGCGGACGGAATTCCCCGGCAGAACCTTGTTTATAATATAGTGACAACTAATACAATAATTTATATAATATATTTTAATAAATTCTAAAAATATATAAATAAATTTTAATATACACATGTTATTTCCAGCATGGCCATGGATAACAGTAACTCTCTCAATGCTGGGCCGGTTGTTCGCTGCTTCATCGTTTGCTGTCTTCTACGTACTGATTGGAGAATTGTTACCAACTGTACTAAGAGCACAGGCAATGGGAGCAGCTTCCTTTATATCTGGACTTGGGCTGCTGGCTGTACCATATATAGTGCATCTGGTAAGTCGATCAGCATTGATAAGGTTTTAAGCGACTAACATGGCCATCTCCTGAGCCCAAGTAATAATAATATAATAAAAAGTAGGCATATTTCAATAGGCCTTATTATTATCGGCCTTATTAACTTCAAATCAGATACAAATTCTGTCCTAGTTGTGAACTGATCTGGTAGATAGTGCCTAGTAGAGTTTTTACACAACGTAACGTTACGTTGTGTGCTGTTACATGTATACAAACTTCACCTACATCATAATCATTTATTTTTATGTAGATATTTTAATAATAATATTATTTGTTTCCTGTACCTTTTCAGGCAGTCTACTCCAGAGCCTTACCACTGACTATAATGGGTGTTCTAAGTGTGATGGGAGGGATCACCTCATTGTTCCTACCGGAAACCCTGAACCAGCCACTACCACAGACCCTGGGTGACGGGGAAACCTTTGGCAGAGACTTTAAAATATTAAGCTGTGTTGAGAGACAAAGTGAAAAGTGAATTTACTGAAAAATGAAAGAAAGAAAACTGACGCTTGAACTGATTTGAAAGTGTAATTGTATGAACCCTGTAAATATTCAGTGTTACCTGTAACTTTTGACTATTTAGCGTCACAAATTATTAATCTGTTATTGTAGAGTTGGTAATCAGATGTTTCAGTTGAGTGAATGATCATTTTTGTTTCATTCCTTATTCACCAACAAATTTACAATGGGAATGAACCTTCATGCTCATTTAATTTCACTATCGATCATTCGATAGGCGAGTAAAAGATGTCGAATGAAAGACAAAAATGAACCAAAAGTGAAGCGTCTTCATCAGAAGACGTCAGATTGTATAAGAAGATATTATTTAGAAATAAGGCACACAATTTCTCATAAATATAAGATTTTGCGTCACAAATTATATTTTTTAAGATAAAACTTAGACAGTCAATTCATTGTTAATTAAATAAGTGTTCTTTGTATTGTTTGTGAATAAGATAATTGTCGTAAAGTACAAAAATAAATGTAAATAACACAACAAAACTGTAAATATTAAAGTTTAATTTAATTTGTTATTGGTTTCTTTCTTTTTTGTCTATGGTGCACTGATGTCATCATCATCGTCAGCCGAAAGAAATCCACAGCTGGCCACTGGGCTTTTGTAGTAACTTATCATTTTTTTTTAGAAATGTGATGGCGGAAACGAGATGCTCACTCTTCTTCATGGGAAACAAAATTTTCGAAACGTCAATTATCTTTTCTGCATAAATTGTTAACTATCAAAGTATCTAAATCATAATCATCATATTCCTGTACATAATCTAATTTATTTGAGGTCGGAGCAGTATTTTTTCTTTCTTATTTATATTTAAGTTATCTGCTTTCTAGCTAAATCAAAATTATTCAGATACATAGTATCTATGGTCTAACTAAAATAAACTATTTGACTAAGAGAACAGTAGATTGCAAAGAGTTCTACAGAAAAGTGGACTGCAGCATAATAACGATGTAGTTAGTAAGAATTCCTATAAGTTGTATCGGTAGTGAGGCATCGATGCAAAACAAGCCACACGCGCTCATCTTACTGAACGAAGCTCGGTTTATCTGTATCACGTGGCTGCAGAGTTTTTCTTCGTGATCTGTAAACATGTAGGATGCGACTCGTCAAGTGGCTATGTAATTATGGATGCAGCAAAATCAGCCCTGCATAGCATAAACAGCATTATAATGTTTCCACTGGGGTCTCAGATCACCCTATATGAGAAGGAGTGGCCGTAACCCAACACTCGGCCCAGTGCAGGTTAGTAAACACAAATATCTTCGAATAAAATTATTTGTTTCAGCACATGCTGAGAAAACGTCCAACAGCTCAAAGGGTCAAATCAATTAAATGAGAGCTCATTATTTCAAACATTTTTTTAAATAAAATGGACTGATGAAATGAAATGAAATGAAATGAAATTGTTTATTCTGTAAATAGGATATTGGAATCACTTTTACACGTCATATTAAAAAGTTGTAAAAATAAGCTAGATGAGGTCGGCGTTTCCTATCTGACTACTCTGAGAAGAAAGGCCGAAACAAACTCAGAGGTCACCGTCTCCTTTAAAATCCAGACATAATCTCAAACAAAACATAAGATTGGGCGACAAAGTGGACAGCCCCTTTATTAGGGGCTGGATGCAGAGGCACGTGCCAACATGTGTTGAGCCACGTAGTTATTAGTAGTCGGTTAGGTTAGTTTGTAAGTTTTTTCACTAACATAGTTTCTAAGTCTCTGTTACTAATACTATATGGATTGTATGTTTTTTATGTGTGATCCGCAATAAATGAATTATATATATAATCTTGGTCAGGCCATATGAGGACCATGTAGATAAGAGTCTGAAATGGTCTTTTGAGGAAAGAACCACACAGATTAGAGTGGACCTGTCCAGTCAGTGCAAGCATTTGTCAGTAATAGTGGAGCTCAACTCACAACTTAAGGAGCTCAACGACTCGACGAACAATACCAAAGAAAGGACATTTGGGTAGGTCGCATAAAGTTCTCAAATTGCCAGACGATGGCTTACAACAGTCGGAGCACTCTTTTACAGTAAATCGTTGATCGTTGGTGTTGCAATCATTGTTTGTAATAGCTGGTATTTATACCCCAGCAGTGGTACGATGCAACCGTTGATTACACTTTTAACATCTATCAATCGACGCTTGCGCTCACCTAGATAATGTTTATTCTTCAAACGTTGTATACATGCCGTCTCAGCTTCCTCAACAGTTATATAGAACTTCTCGCAATGCACACATTGTATAATCACTAGGAATATATCCTTTGCTAGCCATACGGCTGCTAAAAAGATGGTCAGTGAAAACTGCATCTCTTCCTGAAAGTTTTAGAAGAAGAAATAAGAACGAAATAAATTATAGGAACAATTAGTGGTTTATCGACATCCCGCAAGTCTGACGACCAATATTTCGAAGGCGTATCATGTTATCCAGTAACCGGATTGTCCAGCTAACTAATTCTGTA
This sequence comes from Lithophane socia, assembly GCA_947522985.1. Taxonomy (NCBI): domain Eukaryota; kingdom Metazoa; phylum Arthropoda; class Insecta; order Lepidoptera; family Noctuidae; genus Lithophane; species Lithophane socia. The sequence continues at coordinate 1,057,479 of OX383273.1, read as the reverse complement.
AAAATCTCACTATGAACACATACATGAAGTGAGTTGTCATTCTTCCTGACAGATGCTAGGGATTGAGACTATTGACAGACCGCTCACTTCATGCACGCTTCACCAAGAGTTCGCTACATGACCTCGAAATATGCTACGCCGAATAACGCAGCACTGAAAGTATGCAATAACGAATCATCTAATGTAATCATGGTGAGATTTTTACTGAATAGCCCTAAAGGTCAGATAGAGTTTACGGAAAGATGTAGGTACTTCATGGCCCCCAAATAAATAAGGTTAAAGGCAGCAAAAGGCTGAGAGCTAGCTTGGTATATTTTAATACTTACTTCAACATTATGACCAGCTGACATTGTCAGGATATGCAGCAAAATACTAAAATAGCACAAACTTCGGAAAAATGTATCAACAGTATGGAATAATATCTGTGGAAGGAAAGAGAACCAATAATTATGAACAGTGAATATTCCGTCTGTAAAATAGATACCTAATCATATTAAATTACAAGATTGTTAAAAAAAAAATCACAAGTGCAGATAGTTAACTGAAATAATATCAATCGAATTACAGAGTGTAAAGTTCATTCATATAGAAAATAAAGCATCCACCAACCAGGCGGGTACTTACCATTAATTGGAAAATATTCTTATATAAATTATAAGCTTCCAAAATATTTCGATAGACACCAAAAAAATCGACGGCAAATTCTTTACCATCGTTATCTATGAGAACCTCCGCGATCCATTTCTCGAGATACTTTCTCAGTAATATAATAACCAGAATACCGTAAGCTAAGTTGATATCAAAGCTTATGAACATATAATTTAAGATCATGTCATCTAAAAAGAATTCATCATAAATTCCAGCATACAAAAATTGAAGAAAGATGTTAACGCCAAATGCACTTAAAATGGAGATCCAGATCCAACGAGTAATTTCCTTGAGGCTTTCACTGAAGTCTAATCCCTTATAAATTCTTTGAATCAATAAAATGATTGTGATATTAATGTCACTGTGAATGATGTTGAGAACGAAGAGAATGGTATACCCGGCACTGAAGAAAATCATAAAGAATGCAAACATGATAGCAACGATGTCATAATTGTTGGTCCCCATTGTGTCTTCCAATTCTCCGAAAAAGAAACGATTGATACTCAATCCATATACACAGACCACACAGACGAATGTCAACATATGATTTTTTTTCTCTTTGGTAGTAATATAATCATCTTTTATAGTATATTTCCGTAATAGAAAGAGTGAGAGCACCAAATTCACTGGATATATCATTTTTTTAATGTCTTTTTCAAGCCTATTATCAAGTAATATTTCTGGAAGCACCGTTGTGCTCCTTGGTTTGATTTTATTATTTATTAAAATCATTTTTTCTATTCACGACTTCCGCTGTCTTCATTTAAACAATGAATAATAGTGAAATGAAAATACTGTAGCATTTATATCTAGGGTATTAATATTGTAATCAATTTAATGACCGTTTTCAATTAATTGAATTCCAATGAAGTTGAATGCCAAATGATAAAAGTACACGGAGGAGTTATTGATACATTATAGATAGTTCATTATAAAGACTAAATTAGTACTTAGATAACACTAAAATGTAAAATAAACGGATATATATTAGGTCCCCAACTATGAAATTGGTGTTTTTGTATGGGGAATTTTAAAGGAGTTGCATTTTTCATACTAACGTTTTCTTAATTTAAATAACAACCATGAACACTACTGTTTTAAAACTTTTATGCACTACTGTTTAAAAACTAAGATAACGTAATATGCCACTTAGATTAAGCGACAAAAATAAGTTTTGGCTATGTTAAAAAAAAAAAATTGTGGTCATTTCTGCTAACAAAATGAGGAGTCATTTTAATGCATTTTTTATGTTTTTTACTATTGGTAGTTGTCTATGATGGTCATTATTCGATATAATACCAAGCAATTGATGAATATTTTAAATCATAGAAGTGACGAGGTTCTCTATTAGTGAGAAAAAAACGCCAGTTTCATAGGTAGGGGACCCAATCCAATGGGAGACGATAATACGACAGTGAATTAAAACACTGGAAATACATTATAGGAGTATTTTGCAATTATCAAATAAATCGTAACATCGAACTTTGTAGGCTTAGTGGACTGTAGATTTGTTGAACGTTTTCTATTTTGTTAAGTACCTACCTGGTACTTGTTGAAAGGCCTACACTGCCCTCACATACTTATTGACACTGCAATTCGAAAATATTCATAAAGGAAATTATTTTTAAAAGAGTAACCGTGGAGTTTCTTCTCGGTTCTTCTCCTTAAGAAACATATTTGACAATGTAAGCAGACTGGGAACATTTCATTTACTGTCATAGTGTAGTCTCAGAGAAAATGTAAGAAAATGTCCATGTCTAATAACGAATACAAGGTGGTGTATACGTAATTAGACATGGGCATTTTCTTATAATAACTTATTTACAGAAGAGCAAACTGTAACAGTACAACAACATAATTGGTTACAAGTCCCAGCAAAGATATCGTTAGCGTAGCGTCTATATGGAACATGCCACACGCGGTCATCTTACTGAACGTTCGGTTTGACAGCATCACGTTCTTGCACAGACGTTGTTGATTCTCTGTAAAAGTATATATAAAAAGTCTCCATATTAAAAAAGCAATATTTTCGTTAGTATGTTATGAAGTTTTCCTTTATTGGCTTTTACACACTGCGCCGTCCATGTGACTCTAGTGTTACAGGTCTGATGGAAGAAATTTCTTGTGATAAAAGCAGTACCTTTTTGCTCTTCTATCTTTGTGTATTTTTCAGTGTTTTGTGTGTACATAAATAAATTAATTAATTCTTGCAAGCTAGTTTCGTTAGTTTCATCGATACTGCTAAACATAGGCCAACTGTCATCGACCGATCTTGGCATATCAAACTGAAAAATTTATACAAACGAGACGCTGGCTGCAGCATCCAGAGCTGTTGCCTACAAATGACCTGATGCTGGATCACCTCTACCCAAAACTCTTTAACATTTACTCGTATCATCTTGTAATTTGATACGCATGTTGAGATTAGATAGCTAATTGCATTCATATAATGCTTGAATTTCAATACTTGTTACATTTTTAAACTCACTTGTATAGTTTTTCTTCTTCATTCGCTGTACACAAGCCGTCTCAGCATTCTCGATGGCGATGTAGAACTTCTCAGAGTACAAGTTTTGAATAATAACAAGTAACATGCCCTTCGCTAGCCATAATATTGTCAAACTAGTGATTTTCCAATCTATAGGCTGAAAAGTAATTTTATGCGTGTAGAAAAAGGCTCATTAGAGTGGACTCTCCACCATATTTAGTTGAGGAATTAATATAATTATATGTTCGGCACACCCTGGGCAGTTATTGGCAAATATGCTGTAGCTCATTATCATATGTATATATAAATAAATAGTATAAAACAAAGTCTCTTTTTGTGTCTGTCTGTGTGCACTTTGTTCTTGTAACATCAGCAGATCTCACCTGTGCAAAACAGGGGCGGGTCGCTATACATACATTTATCTTCTTAGGTTCGTACTACCAGGAGAGCAGATTAAGATAGAGTAAATATTTCTTTAAGTTTTGTGAACAAAGAATCACTATCCTTCATCCTTACCTCATCATGTTGTGCCGCAGTTTGTAGTAGTACTTCTACGTAACACAATGTGCGTACAAATACATTGAGAATACTGTGCATTACCTGCAAAGAAAGATTAGGTAGGTACGGTAGTTGTTAGTTTAATAGGTATTTAGTTCATACTTCTGCCCTTCTTTATACCAATTTATTTAGAGTAAGCATAGTTTTTTTTCCTTCAATACAAAGTCAATACATTTTTTATAAGTCTCCTCAGAATTTACTTCCATATACAGGGTTATTGATAAAACACCAACAACCTCTTAAGGAGTCATTGTACTCATAATTATGAACAACTTTTAGTATGGGGACAAATATGAAGTCGCGAAAAAAAAACAGCTGTTCCGTACATTTATGTTCGCATAACTCGTCAAAATGTACGGAACAGCAGATTTTTTTTTCGCGATTTTTTGGAAGGGGCAACTAGAATCAATTCTATTTCTTTGTTTGACGTTCAAAAGTGCCATATACGTGCCTATTTGAAATAAATTATTTGACTTTGACTTTGACTTTGACTTTGATTTCATATTTGTCCCCATAGTAAAAATTGTTCATAATGATGAATACAATGACTCCTTAAGAGGTTGTTGGAGTTTTACCAATAACCCTGTATATTAGCCAGTTACAGTATCTCCAGTGTTTCTTAAGTTTTCGTTTAACTAGTAAAAGTAACTTACTGATATGTTTTTTATGTGTAACATCTTTCTTCTCGCTTTTCTGCAATTTGTGGGAGTGATTTCGTGAAAAGGGACGGAAGTGTGTAACAGGAAACCGGGGAACCGGTCGCTATTTGATTTGACCAATGAGCGCGCGTGGTGTTACCGTTTGCCGTCAGATGGTACCAACCCATTTTCCGAGAGGTTGGTAATGTCAGACGTTACACATCTTATGGTCGCTCGTTTTTTTTTTTGTTTTTCATCTTTACTTACTCAGACCAAAAGAAACTTACCATTACTTGCGATACTTTCTTGTACACAGTGTAAGCTTTCAAAATATTTTTATACATCTTAAACAATTTCACACAATATATTTTGTCATTTTCCTGCCCACCATCATATAATATGTCAATGTTTTTAATCCATTCACCGAGAAACTTGTTTAACAATATGAGTACTCGAATAGGATACACATAATGGAGATCGATACTTATATACGTCAAATCACAAATAAAATGCAACAAATTGAAATGATTATACAAAAAATAAAGACTAAAAAAAATAAAAATATTAAAACTAAACATTGTAAATACTGAAATCCAATTCCAAATAATACAACTGCGGATACTCTTACTACAATCGATGCTTTTGTGTATAATTTGGATCATTACAACAAGCAAAATGTTGTCATTGCTGTGAACGATGTCAAGAATAAAAAACACAATGAGGCCAAAACTAAAGTAAACGAACAAGAATATTGAAACAAACATAAGTACAGCATTAGTAACATTTCCCAAACTATGATTCAATTCATCAGCAATTAATCTGCGGATACTAATAGCAAATAAGAAGGAAACAGAAAAGAAAGCGAGTATGTAATACTTTTTCGCCATGGGAGTTATATAATTGTCTCGAATACCGAATTTTGATGAGAACAACAGAGTCTGTAGTAAGTTGAAAGGGTAGAATATTCTTTGGACGTCTTTATCCAATCTATTATTCAATAATACTTCAGTTGGGTAAGATGAAATCTTTGGCATGACGTTGTAATTTAGAATCATTCTTACAGCTTTAAAGCTTAGAAAAGTTCGTAGTTATAAACTTATACAAAATGCTACAGCGTTATAATATGTATTGATCGTAGCGAAGGCTACGCTATTATAATGTTTCAATTATATTAAAAGGTAAGGAATTTTCATTAACTAATAGGCTTAATAACGGTGTGGCTTACGCACTCTATATCTAAACTGTATAAAATTTATTAAATTGGTATTAATAATTTTAATATGGGTGTACTTATATAATTTTAAAAACAAGTTTTCGGCCGCGTTCACACCAAAATGTATTAGTATAACGTAAAAAGCAACTTTTCGATTTTTCATACATTTTGAACTAGATGCTCACGGGCGACTAAGTATACGTTTTGGTGTGAACGCGGCCTTATTCGATAAAATCAGACAAGCGATAGTAATTTGTTAAATGCTCAGAAGAAATCGTGTGTTTAAAAAAAAAAAAAACAAGCAAAGTTAACGCTGCTACCTAACTACTGCTAACATTTGGTTAGCAGTAGTTAGGTAGCAGCGTTAGCGATCCGGACAGCTCGCGGGTTCTTCTATCAATTATGTCACTCATGCTCAAAGGAATAGTGATGGGCCAAGCTAGTCCAAATCATTGTGGTCGTTTATAAGTAGAAATAACTAGTCCATTAGATGTATTCAGGAAATTCATAGTATAGTTTCAAAAAATTTTCAAAGATTTGTTCTTCGTTCTTATTCATCAAACCCAACGAGTCCAACTCGCAAACGGCCGTTTTGTTTGGTCAAGTTTGGCTCATAAACAAAATTAGTATTTTCATTTTACTAATGTATTAAGGCAATCAATAAACATTGACGGTGACATTACAAAATATTTATCCAAACTTAATTCATTTTCATCGTTGAACGAATTTACTATGACAACATTTCCGTATCAAGCATTAACGAACAACGTGCAGATGAAAATGATAGAAATATATAAAAGACGTAAAACTACCCCAAAACTCACATTCCAAGTGTTACTCAATAATCGACTCGAAAAAGAAGTTCAAAGAATTGTGCATTCTTTTAATTTTGCACTTCATTTGCTTATCTGTTCAAAATATTGTGTACAAAATAATCATATTTATCCAAGGGGCAACAAGTATTTAATATTGTCGTTTTGCTATATGTTATTATTGAATGCGTTGTGTATATATCGAACGTTTACTATAGACGCCAGAGATGTAAATATGAAACAATCAGAAAATTACTTTATTTCACTCCTTGGAGGTCTTTATTACATCATCCAATTAATTTGTTTTACAACGTTGTTTATTCTAGACGTCGTGCACAAACACAGCAACGTCTTTCTTATTTTGAAGTTACAAACTATCCATAAGAGCATCAATTGTAGAAAGACTGTTCGGAGCTACTTTATTTGGAACTGGTTCACACTGCTTTTTTTTTTATGTGGAGATACTTATTTACATGTGATATATTTTATGTCTCGTGAATATACAAGTTTTGTGGAGATCGCCATTGATTTTTTTTGTGATGCATCGTTTGTTACATTTGATGTCAACTATATTATTGCCATCCGAGTTTCAATATTATTAAAAAAATATCTCAATGAATGGATAAAAGAAATCCTGACGCTGAATGTCGATCAAAATAATAATGAACAATGTCAAAAATTGATAGAGATGTACAAAAATATTTTCAAAGCTTACAATTTGTATAAACAAATTTTTCAGGTGTTGGTAAGTTCACGATTATTCTACTTGCTCTTACTAAACTTATAAATATACTGAAGTGCTAAAATACCTTCATTACAAACTTGAGCTTGACTTCATCAGAAAAAATGGCACAGCTTTTTCAGTCTTACTTTTCTCAAGTGTCGTCATCTTCAAATCAAGAGCTACCCTCTGTCTGCTCCAAAAATATTTTAATGAAAATGTAAAGAAATGTGGGGATGATAGTAGTGTGTGAGCGAGAGCGAGGGAGAGAGAAAGAGAAAAACCAGTTGTTATCCATCCCAGCGTTTGATACAAACGGGTCAGAAAATAAACTAGATCGCCTTCTCAATAATTGCATTCGATTCGTTTTCAATCTTCGTAAATATGACCATGTTTCCGCGCATCGAGTGCTTTTGAAATGGTTACCCATTCGTCAGCGCAGAGAGTTAAGGGCTTTGTCTATGTTGTTTTATATACTCGACAAACCCACTTCTCCTTCTTACCTGACTTCCCATGTTCAATACTTATGCTCTGCCCATGGTAAAAATCTTCGTTCTACCAACAATCGTCTTCTACGATGTCCTTCTCACCGCTCTGGTTTCATCCACTCTTCTTTTTTCGTCTAAGCGGTATTTCTTTGGAATGCGCTCCCTCTGGACATCAGGACAGCAACTAGTCGCTTATCCATTAAAGTGAAGGCACGTGAACTTATTCGTAAGAAGTTGGCAGAATCATCCCAGCGTTAATTTGCTGGATTCGTTTTCTCCTCTACCTGTCGTTATTTCTCCTAACTAAGTTTATTTGTTCATATGTATGTATCTATGTATGTATTAATTATTTTCAAGTTATATGTATTATCTTATGTTGCACCTGCCATGTCTGTCTCTGCATCACCCTAAGGTTGACTTGTAGAAAATGCCTCAGGCATTAAGTCCGCCTTTGTACAGTATTTTTTACTTGTGCATAAAGTTTTAATAAATAAATAAATAAAATGTTAGTCAAACAGTTGTTGGAAAAAATGATAAAATATAAAGTTGAAACATTCTAAATACAGATGAATGTGTAATTAATTCCATTTAAGTGAATGATTGCGTAATAATGTAACCTGAACACACTACACTTTTATTAGATACTTTTGGAACAGACTATACAAACATTATTTTATTACTTTCTTTCCACAGACTACAAGCCAAGTGGTTGTCAAATTTCTCCACCTCTTGCTTTACTATTACTTCATTATCTTCGAGATAAAAAGACATCAACTCTCAGGCAACAACGTAAGTATATCATTTAGACTTTAAGGCGCGGGACATACATAAGAGCCGATGGGCGCGGGTAAGGCGACGGTGCGGCGCGGGCGTTGCGCCTCTCTTTCAAACAAAATGTATAGGAACGACGAGGAGCGGGACATGCAGATGTGGCAGGATGCGGGCAAGGCGCGGGCGGATATCGATTGTCCTATACATTTTGTATGAAATATGATAGATAGATAGATAAATAGATAATACGTTTATTTGGTGCACCCAAAAGACAGCACAACATACAAAAACACGGTTAAATTATAACTAATTAGGTACATTAATAAACAGCTGGGTGCCAATATAAAAAAAAAAAAAAAATTGAAAGAGCTACGGAAAGCCCGCGTCACACCGTCGCCTCAGTCACGCCGAATTCCTCTTATATCGTATGTCCTGCGCCTAAGGGTCTCCGCACACGGGCCACCGGCCACAACCACAAAACGCCGCCACCGGCATATTTCCGGAACTCGCGTGTGGCCCGTGTGCGGCGAGTCCATATAAATTGTATGAAAACTACAGGAAATATGCCGGTGGCGGCGTTTTGTGGTTGTGTCCGGTGGCCCGTGTGCGGAGACCCTTAGAGGCAACAATAGTAACGTACTTTGTGCCACAATATAAAATTATTCATCTGTTGTATATAACATTTTCTAATTAAAAATATATATTTTTAGCCGGCGTTCTTTGGTATCGATTCAGTCATTTTTCTATTCAAGAGTATAATACTCATCATTATACATTGCATTTACTGTGAGAAGTTCTATATAACTATTGAGGAAGCTGAGACAGCGTGTATACAGCTGATGAAGAACAGGAACTGTCCAAGTAAGAATGTTTTTAAATTACAGGTACTAATTAAAATACTGGAAAAATAAACTTTTAGACACAAATCGTGCATACGAGGGTTACAGAAAATAGATTTATTTGAAAAGTTCAAATCGATATCTTTCCTTACAGTGAGCCACAAACATCTCTCCAAGAACGTGCTACAGGCAAACCGAACGTTCAGTAAGATGACCGCGTGTGGCCTGTTCTATGTAGACGCTACGCTACCGATATGTTTGGTGGGAGTTATCACTAACTACGCTGTTGTATTGTGGCAGTTCACTTTTATGTAAAATTCTTATTAAACAAAAATAATACGCAAAATACGCGCTTTGACGGGGAGTTGCGGATACCAGCCCGTATTACCTATTACCTACCTAAACAAAAATAAACATTGTATGGAGAAAAATGCATTTATCTGTTTGTCTGCTTCAAAACTGGCATACCTATACGACCCCAATTCTTACGAAAATGTTTTCTTGAAAAGCGATATGTGATTCTTGGCAAACTACTGTACATACAATGTTTTTATTGGCATTGTTTTTATGCTTCTTCTATTCAATTGAAATGCTTAAGTTGATTTGCTATAATTTTATTACTTATAGTATATGTAGTACTTCGAAAAACATTAGTCACACCAAATGAAACAATATTACATTTATTTCATCATCATCATCTGCCTAGCCTTTTCCCAACTATGTTGGGGTCGGCTTCCAGTCTCACCGGATGCAGCTGAATACCAGTATTTTACATGGAGCGACTGCCTATCTGACCTCAACAACCCAGTAACTGGGTAATACGATACCCCTTGGTGAGACTGGTTGACCTTCGAGCTTCGACCTTCTGACTACCCGTAACAAAGATCCACAAATGACAGCCGGGACCAACGACTTAACGTGCTTTCCGAGGCACGGAGGAATTATTAACATTGATTTCATCATGAAATATAATAAAATTCTAACACAGGCGAATCAAGGAGTTAGAACTTTGCAATTACCAATCACTTAACAATTTAATATCTATGACAGTTACAACAACATTTGATGAATTTTATTTACTTGAATGAAACAACAAACGATTAATTAAATGCATTCACATTAACGACGCTTTAATGACCTTCCATATCAGTTCATTAATAAACATCGACATGTTCGGTGCAACACACGTGTTTTCAAAGTTCAGAGACGTACGACGATCAAAATTAGGCCCTATTCTACCGGACAAAAATCTGAAAATCCCGTACACAAGTGAAATTTTGCTTGATAATTTCATCGAAAATGATTTTCTGGCAGTTCTAAGGCCTTTGAATCTGATGCAATCCCTTCTTGTCTGTTCTAAGTATTCTATACGTGACAATTTCATCACTTCTAACAGTTGTCTTTACAACTGTATCGCAGTTTTCGGCTTAATAATATCCCGGTGTGTTGGTCTGTATGGCCTGATTACGTCCATTACTAACTGGGAAACTCTAGCCTTAATTCTTACCTGGATTACTTTTTACGACTTTTTCAGCTACTCTTTCGGCTTCATTATAAATTACTATATTAATATCAAGTGGAGTAACACCAATATAGCGTTGGTATTAAAAATCCAAAATGTGCTTAGAGCCCTCAAGATTACCGGCAAGGATCTCTTCCCCTTTACTGTTCAAAACTGGGTTTCTGTCATCACTATAAATAGTATCATATTTGGGTCTATCATCTATATGACATATATGTTCTATCCTAACACTAACATCTTCCATATGTCGTATTACTACTTCAGTATGACTTTTGATATTAATGTGCTGTATGCCAAGTTTATGATCAAGTTGACCTGCAAGGCACTTTGTGTTTGGACCGAAGATGCTCGGAAAGCAGGGAATTCTAAATCTGAGTCTTATTGGGAATGTATGTTTGATGTTTATAAGGACATCTTACAGATTTACAGGACCTTAGAAAAAACGTTTAAACACTTGGTAAGATTCTGTGATTTTATTTCTCTCTCTTCTTCAAACCGTATCTACAATACGGCTGATGCTGTCAACGCTGAGTGAAGGTTTCTACTATTGCACGCCTTTAATCCCTTTCGCGGGCCTCCCGCTCATTATAACAACTTCAATACTATTGTAACGATTTTTACGTTACTTTCAAAATGTGAATCTAATTTTCAGATTCTATTCTACACAATATTCGTAGTTTCCCATGGTCTAATGAACATAGCAGTTATAATACAGATGAAGCTATTTATGGGCGGGAGACTCAGTGTAAGTAACCATAGACAAATATATAATACTTAAGTAACTGAATCACATTAATTCCAAAAAGAGATAATTATTAATATAACAGCCACTGGCTAGAATATAGACGTTTCCTGGTCTTTACTTATACCTTTTCTCCGTAAATCATCTACCTAGCCTTTCCCCAACTGTGTTGGGGTCGGCTTTCAGTCTAACCGGATGCAGCCGAATACTTGTCAGATGTTTGAGCTCTGACTACCCGTGACGACTGCCAAAGATCTACGATTGACAGCCGGGACTGAGACTCTCGATATGTAATGGATGGTCAGTGGTCACCCATCCGCGAACCACGGCACCTTCGATCAACCCGTGCAGTGCTGTTATTAGTTAGAATATAATAGAATTCTCTTTATGATATACACCATAAAAAATACAGAAACAAATGTAGAAATTTAACATAGGGTGACACAATGGGCGGTTATCGCTAAAAGCCACGTACCCTCCGTAAATGCAGGTATGATGTACCTTATTATGTTGTGGTATTATTTTTCCAGGTAGCCATATTCATAGTGATTACTCAGATATGGCTTGTGAAGAACATTATGATACTAACATCTTTGAGCATTGAATGCGAGAGGTTTTATACCGCTACCGGAGAAGTTCAGAGTACGATGACCATGTTCTCGAAGAGAAGAGGACTCTCAGGTGAAACTTAATTATATTCATTCTAAAAGTTCATTCACAAAAACCCTTATTTTTACCCGACTACGGCGAAGAAAAAAGGAGGGTTATGATTTTGACCGGTATGTATATACATATATACATCATGTTTAAAATCAATCATCAATTAAAATCATGCCGAATAGGTATCGTTTTCCCCGAAAAAAGAATTCCTTTTCAGTCGCACTCCACTTGTGACCAGTCGACTAGGCTTTGTTACCCGACTACGGCGAAGAAAAAAGGAGGGTTATGATTTTGACCGGTATGTATGTATGTATTATGTATGTATGTATGTATGTATGTATGTTCATCTGTTCCCTCCTATCTTCCAAACCACTTATCACAATTTGACAAATGAGGTATCGTTAGCGCGTGATTGTCCGCTGGTTATAGGCTATGTGAAGTCACATTAAATTAAAAATGGCGCCCTCTAGAGGACATAAAGTGAGGAACTTAAAAAAAAATATGGTTTAATCGTACCATGTTGGGTATCAAATGAAAGGCCTTAATGAGCACATTTCAAAAATATATATATTATAACCCCAAAAGAATTTAAAAAAATCAAGTAATAAAAACTAAAACCCAACTACGACTTAAAGGTATAAACAAGACACCACAGGTAGACAAATTAAAAATCCGGAGTCACACGTAATCTGTTCGATTTATGCCCTAACACGTGTGACTCCAGATTTTTAATTTGTCTACCTGTGGTGTCTTGTTTATACCTTTTAAGTCGTAGTTGGGTTTTAGTTTTTATTACTTGATTTTTGGTTTTACTTTCGCCAAATAGGTGTAATCTCGCGACAATCTAAGAAGTCCGTTTTGACGTTTTGTCGACTCTTACATGTAATAAAACGTTCTGCCTTGAGAAATCAGTTTTAAGCGATGTAGATATCATCGATTACAAACTCGATATGTCTCGAGAATCTGTATAAAAGAAACCAATATTTTTTTACATCGTTACACAAAGCATTTCTATAGCTGTCAAAACGGACTTCTTAGATTGTCGCAAGTCTAGTATGAATGTTTGAGAAAAGAGGCAGATACAGAAAGAGAGGAGGGATAGATGATATGCTAGGAAGGAAGAGAACGCTGGCATGACGGCTGAGGGAGCTGATGTATGTATTGTGGCATCTACATCGCCACATGCAAACTACGCATCACACTGACTTTACGCAAAATCCTGGGTCGCGCAAGCAGAGTTTTCCGTGCGACTAGCATATATCACAAATATATACCGATCCGACATCAATCGTGGGGCAGTTACCCACCAGACACAACACCTGTCTGGTCGGAGGATCCTCCCTTTTCTATAGAGGATGAGTGAACTTTATAACCTGTTCCTTACACCTCTTTAAAAGGAAGAAAATGCAGTAGGGCATCGAAATCAAAGAATTAGGAGAAAGACGGGAAGTTGATGATTATATGTGATGAAGTGTGCTAAATGCCTTTAGTTAGATAGTAGAATAAGTATATAAAAAAAACTTTTTCCCACAGAAACACAGAGAAGAATATGTAAGAACGTCCAACGTGTGCAGAAGGCTGCCTTTAAAAAAATGGACGCGTGCGGATTATTCATCATAAATGCCACTCTCCCTCTGCACCTGTTCAGTTTCATTACTACGCATACCGTAGTTTTACTTCAGTTCTCGATGTGATTAAAAATTAACTGTTGGTATTGATTGAATTTTTATTTCTCTTGACTTGCAATAATGACATAATAATTACAGGCGCGTCGATCGCGTGTTCGTACGACAATGTCTTTTTGCATAGGCAATGTTTTAAGAGGAAACCAAGTCACGTGGTCGTTGGTGTTTATTCCACACTAACGTATTCCTCTGTTTTCTCTCTGGTTAATGATACTAGTCGTAATTATATATAGTATTCATTTTAGAAAAAGAAAAAAAATATAATGTGTAACGTAATTAATGCACATTATAAAAGTAGTTTGATCAGAATAGTTTACTGATTGATTTCTATTTAATTTTAGGTAAGTTATTAATTATCCCAAAAATAATTGAAACTACTTAATTTGCAGTCACACTTCCGCTGTACAGTCAAAACAAACCAACATGGACGAAGTACCTACTACGCTAGATCCTTTTGAATCAAACTGTACGTGCCTTTTTTTTTTTTGCCAGGGTCCCGGTTTCCCTTTCGGACTATTCCGCAACCCTGGCAGGAAACTGTACGTGCCTGTGGGTATGCATAACTTTTTCCACAGTCAGTATAACTAATCAAATAAATGAACAATGTTTTATACATAATAGTAAAAATTCAGTGTATGTATTATGATTATAACAACAATATAATTACACCAAGAAATAAAACATAGGGACATGGCAATTATTGGCAATGGTAGATATACAATAAATCGTAAAAAAATATTTGAACGAGTAAAGGGACAAAACAGATGAAAACGTATGGAATGAACGCCAATAACCATGTGAGCACGTTTCCTCTTATGGCGTCATCAACAATGTGACTCGTGTCATCAAAACACAAGTAATAAACAGCATATATGGACATATTATTATCACTAAAAATAGTAGTTAGTGTATAAAGTATACATAAAAAAAACGAATAGTTAATTATTTTAACAACAATTAGCAATTATAAATATGGTGCCCATAATCCGCATCGACTTCAAAAAGATGTGCCGCTTGTTTCACCAGTTAGTTTTGGTGTTCCATCGATGTCACATATTGCATCATCATTTGTATGCAGATCACTATTATGGCGCAATTTCATTGGTCGTTAACTTGTTCGGTATACAGCATACGGGGAGTCCCCGCAGGCGAGATAACAATCAATTAAAGTTAACAAGTCGATACGTGTTCGTCACCGTCTGCACGGATTCCCCGCTTGCTTTATACCGATCTTGATATCGACTAATGAAATTCATCGGTCGATATACAGCTTGCGGGTCGTGGTCAAATACTTTTTCGGTTCCCCGAATGCGGGCCCTGTGGCACGCGTTCCAGAAATCTCTCGCACCTGGCATGCGGTTCCTATCGACTAATGAAAACGGTTCCCCGAATGCGGGCCCTGTGGCACACGTTCCAGAAATCTCTCGCACCCGGCATGCGGATCCTATCGACTAATGAAATTGCGCCATTATATATTTAACGTCATTTAAATGGATGAATAATTAAATCAGATATGATTGCCGAGCTGTCCATAGTAATCATATTGTAAGAGCAGTTGGGGTGTCGTAGGTTCGAAAGACGAGCCTTTACTTTGTGTAAAATAATATCATCACCACTGCTCTCATAACGGTGAAGGAAAACATTGTGAGGATACCGGTATGTCCTAGAACCAAAAATTCGAAAACATTTTTGACGTCTACCAACCCCCAACTGGGCCCGCGTGGTCGATTACAGCCTACTATCTCGAAGAGTCAAGGCCTGTGTCCCAGCAGTGGGAACACTATACGCTGATTATGCTTATGCTATACATTAATCAAAACGATTTTGTCGAGACTATTAATGACTTTATTCTTATCACATTCGATGTCAATTTTATTGTACACGAAACCATTGAACATGAAATTGTTCTGGGTTTATAAAAGTTTATCGTCCTTCTACTTGAACTTTCCTTCATTAAAGTTTTTGGTGCAATTAATACCATACCTTACACTGAAATGCTAAATGACATTTTAGCAGAAAATTGTCAATATAATGAGAATTTTGTAATATTTACGGTTTTTGATATTTCTAATATAGGTACGATGGTTATTGAACCAAGCATCTAGAATTTTGTTTGTTTGTGTGTATTTAGTCACCCGATTTTTCTATTGTTTCCAGGCACCATTCTTCTTTTATTGATTCATCTATTTTTTTATCTGAGATTGATTCATCTATTATTTTATCTGAGAACATAATTATTACTAAAAGTGCTTTTTCGCAATGCAATGGCCTGACCTGTGTGGAATAGGAAAAGGGGGGCCTTTGCCCAGCAGTGGGACATTACGGGCTTTTATGGTTTTGTGTATGTTTTGCAAGGAAAACCAAGGTCAACAATCTCCGCCTAAAAACAACGATCATTAGTGTTCTGGTTCTATTAAAAAACATAAGGACTCTAATCGACTTTAATAAATCTACTTCATCTAGACAGATAGTTCCTATGTTGTGACAGTTTGTGACTACCCAAGGGTAGGGTAAGAATAAGAATAAGAATAATTTATTTCTAAGTATTGGTGCATTGAGATCTAAAATTAAACATTGATTCACATATACTACCATTGCTGGTGTAGAAAAATTAAATAAGCTAAGTGCATGCAAATCGTAGACATTACAATAAAAGTTATATTAAATTAACAAAATTGGTTTGAATTTATATTTTTGATTTAATACAATAATATTGATTCAGATTAATTGAATAGGTAGTATTATTTGTAATGTCAAAATATTAATTATTATGTCAAAAAGCATAGAATATTAATTACTATGTCAAAAAGTATGATTTAAAAATTTATTAACAGAATAGAAACACATGTCTGCCAAAGTAAACATTTTACATTTGAATTTATTAATTGGTAACATTCTCAAGCCAGGTGGTAATTTATTATAAATTTTTACTGTCATACAACTGGCATTTCTACTGTATAGTTGCAATCTCTGAGGAGGTACTAGTAAGCAGGTAGTAATGAATTATAATGATAAATTAAATTGTTTGATAAATGAAGAGCATGCCAAAAAGAAAGTGTTAAGTATGAATGTACGGCTTTAAGAAGGAAAAAGAAAATTTGATACATGAAGAAGGATTATTTGAAAGATGATATTGCTATAAAGGAAGTGAACATCAAGATGATGGTGGATAGGGTTTTATGAAACTCAAACTCAACGGTTTACTAAATACTTGATGATACTCGTAAGTATGTTTCTAAATATAATTATAGTCCATTATAGATCACCATAAAAGGGATAACTGCAAATATTTGCCAATACAGTTAAAAATTTACTGCTTTTTATCAAGTCAATACAATCCCTAAAGAGAAACCATACATAATTTGTCTTTTTCTGACACATTTTGTTCAGAAAAAACAAAGTTTAAAGTACTTTTTAATATACTAAGTGACTAGAATAACAAATTGATACGATCGGTACGATCAGTTTTCATAAATATCCCAAATACCCAATTTCATAAATACCCAATCGTATTAGCATTATGGTTGAGTCTGGCACAAGTCTTCGAGCAACAGGCAGTTGAAGATGATAACAATGTTTAAAAAACGTGAATATATTGAAAAGCCCTCATTCCAAGTGCCACCTAATAATCGTATCGCAAAGGAAGTTCAAAGAATTACGTATTCTTTCGATTTTGCACTTTATTTGTTTTTCTCTTCAAAATATTTAGTAGAAAATAATAGTGTTTACCCAAAAGGAAACAAGTATCAATTGATGTCATTTTGCTTTTCTATGTTCATGAGTTTGTTGTGTTTATAGAATGATTACTATTAATATGACGGATAGAAGTATGAAACCAACTGAGAATGATTTTATCACACTTCTTAGTGCTGTTTATTACATGTTGTATGCATTCGGTTTTATAATGTTATTTGTATTAGACATTGTGCATAAGCATAACAACGTCTTTCTTACTTTGAAGATCCAAGCTATTCACGAGACCATTGACTCCAGTAAGAGCATCTGGACTTTCATCACATGGAACTGGATCTCACTACTAACTACTCTCTGTTGTGATATTTTCATATATGCTTCTTTTTGTGTATTGTATGATAACTCTAGTCCCGGTGAGATTGTCCTTGACTTCTTTTGTGACGTAATGTTTATCACATTTGATATCAATTACATGGTTGCCATCCGAGTAATAATATTGTTAAAACAATTTCTTGATGAATGGATACAAGATGTCCTAATGTTGAAGGACGGACAGGAGAACGATAACCGATGTGTCCAATTGTTCGAGATATATCAGAATATTTTACAAGCCTATAATCTGAATAAGAGTATATTCCAGTTATTGGTAAGTTGACATACATTTGAAGACTTGAATTACCGAAAGGAAAAGTCCTTTCGGTAATTCAAGTCTTCAAAGAATTTGAATTGGATCCCAGGCATTCCTGGACCAGGCATTTTTGGACCTCACCCATGCTAATATTATTAATGCGAAAGTAACTTTGTCCATCCGTCTGTCTGTTACTTTTTCATGCATAAATCACTGAACCAATCCGTTATATTTGACAGATAGGCAACCTGCGATCTGGAGAAGGTACGTCCTTCTCCAGACAGCGGGCTGCCTATCTGTCTACAGTTACTTTTAATCGGTATTAAAAAAATATGAAATAGGTGCAACCGCTAGTCAAAGATAAATGTACAATAATGTCCAGCTTACTGCGTTCTCCTTCTCTTATTCTTCTTAATTACTCTTATTTTACAACTTAAGCCATCTTCTAGACAGAGTGTTTCATTATCAGCGCCATTTCAGCAACCTTCTCCTGGATATACGTGCCCAAATGTTTACTACAACATAAGATATTTTTTTACAGACTGTAAGCCACGTAATAGATGCATTTTACCGCAGTATACTTTTTATTTACGTGGTAATCTTCACGTTTAAACGGTTTGCATTAGCAGGAAGCAGCGTAAGTATAACACATATTCTGGATTTATTCAAAGGTGCTGTTTCCTCTCATGGCAGAAACTACTAAACGCCAACTCCTACGATCCTTACATAACTACTCCTTTTGCTTCGTTTACGTCTCAAATGCACGCTGTCGGTTGCGAGTGCAACGCACCGGACCTAAATTTTTATGAACATTTCATTCTATTTCTGCAAGATATTCAAAGAAATAGAAGTGCTCATAAAAATGTACACGTGCTGGTAAAATAGACAGTGGTATGTTTTACCAGCACGTGTACAACGGTGGAAACAAAAGCAACGAACGACAAAATGACAGATTGAATAATGATGTCTATATGCGCGAGTGTGATAATCTCGAGTCTCCATATGTTTAGACAGAAGACATGTCACAAAGAGATAATAATGGATTTTCTTCTTAGAATAGAGAGATGTGGTGATGCTACGCGTGCTGAGGACAGACCCTCAAGTACAACTAAATATTACAAACAGAATCTGAACTTTATATTTTGGTTTTTCAGGCGCCGCTATTTAGTGTGGTTGTGTCATGTATTTGGCTATCAAAGAATATAGCATTGGTTGTTATACATAGTATATACTGTGAGAGGTTCTATATAACTATCGAGGAAGCTAAATCGGCCTGCATACAGCTTATCAAGAACATTGACTGTCCAAGTAAGAAGGTTTTGACAACAAATAAACTACACTAGCAATAATGGAGCAGTGGTGGCCCAGTCATAGCGGCCACGACATAATAGTTTTAGGTCGTAGGTTCGAACCCAGTCAATTTGTGTAAATTATTTCATCACGAATGCTCTCAAAACGGTGAAGGAAAACATTGTGAGGAAACCGGCATGTCCTAGAGCCATACATTCGAAGACATGTGATATCTACCAACCCGCACTGGGCCCGCGTGGTGGATTACGGCCCACCAAGAAGAGACCTAGTAGTTTGAGAGTTTAGATCAGATCTTCAATTATTTGTGATGTGTGAAGTATAGAACTTCACATATCTTCATATATCTTTAGGATCCGCAGATTTTTTGGAGTTAAGTTCCAAAAATATTGCGAATCAAAGATACATAAGATTTTCAAACTCAAATTGTCAATGAATCATTTTCTAACTTACAACATCCTTTCCTTGCAGAGAATCAAAAACATCTTTGCAAGAACGTATTACAGACAAATCGATTGTTCAGTAAGATGTCCGCGTGTGGCCTGTTCAATGTAGACGCTACGCTAACAATTTGTTTGATGGGAGTTATCAGTAATTACGCTGTTGTACTATTGCAGTTTACACTTTTGTAAAGTTATTAAACAGTTTAATAATAATAAACATTGTGAAGCAATATTTTTAAATTATGTTTTTTTGTTCATCATCATTATCATCATCATCTAGCTAACTCTTGTACAGGTACTTCTTCCCATAATCAAGGGGAAGAAACCGTAGGCACAGCTAGTATAGCATAAAATGGCCTAGTTTTTTCTGTCAAACATGATGAAAACAAAATTAAAACACCTATTAATTTCACTAAAGTATCAATGCAAACATTGACGCTATCTATACATTACATATTAAAATAAAATACATTCATAACAGCCTTTACAGAGTCAGAAGGAATCAAACAGCGGCCAGTTGAAGAGGATATCAATGTATAACAAACATGAAATTAATCCAAAGCCTTCAATTCAAGTACTACCAAATAATAAGCTCGAAAAAGAAGTTCAAAGAATAGCGTATTCTTTTAATTTTGCACTTAATTTGTTTTTCTCATCAAAATATTATGTAAAACGTAATCATATTTATCCAATAGGAAACAAGTACTTATTATTATCGTTCTGCTACACAATATTCATGAACGCGTTGTGTTTCTATCGTATATTCACCGTAGACATCACAGATGTAAAAATGAAACGTTTTGAAAATTACTTCATCCAATTCATTAGTTCTCTCTACTATTTCATTCATGCAATTGATTTTACAATGTTCTTCGTTTGGGATTTTGTGCACAAAAACAACATCGTCACTCTCATTTTGAAGATCCAAACTATCGATAAGAGCATCGACTTCAGTAAGAGTATCCGGAGTTACATTATATGGAATTGGATCTCAATATTAACTACTTTATCTACTGCTTTTTCCGTATTTTCTGTTTATTACATTTTCTTTGATAGTATGACTTGGTTAGAGGTTACTATTGATTATTATTGCGACATAATGACTATAGCATTCGATTTAAATTATATGGTTGCCATTCGACTAATAATATTATTGAGAAAATATCTCGATGAATGGATTAACGATATTTTGATGTTGTATGACAGCCCGGAAAGTAATGAACGATGTATGAATTTGCTTAGGATTTACCAGAATATTATAAATGCCTATAATATGTATAAAAACATTTTCCAGATGTTGGTAAGTCCATAATACTTTTACTTGAATCTTTTTCTCTTCGGCAAGAGTTGTTTTTAAGTACCATAAATATAAGTTGTAATTGAAATAACTGGAAACAAGAAGTTGAGAAACTGCCGTTTCAAATCTACATTTTTTTCTCGCAATTTCAAGGTTAGTCTCATAGTAATTGTTAATAACGATTGCGTTGCCTTTTGTGGTTTTCAGTTACTTCGATTACATCTTGTATAACCATAATAATTGGATACATGACAGCCCCCGTCGTCATATTGAACAGGTTCAATTCTACCTTTGGGGCGGTTTTCATCAATAACACTGAACGCGATCAGCATTTCTAAAACGCGTTCCAGAGCTGTTAGTGTCGATATTCCATTACAATTTTGACACTGACAGCTCTTGGACGCTTTTTTTTTGATGGGCTGAACGCCTCCAATTTTACTAGTGAAATTCGCACTTACCAATACAATATGGCTGAGTCAGTCTATAACAAACATTGTAAAAATGTGAACACAAATACCAGGCTGGCATAAACCATAAGGAGTTCACCAATATCAATATAATTTGATACGCATTCGTCATCAGAAAAATGGTCAACATAAAAACAATAATAGGCTTCCTTATTTTATCTTACTTAATTGTTGCCCGGGTCCTGGGAAAAACGCCAACTTTTTTATTTTACTTTACAGACATTAAGCCACGTATTTGAATCATTTTGCCGCAGTTTACTTTTTATTTATTTGATTATCTACACATCTAAACAATTTGTACTACTTGGAGACAATGTAAGTGCTTATAAGTGTTAATATTTAGTTTTTCTCTATGTGCATCCGAATAATTTCATGGATTTATGCAAATATGAATAACATTTTAATTATTTCTATAATATACTTCTTAATAAAGAACACAAAAAGCGTAATAAAGAAAAACTAGCCAAGTGCGTGTCGGACCACGCACAATGAAGGGTTCCGTAGTTGGGATGAATTTAACTCAAAAACAAACTTGACTTATAGTTGAAAAACATATTCTCTCATACATACTAACTGCAATTGTAAGTTTGTACTTACGCACAATATTGAGAGTAGATCTATAAACTCTCTAGTTACTATTGAGACACAAAATAATTATGTTTTCATTTCCAGACCTCGCCGTTTTATCTTCTGAATATTGTTAGTTGGATAGCAAAGAACATAGTGCTTGTTGTCATATTTATCACAAATTGCGAGAAGTTTTATAGAACTGTTGAGGAAACTGAGACGGTGTGTATACAGCTTATAAAGAACAGCAACTGCCCAAGTAAGAAAAACTATAAAATCTAATGAAAATGTGTACTTATAAAGTGTAATTGAAATAACTTAAAGGAGTCATTTTTGGTACTCATTAATAAGAATAGATTTCATAAAAAAGCATTTACTAAGGGCTGATTTTATCAAAGTCAGATATCTTTTATCCGTGGAATAAAATTGTCGTCTGACAGTTTTTGTTTGGAAAAACTGTTAAAAATTCAAAAAAAAATCGCAGAATAAGACTTATATTCGGTAAAAAAGTTTGGAGAAATCAGCCCTAAGTCAGAGTTGGTTCGATATTTAAAATTGTTTTAAACTAGCGACCAACCCTTTTGCGAGTTATTCGACTAATCCCCATTGACAATCCCCATCAATGGAGATTTGTGAACTTTTTGCTTAGTACTCCTGTGCTTAGTAACACAACTAATAAAATAATAACGTATACATAGACACAAAATAATCATTATGTATACTATTTAGAGATAGAGGAGAGATATATTGATGAGTACTTTTACCCCTAAATAATTCCAATGAGTTCAAAACCAATTTGCATTATAATAGTGATTTATTTCCTTACAGAGAGTCATAAACATCTCTGCAAGAACGTGCTGCAAACAAATCGAACGTTCAGTAAGATGACTGCATGTGGCCTGTTCTACGTAGACGCGACGCTAGCAGTAGTGTTGATGAGTTTTATCACTAATTATGCCATTGTATTTTTGCAGTTCACTATTCTGTAAAGTTTTAACGTTTATTTATTTAAACCAAATTACAGTTGCTTCATCAATTATTTAAAATAAATAGCTCCACCTTAAAGAAACATAATTATTTTCAATAAAACACCTGAAGTTTTAAAAACTTGGAAGTTTTTAACGTACTTCTAATTAACACGTTTTTTTGTCATATCGAACTGAAACTTTTTATGTATATTTATGTAATTCAGATGATAAAACTATAATTTGGTATCTTGGATGTGACTTGATGATAACGCCAGGAGGTGAATAGTGGAACTACATAAAAAACAATTCTTTTCCCATGGGTGCAGGCAAAAACTACAGAATGTACAGTTGATGTGAATCAAATTAATGTATTCTGCGTTCGCAATTTATTTGCCAAACATGTAAACAAATACAAGTTTTAGGAAAACCAACTGTAATTCCTACACATAAGGTTCAGTTTGCGCTACAACTTCATATTTTTTATGACTTTTTCAACGGTACTAATCAGTCTAAAATCAATTTTATTTACAATTGCATAAAGTTGATGTCTGTTTATGTGGAAATAACATCAATATTGGAAACAAGGACTTAAATAGACCTTAGGTATTACAAAATCAGACACGTTAAGTACTTATCTAGGTACTCGAGAATAATCATCAATCTCCCTTACAGTAATAACGTAAAGTAACTGTCATTATTATTACTTGTCATACTATGTTCCCACTATGTTCTCATATTAGGAAACATTTTTGTGTGGAAAGTGCTTTCGAAAAGATGTCTAACAAAAGAAGGAATTACCAAAATATTGATCTTAATCTTCAAACAGAAGTTTTAGCGAATAATGTCGATAAAGATGTACAGTCCATGTTCCTGCCTTTTACTCTATTCCAAGCCATTTAGTTAAATCCAAAGTACCGCATCAAGAACGATGTCCTAACTCCAAATAGTCTGTTCAATAAAGTCATGCTACTTTGCAGCACAGTCTTAAGCATGTTTTTATTTCTGTTTTGACTCATTGACATAGACTTCGTGAGAGTACACGCCATTGTTAAAATTCAGTTCTATTCCAGAATCCACGACTTCTGCTACTATTTTTTCGTTTTGACCATTCAGCAAGTTCACAGATTTCTGAACAATGAGAACAACTCCAAGAGATTTATTAGGAATAGTTGGATCACTGTTGCTATGATTATTTGCTCCTACATTATATTCTGCTGTTTTAATTTTGCTATACATCCAAATATACCGTTTTATTTATTTATACCATTCCCGCTCTAAAAAGCTTATTTTATTCACTGAAAACAGTGAATAAAAAACACTTTTAATCACTGTTTAGGTGTTTGAATTTAGAACACCAATATATTCGAACTCCATCTCAATGCTACACAAACTTCTCTTTGATTTGATTTTCGAACAGGAGTTTAGCATTAGAATTAAAACTGTTTTGTGTTCTTTGCTGTCATTAGTAAATGTGCTATTTTAAATATTGTAAGTTGTACGAACAAAAGTATAGGGTTACTTATTAATAAATCGATTGAAAGATGTGTTAACACTTGAGTTTATGAAAGAGAGGGCGGCCGATATAGTAGAAAACTTGCTAACCAACAAATCACGGCTGGTTTACATCAAAGCCTACGATGAGTTTGAGTGTGAGTTTGTTTGTTTGTTTGAGTAAATGGAAAAATGAAAATCAAGCTGACCAAATTTTCAGAGTCTGTTTTCCTATTTTAATGAGTTGTCGAAGAAAAAGAAGTCATCGACCTTATGGAGTATGTATTCTATGCTACGGTGTAGGTACTATAAAAACAAGGCATAAAATTGACATAACAACATACTCGAAGTTGCATGTTTTTTTTCTCGTAGTCATGGTATAAAGTATAGTATGCAACTCTTGAATAAAACGGATTTATATCGAGGGCCATGAATCGCTCGCGTCGTTCAGGATTCTAACACTTGAAT
The DNA here is from genome assembly GCA_947522985.1 of Lithophane socia. Lineage (NCBI taxonomy): Eukaryota > Metazoa > Arthropoda > Insecta > Lepidoptera > Noctuidae > Lithophane > Lithophane socia. Next base: position 1,032,364 of record OX383273.1, on the reverse strand, counting down.
CACGACTGTAGGGAGTGATTCAATCATCATGAATCACTCCCTTCGGTCGTGATTCAGTCGTTAGGATCCTTCACTTGCTCGTGATTCACCTATGGCCCTCGCTTTAAATCCGTCCTTTATTCACTAATTGCATAAAATACTATTGTTCAATTTGCCGTTTTAATTAATTATGACGCTAACCAAGTTTATGCAATTCGATTTATTAAGTTGCTTGAGGATAAAGTTGTTCTATGGAATCATCGGGTTTTACACTCGTTCAATGATACGTTAATCGAGTCAAGGTTACGATATAGCATCTTATGTTGGGGAGGCAGTTACGATTACAATATACAGAGAGCATTTGTGTTACAAAAGAGGGCCATTCGCACCATGGTTTGCATCCGTCAGCAAGAATCTTGTAGGAGACACTTTGTAGATTTAAACATTCTCACTGTACCTTCCCTATACGTATTGGTGCTCCTAACACATTTTTCTAAATATGTACATCACTTTGAGACTGAAGAGGAAAGAAAGCTTAGAGAGAGTACGAGAAGAAAAGATTTTAAAAGCACAAATATTCCTAAACTTAACATAGTCGCACACGGTACCGGTCACATGTCAGTGAAAATCTTCAATAAACTCCCCGATGATATAAAATTATCTCTTTACAAACGAGACTTCAAAACTAAATTGAAGCGTTACCTACTAGAAGGCTGCTATTATTCAATTAATGTCATTTAAATTGTTAACATACATATTATACTAGAAATTTATTAAGATTATTATTGCTGCTACTATTGGTATATTTTTCTATGATTTGTAAGTAATTGACATTGAACATCTGACATAGCTATATTAATTATTGTGACATTGATAACCTGTATATTTAAATTACATTTATTTATTATTATTACTCTCCCTCATAGTAACTAAGTGGCATGTAATTTATTTTTCTTTTAATTGTAAAATAATATTGTTTATATTCGACACAATGTAAAAATTGTTATGAATAAATGAATGAAATGAATGAATGAATGTAACCGAGATCAAAACTGTCACGAAACGTTGTTTCAAACTTACCTCCAAATATTAAAAAGTTACCAGATTTATAAAAATATTTTTCAACCAATGGTTAGTAACTTTTATTATAGGAAACAATAAAAAAAATATCACCTCTAAAAAAAATTTTTATTCTTTCGTACCATATTTTTTTAAATTAGTATTAATACTTTGCTTCTAAACTTCTATTATCTGGTTCAGTGTCCGTCAACCAATCAATAATTGATACAGGTAATAATTTGATTTCAGGTTCTATACTTTACGATGCATAATTTATTGCATACGTTAATATATGTCCAGATGTTAATAGAATTTTATCAAACACTAAACAGACCAGAGGAGCGTGTACGTATTATTTTTGTATTAAAACCTTAGTTCCTTCCTTACCTTTTGCTTTCTGACTTAGCCTTATTACATATGTATATCATGTGTACCACGTTCGAACTGTACCAAGTTCCACTTGGTACAGTTCGTGGTCCGATTATAATAACCGTTCAGACCGGCCACTTCTGTTGTGTCTTTATTGTTATTAAATAATATAAAAAGTTCCAGGATTTTATTATTATTAGTATGAGTTTTATCTGGTTTACAATTGACACTATAAATCATTATCACTATGATCTTCTTATCTCTATCAAAACATCTTGCTGTCATAACTGTCACTTTTACCAGTCTTGAGATCGATATTGAAGTCTTATATAAGTATGATACGATATCTTAGACCAGATATTAATCAAGACTTGATCTTACTCATATATTTGTGCACGTTTAGGTAGCTATACAGATCTGTAAATTGATCCAGTACTCACATGTATAAATAATATTATTTTATTTTATTTTATGTTGTAAAAATCAACGGTATGCTGCATATCTATATAAATAATATCAGCTGATATCTATCTACATATATAACAATCAATTGCCGTGCGTTAGTATTGCAAAAACTCGTAAATGACTCGATCGATTTGTTTTTTTTTTATTGTTCTCCTTGATTCTGGTGTGGTTTAGGAAAAAAAGAAATTAGGAAAAAGCAAAAGGAACAGCCGAAACATCGAAAATGTTGTCTCACGTGGTACGAAGTTCACCGGGTCATCAGTTGACTATAAAAATGGCATTACTAATGAGTATCGTGTTGCTGTGTGTGGCACCGAGTGTGAATTCATCGACGATGGTGCAAGTGAGAGTGAGCGAGGGTCTGCTGGAGGGAGAGATGGTGCACAACGAGTACGGTGGCACGTACTGCAGCTTCAAGGGGATACCGTACGCGCAGCCGCCACTCGGAGAACTGAGGTTCAAGGTAAGGATCTATGAACTTCACTTTGTTATTCACAATGACTGCGTCTTTGGTCTAGTGTTTGGACGCGCGACTGCTAAGCATGATCCCCAGGTGCAATTAGTGCGTTGCTTCTTTCTTCTAAGAAGCAACGCGGTACCTGGAATTGGCCCCGATTAATTTGCCATTACGATTGCCTCCCAATTATTATGTTAAACATAACTAGCGAAATGAGGATGTACATGTACTTCTACAGAACCTATCGGAGAAATACAGGTATAATGTAATGTACAAATTGTTAAAATACAAAAGCACTAAAATCAAAATCGAAATTTACTTATACCAAATTAGCAATATCAAGAAACATAATTATTATTTATCGTCATTTACCATTGTAGTTTTTATATTTTATTTTTCAATCCTCCTCCGTAAATTGTTAACCAATCGAATGATAACGCAACTTTGTATGATAACAAAACTTTATGTTATGTAGGTGCCCTGTCTGATGCGGCCACAATCGAGTAAGTGGTTTTTTATTGTTCACTAAAACACTATTTATATTGTTCCCAGACCCCACAACCTTCAACACCGTGGGAAGGAGTTCGTAGCGCAAAGGAACTTGGTTCTAAGTGTACTCAGTATGACCTGTTCGTTGATAAAGGTAAACGAAGCGGTAGTGAAGACTGTTTGTATCTCAACGTGTACACACCAGACGTCCTACCTGACACACCACTGCCTGTTATGGTTTGGATACACGGAGGAGGTTTCGTATCCGGTGCTGGAGATGATGACGAATTTGGTCCTAACTTCCTTGTAAGACAAGATGTTATACTTGTCACGATCAACTACCGACTCGAAGTGTTTGGTTTCCTTTGTTTAGATACAGAAGATGTTCCTGGAAATGCTGGTATGAAAGACCAAGTAGAAGCCCTAAAATGGGTGAAGAAGAATATTGCCAATTTCGGTGGTGATTCAGAAAATATAACCATATTTGGTGAGAGTGCTGGTGCGGTCAGTGTCTCCTATCACTTAATATCGCCAATGTCCAAGGGTTTATTCAGGAGAGCCATTGTTCAGAGTGGCGTCAGTGTTTCTTACTGGGCACAAGCATACAAACCACGTGAAAGAGCCTTCGCATTGGCAAGAAAATTGGGATTTTATTCTGATGACGTTATAGACGTATACGAATTCTTAAAAAATCAACCAGCGGATTCCCTTATACAAGCCATGGTTCCCATAACTTATTCCGAAAAAGTAAGGACCAATGTTGAAGTATATTTAAGTGTGGCTGATGAAAAAGAATTTGGAAATAATGAGAGATTTTACCATGGTGATATGGTCGATGTAGTATCAAATGGTGTTCACGAAGGAGTCGATATTATGATAGGATACACAGCTGATGAAGGGCTGATGGGTGTAGCCATCTTTGGCGATGTTGAAGAAAGTCTAGATCAAGCTAGAAACTACCCACAGTTTTTTGTTTCCAATCCATTATCACTCGATTTATCAGTAAATAAACAGTTGGAACTCGGGACAAAAATCAAGGAACATTATTTCAAGAATGAGATTTCAATACCAGATGATTGGGAGAAATTAGCTAAATACTATTCCATGGATGTGTTCGTATTCCCCACGATGAGGTGGGTTAAGATATGTGCTCGCTCTCAGAAGAACAAAATATATTTGTACAAATTCACATGCACATCTGAACTAAATATTATTTCTGAATTAATGGGAATAGGCTATTTAGTTGGAGATAAGCCAGTTGTTGCCCATAGTGATGACTTAATGTATCTATTTAGTGCGAGAGAACAGCCTTTAATTGATATGAACTCTACTGAGTTCCACCATATTGAGAAAGTCACAAAACTATGGACAAATTTTGCTAAATACGGGTAAGATTTTACAGCTTTGCTTTACATTTTGGATTTAGGTTCATACACTGAAAACAATCGCTCAAATTCTAGCTCATTACTAAAAGTAACAACCCTGTCCATACTGACATAGTACAGTTAGACTCAAAAAGATAAATCTACAAGAATTTATTTGATTGTCTACATTTTGTGTCCCATCTGTATCAATGTGTTGCTAACATTATCCGGGTTTTCGCAATATCCCTAAAAATGCGAATTATCAAATCACCCTACGACATGTACATCTTTTAGTTTAGAGGCTAGCAGTACTTTACAAATTCGCACGATATGCTCACACATAATTTTGAAAAAACAAGAAGTTTATGGCAACTACTTACTAATAGGTACTACGGTGTTGGCAACTCCTCGTCAATGTGTACGGAAACTTTATAAGTACATATTATTATTAATTGTACCTACTTACTAGATACACTCGCATCGTCATTTCTAGAACAAAAATGATGCAACTTTTTTTATTTTAGAAACCCAACTCCTGATGACTCTATGGGCGCAGAGTGGATGCCGTATTCACTCGAAAACCAAGAATATCTTGAAATTGGCAACGAGCTGCAATCCGGCAATGCACCGGATGAAGAAGAAATACAATTCTGGGAAAATATTTTTACAGAATTCGGACTAAAACTGTACTGAACTTTGTATTGCTGTGTATAGTTGAGTATTTTATTTTATCCATGGACTATTGCTGATGATTTTGAATTAAATGTTTTGTAAAAGAGCGTTTATTTGGTTTGTCGTCACGAATCCTATTTTGTTTCACATTGACTAGATAGATAGAATATAAACAAAGAACCCTTATAGTTTCGCCATGTCCGTCTGTTTGCTCAGAGCTTAGCTCAGAGACTCTTAGTACTAGAAAGCTGTAATTTGGCATGGGTTTAATAATATAGGTATATATAATAAAATAATTGATCCCACCGTAGTGTGGGGATGATTGTTTCTTCTCGTCTCTCCACACTATTTTTCCATTCAGAGATTCATTTGCGAAATAATAAGCTTTAAAGTGCTAATTTTGTTACATTCAAAGTGTTCTCCCCCTTTTGACCGGGGCTTGTTTTGGATATGTGAAAAAATTCACAGCAGTAGTATAAATAAAGTTAAAGGAAAACTATCACGGCTAAGTAGGCTTTACAAGTTTACAAGTAATAGTCGACCAACTTACATTTGAAGTTGGAATGTATGGGAGAACACGCTTTTCAACTACAATTTTATGTTTGTCTTGGGATAAATTCATTCCACCTACGGAACCCTCCATTATGCAAGGTCCGACGCGCACTGGACCGGTTTTTTTAAACTAGGATTCACTGAAAAAGCATGCTTTTGCAAACCCCAACTATCTATATTACGGAGACCTATCCTGAAGGCACGGTAGAAAATAAAATAATAGGTAACTACAATATAAATATATAAATAAAATAAAATATCTTTATTTCAGACCTAACTTAGTCCATATGTTGTTAGTGGTTGATAACCGATTGTGCGTATATGCTATGTTAGTGTATATACCGAGCACATTTAATCTTGCTCTGCCTAGAAAATAGGAAACTAGTACAATAAGTGTAGTAAGAAGACTCATCAGACTATGGCCCATCGTCCACTACGCTACTCAAAAGTACCGTGTTAGAAACTCAAATCACCCATTAGTACTCGACGCGACTTACTAACGCGTTATTAACAAGCTTTTGATTAGTTGCACCGTGTCCGGTCACTCTAATGGTGGAATCCGACGATCGGTTATATTGCAGACACGCACGGCAGACGACCACAGACCGCCACGCACCGAGGAACTTCCGATGTCTGCGCCACCCCGCACGTACACCTTCCCACGGTCCGTCGTCCGGGCTCGTCGGTGTCCGTCCGCAAAATCGCGGATCGTGGGATTTTGGTATCGTGTGCAACAGATATTTGAGGTTCATTAGAAGTTTGTCTTTAGTCAATATATTTTCCATATTGATGAATATATGCCATATGCTCTACAGGTGCTACTTAAGATATTACATTTATATTATAATGAGATTGATGGGTTCGTTTAATACAATTAATTACCATCGTATATTTTGTCATTTATGTGTCAGGAGGCTTCAGGAAATGGTCTATTAAAATGAAGAGAAAACGTATTTTCGCTAAGGACTGCACTGTGAATATTCCTCTAAAAAATACGGTGGATAAAGATGTGCAGTCTATGCTCCTGCCGTTCAATCTGTTGCAGTATCTCATGTTTTGTCCTAACTATCGCATTAAAAACAACGTTATAAATCCAAATAGTTCAATATCCAATTTTTTTTCAATTTTTGGCACACTGGCGTTCAGTTTTTCAACCATATATCGCTGCATTACGTTATCCTTTTACGAACAATATCTGGGAGACACTGCGTTCATGTATATCGTTTCCTATTATGACTGTGTTTACAGTTGCTTGGGATTCGCTAATAATTTAGTCACTGGAATCATTCCAACCAAAAGTTATATAGAGTTTGTTCTAACTTTTCAAAAAGTGCACAGATTTCTCTACGATGAAACAAGTTCTAGACGTATCATCATCTGGAATTGGATTGCCGCATTTGTAGCACTGTTTGTCTATTGCTCTGTGCTCACTTATTTTATCTTTAAATTAAATTTGTCTTTCAAAAAAATGTTCAGTTGCTACTTTATCGTGTTTTTTGACTTGAAAGTTTCTTATTTTGTTCGAGTCTTGAAAATGTTAGAAGAAAAAGTTATTATATGGAAAATTCAAGCTTTAAATTCTCAAATTATGGGAGACACACTACGCAAGGACTTTAGCAAGAAAATGTTTCAGGCTTACGTTGATATAATAAAGTGCTATAAAATCCATATACACTGTTTCCGCTATTTCGTAAGTGACTCGATTTTTCCGTTTCTTGAAGATAAAGAAATAAGACTGATATCGAATTTTCTTTTTTTCAGATACTTTATAACACTGTACAATTATTCATTCACGCTTTGGTTTACATTAAACTATCAATTGAAATGTTAAAGGGAGGAGTGATTAACTTTGTAAGTTTAATTTATAATATTGTTTTTTTTTTATAAAGTTGTGGCGACGTCTATACCGCCACATACGAATCAAACAACTCCTACATCGCGCAAGCAATATTTACCGGGAAAACTGTATTACAACAGCCCAAAAACTACGATCGGGCCCAACACCTATCTAGTCGGAGAATGCTCCCTTTTCAATGGAGGATGAGGAACTTTCCAACCTGTTTCTTTGTTCCAACCTATTGACCTCGACATGATCGTCAACTCAGCCTTCCTATATAAAATGAGTTAAGAAATGTTATCTGGGGGCTTAAAACGGTCAATGGAAATTCAGGAAATGATGCTTCTAGAGGAAGTGGCCGTTTTAGACCCCCAGCTCCAAGTCTACCTTACCATTACTTAAAAAGGACATATCTGCGAGTGGTGCAATTCTATTTTAACCAGTGTGATCCTATCATCATTTGTATTTTATTACACTTACAGGACACAGCAATTATAACGTCGCTGTCCATATACATATGGGTGATAAAAGATTTGTCGTGGCAAACTGTACTGACCAGGGAATGCGAGAAATTCTACATAGCTATACAAAGTGTTAAAGATACTTGGGCACTTATTTTAAAGTCTAATTCTTCAGGTACGTTCTTTGTTAATTCATACAGAACCCGGGTGTTTATGAAGGTTTAGAGAGAGACTGTTACGCACATGAGTGACAAAGACGGCGTGTTACAAGGCCGTTTTCTAAATGTTTTACCATATTAACGGCTCAGTACTGTACATTTTAGTACAACCGGAGCTTTTAGTTAGAATCCCAGCCGGGGAGTGACTACCTGTTTATGGTATTTTTGATTTGTTTTTTTGTTATAATTGCGGACGCTTTTAACGTGCTTTCTACATTGTTCTCACATGTATAATTTCAACATAAATGATGTAACCAATATTTTGTAACAACATTATTTAAAAGAGTGTCCGTGGAGTTTCTTGCCCGTTCTTCTCCATAGGTACCTACTACGCTTTGGAATGTGCAACTAGCTTCATATTTCTGACTGACCGACTCTTTGACAATTCAAAAATAAATGGTAAAAGTAAATGGTTTAATTGAAATAAATGCCGTACCCAATACCGATACCGATACCCAATACCGTACCCAAACTCAAACTCAAACTCAAAGGAGTTTGAGTTTGAGTTTGTTTGGGTACGGTACTATCTATTTAGGGGTACGGTATTATTACGGCTGTATTTACCGGCATATTTTAGCTCTTAAGAAAGAAATCATAATATATTATTGCAAGCTAAGTGAGGCTTCCTTAGTTTCCCAGTGTCCGTAAACTAAAAAAGATATTATGTAACTACTTTTTGAAGAACTCTGAAACCTGTCCGGTCTGTTCAAAAATTCTCACCGAGTATTTTCTCTTACTCTTCCACTGTCTCTTGTTCTAATCTAATAGTATAAGTGAAAATAAATAATAGGCCTTCCTTCACTACTATTTAGTAACTGTATCCCAGCAGTAAGTTTTCAGACAATATTTTAAGACAAACTTTTTGAGCTACGAAGAGGGTTATTTTCAAATCTGACTCTCTTTTATAAACGAAATTAAAGACAGTAAAATTCTACTGTACCTACTCAAAATTTATTGATCCATATTGTATATTTGACAGGTGACGAGAGAAAACTATGCAAGAACTTACTGCGCTTACATCGAGCATCGTTCAGCAAGATACGTGTGTGTGGCCTGTTCTACGTAGACGCTGCGTTACAATTGAGTCTGATGAGTCTTCTTACCAACTACATTATTGTGTTGCTACAGTTTGCTGTTCTGTAATTCAGGTTTAATTAAATCATGTATTGGTAGGTCGTTATTATCCTAACTGTATATATATTATATATGTGTATTATTATCCTAATATTATAAATTTATTAATATTATAAATTGGAAAGTAAGTTTGTTTGTTACGCTGTCACGCTAAAACAGCGGAATGGATTTGGATGGGCACATGAGTAGACCATGACCTAGAGTAGGACATAGCTGCTGCGCCCCGCGGTTTCACCCGCGTAAGTCTCGATCCCGTAGGAATATCGGGATAAAAGTATTCTATGTCCTATTCCAGGTCATGGTCTACCCATGTATGTACCTTTGCCTTTAAATACTTTCAGCCGTTTTTGCGTGAAAGCGTAACAAACAAACAAACCACTTTTCGCATTTATAATATAAAATATATACATATATAAGTTAGGATTATAATAGACCAATGCTCCAAATTATTCATGTCTATATTAAATTGTATTATCCTAGATATATGATAGTGTGAATATCCCTCTATGACTGATGTATGAACGTGGATGAAGTAAAAGGATGTTAGTAATTTTGTAGTTTCTGTGCACATGTTTTAGTTTTTAACTTTATTTTTATATAAATTATTTTGGGGTAGGGGATCATTGAGACTGTAACAAATGGAATTTGATAACTATGATCTTTTGAGCAGCTTACATAATAATGTGTTGTGTGTTTTTAGTGTTATTACAAAACAGTCAGAGTGAAACATGAGTGTTTTATTCCCATTCTTGGGGTTTATGTATAAATAATTTTAGATAACCAATGTATATATTCAGAAAGTACTCCTTAAGACCTTTCATAAGATACCAAACACGACACATTTATCTTAAATGATTTTTCTTCGGTACTTTACCACTTTACATCAGCTATATGCCACCATGTTTGCACATTTTATGTGACATCATAGTCTATAACCCGCGCATCAACATGATCTTTCTAACGATCGAAACGAATCGAACGAGTTATGAGAGATCAGATGAAGATACATACTACATAGCCTATTAAATTCATAACCCTCCTTTGGCTTTGTCGTAGTCGGGTAAATGGTGTCTATAATAAAATAAAATTAATTAAATCCTATAGGTACACGGATATAAATGTTGTTTGTCAGTAAGATCTGAAAACCGGCAACAGGCCAACGGTGAAATCTCACGACTTCTTATTCGCTAAATAAGAAGTCGTCAGATTTGTACTCAGACCTTTGGACATGGACAATGGTCGTAATACCAGTACATCTAGGTATTTTTACATAGTATTTATCTTTGCGGTTTGAAAGCATTAAAGCTCAAAATGATCAACAAGTTTCTAAAGAGGTGGAGTGCCACAAGGAAGTATCTTTGGACCCTTACTATTCATTAATTAAATAAAAGACATTCTTAATACTGAATTTGCTTGATAATCATGCTAAAGGAATACTTAGAGAGACAAAAACTCATTCTCGTTGTTCAAAACAGTTTATTTATTTACACAAAATATTTACCAAAAAAACAACAATATTATTAAAAAGAGAACTGTAAGAAAACGACAGTGTATGTAGTGATAAGAGAGAAGAAATTCAGAGGTTGTGTGGCATCTATGATGAACAGACCACAAACGTTCATTTTCTTGAAGGTAGCCCTCTGCATGCGTTGAATATTCTTGCACACTCTTTTCTGTGTTACTGAGGAACATACATGAAATAAATTAATGTGAATATAAAAGTTAAAAAAAAACAACCGACTTCCATAAAAAACACTACAAAGTGAAAAATTACTTTTATTTTGGGAGTCAGTGTCTTTGGTTTTCTATTTTCGTTGTTGCCACCGACTTCCGAAATTGAAGTAAATTCAGATTGTAGTCTTTTTTTTTACTTTCACTTGAAATACACTGACTTCAGCTTTATTTTACCTGATACATTGTTTGACACCTTTAGCCTGGAACATGTAAGCTGAACTTCACTCATAGCTGAATAAAATCTTTCACATTGCACGCTCAAAGATATTTGTAAAATGATGCTTTTTAGTAGCCATGGTTGAGATAAAAGCACTTGAAGAGCAAACTAGAACAACAAAATAAAATGCTTTGTTTCATCAAAACTTAAATAATGATTATTTTAATATCAGCTTGCTTTTGTCTAATAGTTCTACTATATTAAGAACTATAGTATACTGGGACACCATAATGGCGCAACCATGGTCGCGCTGCCAACAAATTGTATGGTTGGTTGCGCAATTGACTCCCGGTGACGCATGGATGCTCCAGTATAAGCTGATCTCTCATTGCACTGAAAGGCTATACGATGCGAGGTTAAGTTAGTTATAATATAAATGTATGGTCATGCTTACATTAGCTTCGTTATCTATTGTTATTTTTCGGGTTTGTGTGTGAATTGCTATATCCATGAGGGAGTTGGAAAATATGTATAGATTATAAAATAATATCTGAAAATATTGTACAAAATATTATTTAACAGAACAAAATTTAAATTTTAAGGGATCTCAAACAATATACTAACCAGATTTTGGAAAGTTTTCTCGACTAGCTGGTAAGATTTTATTATTTCCATATAAACGTTAAAGTAATCATTCCAAAAACTCTCATCTTCGACACATCTTGACTCAAGCACATTTTTGATCCATACCGTAACAGTTTCCCACATCAACTTCATGATCCTCGCAGCATATAGGACATTAACGTCAAAGCAAATGTGAAGGTAGCTAGCAAAGATATCGGCAAAACCCATATTATTAAAGACGGAGCGGTAATAAAACATCCAGCAAATATGAAAAAAATTCAATGTGATGACGTAAATCCAGTTGTAGATGATGAAACGGCCAAAAACCACCCCGTTAATTTTGAGAATTCTATGCGCATTCTGAATGCTACAGACTAGCGACACGTTGTTAGTCTTCTGCATGATATTGGTGAAGTAACTAAGAAGGCTTCCAGTAAAAAAAACAACAACGTCGTTCAAAATGCCTGAGTAGACGAAGTTGCAATCTTTTTCCCCAACGGTTCTGAATGACGAAGTGAACAAGATGTAGAAGCTTCCAGAGATATAAATGACATTGCCGAAGGCTGAAATGAGATCGTAGCTCAAATTGTTCTTAGTGATTAAATCTTTTTCAATCTTGTACTTAGCACAGAAGAATAATGCTTGCATCATGTTAAGTGGCTGTAATATTGACTGTAAGTATTTTTCAATAACATTTTTCTTTTGAACTTCATTCTGTACATGATTAGGTCTAATTTTTATTGATAAAGTGGTATAGTTTGATAACATGTCTATTTCGTTAAACAGTATAAATGGTATTAAATGTACTGGCTGGTCGTATTAAGTTGTTAAGCAATTATTCCGATGAGCATGGAGCCTTTTAATTAATGACTTTTATAAAAATACGTTCGTTTATTTTAATGGAAAGTAAAATATAAATAAATAAACACTTAATTAGACTTTACATTCCATTAAAATGATTGATGTGTGGATAGAAAAAATAGAAAATATAAGTCCTTGTCAAGACAAGATAAGACACATAAACAAATAAATGTCTTGTATAATTAAATAAAGACGAACGAAGGTCACAGAAAGGGCAAGGCCAAAGCGGGGAAGGCCTATGTTCAGCAGTGGACATTGGACAACGCACTTAGGGGTTGAAATAAATTATGGATGACTGTGCCTGTCATTTCACCACTTGGCTTGGCGATATTACATTGTTTTTAATTCCGGGTATAGGAAGGCAATTCTCGCGTTTAGGTACACTCTTAGCATCACGCATTACTAATTGCCGTTCGTCTCTTATGTTGCTTATAAAATAGTGACATTATCTAAAATGAAGTCGTTTGTAAATCACGAGTCTTCTGACAAAAATGTTGCCATTACGCGTCCCACGAAGTAATCCATTCCAATTAAAGATGCATTTTTTTTTATGCAATCTTTAATGTACTTCTAACCATCTTTCAAAATTATTTTTAAGTCAATTTGTTTATTTTATAGTTAATTAAAACGGTACAACACCAATTAAATTAATTAACATATTATAAAGGCAATACGTGGTCTTTATCAGAAGAGGTCTTATTGTCTCTTATTATGCGTGGGTTTGCGAGCTAGGAGATGTAATTAAATGGGAATGAAAAATAATGTAAACGACGTTCCACCGAGTACGTGAGGCGCGAGCGCAGATCAATCAACTCACTGCCCTGCCAGGGTAGTCACCATGATCACCAATACCACAGTCGCCATGAATCCTTGCCGGTTTCCCGGTTTCGATCCATCCCCGTAGCCGAGCCTCCTCAGTACCCGGGGTTACGTCAAGTTGACAGCTGTCACAATCGTTCGAAAATCAACTCCGTTGTTGCAACTCCAAAGTTTAGCGTCGTAATACGAGCTTTAGACGCGCCGTCATATTGAGCAGCATTTTCTACATATTTCATAAACACATGTATCAATATCATCATCATCATTGATTTCGTAACTCCATTTTTTATTTTATTATTAACTTTAAAATAAGTTCTCCTTAGTATTTGCTAGAACGAAATACAGGGCTGATGCTGATTTGCCAATATCAACAATATTTGTCACGACAAATTAAAGTCATAATTTTATTGTTTGTTTACATTGGATATAACTGCACAGAATGACTGCCAATTATATTTTAAGTAAACTGATGACTCCCAGAATAACATCAAGGTTTATCAAGATGAAGAAGAAGAAGTGTGGTGTTTGTAAAGAGTGCGGTACAGCACCAACCGGACTGTCCTGCTGTTCCAGGGACGCTGCTGTACGTGTCCCGGCTACATTACTTTACAAAGGCCCAAAAGATTGTTGGGAAATCCTTGCGAAATCAAATTTCGCCAGAAAGGTCAAGTGTTTGGAGTCTCGTTTCAAATTCTTTCTTTGAAGTCAAAGTGCCGTGCCACATGATAATCTATCGAAATTCATGATGATATTTGCGAGAGGTGAAACGGCCCGGCGATTCATAAAAAGCTCGCGGACAGGGCGCGACACATGAAGCCGACTATTTGTGTCATCTAGTGATCAATGTAATATAGTATTTTAATGTATGTATGTGTTATTTTTGTAATGTATTATAGTATTTTTCATATTTACAAAAGTTTTCCATTGAAAAAAATCTTTATTGCTTGAAATGCTTTTGAAAAACTGCATCATTTCGGCGATACAATAATAATAGGTGAATATATAATTTATTTCTGGTGACAAAAGATAAATGTCGAATCCGCTGTTTTACACAACCGCTAGCCGTTTCACAAAACAGCTCCGTTATGTAAAACAGCTGAACGATACGACGACAACGACAAACGACGGCATATCTCTCGTGATAAATTGGTACCACGATTACAGAAACGCGAACTGTAACAGCACAACAGTGTAGTGAGTGAGGAGTGCCAACAGACGCAGTGGTTGACAGATGTCTACATAGAACAGGCCACATGCGCTCATCTTGCTGTACGATGCATTTTGCACTCGCAGGACATTCTTGCATAACTTCTTTTGATCATCTGTAAACAAAAGAAAATTACCTAATACTGGATTGGATGGTGGATTTTTGAGATGGGACAGCAAGAGCACGTGCCTTAACCGTTGTATTACGAAAACATTATTAGGAGACTGTTCTTTTTGAGTAAAATTGCTAACTGTATGCACAAATTTTGGAAAATGGTACTCTCATCTAGAAGAACATCAGTTTTCACGTTTTATTAATTTTGTGATGCCAGACCAACCCATAACACTAAAAAGCCACAAATCGGAAAAAAAAACGATTCCCGTTTTTTTGCATGTTTTTAAGCTGTCTGCCGCTGGTCGCGAATCATGTTTATCAACATACAAATTGCAAAAAACGTCATAAAATTAGAAATTCGCGGTCAACCGCTTCGACTGAAAATAAATAAATTAAAATGCTCTATTTCTCGCGCATAAGTGAGTGAAAGAACAAACTACTTTGAGGATAAACTTTTTACCCGACTACGGCAAACCCAAAAGGAAGGGTTATGATTTATGGTACGACTTTGTAACCCCTGGACTGACATTAAAACGCGATCGAATAAATTCAAAAGCGCTCACCTGTACAATTTGATGCTAAAACGCTCGCGCATGAGTCTTGGGCAAGTTTCACAGCCTCATAGAACGTCTCGACTTGCAGGCTGAGTACAAGCTGTAGAACCAAGGTCTTTAGCACCCAGAAGTAAAGGAATAGTGAAACAAAAGGAGTCGTCACCTGGAAAATAGCAATAACCTAATGAATATTTCCAGGCCGGACCATTATTCTGCCAGGGCTGCGGGAAAGTCCGAACGGGATACCGGGGCCCTTGGCAACAGGCAACTGGACACGGGTGGGTTTTACTCAGTAAAATTCGACACGCACTCCCGCTCCACCCAGAGCGGGAGAAGTGATTTGATGATTTCCCAGCCTCAAAAAAAAAGGCCGGACAATTATCGTGTGTAGGCAAAGTCTGGTGGGTCATACCCAAAATTGTACAAAATCTTATGGGGTATCAAGCGACATAATGGTTTTTTAGTATATCAATGGACAAAATACATAAATCTTTCAACAAAGTAGCTACATTGAAGTGAAAACCATATCAGACTTACCACAATATTGTTTCAAATTGTTTATACCTACGCAACATTTTGTACCAATTGTTGGTTGCAAGTGGCCCTTAGAACTCCCCGTTTAATGATTATATAACATCAGGGTAAGGGTATTATTAGTAACATGTAATTATTGTTACATGTAATTTTCATTAACCTCGAATTTCACCAAACTTTTATACCGAGTATACGGTAAGTCTTATCCTGCGAATTTTTGAATTTTACTGTCAGACGACTATTTTATTCCACGGATAAAAGATATCTGACTTTGATAGAATCAGCCCTAAGTAGAATAGAATAAATTACTGTATAATATGTACACCATATGAATTGCAGATATAAATGTAGAAATTTTACATAGGGTGACACAATGGGTGGTATTATTGCTTAAATCTATCTTTTGAAGACAACCTTTGGATGTATTTATATATACAATAAATAGGTACTTAAATTACTTACAAAATATAGTCTCCGGAATTCAATCATCACCTGAACGTTAATCAAGCAACGGCAGAAAGTCTCAATTGTTTGATACAGAATCTAAAAAGTATAAATAAAAATAATAATTGATCTGGAATAACCCTAAATATTCGTAATCGCATTGGTTTTACTAATCTTGAATCATCCTTTTAAAATCATCAAGCTAATAAAAATGAAATCGGTAAAAATCTGCCTAAACATCAGAAAGTAAGGCCGAGGTTCAACGTTACTTAGCTTTGGCGTTCGTGCTTTGGCTTAGCATTATTATATATTACCTGTCGTACAACTGTCAAACTGCCAGTGCATAATAGAGACGGGAACATATCTATGACAGAGTACGTGGTAGAAACGTTCATTAACCTTAACTTAAGATTCTTCTACTATGAATGAGTAAAAATGTTAGTTCTCTTAGCATACAAAATCCCAACTTACCGGTTGTTGGAAAAGATTCTTACAAATCTCATAACACTTTAAAATATGCACGTAAGCCTCTGACATTCGGTCGCATTCCATTTCATTATTTTCACCTTGTTCATTTCTCGGGAAAAGTGAAACTCGAACATTCCATAATTCAACTTTATCAGCCAATAGCTTAATCAAGCTCATCGCATAAATTATATTCGTATCAAGACTTGCTAAGAAAATTAAATTTAAAACCACGTACCAAAATGGCTGATTGTAAGTAAGGGACATAAAGAGTAGAATTACGAAGTAAAATCCGAAGATAATGATAACACTTATCCAATTCCTAATGATGGACCACTTAAAACTGGCCTCATTGTTAAGAAATCTGTGTACTTCTTGAAAGGCCAAGACGAATGTGACAATTTTTTGTGTGTGAATGCAATGAAGGATAATGTTCATTATAAATCCCGCGCTGTAGAACACGAAGTCGTAGTAGGATGCGAAATACAGAAACTGAATAGAACCATATCGCTTCATATTGTCGTCTACCAATATTTCTGCAACCCTGTATATATAACCCGTAAGGTAAATCACGAGTCCGCAGCATAATATGAACTTATTGAAACGGTTATTTGGTTTTATAGAATTGTTCTTCATGCAGTACTTTGGGTTCAACACCATGATTTGCATCAGGTTAAGAGGATATAGCATTGCCTGCACTTCTTTGTCGACAATCTTGCTCAAATCCATGACACCTTGGTAACTTCGGATTTTGTCATTATTTCCCATGAATGACATATTGAAGTTTCGAATGCAAATGGACGCTATGCTATAAAACTATGAAAGAATAATTTTGTAAACAGGTCAGTAATTCATTATAATTATGTTTCTTATGCATTCACTAGTAGGTTGTGAAAGTACACACATTAAAGTAATTAACAAGTAATATTGCGTCACAGCTTGCATGCAAATATGTTAGGGAAACTAATCATGAACTGAAAAGTTAAAAAAATAAGTTCCAAAGTTTGAGTAACTAACTACACAAACATTGTGTCTTTCACGAATTGAGATAAAAGCAACAGTTTGATAATTAATACTAGTCAGTATATACGCTCATTTTCCGAAAATTAAATCTATACATATAATAAAATCGTAAACGGGCCGTGTCTGTACATTAAAGATTTTTGCAAAAAAAGTACTGGAAGCTGCGAGAAATGAGTAATAGAAAGTAAAAAAACATTTTTTGAAATTTTTGTCTGTTTGTTTGTTTGTTTGTGAGCGCATCACGTAAAAGCCACTCATTGGATTCCAAATTGAATTACTGAACAATAAGAAGCTTTATTGTGAGTAACATTTAGTCTTTATTTCATAAAAATCGACATGCAGAATCAAAAGATATATGGATTTAACACTTATGATTTTTTTTTATTTTTATCCAGGTTTTAAATGCATCTTGACGGTATTCTGTTCACAAGAATTGAATGAGAATTGTGCAGTTTCCGAGCTGTAACCTAACAAAAAGTACTAGGCTTGCATGAATTCACGATAGTATTAACTAATAGGATTTCAAATAGTTGTAACTAACAAGAAGTACTAGGCTTGCATGAATTCACGTTTAGATTATTTTAAGTACATGACTGTTATCTATCTATAAACAAAAAAAATCAATTGTCGCTTGTATGAAAGAAAGTTCATCACTA
Organism: Lithophane socia; assembly: GCA_947522985.1. Classification (NCBI taxonomy): domain Eukaryota; kingdom Metazoa; phylum Arthropoda; class Insecta; order Lepidoptera; family Noctuidae; genus Lithophane; species Lithophane socia. The sequence continues at coordinate 1,014,116 of OX383273.1, read as the reverse complement.
GAGAATGGCTCGGCCAATTTGGCTAACTTTTTTTTGTTGTATTCGTATCTGGACAAGGTTTGTATGAAAAAAATCACCGGAAAAGTCGGAATTACACCCGGGCGACGCCGGGCACAAACAGCTAGTAATTAATAAAACGAGCTATTTCACAATTTATTTTATTTCACAATATACATCAAGATAAGAGAAAGGCAATTCGAAAGTAGCGCCTGAGACAGAATTGTAAAAAAGAAATGAAGAATTCGAAATTTTGTTGTGATAAATAAGGCTAGAACGCATGTGACTAAGAAGGTAATGAAAATAAATATTGTCAGGAAGGAGACAAGAGAGGAAGAGAAAGGCATGAAAATGAATGAATGAACTATCCGAAGGCTAAATTAATACAAATGAAAAGGGAGTAAATGATAATGAGACAGCAGACAGCTGACAATCTAAGAGACAACATTATAAGGTATAAGTATAAGAATTCATAAAGTAATCTAGAATTATAGAAATTCGAACTGAATCAGAACTATAGTGTAAGTGGTGATGAAACTGAACAGACGCAGAGACATCATGGCGTCCACAGTAAAAAGGCCACACGTGCTCATTTTCTTGAACGAAGCGTTCTGCATACGTTTAATGTTCTTACACATGGAGAGAGTATGTTTATCTGTAAATAAAACAAGTAAATTAATTAACATAAATATGCCATGTTCGTTCGCAGCCCGGAGTCTAGATTAATAACCAGTTAATGCCAATAGGCTCGACCCCAGATGAGGCTTAAAATACAACAGATAATAATATATATTTATATATAATTTTATACAGATATAGCGTAGCGTACTCTGGCACTGTTCTATATTTTGGTGTTCCTATAAGTTGCATATATAACATTTAGTCAGGTCTATCTTAAAAGTTGCTAAAAAATTCTGGTCTCTCTTTATGATTAAAGTTACGAACTCCGATGTACAATTCCGGGGAAGTATCAACATTGCTACTTGCCTACTTCTGCTGCTAAGCAGTGTTGCTCTTTTCTGCTCCGATTGAAAGGGTAACATAAAGAGAGAGGTCTAACGGTAACCTCTTACCACCAGATGAGTCACCTCCCTGCTCGCCCTATTTACCATCGAATAACTTAAAATACTTTACAATTAAAATAAGAAGAAATAATGTTTACCTGAACATCTGATTGAATACATTAGTGGTGTCACCGCACCCTGGACATCTTTCATGGCTTTGTAGAATCTCTCACAATTTATGCTCAAAGATATTCCTATCAGTATACTTTTCATTAGCCATACTTGTGATACAACTATTACTAAACCGAACTGTAAATAAGAAATACAAATGAAGATTATTTAAAATGTAATAGTCCTGCACTAGGTATTTTCCCGTATTGTGTATTTAGAAACACGAATCCTGTTCATAGAAGTGAACAGTCAGAATCGAACCAATAACCTCATACTTTATTTTTATAGACTGGTGGGCAGAAACTAAAGTGCTTTACGTTTTCTCTTTCATGCATATGACTTGCGTAATCCACTGTCAATCCCAAAGTAATTCATTTTGAAAATTCAACAATATTCATCGCGTTATTTACGTTGTCCAGTCTTAGAGTATCTAACAAATTTATACTCTAATGAGATTCCTTAAAAATCCTTAGGATTGTCATAGAAAGCCGGTGCTGGTCATACCCGCGCTCCCTGTTATATTACACAGCTGACCTTTATAAATGACGTCAACAATAAGGTCAATATGTACCTAGATGTTTTTCAAGGGTGTCACCCTTCTGGCGTTTCTACTATTATTGTTATATAAAAAAAATATAGAAGGATTACACTTACTAAAAAATCATTCATCAACAATATTTGCACCTTTAATACCTTGGCTATGCCCATTAGCCCATGACACGCTGTATTTATTATATTGAAAGCTATCTGAAAATAAAATAACATTATTACATTACTTCGTCTAGATTTATACCAAGAGGTTGGCCCCATAACTGGGAAGATAATATGTGTACTTACGAGCTGACCAAAAGTTTCCTCAACGAGCTTATACGCCTCCATTATATCTACATACACATCATACTTGATCTGCCAATAAAATTCTCTTTCAGAATCTAAAATATTTTCCGCCCTTCGAACATCTTCAATCCAAACTTTTAACAGCTTACATAACATTCTCATAACAAATGAAGCGTACATGACATTAATATCAAAAATAATAATATTGTAAGCTAAAAGTATATTGATGTAACTCATTTTAGGGAGGAAACAAAAAAATAAGATACATGAAACAATAAAAACAATGTTAACACTTATAACTGAAATCCAATTGTAGATTTTCAATCTTCTGAGTTCTTTATCGTTCACTTTGAGGAGAGTGAGAGCGTGCTGGATCCTTGAAACTAATGATACATTTTTGTGACGATACTTGATATTGCTGTAGTAATTTAAAATGAACCCAATCGAGTAGAAGAAGTTGTCATAGATAAGAGACCAGTTTAGGAGCATGAAGAAGCCCTCACCAAAACCGACAAATGCGCTAAACCAATCAAAGAAGTAATAGGCGCGGAATATGATCATGCAGAACACTCCAATAAAATTGTAGGTGAAACTGTTTACAATAATGGTGTTGTCGCGAATTTTGTACTTCGAACAGATGAATAAGGCTTGCATTAAATTTAACGGCCTTAGAACCGACTGTAGATCATTTTCAATCTGGTTGTTGATCAAAACATGACTGTAATACGGAACGACTGGTGCAGTCTCTATTAAAGCAAAGTTTATTCTTGATTATATTCTGTTCATTGTTGAAAACATGTTTGTAGTACAACTCAACTGTTCTATCTGATGAATCCGGTGACAAACAAATTGTAATCCGTTAAAAATCAATACTTTATTAATCGAATTTCCCTACACAACACGCATTTTTCCACTTACTTCTCTTTTTGTGTTATTGTTTTTATGGCCCTTAGCCAAGCAAGCGACCTTGTTCTGCTTTGTCCCGGTCTGCCCCGCTTTCTACGCACGTCGATTTCACAAAAATTTTGGAAATATTTTATACAACAAATAAAAGCGTTTAAAAATCTCAATTGAAATTAAATAAAACGTAACTATTAAGGTTTTAAAATTATTTATTAGTGAATAGATAATTTTGAAATCTATAAATAGTTACGCTTTCGCCCGCGGCTTCGCGCGCGTGTATGTCGCAAAATATCGTAACACGGGAGCGTACTACCGGAATTAAAAGGAAGCGAAGCAATGATCGCTTATTTAGTAGCCGAGGAAAAGGTAATTAACTACTTAGTCGTTTTTGCATTAATTTGTTAAGTAAATCAGAAAGTCGTCCACGAATTGGGATGAAAAAAATAGTTTGAAAATCAATATTTAACCTCATTTTTAGATCAAAATGAATTAATTAATGAAACGATCGATTTTACAATTTATTTAATTTTATAATACAGACATAAATTAATGACAGAGAGAATTTAAAAAATCGGCCAAATGCGAGTCGGACTCGCGCACGAAGGGTTCCGTATCATTATCTATAAAAACGGCAAAAAAATCACGTTTGTTGTATGGGATAAATATTTGTTTTATTTTAATCTAATTATTTATTTTTAAAGTGAATATATTATAACTAAATATACTGTGAATATTTCAAGCGTCTACCTGTTGTCGTTTTCAATATCGAGCAAAACCGAGCAAAAATATCACGTTTGTTGTATGGGAGCTTAAATATTTATTTTATTCTGGTTTTTAGTATTTGTTGTTATAGCGGCAATAGATATACATCATCTCGTGTTTTTTTTTTTAATTCACCTTTCTAGCTATCACGGTTCACGAGATACAGCCTGGTGACAGACGGACAGACAAACAGACACAGACAGTGGAGCCTTAGTAATAGGGTCCTGTTTTACCCTTTGAGTACGGAACCCTAAAAATAGCGCGTGTGACAGAAAAGTTGAAAAGACTTAAGGCATTTAATGAAGAAGGATAAAACGCATGTAACTAAGGTCATGAAAATAAATATTGACAAATGGAGAGGAAGAGAAAGGCATAAGAATAAATGGATAAACTATGTGAAGGTTAAATAAATACTTAAATTAAATGAAAAGGGAGTGAATGTTAAGGAGACGGTAGGCAGCTGAGAATGTAAGAGAAAAACATATTTTGTGTATGGAAAATATAGTACCAGTGAACAAAAACAAGAAGAACACTTAAGTAATCTAGGATTATAAAAATTCAAACTGCATCAGAACTATAGTGTAAGTGGTGATGAAACTCAACAGGCGCAGAGACATCATGGCGTCCACAGTAAAAAGGCCACACGTGCTCATTTTCTTGAATGAAGCTTTCTGCATACGTTGAATATTCTTACACATGGTGAGTCTATATTTATCTGTAAATAAAACAAGTAAATTAATTAACATGCCATGCTCAGTCGCAGCCCGGAATCTAGATTTATGCTCAGTTAATGGTAATAGAGAGTCGTAATGGCCTCTCAAGGCGGCGGTAATTCCTTACCATCAGATGAGCCAACTCCTTGCTTGCCCTATTTACCTATTTACCATCGAATAACTTAAAATACTTTACAATTAAATTTTGAAAAAAATATGTTTACCTGAACATCTGATTGAATACATGAGCGGTGTCACCGCACCCTGGACGTCATGCATGGCTTTGTAGAATCTCTCACAATTCACGCTTAAAGATATTCCTATCAATATACTTTTCACCAACCATACTTGTGACAGAAATATTACTAAACCCAACTGTAATTAAGGAATACCAATGTAGGTTATTTTACCCGTATTGTGTATTGAAATACAAATCGTTTTTCAAGAAGTGACATTCAGAATCGAACCCATGCTCACACCTTATTTTTATAGACTGGTGGGCAGAAACTAAAACCGATGCTGGTCATACACGCGCACCTTGTTCTAATATGCACCTCATCTTTATGAATTACGTCACCAATAAGTTCAATGTGTACCTAGATGTCCTTCAAGGGTGTCGCCCTTCCGGCGTTCCCACTAATATCGGTCACATAGGGGGCGGACTCGTGGTCACACCAGGTTGTAACACCAGCATAACCTTAATGATGGATTAAACCTTTCCTACCTTATGTCCACTTTAGATTGTCTGAAGGAGAAATGGATTTCTACTATGACACGCCCTTGTTATTATTGTCCAAATTGTTTTATGATGTACAATATGGCGTATTTATAAAAAAAAAATCGAGCAGGCAATACTCACCAAAAAATCATCCATAAAAATTACTTGTATCTTTAATACCGTGGCTATGTTTATCAGCCCATTACACGCCTTATTTATTATATTAAATGCAATCTGAAAATAAAATAACATTATTATATTACTTATACCGGATTTATACCAAAAGGTTGGCCCCATAACTAGGAAGATGTGTAAGTACTTACAAGCTGACCAAAAGTATTCTCAACGAGCTTATACGCCTCCATTATATCTACATACACATCATACTTGATCTGCCAGTAAGATTCTCTTTCAGAATCTGAAATATTTTCCGCCCTTCGAACATCTTCAATCCAAACTTTTAACAGCTTACACAACAGTTTCATAACAAATGAAGCGTACATGACATTAATATCAAAAATGATGACATTGTAACCTAAAATTATTTTAATATAACCCATTCCAGGAAGGAAGCAAAAAAATATGATCCATGTAACAATAAAAACAATGTTAACACTTATAACTGAAATCCAATTGTAGATTTTCAATCTTCTGAGTTCTTTATCGTTCACTTTGAGGAGAGTGAGAGCGTGCTGGATCCTTGAAACTAATGATACATTTTTATGACGATACTTGATATTGCTGTAATAATTTAAAATGAACCCAATCGAGTAGAACAAGTTTTCATAGATAGAAGACCAGTTTAGGAGAATGACGAAGCCCTCACCGAAACCGACGAATGCGCTATACCATTCATAGAAGAAATAGGCGCGGAATATGATCATGCAGAACACTCCAATAAAATTGTAGGTGAAACTGTTTACAATAATGGTGTTGTCGCGAATTTTGTACTTCGAACAGATGAATAAGGCTTGCATTAGATTTAACGGCCTTAGAACCGACTGTAGATCATTTTCAATCTGGTTGTTGAACAAAACTTCACTGTTAATTGGTGCACTCTCGATTGAACCAGAGTTTATTCTTGATTCTATTCTTTTCATTGTTGAAAGCATGTTTGTAGTACAACTCAACTGTTGTATTTGACAAACAAATTGTCAACAGTTAACTTTAAAAATCAATACTTTAATAATCTAATGGCTTATGTTTTATCTTTGTGGCATTAATTCCAATTGTTATCTTTAGGGCTCGTGGCTAAGTTATAACAGCCGTACGGATCGATCGAAGGTTAAGCTACGCTTGGCCGGCTCGGAAATCACGCTAAAACGTTGGTCCAGACTGTCATCTTTGAAAGTCGTTACGGGTCGTCAGAAGCCCAAAAGTCTGTGACAACCAGTCTAACCACGAGGTATCGTGTTATCCATTAACTGGGTTGTGGAGGTCAGATAGGCAGTCGCTCTATGTAAAGTACTGGTATTCTGCTGTATTCGGTAAGACTGGAAGACGACCCTACATGGAGCGACTGCCTATCTGCCCTCCACAACCCAGTTACTGGGTGACACGATACCCCTTGGTAAGACTGATTGACTTTCGGGACAGACTTTCGGGCTCCAGACGACCCGTAACAACTGTCAAAGATCTACAAATGACAGCGGGATCAACAGTGCTTTCCAAGGCACGGAGGGGTCTTGTTATGTAAAGATGGTCACCATCCACGGACCAACCGTGGCTAGCGTAGCTTAACCTGATCATATCAACCCGTGCGGCTATTATTACTTAGCCACAAGACCCCAAAAGGCTAGACAGGTGATGTTATATAATATCTTCACACACGTTCGGCTACCGAGTAGTCGTCACCGGGTACCAGCCGCAAGGTACGTGTGATAGCCCACACGTACTGGCACAAATTATCCGGTTATACTTGGTGGCAGTGGAACCTATCTCGTACACTTACGTGTTATTTTGTTACAACATTAGGTGAAATAATATAGCTTTTGAATTTTTCTCAAATCATGTTTACCCTCACAAAACAATTAATTTGCCTTCGGCTTTTTGGAAACCAACGAGCGTTTACAAATAGACGCGCCGTTTGTATGTGTAATAACGAGTCATAGTACGACGAATTCTATATGTATATTATAAAGCCTCAGAAATGTCGGTGACAAAAATTATTTAGGGGACCCCTTTTTTTCGCATAATGTTTTTTTCCCTAATATGCTTTGACATAACGATTTTGGCATTTTTTTTTGGTCTAATAATTATTTGCCATAATTTTTTTTTGCCCTACAATTTTTTTGGCATAATTATCTTGTTGTATAATTTGTTTTGCCATAATTTTAATTCGCATAATGTTACTATGCGTAATGACTATTAGCCTATTAGTGTTAAGGCATAAAAAAATATTGGAATAACGGACACAAAGTTGAGTTGTTTTTACGTAGTTATTACAAAAATAATGTTAGGTGGTTTAGGTTAGGTTAAGTTAGAACTGTGACCCCCTACTGCCAAAAACGACTAGAAGCTATATAAGGTGTATCTATTCATACACGAAATTTCTCAAGTAGGTAGTCATTGTACTTGTTATTATATATGTTGTAGTGTCTAATTTTGTTGGAGACAATTATTATGCGTAAATATATTTATGCTTTTGAATGTTATGCTTATACACTATTATGATTGGTGAAATTATGCTTAAAATAATCATGCGTTTGCTGATAGGCGAAAATAATATTATGGCTAAATATTGTTAGGATAAACAAAAGTATGCCATGATATGTCTTAAAATTTTATGCAAATGGATAGGGAACCATTATTTAGACGTCGTACATTAACTAACTACGCACACTTATTATAATTAATTTGTATCGTTTTTCATTAATCTACTTCATTATACTTTGAACTGCGTCTTACAACAAACATGTCGCCACACTCAACACAAAAAGATTTTTTAAATAATAGAATTGATATCGTTATAGAAAGTATAGCAAGTGAACCTCCTGGACCACATGAACCTAATAGATCAAATGAAATCGATGAAGAAACATTACATGAAAATGTAGTTGAAAAATACTTACAATCAATACTAAAACCGATGAATATGATGCAAGCTTTATTTGTCTGTGCTAGATACAAAATTCGGGACAATGTCATCACTCCCAACAATCGCCGTTACAGTTTTCTGTCAGTATGCGCTTCGGTTATCTTGATGGCTATCATTTACATCATGTTCTTCATGTCCCCGAATAAAACTGGACTAGAAGTTTTTAACTACTTCTTTCTCAATATCTTTGACTTTGTTTTGTATTTCATCGGTGGCTTCTTAAACGCCTGCACCAACATCGAGCAGAGGCTCAACAATGTGATATTTGTCTTGAAGATCCAAAATGTGTATAGAATCCTCAAACTGAACGGAAGATCTTTCAATAATTTCACTATATCCAACTGGTCCTGCATCGTCACCATTAATTGTTTTCATTTTTCCTGGATGTGCATGTTTTTTTATATTTTCTATGAGATTGGTATTGCGAATATTTTAACTAATTATACTTGCATTCGCTTTGACATGAATATGATATACGCAACAAGGAGTATGAAGCTTGTCTATATAGGTCTGAAATCCTGGATAGAAGAACTACAGAAGTCAGGATATACCGATGATGTAGAAGATGAACAGTATTGGGATAATATGTTTAAAAGTTTTATAGATATAATACAAGTTTTCGAAATAGTTGAGAAGACCTTTAATCGACTGGTGAGTTTAGGTTGGATAATTTCCACAGTACTTTGTGTATATATAGGAGAATTTTTAAATTTCGACGTTTGTTGCAGGTTTTATTTTATATTGTACACACGGCTTCTAACACTTTATTTGATATCTGGATTCGTATTGAAATGAAGCCACCTGATTATGAGGATGTTCAGGTAATCTTGCTTGTTTGTTTTATGTATCATAATATTAAAAATGTAACTACCATCCTTTCCTCCATCTCAAGATTTCAGAAAACCGAAGCGTTACCTTATCCGTAACGCTATGGTTTTTTGAAATGTGTGAGTACACTTACTTTAACGAAGTTAGTTTTGCTAATGACACAATAGGTACTTGTACTTATGATATGACCTAATTGAATTCAAAATGCAAAATTCAAAGGCAATTATTGGCAATTGATTTGATTATTTTACTTATTATTTTAGTATGGTCTAACATGCATGTCTTTAACGTGGGTATTAAAGAACCTCATTCTTCTTTCATCTTTGAGCGTAGAGTGCGAGAGATTCTATTCAGCCATGACAGAAGTTCAGAGCACCTGCATACAAATTATAAGTTCAGAAAGATGCTCAGGTAAAAAGAAAATCCTAACTTGAATATTATAAGTGAGTTTGTTTGTTTGTTATGTTTTCACGCTAACACGGCTGAATCGATTTGGATGAAATGTGGCACATGGGTAAACCATGACCCGGAGAAGGACATAGGCTGTTTTTCATCCTGGATCGCAGACGAAGTCGCGGGCAACAGCTATACTTGATAATAATTTATTTATTAAAAAAATCGCAGGAAGATCTGGATGACACTGGCTCAGACCGTGGCAGTATCTAGACTCAGCAATGGGTGGAACAACACTGCCAATGATAATGTTAATAATTAACGATATTTCGTTCCTAATAGCTTACAAGATTACCAACTTGTAACCTTTGATTTTAAAAAACTTACAGAAGATGATAATATTAATAAACTTGCTGCAAGCGATGCAATAAAAAAACAGGGACAAGGAGAAATGACTGTACCATCCCTTGATCTTATGGACTTCTTCCACTTCTGTAGTAACTAACATCGAAGATATGACATTCAGATATACCTAATTCATAAGTGAAAGAAAGATTATGACAGTTCAAGGGTTGTATATTTTATAACTGTAACAAAATCTTCACAGAAACTCGAAAAAGATTCTGCAAGAATATGCAGCGGGTTCAAAGTGCTGAATTGAAGAAGATGAATGTGTGTGGCCTATTCACAATAGACGCTGTAATGCTGGTGCAAGTACTTGATCTCATCACTACTTACACCATAGTCCTATTACAGTTCGAGTTTTTGTAAATTACTCTAGTCTCAGTTATTTAATTGTGCAGTTCCTGTTTGTAGTAACGGATCGTTATACTTACTAAGTGTACTGTTTATTCAATTTTCGAAAATGCTTGTTTTAATGTAACAATTTGGTTTAAAATACTATTCGTTATTAAAGAGAGCATTATTTTTTCTTTAATTTTTTCAGAAAATGAGGCTTTTTTGTTTTTAACATATTTAGCGTTTGCTAAGCAAACTTTTTAATTTCCAACATGAGTTTGTCTTTTAATTAATCAACAACAGATCGCCAGTGAGTAATGGCCGAATTAATTAATTGCTATTCCACTAACGTTATGAGTTTTAACTTTTAACTAAAGTCAAAGTCACGAGTGCAACAAACATGCTTTCATTTCCGAAGAGCAAACGAAAATCGAAAATAAACGATGTAATAATCAAGAATATACCAACAGTACCATACAAGGAAGTATTACTGAACAACGTGGTTAAAGAAGATTTACAATCAGTGCTAAAACCTTTGGATATGATGCAAAGTATTTTCATCTGCGCAAAGTATTCTATTCGGGACAACTTCATCACTTCGAACAGTAACAGATACAACTTCGTTGGTCTCTTCTGCGCTGTTATATTCCGGTCTCTAATCTTCTTTCAGCTTCTTGTTTCGAAGAGTGTATCCACTATTCTTGTTTGGTGCAACGTTTTCGACTTTTTTTTCTTCTCAATTGGATTCATTATCAACTACTGTTCAAATATTATTAATTGCAACAACAATGTCTTATTAGTCTTGAAAATCCAACACATGCATAGAGTTCTCAAAATTGACGAGCAACTTTTAAAAACCTTGGTTATCTCCAACTGGGTTTATGTTATCGTCCTAAATTGCATTTACATAGCGGGTAATTTGTATTACTGGATAAATTATTCCCTTACCAATATTTTGGATAGTATGTCAACTTATTCTAGCATTTCTTTTGATATTAATATTGTTTATGCTACATTCGTTATTAATTTGTTGCGTAAGACGCTTGCCGTTTGGATAAAGGAGGTACAACTATCAGGAAACGTAGGAGGTTTATGTAGTGAATATCATTGGATAAAAATGTATGATTTGTACTTAGATATATTGGAAGCATATAAGATTTTTGAGAAAACGTTCCGTCTACTGGTGAGTATATTATATAATAAAACTATTATAGGTATTGTTGAAACATAAATTTTATGATATTGTCTTCACAGAGGCTGACTGTGAAGACAATATCATACAATTTATCTTGCTGTAGGATAACAAAATACAAATAATACAAATTATCTTTACTTTTAGATTGTATATTACACAATGCACACAGTCTGCCACGGACTAATGACAGTAGCGATATTACTACAAATGAAACAAATATTAACAAAAAATGGAGGAGAAGTGAGTAAATTAATTTTAACAAATTAATTGAACATATTAATAAGTATGACCAGCTAAACGAAGGAGATCCCTGCCATAATAGGCAGAGAACATAATATTATTCGTTTACCTATCAAACCACTTAAGGACTAGCCTGTACCACAGAATAGTACAGAAGGCGCACTCCGCATTTTAGAGGCGTGAAGCTACAAGTACGCAGCGTGCTCGTCTCATCGAGTCAATTCAGTGGGTGTAATGTTAAGTGTAATTATTATAAGAGTTACGCAATCAAAAGAGAGGCAATTTCTAGGTGAATATAACTGTAGGTAATTAGTGCCGAGTGACCTGAATTCCACTTTATTGTATCGTAGCAAGAGTCGCTTTTTGTTTAAATAATTTTACGGAGTGAACCATCTGTATTAATCTGTGCCAGTACCTGTTTTATGTATCTTAACTGCCTCGTTGGACTAGTGCATACCAGCCTTTCATTCCCGATCCTGGCTTCGATATCCAGGTCAAAAGTTTTATATTGAAATTGTCTCTGATTAATGGCAATAGGCTCGCCCCCTATCATGGCACATATAACAAACCTGGCCAAATGTGGCAGTATTATCAGTCTCTGCCAAAACCTATTGAGGAATACAAGGCTTGGTGTTATGTAATGTGGATCGTCTTTTAACTCTTTTTCTATTTAAAAACTTATATGCTTTCTTTACAGTTTGCACTATTTGCAGTAATATCACAATCGTGGCTCGTCAAGAGCACGGCTTTACAAATCTTGCTGAGCATAGAAAGCGAGAAATTCTATGCAACCATGACTGAAGTTAAAAGCGTTTGTACCCTGCTTAAGAAGTCGAGAGGATGTACAGGTAATTGTTGAACATCAATACCTCCATACTTATATTATTAATGCGATAGTAAACTGTCTTTCTCGATTAGCTTCAACGATCAACTAGCTTCAACTTTCAAAAGTACCTGTAAATGGTTTAATTGAAATTAATGCTTTGAATTTGAGTTTATCTGTCTGTTACCTTTTAACGCCTAAACGGTTGGACGGATTTCGATAAAATTTAGCGTGGACGTGGGATACTTTTTGTCCCGGTACTACGCTCCCATGGGATAATTTCCTCCAAGTGGGCGAAGCTGTGGGAAAAGCTAGTTTCTAATAAATGAAAAACAAACAGAAATTACAAAATTAAATCCACCATTAGTAGGCACAACATATGTCTTCTTCATCCATACTCCGCCCAACTGTTGTTTATCTGTCAGCCGTTCAAGTCGAATAATTTATTTCAACAAGCTCATTTACTACTGTTGAACGTCATCTAAGTCACCCCATTTCAAACCATATTCTGCTTTCCCACACAGCACTGCTGGAAAGCCAGTGTTACTCAATAAGTCCTGCACAATAAAACTAATGCAAAAATGCGAATCTTGAATTCAGGTGTCCGGAAGTATATCTTATCTATAATTCTTTACCATTCACAGATACACAAAGAAGAATATGCAAGAACATCCAACGCCAACAGAAAACATCATTCGAGAAGTTGAACGCGTTCGGTTTCTTCGTCATTGACGCCACGTTACCCTTAGAAATATTTAGTGTCGTCACTGCTTACACGCTTGCTCTGTTACAGTTCGATTTATCTTAATTTAAATTAAGAACCACTGTTCCCTCATCATTATCGGTGATAGAATGACCCTTTGTCAATATAATTTATAATATACGAACGTGTGTGATAAAATAATTGTGTTAAAAGAATAGTTTTTCTACTTATCGGTGTACTCATTTATAGTATAAGTACGATATGCATATATAATATATGTTTCTGAGGCAATCAAAGTTCAATACAGCACTTGTTTTCGGCAAGTTGAGAGATGCACTACTTTGAGCCGTGCAACAGTTGTCCCAGAATCGTGTGCTGATTTTTCGTGATATGAAATACGTAAATATTGTCTTAAAGCTGTATTTATTCCACAAAAATACTCATTTTACAGAAAATTAAATTGCAACAGTACAATAACGTAGTTCGTAAGAATTCCCATCAACTGTAGTGGTAGGGTAGCGTCTACATAGAACAGGCCACACGCGGTCATCTTATTGAACGATCGATTTTCCAATATCACGTTCATACAAAGATGTTTTTGACTCTCTGTAATGGAAGGTTTAGTATAGTTAGACTTCGATAGCTATACAGGGTGTTAGGGTTAACACCCTTATCCTTGCAACCAGTGGTTTGGTTTCATTTATAGAACGTAAAATCAATGGAAAATTACTACTTTTTTTTTCTTTTTTTTAAATCTACATTTTACCACAAGAGACGCAAGTTCGTTGCCCTATGCAACGAACTTGCCAACACGCGCCGGTGCGGCATGTGACCTGACCGGCCGCGAACGCGACCCCTCCCTCAGTCAGTCAGCTGTTTCGCTAGAGAGCACGGTGTCGGATAGAAACTTTTTAAAATCTTTTAATGAAAACAACGTTTTTTTTTTGTTGTGTTCGGTCATTTATTTTTATATTTATATCAACTACCCATGGTTTGAATGACAAGAGTGTTTACCCTTACAGCCTGTATAAAATAGATTTTTCTTTTAAATCTGAAGTGAATATGATCAAGGTAATTTTTTTTGTCAAATCATTCTTACTTGGACAATTCCTGTCCTTCATAAGCTGTATACACGCCGTCTCAGCTTCTTCAACAGTTATATAGAACCTTTCACAGTATATACTGTGTATAACCACAAGTACTATAGTCTTTATAAGCCACGAATATGTCGTCAGTCCGATTAACGTAAACTGGAAAATAAGACATACCTACTTAAACTATTTTTCACAAAAGTAAAATATTTGAATTACTTAACGGCACCATTACGTGTCGCCGCGACATGACTGGTTTATATGTATTTGTATGAAACCGACGTGTCGTTAGCTACGTTAGGTATTTCATAGAAACTAGTCATGAAGCGGCGAATTGTATCTTCATTAATACTAAATGAAATACTTTTATACTTACAGGATCTGCATGTGGTCCATATGCTTTCAGAATTCGAAACGTTGTCTCCAAAAAAAATAAAGTTCGGGAAAATACATCCATTGCGTTGCATAACGTCTGTGAAAAAAGATACTAACTGTGTTGTACAACGACATCATAAGATTAATGCCTGTTTTATCTTCCATCAATTCTATAAAATTCAGAAAAAGTTCATAACTCGTAAACTATGAAAAATCGCGGAACATACATGTGGGTGATTCGGATACCCCACCACGGCACGAGAGACTTAATTTTTTTTTGGACGTCAATATTCCGCCCACCCTGTATATATAAGACTGACTGACTGACTGAGAGGGTACTTCTCTCTTTAGTTATTATCAGGTATATTAAATTTTAACTACTGTGGGCGTACTGTGGATAGTGTTGGTTATTGCGCAATAGAAAAACCGTTTTTTCTTTTCACCTAAATACTGGGGCGGTTAAGGAAAACGAAAATTAGGAAAAACTCAATGGAACAGCCAAAAATAGAAAATATATAAATTTTGTATGGAAATTGCCTAAATGGTACGAAGTTCATCGAGTAATAAATAATGATATATGTAAACGTTCTACTAAAATAATCAGGAACTCACCAATACATGGAAAATTTCTTTATACAGACGGTAAGCATTCAAAATGTTTCGATATATTTCAAGCAGTTTGTGACATTGTTCGTCGTTTTCCATCTCATTATTCATCACCAGGATATCTTTAATCCACTCATTGAGATATTTCCTCAACAGTACCGTAACTCGAATAGCAATTATTAAATTGATATCAAATACGACAAAGGTCACATCCGTATAAATGTCAAGAACAAGCTTCACGACACCCGAGTAATAAACTAATGTGTAAAAACTTGTAAATATAGTCATATTAACACAAATAATAATTAATATTGAAATCCAGTTCCACATAATGTAATTTTGGATACTACTACTGAAATCAATGCTCTTATGGATAGTCTGGATCTTAAGAATAAAAGAGACATTATTGTGCGTATGCACAATGTTCAGAATGAATATCATTGTAAAACAGAAACCATGTATTATGGAAAAGAAAGTTAAAACAAATATGTAGAGGAAGGTATCAGTACTAGTAGTGTTTACTATTTTTGCGGTAGATAGTGCTCTGTACATCCGAAAGACAATCATCGAATTTAAAGATATAATACGAAAAAATGACAATAGTAAACGACATTTATTATTTTGGTTAGGATATATATGATTATCGTGAACATTGTATTTGGAAAACAAAAATATGCCAAGAGCAAAGTTAAAAGAATACGCAATTTTTTTTACTTGTATATCGATTCGATTATTTGGTAGCACTTGAAACGAGGGCTCTGGAATAATTTCACGTTTTAGGAACATTGTTATAAACGTCAGTCCCGTTCTGTTTTTCGATGAATATGTTCCAACTGACTATAAAATATTGTCTTAATAAGCCCTAATGACGAAGAAATACAATAAATTACTTTATTTTTGTAGGACTGTAGGTAATGATGTTATCATTATTAAAAGGCGAACCTAATAATGTACCACGTGGTCTTGTTGTTCTAGCAGCCTAGATTATTGTGTTATTCTTTTATAGGTAAGCATTTGACTTTACTTATATCTTGTAGATCTTCTTATCTGATCTAGACGCGTCTATGTATCTAGAACGTTTTATAGAAATTAAATTACAACGTATTTATGGAATATAATTATATATACCTACCTAATATATACAGGGCGTCCCACGGATATGATATAGATGGAACATTTTACTGAAAGAAGACATTATTTGATTTTAAAAAACAAATTAAACTGCATTCATAGATATTTAAATAATTACATGGTTGAAACGGGAATGGAACCCGTTACATGAGAAAAATAATCACCCTGTAGCTTTATCATACCGATCGAAAGGCTCAAAACCATGTCATTATTTAAATATCTATGAATGCAGTTTAATATATTTTTTAATTCAAATAATGTCTTCTTTCAGTAAAATGTTCCATCTACAATATTCATGGTACTTTCCCTCCATGTGGCATATCCGTGGGACGCCCTGTATAGGTACCCAAGGTTTATGAAATAAGGGAGTACTATTGGGCTCAATTCTTGGCCCATCAGTGTTTCATGTTCAAGGTCGATCATTAAATACATTACAGTGCCCTGCTAAAAATTGATAGAAAAAAAAGAAACTCTATATGAAAGTTTATATTAAAACTAGCTTCTGCCCGCCGTGGAGCTCGGAAATTATCCCACGGGAAGTAGTAACTACTGGGACAACAAGTATTCGATGTCCTAACCCAGGTGCATCCATGTGCTATTATAAATAGTCAAATCCGTTTAGCCACTATGGCGTGAAACAGACAGAGTTACTTTCGAATTTATAATATTATTATGGATATGGATATTACAGGATGGGCCACGAAACAAGATCCCTTCCCGAAATACCCTACATCGGGGTGTTTAGTGATTATTTATAGTTTAGGAGCTAGACGGCCTTTAGTAATTTTTGGGAAATTCTCACTTGAATTAGGACATTTACAGCAGTTTTTTGAAAATAACTACTTATTTATTATAAATTTTAAAATGAATGGTCTACGATCTACGATCGATAAAAATATTATACATCTAAACATCTGCCAAAATGACTAAAACTTAGCTCAAAGGTTTTTTGCTCGAAAAGATTAGTTCTAGATTTTCAGTCTTTAGAAAAAGAAGGGTGGCAATTACCCCGAAATACTATTAAAAACTTCTATGAACCCTCTCCCGGCTTTCCAAAGCAATACAAATAATAAGTAAAGTACTTATAAGGACATTATTTGGAGAAATTGGAGTTCGAACATGGTAGGAAAGGCGAAATACCTACACATTATTTTCATTCTTGGTAGTAGCTACTAAAGTATTGTATGTGTTTTCACTTAATACATTTTTAATCCTCTTCCTAGCATCCAATTAGACAAAATGTGTACCTAAAAGTACATAAGTTCATTATGTTAAGAGACTGAAAGCGTTGATACGATCAGTAAATCAATATTCAAACTATAGTTATTACTTTGATGTATATTTTCTTATCCGGCATTTCAAGTCAAGCATCGACTAACAAGCAGTCAAACATGACAACAATATTTCAAAAAAATAAAATTATTCCGAAGCCCTCATTCCAAGTGCTACCAAATAATAAACTCGACAAAGAAGTTCAAAGTCTAGCGTATTCTTTTAATTTTGCATTCAACCTATTTTGTTCATCAAAATATCATGTTCGAGATAATCATATTTATCCAAATGGAAATAAATATTATTTTCTGTCGTTCTGCTATCTGTTGGTTATAATTTCGTTGTGTATACAACGGATGTGTCACACGGACATTTTCCGTTTAGATAAAAACATGGACCATTTAGGAAATAGCTTTGCAGTATTTATCACTTTTCTCTTTTTCACAAGTCACGTCATCGGCTTCATAATGATGTTCGTTCTGGACGTCGTGCACAAGCACAACTACGAGTACTTAATTTTGAAGATTCAAACTATCCACACGAGTATCGATTTCAGAAAGAGTATCCATAGTTACATCACCTGGAACTGGATCTCCCTAATAACTACCATAGTTTGTGAGAGTTGTTTATGTTTATTGCAGTATCTTATAACGTATGGCGTTTTTAATTTCTTTCAATACATCCCAGACTTGATTAGTGATTTAATGTTCATCACATTCGATGTCAATTTAGTGGTCGCCATACGAATTATAATATTGTTGAGGAAATATCTCGATGCGTGGATTAATGGTATCTTAATGATGAATGATGAACAAGAAAATAATGAACAATGTCACAAACTGCTTGAGATACATAAAAATATTTTAAAAGCTTATAATCTGTATAAATCCATTCTCCAAGCATTGGTAAAGGTTAAGTCATGTAAGTCATAAAAGTGAGTCTTTTGGTCTAAAAATCAATTAGTTACAACCTATTTTCATTTGCAGGTATTGTTTCAAATACTTCAAGCATTTTTCCGTACAATAGCTACGTTCGACTTGATATTTAATGCATTGACTACACTTTCAGAATAAAAAAAAAGTACGATAACGAAAAGCCAGGTAAGTTAAAACCGATTTTTCAATTAATTTTATCTTCATAACCAGCGTTTATTGTTCCCACTGTTGGGACGCAGGCCTCTTCTCTTCGAGAAGGAGTGGGCTGTAATCTACCACGCGGGCCCAGTGCGGGTTGGTAGATGTCACATGTCTTCGAATTTTTGGTTCTAAAACATGCCGGTTTCCTCACGATGTTTTCCTTCACCGTTTTGAGAACAGTGATGGTGATGAAATTATTTACACAAAGTAAAGCGCCTGGCTGGGTTCGAACTAACGACCGACTCGTAAATCGGGGCCGATACCACTGGGGCACCACTGCTCTCTCGAAAATCTTATTTTACAGTTGATGAAATGCAAACGCACCGCAGTCAACGGTAATTCCTGGCAGCGTTACCAAGTTTAGTGGTCATGGTTATTAGTATTTAAACAGTAAGTAACAGTAACATAAGCAGTGATAGCCTAGTGGTGTGACCGTCGGGTTGGTAAGTCATAGGTCTCGAGTTCAAACCCAAGACACGCACCACTGACTTTTCGGATTCATGTGCGTATTGTAAAAACGGTGAAGAAAAACATCGTAAGGAAATGCCTGAGAGATATTTCTCGACGACATGTCAAGCCAAGTCAGAGGCCGTTGGGCGGCTTTAAAACTCTTGACACCAGATTAGTCACTAACCGCACGAAATAAGAAGTATTTAAACAAGCCAATTAAAATAATGAATTTTACTTTCCAGTTTTCCATACTTGGTCTTGTGACTGCTGTGTCAATAATAAAAAATATAATATTTGTAACTATACAAAGTATAAACTGTGATAAGTTCTATATAACTGTTGAAGAAGCTGAGACAGCGTGTATACAGCTGATGAAAAACGAAAATTGTCCAAGTAAGTATGAACCACCACAGCCAACCATTTCAAGTTTGATGCTCTTCAGGAGATTACGCGCTGCAATCATTTTAATACCATAAAATAATTAAAAAAAAATATTTAAATAAAAAAAAAAAAATAATAATAATAAATAAATAAATAAATAAATTTAAATTAAAAAATTTAAATTTAAATTAAAAATTAATTATTAACATAAATAATATTTTAATACCATTATATATAATAAATTCAAATCATTCAAATAAATAAGTACATAAATTATATATTTCCTTACAGAGAGTCAAAAACATCTTTGCATGAACGTGCTACAGACAAATCGAGCGTTCAGTAAGATGACCGCGTGTGGTCTGTTCTATGTAGACGCGACGCTACCGATAAGTTTAATGGGAGTGATCATCAATTACGTTATTGTACTCTTGCAGTTCTTTTTTCTTTAACTGTGAAAATAATAATAAAATTATCAGACATTACCTAATGGAGGTTCTTTTAACCCGTCTCATCCATTAGAAATAAGTACATAATATGCTTACCGAACATCTATACAAAGTGAAGTAAATAAGTAAGTAGGTAACTAAAGTTTTTCTTGTCTTATGACACACACACAAATTATTAGATAACCTACTATTATTTATTTTACTTTGCAAATAGTGATACATAATGGATGGAGAGGGAGAAGAATGCCAAAGAAAAGATGAATAATGGATTATGCGAGGATTATGATATGAAAAAAAAGGGAGTGAACGATAGAGTGCGGGTTGACAAGGGTGGAAGGAAGAGGAAAACATGTTGCGTCGACCTAAATTAACATGGGACGAGGGCAGGAAGATGATGATGATTGCATACAATAAAATATAGTACCTAAGTACTAACCTAGTGTAGGAACCTACTTATTGTATTATTTATTTAGGATCTCCAACATAAGATAGGTAGGTACACCCAGATAAACGGTGACGATCGGCAGCCGTAGACGTGTCGACGGCTGCCGTCGACGTTTCTCTGCGGCTGCAGTTTCCTTCTGCCGGTGACGCGTGCTGCTCGTCTATACGAGCACTAAGACAAGCATGGGGAGCCTACAGACAAATTAGTAACATTACCCAATGATTAATAAATCCTCAATGACATTACCGAACGAAATGAATCGAACTGTCAGTGTCAGTGTCAAACCCAAGCGTGCCAAACAGACAGTGACAGACGTCAAACTTGTCCAAACCTGCTTGATCCAGAAAACAACAGAATTTTATTTTTAATGAATTGAGTTTGTGAAAGAACAAATATTTATTCCGCGAAACAATAATTGTAACAAAACAAGGTGATGTTAACTGACTGATTCAATACCGTTATCAAGAGAACTGATAGCATTAATTGCGCTTACTAATGACTGCATAATGCTGGAAGCAATTGGTAAGCTTTTATGATATTACGCCAGTTTTAAACATGACGCGGGTAGCTACGTACGTGTTCATAGATTTAGAGACCACCGGTCTTCCGAAGTTTGAGTATAATAAGACGAGAATTACTGAATTAAGTATGGTGGTGGTGAAACGAAGGCATATTTTAGACACAAGACCGGGGGCGGCGCCGCGCGTGCAAGAAAAGCTAACACTGTGCTTCAACCCTCGCAAAGCCATTCACCCTGGTTGCTCTGACGTATCAGGCTTAGACAACGACCTACTGGAGCATCAAACACCCTTCAACATGAACGTTTTCAACACTATAAACTCTTTCTTACAATGTTTTGAGAAACCAGTGTGTTTAGTTGCACAGAACGGTCACGATTTTGACTTTCCAATCTTAAAAAATCATTTTGAGAAGTTGGGAGTTAGTTTGCCAGATGATATCTTGTGTGCCGATAGCCTTCATGGGTTTTATGACATTGAATCTGAAAGAAATCGGGATAACGCTGGTAATGCGGGTGTGTCTGTTGTTGATCACAAAACAAATGGAGTAAAGGCTGATGAGTCATCTGATGACCAAAAACAGAATAATCAAACATTTGATAAGGTAGTAGAAGAACAATCAAGGTCAGACAAAGAAATAAGCAATGGTTCCAATACGCTTTTGGAAGAGTACAAAACAGAAGAATTATTGAAAGATTTTGAAGAAAACAATGATTTAAATAATCAGCAAACAATGCAACAACAGAATGAAAGAACACCTGTACAGAAACCGGGGGTTCCAAAAGTAACAATGAGTATAAATACAGGTAGACGAAATAAAGTTAGACGAAATATATTCTATAACAAGTCTGGCACAGAGCTGAGCAAAAAGCCGCCTATTTCATACAAACTAAAAGACTTTTATGAGCGTGCTGTAGGACGACCCGCAATAGAAGCTCATCGGGCAGAGAATGACTGCATCATGGCAATGGAAGCTTCAGTTGCAATAGCTAAAGAATTTGTGGAATGGGTCGACAATGCGGATAACCAATGCAAATTCAATGAAGTGAATGCTATGAAACTTGGTGTGCCACTCGGAGACTGATGCATTGCCAAATTATTAAGGCTGCAATACCTATATACAATAGCATAAGTGTTTATGCTATTAAAAACCATACTTTAGAAGTATGCTCATCTGGTAGAAAGTAACATGTTTTTGTGCTAATACATAGCATGTGTATCACAGCTGTATTCTCATTTGGAATTTTTTGCACATGTTTCTGTCTTTTTTAGAGTCATATACTCAATTTATAAGAAAAATTATGTAAAAGTTCGTTTTTAAGTGCATTTTATATAATTTACAACATTTTTGTAATGCTTACTATTTTATTTTTTCATATTTTGCATAATGAGGCATTGTTTTTATAATCTAAAGAATAAACTTTGTGATCTAAATTCTTTTTACTGTAATTTCTACAAATTCTTTTATTTAATGCTTTGTATTCTTGTATGATTCTTGCACATAAGTCATAATTTAAAACTAAATTGGTGTTGATGAAATTAAATGAAATAATTTTATTCTGGTCTGTCGTCTGTCTGTCAGATTTAAACAAGTTTTTTATCTTATCTAACATCTTTATGTCTGGACTTTTCATCTACGAATTTCGTGAAACTAAAATACAAGGCATGCCTGGACTGGCCTTTTGAGGAAATTGTCATCATCAGTCAGTATGTTTGGCCCTGGGCCCAACTAGGCCCTAGAATGCTCTTATGCTCTAGAATATAGGCCAAAGTGAGTAAAAACTAGTCTGAGGCTTATTTAAATAAGGGCTAATTTTTGATCTCTTAATTATTTTTCCATATGGAAATCTTTTGACGCATTATAATGCATTCAGAGATAAAAAGTGCATATTTTTTTATAAAATGTTGTATTTTTAGAATAAGTAAATATTTAATGTGTTGTGGAGTAAAAATTAAATTCATAACAAAAAGAAAATTACTTGCTTGTTGGTTAATTTTTTTTCCTAATCATTTATTTTAGTAAATTATTAGCTGTAATTAATGAATTATGTAGGTAAATAATGATTATATAAAATAAAGATAGTTTTAAATTCATATAAACCTATGCTAGGTATCTAAATAAATAAAAAGTTAATATTGGATATTTGTAATGTTTTCTATTTTTAATAAATAAAACTTGTGAAATTTCTCAGAAAAAAAAAGATCTCTATTTTGAAAATTTGACCAAAATTATGTGAAAAACCTAGGAATAGATTTAAAATACATATTTGCTATTTTATTTTAAGTTTTTAATGTAACATTATGTTTTAATTTTAAAACCATTTATTATACTTAAACTACTTATATGTAAATAAATTTTTATTTTTTTATTAACGGAGTTTTATTTCAACCTAGCCTAATTTGTAATAGTATGGATAAGTTTGAAACTGAATACTTCGAGATAACAATATCTGGTTCTTATCAATTTTGTTCTTGTTAATCTATCAGGCTGACCTCCTTATAGTATTGAAAATACAACATCTGAATGAGTAACTTGTGACAAGAAGAAAATATGTAAAAATATGAATATGAATGGCTATAAAAAAGAGGCAAACCTAAGAAAAGATGGAAGGATTGTGTGAAAGATGACGTATCGAAGGAACACTGAGATGACGGCTAATAAAAAAACTAATTGAGTATCTCTGGATAACATTCATATAATGCCCTTTTACACGTTAAGTAAGCCTCTCATACGAATATGAACTTTATTAGTATAGCACTAAGGTTCATATTCTTCTGAAACGCTTGTTCAGATTTGCAAAATAATAAAAACAATAAGACAAAAAATAAACAATTATATAAATACCTTACACATATGAGTTGGAGATTACCTTTTAAGCAAGGAGATGAACGATATCTTAATGAAAATACGGTTCATAATCATTTGAATCGCTTGCTTAGCGAAGCAGTCACATCATTTCCAAATACAGTACTGTCGGTCCAGAGTTAAAGACTAGTGGTTGCAAGTATGATGGCTGAGCATGAGGTCTTGGGTTCGACCTTCGGGTTCGGCAAAGTGTTATTGGGTTTTTCCATGTTATTCATAATACCAGCCCTAAGTCTAAATTTGCAGTCGGTTTATGGGCCTTATTACATGGGACTTAAAATGCGGGTATCGTGGTTACTCCTCTGCTAACTTTTTTGTGGAATACAGGTAGATTTTTAATTATTTATCAAAACAGTAAAATATATGAATACAATTGAGACCGTAAATCTAATAAAATAATAACAAATACGCTTTCCATCTTACGCGATGATTATTGCAGACTACCGCTCTACTGATATCATACTAACGCCTCTATATACATGTTTCCAGGTCTCCTGGTGTTGACTGGTGTGCTGTGGGGGTGTACCAACCCTTTCATACGACAGGGGACGAAGGGGCTCCGTGACGTCACTGCCACCACTGTGGGAGGACAAGTCTGGGCAGAAGTGACCTTCCTGCTCGGGAATTGGAAGGTAAGACTTAACACTATGTTGCATTCCCTACTAGACGATTAAGAAAATTATTTTGACGTCTCGGTAGAAAACGGTCCGCTCGCCTATCGCCTGAAGAACAACGTTGAACGGTTCACATCCATAAAAAAATTGCAGCCTGACAGTTGCCAAATAAAATACAATAGACGTAGATATATTTCGTAACATATTCCGCTTAACTATTCCTCAAGAGTCATAAAAAACCCTGTAAGAAATTGACACGTGTTTCACCTCTCAACGAGGCATCCTCAGCATGACGATTGACCAATCGCGAACCCAAACACGACGTGTTGCCACGTCGAGCGCAGCGTCCTCTGCGTTCAGCGCTCGGCGTGGCAACACGTCATGTTCGGGTTAATCGTCATCGATTTCTTACAGGGTTTTTTATGACTCTTGAGGAATAGTTAAGCGGAATAGGTTACTAAATATATCTACGTCTATTTCATTTTATAATGGATTTCCGCAAAGTCACGCCTGAATCAATTCACTAGTTGTCTAATAAACTTGGCAGCAATTAACATTAGTCTATAATCTCGCAGTACGTGCTACCATGGCTGGTGAACCAGGCTGGATCGCTGAGTTACCTGGCCGCAGTACAGCGAGCGCCGCTGTCAGTGGCGGTGCCCGTCGCTAACAGTCTGGCGTTTGTGTTCACCGCAGTCACTGGGGCAGGGATCGGCGCTGAAGAGCCTCTGGATAAAAGTACGTTGTAAAAGCCTAATACACGTAGCCTTAATTATGGTTGAGTAGTAGCATATCAAAATATACTTCGACATAATTCGAATACACTTCATTCAGTGTTTAGGGTTCCGTAGTCATCAAGGAACCCTTATAGTTTCACCATGTCCGTCTGTCTTTCGTTTCGGTTGCAAAAACAACTACAATGTTAAGTTTGTTCTTGGGATAAACATCCTGACTACGGAACCCTTCATTGTGACTGGTTCAACACGCACTTGGCCGGTTTTAAAACCTTAATTATTGAACTAAATATTTAAATGAAATGGGAACAGAAGTAAAAGTAACTATTAGGTCGGATTAGCTATTAGGGACTGCCCCATTGGTCTTGTTGTCGCAAGCGCTGCTGCAGAAGGTCCTGGGTTCGATTCCCAGGTCGTGCAGTGTTATTGGGCTTTTCCATCTGGAATTTCCCAGTAGCAGCCTGGAGTCTAGAATTTGTGCCCGATGGTAGTGTGGTAGTGTATCTATATCGACACATGCAAACTACGCATCAAAGACCTGACGTCACATAAAATCCTGAATCGCGCAATTAGAGTTTACCGCGCGATGGACATATTATATACAAGATTCCAACATCAATCGTTGGGCAGTTGCCCGCAAGACACAACACCCATCTGGTCGGAGGATCCCCCCTTTTCAATAGAGGATGAGTGTACTTTACACCCTGTTCCTCATACCCCTAAAGTAGCAATAGGCTCGTCCCTGTTACATGGGACTTACACATCACTGGCAGCTTGCGACCAGTAGACCAACGCGGCAACGAGCCAGTGAAATATTAACTAAACTATTAATTTCCAGGGTCTATCGTGGGTATCGTGCTGATCATGGCAGGCACCGCTCTTTGCTGTTTTGACGACTCCAGTTGAAGACACCGGCAGCAAATATAAGTTAAGCTAGAACCTAAGGTATGATTCGTTACGACGCTACTAATAAAACAACTTGTATTATAGTGTGACCGAAACCGCTCTGAACCGCGCGATATGTATGTGCGCGGCGAGAAGCCCAGCCACGCATTCCTAAGGCGCGGTAGAGCGGTGTCGGTCAAACTGTAGCACTTATTTACTGTGGACAACGCGTGAACCTAAATACCCATGGTCTTTAATGGCCGAGGACCTTAATATAAGTGGCTCTAAATATTTTTGGCTATTATTATTTACACATGCCACGAAATCGCCGCGCCGGCAACAATAACAAAACAAGATTTAAAATGTTGAGTATCTTTTTATTGTGTCATTAATATATATTAGTTTCCGCGAAATGTATTTTACAATAAATATTAATATTACAAAATAAGAGGCATATTACAAGCGTTTTGTTGGAAAGTAATCAGATTACAGTATTATATGAATTGGTTGGTATGTTATTATATGTAGGTATATTATTAAATCGGTAAATTGATCGGTGTACTTCTAATCAGAATAGCTACTAAGTGAATGGAATAAATGTATTAAATATATATATATTTAATGGCTATTTTATTATACAGTGATTATATGGATAATACTAAAGTTCGCGTTTCAATTTTCCTCCTACAGCATGCCTAGTATATTATGACGGGTGGCAAAACTCGGAACTAAATTTTAATGAGTACTTACTGAGTTAAGAAAATGGCGTTAAAAAACAGTTTATAAAACGTCGTGTAGTTAATGCGTTATTTTAATGTAGACTTAACGTTTATAATAATAAATATTACCTAAAAATATCTGACTAGTGATCTCTATTTTACAGTTAAATTGACAAAAACATAATTATTTCTAAAATTTTTGGTACAATTTAACCTTAAGGTTCGACCTTAGGTTTTTAGTTTTTGGGAACGTAAGTAAATAAATAACGGAGACAGACTAAACTATTTTAACCCTTTGCGTGGGAACACTGGATTTTTAGGTTTTCATTGTACAATATTTCTTTGTTTACACTTTCATTACGTTTAATTATTTACAATTATCCTACACTTGTTAACATCTTTCGATTTATGTCAATTACCTGTAGGCCGAAATATGTTTTCTCATAAGTTCTAAATAATAACTTTCACATAGATCTTTTTACTAATAAATAAGACATTTAGGGTGTTTTTAATATCGTGCGGATTTCATCCCCGCACGCGTAACCCCCGCTTTGGAATACACACGGGCGACCTGCGTCCCGCGTGCGTATTCCGCGCATTACAATAAAGACTTGTATGAAAAGTAAATTTGCGTGGGTTACGCGTAAGGGCAATCCTGAATGCGTCATGAAATCCGCGTGATAATAAAAACACCCTTAGTAATGGTATATGAAGCGTGAACTTTTAAGAGATCTAAAACCTGAGATTGATATTATATCAGCGTGTTTTTTCTTTAGCCACGAACTTAATCTCTGTATGAATTAATCAGGGTATTGCACTATACGGCCAACAAGGCCACCTAACTGATAAGTAAACGTAACTCAACATAACATAAGACCTAGGTATAGGATATTAACAAAATAATAATTGTCTCCATCACTTTCAACTACTTACTAAATTATTTACAATTTAACAGGTGCTTATCGCCATACCATAATTACTAATTAATTATTATTTTTAACTAAAGCACAGTATAAATAAATTCAATAATATTAACAGTCAAAGTCGTACAGTGTGCCCAGTGTATCTTAGTACCCGGCGAATTAAAACTAAAGGCAGATTTCCCTAGTGGCTAAGATTTGCAAGGCGGCTATCAATCAGTAATCTATCTAAGTAATCATATCAAGTTAGGTAGCTGTACGCAATGGTCGCAGCGAGTAAACTAGTTAGTAATGAATGTTTATTACCCCTCCGACCTGCAGGGTAATTGCGTAACAAACTTGAAGGGGTGATAGACGTGCGAGCAAGTACGCGTACGTATTGACTCGGCGAGCTTACTCGCCCGTGATCATGCTAAGTACGCGGACGTTAAAACCGCTGAGTAAGTAGGTACGTCGGTTTGAAATTTTGCTCGAAGCCCGCTTTGGCTCGTATGTCTGTCATCGCCGCGAGCTGCCAATTTGACAATGACATTTTGAGCAAGCTTCACGTGTGTCACCGACAGCGAGCCGATTATGGTCGCGAACTTAAAAACTGCGTACTGTAGGTACGCACGTCTATCACTCACTTTACAGTAGCAATGTATTTCATTTTGACAGTCCAACAACATTCATTTGTATTGTTTAGCAGTCATTTTTTTCGAACATAATATGTAGCAATGGATTAGGTAGGAATATCCTTGATCAGATTGTGAGTAGTGCTGCACTGTAATTGCGATCCCTTTAATTTTACCTTTTATATTTGCATTTTGTTGAATTGTCAAAATTCACAACAAAATCCGAATATGTTATGTAGGTAGCTAATTGGGGAGCTGGACTATTAAAGTAGGACCTATGTGCGAATATGGTTTGAGTGTGTGTGTATATGATGGTTATAGCAGAAGTTATAGGTAAGTACTTCAAAACTTTTTTTACAACACCTTGCTGAGCACTCGTATATGAACTATCTCGCATTTTCTAGCCGCTTCCGCATCCGTGTCCAGCGCTAATCATACCTACTTACTAGTGCAGTCATGAACCGACCTCTTACCATTAGCCTGCGTTGGCAATTAAATTTCCAGACATTTAGACAAATAAATGGCTTTTTAGAAAAATAACTTTAACTTCTACACTTAAAAGTTAATTTTGCGCTACAAATATGACTTTTTCATTAGTACTTGTCATTCTGAAATCAACTTAATTTACACCAACATAAAGTTGTTATTTGTTTAAGTAGAAATAACATCAATTGGAAACATTTAAATATTAGTAGTTCTTAATAACTTCGATGGCTTGTTGTATTCGCTGTAGCGAAAGACGGAGGTTGTTTTCTTCGACGGAAAGGTTCTGTCGCTCGGCTAGCAGCGCACGCGCATGGTCCGAGTCGCGGGAAGCTGAGCAGGTTATGTGTGCGCCCTCTATTTTGAGGGTAGTGTTGCGTTTGTGAAGTTCGGCTATCTCTTTTCGGCGAGCTGGAATCACATAATTAAAAATTCAGTAAAAAAATTATCACGACCTTTTAAACTGAACTAAGTATGTAAGCTTGTTAAACCTACAACTAGATAGATAATTAATGGGAAAGTAGTAGTAGTAAATCTGAGTAGGCTACTTTTTGCCAGCAGAAACCATTGAAGTAAGTAAAATTCTGAATAGGTAAGTTTTGATGTAGATCAACTAAGTTAGCGTTAAACAGGAAAACTGGCCGCCATGATTTCGCCATTGGGAAGCTATAGTAGCGCGATAGCCGCGCTGCAGTCGCGTGGCACTTTGCGGCAAATTTGCAGGCGCCCGAGGAAGAAACAGATTTTTTGGTTTCACCGGTTGTAAGTCTCGATCCCGTGGGAATATCGGGATAAAAAGTATCCTATGTCCTATTCCAGGTCATAGTCTACCCCTGTGCCAAATTTCATCCAAATCCGTTCAGCCGTTTTAGCGTGAAAGCATAACAAACAAACAAACTCACTTTCTCATTTATAATATTAGTTAGGATTACCTGCATCGTATTCATTATAACTCTTAACCACAGCTTCAGGTTCTGGCCACGACGGTTCTTCCACCTGACAGCACATGTCTCTCGTCTTCCCCGAAGACGATATCTCCTCAAACATCTCTGTCACCCCCGCCGCCGAATTCTGCGGCTCGTCCATAGATGTCGCTTGCGTCGACGTCGCCGGCGGACAGTCTTGCGTCGATTTCAATGAAATTATCTTCGAAATACTAGGAATTCTAATCTTAGGATAATCTTGGTACGGCTGCTGTATCTTTATGCTTGGTTTTTTAATATTCTCACTGTCAAAACCAGGGGTTAAGTCCCTTTTTCTTGTATTGGGTGCCTTGAAAAGTTTGACACTGGTGTCGGCCATTTTGGATAGGCGGTTTAACTCTGAGAAGTTTTTCTCTGCTAGCACTTTTATGCTGTCATTATTCGCGTCTCCATTGGAAGCTGAGTCTAGTCTCTTTTTGATAAGGTTATTATTTTCGTTGACGCATTTCTTGATTTCAGTCAGTAACCTGAGTTGGCAGTTAGGATCAAACCCGAGGCGCGCTTCCTTGTTGTTATCTTCTACATCTGGGTTGCTGTTGCGACGTTTTCTTTCTTTTAATATTTCTTGCCATACATTGTCGTATCCTGAAATTGCAATGGGACATCTATTATGAAATATATTAAAGCTTTTGAAGCAGTTTGCAGGTGACATAACTCTCATCAAAACTTCTATTACTAGTAGATCAAATACTGTGGTTTTATACAAAGTGGCTCATTAATTTAAATATTCTGAATGTCGGTTTTACCTTCTTTATACTTTTGTGTGACTTGTGTAAGCTTCAACTTCGATAGGAACAGCTTCTTCCTCTGTGTCGCGGTCCTGGTCTCTTGTTGAACATCATCTAGTTGCTTCTCTCCATAAGCCACGTCTCGAACGTTATCCACTGCCTCCCGGTGCCCCGGTGTCCCGTTGTCCGGTGCACTGCCTACGGGTGGTACATTGAGCAACACGTCGAGACGACCCACTGCTGCGTATGCTGATGCTACTGAATCGTTTCTTAGCACCTTGTCTTGAAGTTCGAGATCTTTATCTGCGAATATTTTGGAAAAACAATGGATCTAATTATAACACAAAATCTAGCATTAGTTACAAAGCCAGCGTGAAACAAAATGTTTTCGTTTAATCATGTGACTATCATATGTAATGTCTTTGTCACATTAGTACTTACAAAAATATGTACGTTTTTAAAGGAAAAAATAACATACCTTTATATGCTTCTAGTGTTGCTAATCTAAGACCAGCCATGAACTCAACCTTCCCTTTGTCGTCGTCAGCTTTAGCGCCATATTCCTCAATGATGTCTTCGTATATTCTCAATTCTTCCTCCCCGTAATCATCAGTGTCACTCCCGCTGCTGCCTTCATCTGTACCTACTTTAGTATTTGCAAATTCCCTATATATCTCGTTTTTTACCTTATCAGGTGTAATTACATTACGAATTTCAGTCTTTTCCACCTTCTTGGTATCAGCTTTAACATCTTTTGTTTCACGATTAGACAGATACTTTAGGCGTCTCAAACGTTTCCTTTTCTCATAATTATCTAAAGAGCTAATCTCATCAATATTATTTATTTTTGGTCGTATATTAGTTATTACTATTTTAGGTTGTAACTTTGAGTCCATTTGATAAGGGCACGCTATGTAAAGCTTGTCGTTTGTTTTGGACAAATCTAATTTTTTGGGAACTTCCTTTTTTGGGGCGATTCTTGGGACGACTGGAGGAACAAATTTAGCAAAATCTCGTTTTTTTGATGGTGGTTTTATTTTTTCAGATTCCAGTATCGAGGAAATTGGCACTTGGTAAACGATCTTTGGGCTTACAATAACCGTTGGGTTAGCTTGAATCACTATGTCAGGCTTAGTTATTGTTGATAGATCCCGAGTTTGTATAACGCTGTTGGTAGGTTTCAAAACATGAATTTCTTGACTCGCTGCTTCTATAATCGGTATTGAAGTTTTAATTTCTGAACTACTCTCTGTACTTGGTACAGTAGCTATTTCAGGTGCTATTCTGCTACTTACTATTGGCGCTATTTTTGCTTTAAAAGCTTCAGGAGTTTGTGTTACTTTAGAAGTATTTTTAATCATCATGAAATTAGTGGGAATCTGTACGTTGCTCAAGTATACGAAGTTGTTGCAAGGTTGTAAAACAACGCTCTTAGTCTCAGTTGTCGTGACTTTTTCAGTCACCTTTTTGTTTTTCAAATCTTGTTCCTGCAATGTGCCTTGAGATTTCTCCTTCACGACTATTTTGTTACCATATATTTGATTCTCAGTGATCAAATTCTCGAAATCATTTTCGTCGCTATTTTCCTGGTGTAACCGTTTCAATGCAACCACTTTCGACGAAGTGCTTTCGTTCACTACGTCTTCCTTACATTTCTTACTTTGGTTTGACAGTCGTGAAGGAGCTTGCAGGTTTTTTGGCTCGAAACTAGTTCTTTGTAACAATACTTGCGGGTTCTGCTGTATCTTAAGCATCATCTTTGAGTTCGAACTGTTCTTGTTTTGAATGAATACTATTTGATTTTTTTGCTCGCTATAAGATGTCTCCGGTGGCTTGCTGAAATTTACCTTGCTTGTTTCAATATTGATTGGGTTGAATATGGGTCTGGGTAATGTAGGAGAATCTTTCACTTCAGCTGGTGGGTCAGCTTTTGGTTCGGGCACACGAAACGGATTGTCCGTTTTGTTAATAGCTTCAGCTGCATTAATTAAAGTACCTATATTGCTATTTGATGTCACACTGGGCTTTGCTTCTTTAACTTCAGGTTCTTTCGTTGCCGTTTTTATGATAATATTACTCTGAATTTCAACTCTTGGCGACTCTTTGGAGAAAGCAGGACTGTAAGTTTTCTTTGCTAAAGAATTTTGGAAGGCAGTATCGGGTGGATTGACGACACATTTCATATCAATTTTACTTATAGGTATACTGGTTTTTAAACTGAACCTTGGTTCTGGTTTCTTTTTTAACTCTTTGTTTGTGATTTGGGACGGGATCGTGACCGTGGCTCCTGAACCCTGTGCTAACGACGTGATGCTCATCTTTGATTCAGTACTTTGTGTTTTACTGGCATCAGGTACTGATGTAGCTGTTATAATTTCTGGCGTGAAATGTTCTTCAAAGTCAGTCTGTGGTTTTAAGGTCTTTTCGGGAGGTTCCACATCAGTACTTTGTTCTTCAACCATAGGCGCTGGGAGGTTTTCTTTGGGCATTGGTGGGAAGGGTATGAATTCAGGATTCAGTGCTTCGTTCTGTATTGGAGGGGGAATGCTCGGTGGAGCTATTGGCGGGTAGTTTACTGAATTTATTGGCTGAAACGCCGAGTATCCCGGTATTGAGTAAAGATAACTTCCGAAGTTCGGGTACCCGCTATCCACTTGTTTCGGTGTCATCACGCTTGGGTTCGGGTTGGGAATAGATGATGGTGAGATCTTCGGAGAATGTGGGATAGGCTTCGCAGGAAGGAAAGCTGGTTTTTCAAATGTAACAGTTTCTTCATGCTTGTATGGTTCTGGGGGTTTCGGGGGAATGGGGTCCGGGGGGAGGGCTCTCTCCTGCTCCAGTGGTGCTATTGGGGTGGTCGGCTTCACGGGAACAATCACTGTAACGTGAGAAATGGTGTGTTAGAATATGTACATAATTATACAGTATGTTAGGTTAACGAGGGGCATACTTTAAGGTAGTGTAGTAGATACTCATAAACGTGAACATTTATCGTTTACAAAATGATAATTAAAGTTGTTCATTTTCATCAGTAGGTAGGTACACTTCCTTAACGGTACCTTCTTTTACCTAACACACTGTGTTCTGTGAACATGGTAAGTTTACTTACAGAGTGTTGGTATTGTTTCAAGAACTTATTGATTATTTTTTTACTATGACTAAAAAATATAGAAACTTATCTACTTAATTCATTGATTGTTATGTTACGTTTTATAATGATACACTTTTGGCTGATTTATTAAGTCTGACTGCATGTAGGTAGCCTTTATTCAGTATCTGAAATGTTAGACTGTTCCCTGTCTCGGTACCGGTATCATTTTGGTGTAGGTTAGTACAGATTCAGTCAGGAGACAATTCCATTCGCGTCATTGTGATCTTTTTTTTTTCTGGACCATAGCTACCTTTGGTTACGGAGATATTGACGGTCAAAGTTATAACTTTTTTAGACATTTTTTAAATAAAAATAGTTTTAAATGCTATAACTTAATTTTAAATAACCCCACAAACTCTGAACCGTTGCATGCACCCGTAAACACAATGTTTTGTATGCGTTACGTTGCGCACTGCCATAAACAGCGATTTTTCACACCAAACATAAGACTTAACTACAGAATGCGTAGTTGACAGCTATGCGATGAGTCTTTTTACATCCTGTATACCGCTCCGGCGACAAAAAATTTCGCCCGAGCGGTCTAAGTATAAAAAAATCACGCTGAGCAAAAGCCAGTTGACAGCTTATGAGTAAATTATATCATTTTGTACCTAGGTGTCGATTGCAGGCTGCCTATCGAAGGCCTTGCACCATTTTTCTTCTCAATACGTTTCTAATATTAAAATAAAATAAAAATTTCATGCTAAGGACAGGAATTAGGGAGGTATGCAGTCTAAACACACACTAAATATAACGTGCACTGAATAATATGCATTAGGGAGAGCCAGTGCCCTGCATTACCTGACCCCTCTACAAAGCAGAAGAGGGGGCGATAGTAATACAGAACACTGTCTACTTACCTAGGTACTTGTTCTGCATTAAAGATTGGCCAATTAGCGGCTGCTTTAATGAAATCGAGCACAGATGGCACTGGATGCTGGCCTGGATTGACATCAAATATCGATCCAGTGTCACTCCCGAGTGCTGTATTTCAATCAATGTAATGATATAGCAATACTTATTTGTGTCGGCATTATGGTCGGTATAGTTCATCTGGTAATCGCTTTATCACCCTAAGGTTGAATATCACTTCCACGTCATAAAACGAACTGCGGGTCAATTCCCTTATTTTTAAGAACGTTAACATTCGCATCGCATTCGCAATCTGTCAAAAAAAACATCAACTTACCAACATTTTTGACAAGTTTGACAGATTGCGACTTGAATGTGAACGTTTTATATGTAAGAGAATTGGCCCTAAGGTCTATGGTATCACGACAACTCGACTCCGAGATAACTCGACCCGGACAACTCGTCCTGGACCACTCGACCTCGGTCAATTCGACCCCAGGGAAATTTGACCCCGACAACATGATCCCGAATACTCGGTCTATTTATTTGTCTATGACAGGTAAATAGTTTCAAAGTTTCAATTTTCTAGGAATTGTTCTCAAAAGTGGTAACGCAATAACGAGGTCGACTGTACCTACCTAAACTTCTCACTTTTCTCAGTTCACGTTACGTTTTCGCAATATGGCAAGCGTTCTAAAGCGTATGCTTATGCTGATAGTATGAATAGTTTTATGATACTTACTTATGTGGTTGGGAGGTAACATGGCCCTATATAATTAGGTAGGTATATAATATAATGACAAGCCACACCTATACTACTAGGATAGCAACTTCATATAGTATAACTTGTAAAAAACTGGAAGCTAACCCCAACATAGTTGGAAAAAGGCTAGGCAGAGAGAGTAGCTTCTTTTAATGCTACGGCTACATTTCGCGTTATCGCGAATTTTTCTTCGTGCGCTCTCTCTCGCACACCCCTCGATTACTCGCTGAGCAATAGAGAGGGCACGAAGAGAAAAGTTCGCGATAGCGCGAAGTGTAGCCGTAGCATAAGCCATACCGACCAGTTAGTATCGTTTGAAAGTAATAGGTATTCTAGTTGATAATAATCGCTTGTTGAAATAGGTTCCTGGCTAAATAAAAACCATTACACACATAGCCGCACGGGTCGATCGAAGGGTCAGTTACGGTACCATCCATTACATATCGAGACTCCTTCGTGCCTCGGAAACCACGTATTAGTTCTGGCTGTCATTCGTCGATCTTTGAAAGTCGTTATCGGTAGTCGAAGCCCAAAATTCTGACAACCAGTTTTATCAAGGGGCACTGTTGTGTTACCCAGTAACTGAGTCGTGGAAATAACATAGATAGTCAGACCATGTAGGTAGGTTTACCTATTACTACGGTATTCAGCTGCATCCGGTTTGATTGGATCTACTTAGGCATCTTCGTTTACAGGTAAAATTACTTTCAGATCTATGTATAAATAAATCCCTATTTCCCTTGGTCACGCCATCACGCGTGAACAGCTAGACCGATTTCGGTATTTCTTTTTCTGTTGTGTTTGTTATTGTCAGGAGAAGGTTCTTATGAAAGACAAAATTAAGAAAATTGCGCGGAAAATTAGAAAATTTACAGGACAATGTCTGTCGGGTCAGCTAGTTCTTTACAGAAATGCTATAATAATAAGGCCGCGTCCTATTTAAAACTGATCGTCACCCACGAATACGCGATCGTTGCGGTCATATGTCACTTTTTGTTCGGAAAACCGGAAAGCGCTCTAAAGATCGCTTTTAATTAAATAGGATACGGGGTTGGGCGTTGACAGAGTATTCTATACTCTGTCTACGGGGTTAGGGCTTGTCATAATATTACAGTCCGATTGTCGGGAGAATTCGTTCCTGTCACCTGTCAGTTGGACAATTTCTAGTAGTGTTGGCGCCACTGTTTCCGGCGACCAAACATAGCGCCAGTATCGCGAGTCAAGCGACGCACCGTGGCTCCAGTGCTGCCACCTGCGTCGCACTGGACGTTGGAACATTGCTGGCGAATCACTGGCTACCTGCATCGGCTGACGTGACTTCGGTGGGGATACCAAGTCTTTAAATACCCCGAGCAAGCGGGTGGAGGGGTCACCCTATCCGACCCTGATGACCCCATCACCCTCCTACAGGAGAGCCGTAGGGAGACCAGCACCTTACAGAGATACAAACACAGACGCCTACCGTCATTCCGACCTCGCCGTCGAGGTCCAGTACGACCACCGCGATCCCGATTAAATTCGTCCCCCCGTCCCTTGTCCGATGATGTGCCAGCCCGCGCCGAAGCTGAGCACGTAGCTTTAAATTCTCCGATTAATAATAATGATGATAATCCGATATTGATCCAGCCTGTCCCGTCTTGCTGTCCTCCCGTCAGTGACGCCCTAAGCCGAGGTTCGTACCCCACAGGGGGTGCCCTTAGCGAGCGTTCACTTAGTATTAATTTAGAATAGTTTGTTATAAGCTCCTGGCTGGAGGCCCTGAGAGTAGTTCTTAAGGCAGCCACAGGAAAGTCCGGTTAAGTAGTCATGATTTCAGAAATCAACTACGAGATGCCATAGTTAAAAAAAAACAACAAAAAAAGGTGGAGGGGTCAGTTCACTCGCGCTAATCGTAGAATCAACATCACAATATTATCTTATTGTAATTAATTAATATTAGTTGTGGAATAAAAGTGATTAAAGTGTTATCCATCTATTTATTCTTGCTTTAAGTAGACTGATCTTACAGTAGTATTAAGGATCAAATTCGCAAAACACATATTCGAAACTGACTGGTGTCAAGAACGCAATCTCTCGATGGACGAACTGGTAGATCGTCGCGATCATTTGTCGTTCAGAATATCGGAACGCGCCCTCCGTCGGCGCGACGATACGTTCAGGTTCGCCGAGCAAAAAGGATCGCGACGATCGCGTATTCGGACGACAATCACTTTCTATTAGGACATGGGTCAACAGTAACAGTAGAAGAACATGGTTCCTACTCTCAAATTGGCGACTGTGGCGGCTCCTACTGCCGGATAAATTAGACGGCACCCGGCGCCGATTACCCATGTATATTCTGTGGTGTGGTTTGACGGTGATTGTCGATTAGACAGAATCAGACAGAATTAGTGCACCGAATCGTCTCTACTATTGTCGGGTTATTCAGTTTACCCACCCCAAAAAATCTACCCTAGCATGGATTCTCGGAAACGCATGTCCGGGAATCCACCCTAGGCCTAGTTGAATACACGGAATTTGTACGCTTAGGATGGATTCTCGGACATACTTTTCCGAGTATCCTATACCTTATAGTGGATTGTTTGGGGTGGATAAACGGAATAACCCCTATGGACTTAGTCTCTGGGGTCAGCTTGCCTATGCATTTATAGATAGTTAGGTACCTACTTTAGTTCTTGCTGCCTACTTACCCAGCTTACTTAACTACTTTGGTATTTATTTTTAAAGAAAACTAGCTTCACCCTTGGAATTTGTCATGTATCAATAGAGTGTATTGTTTCCCTTGTGAACCAATAATATTAAATCTTGTTCAGAGAGAGAGAGAGCACTATAATATTCAAGCAATGGCCTCATGTGTCATACACAATAGCTATTCCGTATTTTTGTGTGGGAATCGAACCCGCACCGCGGCCCAGCAGCCATAGATAATACACTATATAAATATCCAGCAGCCAAAGAACTGGGTCTATCATGATATCCATGAATTATTTATTACAAATACCTACTTAAGTAGGTTTTTGCGTGTATTGCCGTTCGTCCCACTGGCGGGACGAACGGGAATTAACCGAATACGTTCCTCAATTTCATATTTTATTTTCAACATACTTACACACACTATCAAAGAGCGAGTGGATTCATGACTTCTCGTCAAAAGCACAGCAAGTAGAGCTCCTCGTACCTCGAAATTCTTCAGTCATCCGCGCCGTAGCTGCTTGAATATGCACGAAGCACGGATCTATTATCTACGTGCCATTTAGAGTACCATTTTGAGAAATACACGCGTGAATGTTATGTTCATTTTCGTGAATAAGTAGGTACCTACTGTGCATAATTATAGCCTGCGTTAGCCTACTTTGTGGTACCTGTAGATACGCCTTTGAAAGGTTGGCCACCTGTTGCTTTCATGCCTCTGGAATAAGTAGGTACCCATTAAAAATCAGTGCCTAAATTGGGAGAGACAGTATGTATACATAATATTATGTAGTAAAAATCCTGTGCGACCCCATCAGATTGCGATAAATAGGTACTTTACGATGACCTAAAATACAACCGAAAATCCGACTTGTAGAAGGGTTAAGAAGTCTTTATGAAAACGGCTTTAAGTAGGGAAACCACAGGTGGCTGCACCATATTCTTTAGATTGCCTGGGCTGTTGGAGATGAATAATTGATGATTAAACGAACTTACCTGAAGTGAAGTTCTATCCCAATTACACGAAGGCTCTGTCCGAAGAGATCATGAAAACTATGTAGTAACGCGTAGGTACTGCTATCCAACCACTAAATTTGAAATCTACAAGATAAGCAAAAAAAACATGAAACAACTAGTGGTGCCCTCTCTCGGTAACTCATTTAGTTTAAAGTAATGGTCCATGGTTACCATACTAACATACATAAAACGCATTATGGGTTCTCATGGATCTAGTGATCGTGAGTCTATGGGACTGGGAGGGAGTTGATCTCTTCGGACAGAGCCTTCGTGTAATTGGGATAGAACTTCACTTCAGGTAAGTTCGTTTAATCATCAATTACACTCTGCTCTGTCCTCGAGATCATGAAAACTATGTAGACTTTGAAAGCCTTGAAATGCGTTGTATGTGAGTATGTATGTAATGAAATAATAAGGTAAGTATTTAGTTTTTATGGCATAAAAACAAAAATAATTTAGTTTAGGTAATCATTATAATAATAGATAATACCAAATAATTAGCTTATAGTAGGTACCTACTTATGTGAACAAATATAATAATTCTGCATGATTTTGATTACATTACAAGGTACAATTACTAATTGTAAAAGATTAATCTATGTGTTTAAAACAGACAAAGCGAAATCATTGGCATTGTCTGTTAACACTGGTCTTTGATAAAACCTGGCAAATACAGATGAAGACCCACTCCAGCCAGCAGTTTTTCTAATTAGGTCTATGGAGACGCCTGATTTAAGGGCTGCTGAAGTAGACGCATGTCTGGTGGAGTGGGCCTTAAATTTATTAGTATCAACACCACTGTCACATAAAACATTTTTTATCCAGCGGCTTAAAGTTTGCGAACATACAGCTTTATAAGGGCTTTTAAAGCTAATGAAAAGATATTCTTCTCCGTCTCTAATTGACGCAGTCTTTGATAAATACGACCTAAGTGCGTTTGCTGGGCAAACTTCTGGTTGCTTAATAAAAAATGGTAGATGTAGACAAGGTTGTGTTGAACCAATACATGAAGTTTTAATCAAATCTGGAATCTTAATAGAGATATGGTTTGAATTAATACAAATATTGTTAATATTTATTTTCGAGATTGTCTGAACCCTGTGGGCCGTGACTAATGCGATTAGGGTCACAGTCTTTTTGGTAAGACAATCCAAGTCTAACTCATCGTTGGGATATAAATTCGATAAGTAATTTAATACAATAGACGGATCCCAGGTTTCATTGTATTTAGGTAATGGTGGTCTAAGTTTATAGAAACCTTTAAATAAACGAATTATTCTGTCATCGGATCCAATTTTTGATCCAATTATTAGAGATAAAGCTGATCGATGGCTGTTCAAAGTTCCATACTGGGCTCCGTCGTTAAAAAGCATTGTAAGAAAATACATAACATTAGGAACAGAGGCTTCATAAAAATCAACGCTGTGAGACTGACAAAAAAGAAACCACTTTTTTAAACCCGTATCATACTGTTTCATAGTATTATTGGAAAGTGAAGCATACATAATATCAATAGAAGAAGGAGGGACGCCTCTTTTCAGTAGTGCCGTCCTGAGAACCTGCCTACAGCCAGGGTAAGCCGAGGTGGTGGTGGTCTGTGGGAACAAGATAAAAGAGCTTGGTCACTCGGTTCAAACAGGATAATTTTAGATACTAACAGGCTTTCGAACAATGGGAACCACGGTTGTGTGGGCCAGTATGGCACCACAACGATGCCTTCAGCCTTATCGGTAATTATTTTCCGGAAAGTCTTTAATATGACAGAAAATGGTGGAAATGCATAAAAATTAAGATTATTCCAATTCAATGTAAAGGCGTTTACTGCGTAGGCGTCAGGGTCTCGTTTCCATGACACGTATAAGTCGCATTTTCTGTTGATTCTTGATGCAAATAGATCAATAGTTGGTTTACTGAACGTGTGGACGATTTTGCTAAAGGCATTGTTACTTAGTTCCCATTCAATGTCTGGATGTGTGGCCCTAGATTCCGCGTCTGCTATTTCATTATTTTCCGAACTAATATAGGAGGCGAAAACGTGTATATTTTTCTCTTCACACCACTGCCAAAGTTCTTTGGTAATTCTATTCAAATGCGGAAATCTAATACCACCCATTCGATTAATATAAGATATGGCTGTGGTATTATCAATGCGCAAAAGGATCTGGCAATTATTAAGCTGTTTGGCAAATATCTTAAGGCCAAAAAAGGCTGCCATTAATTCTAATAAGTTAATATGCAGGTCCTTTTCTGCAGTACCCCACTGCCCATTTGCAGTCTCTTTGCCACATGCCACCCCCCACCCTGATTTGCTTGCATCAGAAAATATTTCAAGCACATATTTCTCGTCACGAATAGGATTAACGTTATTTTTAACAGCATTAAGCCACCAAATTAAATCTTGGTGAACATGTAAAGATATATTCATATAATTTTCATAATTATTATTAGAATTTAATAACGCTAGGTATTTACACCTCTCTAACTCTTTCGTATATAGCCAGCCGTATTGAATAGCTGGGCACGCCGACACAAGAAGACCCACCAGGTGAGCGAGACATCTGATCTTGCAACGCTTCAGGGTCATAAAATTATGAATTTCATCTGTGATAAGTGTCTTTTTTGTGTCTGTTAGTCTAATATGAAATAACTCTGTGTTTATAATAAAACCTAGATATTTACAACTGGTTTTCGGGGTCAATGAACTTTTTTCATTATTAATAACAAATCCCAAAGATTCTAAAATTAATTTGGTCATTCGAACATTTTCTAGACATTCCTTGTATGTTTTTCCAATACAGCATACATCATCTAAATAAATAGTTGATACATGGCCTAAACTTCTTAATAATGCCATCGCAGGCTTAAGTAGCTTAGTAAAAACGTATGGGGCTGTGCACAAGCCAAATGGAAGCACGTTAAACTCATAAAGATTGTTATCCAAACCTTGGATAGACGGTATTCGGAAACGCAAAAATTTTCGGAATTCTTTATCAATTGGAATCAAAAAATATGCGTCCTTTAGATCGAGTGTAGCTAGATAGTCATTCTTCGAAATTAATTTTACTGTAGTGCGGAGATCTTCTAATTTGAAATGGTTTGTATTTATAAATTTATTTAGGGACTTGAGATTTAGGATAAATCGTTGTCTTCCATCTGGTTTGGGTACAAGAAAGGTGCTCGATATAAATTGACCATAACATGATTGACAGGGCGATATTGCTCCCATGTTTAATAAGTCATTAATGATCTCCCCATAGGCTCTCAAATCATATTTATTTAGGATTGGTGGTGATGGCGTGTGATTTTGTAACACACATGTATTGAAAGGTAATTTATAACCTTTAACCCATGATAAAAGTACTGCATCACTAGTGATAAGACGCCATCTATCGTAAAATTGCGACAAACGTCCTGCATGACTAACCGGTTCTATCGGCGGTTCGGTGCGTAGGTCTGTGAGCGCCTGTAGGGTCCGCGCGGCTGCTGCTGCGGCGGTGGAGCGCGGCGCTGTTGGCGCTGGTACTCGGGTCGACTGTTCGGCGCAGGCACTGTCGGACGTCTCGCCACAGCTCCCGTCTGCCTGCCAAGCGGCGGAAGTGGGCGTCTTGCGTTTAAATTTTGCGTTTGGTTTACAAATCGTCTTGAAGGGCCAGGTGCCGAGGCTCCAGTTTTCATTTCCGCGCCTGTTTTGTTTATTGCTTTGGCAGCTTTTAAAACGTCCCCCAACTGACTGCCAAAGAGGTGGCTATCTATTTGAGTTGTATAAAGGTGATCCTTTATCTCCTTTTTAATTGACGAACAAACAAAACTTCTGCGAATCATCGATTCCGTATGTTGCAAGTCACATGCCAGTTTGCCAGCGTCAGTTAACGACTTAACAAGCTTCATATTAGTATTTTCGGTAGATAAAACATGTGAAAGAGCATCTCCTAGACAAGTGATTATTAAGGCAATTTGTTTTTGTTTATTTTCAATCGCCTTATCTTTTTTGTTAAGAACTTCTGATAACGCTGCTTTCACTTCTTGATTAAGTATAGGAGCGTCAATGTTTTTACAGTTTTCTGGAATGTCATGTTTTACAAAAATGTCTTTTTTTACATCCTTAGAAAGGCCATTTGTCGCTGTATGCCCCCACCTGATAGCCAGACTTGAATTAAGGGCTGGGCCGAACCTTTTATCTCTTAAAGGAGCTTCTCCTAATATTTCCAAAATATCATCTGGCAGAATGTCTTCAGCTTCGCTGTTTCCTACTATTTGCACGTCCTGATCTGTAGCAATGGGTTCAGATGACACATTTAAGGAGGGTGCCACATTGGG
Organism: Lithophane socia; assembly: GCA_947522985.1. NCBI lineage: Eukaryota > Metazoa > Arthropoda > Insecta > Lepidoptera > Noctuidae > Lithophane > Lithophane socia. The sequence continues at coordinate 970,803 of OX383273.1, read as the reverse complement.
ATGCTCCAAAGATATATTCCCCATGTCGTTGAGCGGGACCACTACCTCACTAGGAAGGTCTGTGTTCTCTGTGGTCTCAATGGACTGTCGGGATAGCTCGGGAGACGATAAGCGTGCTTCACAAATATTGCTTCTAGGTGGATCGTCTGTAATGGACGTAAACGGGCTACATTATAGCTATGCTTGTGTATCAATAATCCACAACTTAGCGTTTAAACGTAGGTAATAATTATCTACTACAAGTGTAGGTAGATCTATAATAAATCATGACGGAGGCATTCCTCTGTAATGCTCACAATCACATAAAATAGCACTGGTATCAATCCCTATGAACTGTACACAGCCTTGTTGTTATAAAATGGCGGACACATTCCATTAAAATGTTCACGACCAAACAGGCAAAAAGGAATATTCAAAAGAAATCATTACGGAGTCATTCCATCGTAATGCTCACAATCAATATTTCATAGCTGGGATTAATCCATATAAGCTGTTAACAGCTTTCTTGTTATCAATTGGCGGACACATTCCATATTTAAAATGTTCACGACCAACATAGACTTATTTATGTAAAAATGTGGGTAGTCACCACATAAAAAAAAATGTTTTCTTCCTATTGAATAGTACATAATTTCACTATAATTTTTTATCTCATTTGTACTTACCTAAGGTTTTTAACGAATCTTGCGAAGATGAGCGTTGTCGATGTCTCTTCTTCAATTTTTTCTCGATCTTCCTCATTTTTCGATTTATGTAGGCCTCAATATCTTCATCACTATTTCGTTTTTTCGGCATAATGATAATTATATTATTCTAGACGTTGTTTAAGATATAATACGTTTATATACTTTATCCAAAAAACACTTGAAACTAGTATATTATTAATAATTTGAGAGGAACGAAAAAACGTGGCGGATAGCGGAAGCACTAAAACGCGAATGAGTTACCGAGAGAGGGCACCACTAGTTGTTTCATGTTTTTTTTGCTTATCTTGTAGATTTCAAATTTAGTGGTTGGATAGCAGTACCTACGCGTTACTACATAGTTTTCATGATCTCGAGGACAGAGCAGAGTGTAATTCTCAGATAGTGCATACACGTGGTGTTAGGTCTACTTTTGAGAATGAGTGCCAAACTCAAGGGGATATCTATCCGTTCATTGCCTATTTATTTTTCTTGTAGAATTCAGATATTTATTTCTATACTAACTAACCTTAATTTACATGCTTAGATGTGACTCTTTGCCTGCACCTGCACGCGACTTGGTAACACTTATCGCAAATAAAATCTAAGTATAGATATTATAATGTTTGGTTGTGTCACAGATCCCAGTAAGAACAATATAGCCCCCTACCCAAATAAACACACCAGAAGATACTTAAGTGTAGTAGCAAATATAATATGGGATTAAATGAATTATTATTATTACATTGTCATGGAATAAATATGATTTGATTACTTTTACCTAACATTACGTGGAAGCCACGCCGAAGAAGAATCCTCCAAGAAAACCGACTGAAAAGCAGCTATTTTTCCTCAAGAACTGGAGAAACATTTCCATCCACTTCTGGCTTTCTCCTGCTGCCTCTTTAACCTTGTCCCAGTTGACATAGATGTATCCAAACTCTGCCGCGAAGTGGAGAAGAATTATCCCGCCCCCGAGGCCGAAGGCGGCGACTCTCCCTACCCTGACGATTGACACGCCCGAAACCCAGCCCGTGAAAGTCCCTAGTATCAAATTCTTGGTCGTATTACTCTTTATCCCGTCTATTGTGATATCCAAGAACGATGGGTTCTTCTTTGGGGTGACAACTGTGTCACCCTGGCTGGCAATGTTCTGAATCTCAGTGCTCAGTACGGGCCGGGCCATTGGCGTGCATTTTTTTGGTTTGTTATGCAGCTTTAGGTACAAAATTGTTGCTGTTTATTTGAGAATCCACGTGCTAGTTGCACGTTCACCGTGTGTTGTGATGTGATTGGATTTGGTCTGATACTGTTGACAGGTTCTGACAGCACTGAGATGACTTCTTTCCACTGACAAGTATTTCTATTTGACAGTGTTTCTTTCACTTAGTATTTTAGTATTTGGCGCTCGAATAACGTTGACGGGCCAAACAGTGCCCTGTGTGGTAAACATTTGTCGATAGAATATATTTGTGGAATTGTTTTGTGAAATGCAAGTATTAAAAAAACAAGATGGCGGCGTTAGTTCCGATTCTGGCGAAAATAACCTTGTAGCGCTTATATCTCGCTTCTTTCTCTTTCACTTTATCGTAGCATAGTTATGTCTGTGAATCTATGTGCGAAAACCTCCGAGAGTACCTATTACACCGAGATGAAAACTAGGACCATCTATAGTCATGATTTTGGGGTTCGATCATAAATTCAAGGGAGTCGTGTTTGCGTACCTAACACCTAATAATTAACTGATCTTTGAAAGAACTTCAAAGTTAATTTTACCTGTAAACGCTTCTTGAAGTAGGTAGCTATAAGCTATAAGTAGGTACCTACGTTATGATAAGAAGTCTATAGGTAAATACTTCGACACGTCAATCGCCATAATTAAAACCTAAATAACCACTCAAGTGTGCAATGACTAAATACCAATGCGACGACTTGGTCCTTCTGTGTCCAGAGGCCTTTACTCAGTCTAGATATTATTATTTTTACTGAAGGAGTTGGGAATCGAACCGAACTCCTTTCGCTCGGTAGAACTCATCTCTTTTTCCAACTCTCTAGCCCATTCAACGTTTAAAACCGGGCAAGTATGGTGAGTTATTAACTTCCATGGTCAAAAATTAACCACGAAGTTGTTTTATTTTCTGAGACAAAATCTAGTACACACCGTTAAACAGTTTGAACAGATGTTGACTCACACAATCATAAAACGTGTCTTGCAAGCGTTCTAAAACCTCATCCACACCCGGAACATGTCGACTTATATCAGGCACTGAAACATTTTTGTTGCCTTGTAGGAACGTATTATGAAGAGTAATTGTTTCAGGGCAAAAGACAGATGACCATAGAAAATAGCAACGAAACAACATTTACAAAATGACATTGCAATATCCAAAAAACGTGCCAAAAAACGTACACGTTTCCGGTTCCTGTTACACAATATGTTTTGCAACATGTGCCAAAGTGCGGACAGAGGTAAGGCTTGTTTAGTTATTAGTAGTTTTTGTCGCTCAGAGTTCATATAGACGTAAAATATTGCAAATATGTAGTGTTGCTGCGTTACCTAAAAGCTGCACAAATACTAACTACATGCTAACTTCAAGCTGTAGGAACGGGAGGGGTGAAAACAAAAATAAAAGTGACTACGCGAGCGGCGCGGACGCGATTTACGGAAGTATCGCTACCTCGCCGACTCGCTAGCATGCACACTATTAATTTCATTGAATGTATTTTTCAATAAAACCATATTTTTTCACTTGTTAGGTATTGTCCATATCATATCTAACTATTAAATATAATATTTACATGACATATCGGACACTCGACACTTGGAATACGACAACACGCCGTCCGCCTAAATGCTGCTCGTGATCGAAAAAAAGATTGAAAAATATTGAACACCTATTAAAAGCTAAAATTAATAATAACTATCTAAGTTAACGTATAAAGAGGTTTTTTTGTTATAAAATTTCGTGTTTTTTTTTTTAATTCAATGTTCGTTAAACACTGCAGTCGTCGGTCGCGCGGGGTCGTGGTCGCGAATACTGCAACGGGAATCAAGTCTTATCACAAATGCAGTAGAGTTCAGTATTGCGAAGCAGATTGCACGCGCGGCCCGTTGGGCACAACTTAGAGCTACTTAAGTTACGATGACCCCGGACGAGCGAAATTACAAATAAAATAAGTCGATCGATATGTCGCGGGAGCCGGCGCCGGTCAGTAAGTACTAGCCGACACACGCGCGACATACCACATACCTACGTATATAATTCGTGCATTATCGATCGATACATTTGTTTTTACATCTAGATGTATATATAATTTTAAATAACCGCACATCCTATCTAGTTACAGTCTGCGCCGGGCAGTCGCTTATTCGTCAGTTTGATCATAGCGGAGTTATAATTACAAAGTGTATATTATCTTAGTGGCGACTTTAGTAAGCGTAGAGTATGTGCACCGTGTCGCCGCGTCCGCACTCACACTATACACTTGCACGTATCGTGCGAACATAGCACTGAGTTGTACACAGCATTGTTGCGTTAACATTCACTGCATAGAACGTTGCGGCAACAAAGCTGTTTTACAAACAATTTTAATAGGGGACATTCTATTTAGCATAATATAATGTCATCACAATAATATTAATTTTTATTTACACACAATATCTTACAAGTATATAAGGTAGATGTCCGCGCGGCGACACAAAGTATATAATGTAGGAACTCGGCAGTTCTATCGTTTGGCTTCACTTTGTCGTCTTCGACCTCTCTCTCGCACACACATCTAAAGAAAGAGACAGTACTATAGCTGTTGCTACTCAATTTGACGCTTTCTGCCAGTAACATAACGTATAAATTACGTCGTATTGAGAAGCAACGACTACAGTGCACTTCTATCGAAACTGATCACTTGTAATTAAATAAACTAGATGTACAATAAGTTATAAACATTGTGAAGATTACTTTAGCGTGACAAACTTCATCTTATTCCTACAGAAGACTATACCTCAGCATTTTGTAAAAAAAAAAACAAAAACAAATTGATTTTCATATAAGAAGTGTGATAACCTAATTATACCAGCAAAAGGTAAACTTCAAAAAACAGTACAAAAACAGAATTATTGTCTCACAATATCTAACTAAAAAGTTATTGTCAGTTTACAATACCCGTCAGATCAAGTTTAAATAATTTGACGCGAAACTCAACTTTATTCCTTTGTATATACCATCACTAATCGCCAATCAGTAGATCTATTATTTTGGGGCCGAATAGAGACTTGGCAGTCTGAATAGTAGCAGTGCAAGAAAGAGATGGAGCTATACAGAGCGAATAGCGACATCTCTTATCACTTTTACGCAGACTTTGATACTTCCCTATACATCTTCAAAACTCAACTTGAAACAGTTATTTTTGGACATAACAATCATTCTATTCACAAATCAGTAAAAATCAACTATCCAATTCAATATAGAGCTTACTCTGAACCTACTGAATTTTATATCATTGAAATAATTACACATTATATGACGCAAATATGCTCAAAACTTAATATCTTTATTGCTTTACCATTATGTGTAATGATTATTGTGTGTGAAATCATAATTGAAGTGAAAACATCTTTAGAAGCGTTAAGCGATTTTTGGTAGGAGATTCGCTTAGTACTGGGCTGTAGAATATAGATGGCGCTAATACCTGTTAAGTTCTCACTTCTATCGTCAGCCCCCATGTCTGCCAATTTTTATCATACAAAGCTGTCAAGCCAATAAGGTATAAACATGTCGGAAGACACAACAATTAATTCAAATACAAATAAATAACTTGATTTATCAATCGGTTTCGATAAAAGCACACAAATGAATAACAATAGTTTAATCAATGAATTAACTTTCTCGCGTTTTGGAAGATACAATTATGGAGTACAGATAACACTGTAGGTTTCAGTCAGAAAGATATCAGTTGAGCTTTTTACGTGAGGCTTATTCAAATAAGGATATCTAATATTTTTTAGATAGGTTAACGATATTAACAACCAATCGTATAATGAGATTTGAAGTAATTAAACAAAATAAGTCATTTCGGACTTATAAGTTCAGTTACACATGCTTATTAAGAGATTTAAACAAATAAAACGTCGGGAGGTGTCGTGGGACACCCTGGGATTGGAACGAAGTTACTTTCGCTGTATATTATGTATTAATCTGTATTAATACATATCGAAAGTTTTTGTTTGCCTTCTACACTCACGACAATCTAAGAAGTCCGTTTTGACGTTTCGTTCTCGTACATGTAATAAAACGTTATGCCTTGAGAATCAGTTTTAAGCGATGTAGATAAGTCGTCGATTACACTCTCTAAGTATGATCAATTGTTATGTCTCGAGAATCAGTTCAGCATTTTTATAGCTGTCAAAACGGACTTCTTAGATTGTCGCGAGTCTAGTATAAGTTTTTAGTTTTTTTTTAAAACGTATACTAGATGGCAAACAAAAACTTTGGACACTTGAAACTTGAGATTTTGAAGCTGACCTTTTCGGGTATAACGCTTTGTCACGTGACGATTTCTACCAGTCAAGTCCTACCGCAAGCCGCGTTAAAGAACTTCGTTCCAAAAATACCTCTAAGTATACCAAATATTTAGGTAATTTCTGAGATACCTACTTATTTATAATGCACCTCTAACATTGGGTTACCAAACACCCAATTTGAATAATCTCCAATTAGTTTTAAGACTCACGTAATAACATTTTGCGCGTAATCAATTTTCATTTACCTTTATTAGACTAACTTCTGATATCTGAAAGCCTAAATAAGACTGATTAATAAATCTCCTGTAAACTGTGTTTGGTTAATCACAACACGAGAATCGACAGCAGAATTTACTGATCCGTATTTTTATAGGCTTTTAAAAACAAATCTTCCAAAATAATAAAAGTTGTTTTTGATAAATTAAACAGGAGACTAAGAATTGATAACATTTTTAATATCTTAAACGACTAAGTTCTTGAAACAATCAACTTTACATTTGAATATTACGCAAAAGGTAAAATATTGGAAGGGAGTGGATAGTATTTTTTGTCAAAAGGGACAATTTTTGCAGTCATAGTAACGAAACCGACCATTCGATAAGGTTGTATAGCAATCCGACACGATACGTGTGACTTCGCACGTCATGAGCATTGTGCCGTAGGATTTTATAAACATTGAAATAAATTTTGAATTAGCAATCTTATTGGCGTCCGTGTAATGCTTTAGCTATTTCGCTAGCCCTTCGGCACCATAGTTATCGGTGTATTTTTATAATTTTAAGTATACAGGGTTATTAAAAAGAAATACACAATCTTTTTGGAAATCATTGATATTATTATTTTATTCTACGGTGATTAGGCCAACGTCCATACTACGTTGAATACGCCGGTTCTCGTCTGATCCCCGAAGATTGATAGCATTTAAGAGCTACCGAATATTTAATAACAACCCTGTATACACATGTCACATTTCACCATGTCTGATTGCTAAACATGGCTAACTCGCTATTGTCTTTGCATTTCCTAGTGGCAGTGATAGCAAAGGCCTTTTGACCATAATGTGTCAAATTTTGTAATTTTATTTCAATAATTATTACTCTATTTTACAGCCTATACACAAGTTTCGATGTATCATAGTCTGTTGTAACTAGAAATATTATGTCGCAGATTCAGTTCTATCTTTATAGTGTGTGTGACATAATATTTCTTGTCACGGTAAGAAGTCGGCTCGATACATGACATACCGGGATTAGAGATTCGAGTCCGCATCACACGGCATTTGTACGTTGATGACCGCATGCGGGGACGGCATAGTGCAGAATACTTACAGAATATTTATTTTGTACAAAATTTTAAATAGCTGTCAATTTTAATTCTATTAAGCGTAATTATTACTGTGGTCAAAAAATGTAGATAAATGTCAACATTATTTAGATTAGATTCTACAAGTTTCCTGCACCGCCGTCCCCGCATGCGGTCATCAGCAACACAAATTGTGTGGAACGCGAACGTTGTAATTTTTACAAAATTCAGGGAGGAAAGACTTTGCAGCGGTAGTGACGTAAGTTCGGGGAGGCACCGCTCTCGGGATCGGGTCGCGGGGTCACTGCGGGCGCGGTCAGGCGGGCGGTCAGGCGGGCGCGGCGTCACCTGCGGGGCGCTCGGGCGGCTCGGCGGGCGGCTCGGGCGGCGCGGCCGGCGCGTCCGGCGGCGGCGTGTGGCGCGCCGTCAGCGCCAGCGGCGCGGGGTGCGGCGCGTGCGGCGCGTGCGCGTGCGCGTGCGGCGCGTGCGGCGCGTGCGCGTGCGGCGCGTAGGGCCGGTAGGGCCGGTACAGCAGCGGCGGCGGCAGCAGCGCGCGCGGCAGGTAGGCGGGCGGCGGCAGCAGGTGGTGCGCGTGCGCGTGCGCGGCGTGCGCGTGCGCCGCGTGCGGGTGCAGCGCCGCCGCGAGAGCTCTCTGTTCGTCTCGCGCCCTCTCTTTCTCTCTCAGCGCGCGCTCTCGCTCCCGCTGTTCTTTCTCCCGTTGTTCCCGCTCCCGTTCTCTTTCTCTGTGGATTTTGAATTGGCTACGATTTAATTAATGAGGTAATTACTTTGATTGATAAATGCTGTTATTGTGAATGTTACAAAATTATAGTTGCTACAGTTATACTCTTTGGACATAATTTTAGAATCACTTGACACAAGTCAGGCACATTTTATACTTTTTGATGCATTTATGTTGGAAAATGAAATGGAATTTTATCTAAATAAATAAAAATTTAATGCTATTCGTTGATAAACGCTAACCTAACCTTTCCTATCAATCGTGCTAAACCATGATCTTCCCCGATTAGTTTTCAAAATTAACGTTTTCTACACAGGGAACATTGGTTATCAGTCATCACATACAAAATACAGCGAGAACAACAACTCCAATCTAACTTATACGAAAACTTGCTGAAAACCTACACAACTGATCTACAAAGACACAAAATTGTAAATCGCTGATAATCTGCATGGTCCGAACCAAGATATTGTCTAGACTTTAAAACGAGACTGACCTCTGAGTTTATTATAGTGGTTCTTATCAGTGTCAGAAAACACCGAAATCATCTAGTTTTAAAATATTATATTTAATTTTATAGTACAACTAATTTCCAGAAATAAAATTATTGTATTATATGTCATGCTAACCTAAAGTACGCCATTAAAGCCCCGAGGTCTAGCCGGGCAATAATATTGTACTGAATTTCATTACAACCCGCAGGTAAATAAGTGATTTGAATTTGAAACCTCAAAAAAAAATTGGTATGAAAACTTTGTAACATTTATTCGATAATCGAATTGCTTTTTATTACCTTGCAGAAGGTGTGTTAGGTATAGTACCTATTCTTCTCGTGGATAAAGGTGTCTTCGTTTTGGACGAGCATCCCGAGCGTCACCTACTACCGCTCCCGAGAGTAGTGTTAACTCCTAAGCGAACCGAAGGAACTAAAACTAGAATCCAGAGTGCAGCGAGGACAGCGCCTTTGACATAAGACACTCCTTTATCCCCTTCGGTGAATATTATAGTATTATCATATCATCATGTATCACCTCTCTCTCTCGCGCTCGCGGTCCCGCTCCCGCTGCAGCGCGAGCTCCTTGTCCCGCTCGTCGTGCAGCGCATGCGACACGTGCGACACGAGCGGCAGCGGAGGCGCGAGCTGCGGGTACAGCGCGTAGGGAGGGAGCCAGCCGACGCCGACGCCGCTGCGGAACACCCGCTCCAGGTACATCTGCTCTTCTGCTGCTAGCCTGTAGGGGTGTTAGTTCGATGTGATTATAACCAATCGAAATATAACCACTTCAATATCTGCTTAAGTTACCGTAAAAGCTCCATATTACAAAAACCAACATTTACTATATTCGTCATTGGTACAACTTAGCATGTGGCAAAAGGACATGGCCAAAAATTGTTAGGACCTGTACCCCAGAATGTACAGATATGAAATCTATGTCTTTCAATAGGGCAGATCTTCAATCATTAAGAATTATAAGTTACATAAAGCTATGCAGTCGTGGAATAAAGTTATGAAGTTTTGAAAAAGTTGATTTTTTCACTCAGTTTTCATCATGATTTTACAATTTATTCATAATTTCCTGAACGTTAAATAGGTTGAGGTGTATATATTTATCTTAGGTGATTAGTATATCATATTATAACTTGGAAAAACTGGTACAGCAGTTACTTAACTTTTTTCTAGCATAGATATATTGGTCAGAATAAAAACAAATAGATTCTTTTATACATTTAATCATTCAATGTTACAAGTACGTTATCCAGAAATGAAGCTGGTGGAACAAATTCCGATAGAAGAACAGTCATATCAGGGGGTAATGATGATGTTTCATGCCGCCTGATGCGTTCTCTAATAGCGATACCACAGTTAACACACGATTGTACAAGGTCCATTTTCCTTACTTAATTACACTGTTTATTATAATTAGTGGTGCACTCGCGTGGGGCTACGACACAATAAAATAAACGTGAAATAAAATAATAACACAAATACGAAGCAAACGAATACCGTAAAGCAGCAACAGCGACGAGATTTGAAATGCCAATGACAGTTATTTGACATTTAACAGATTCATTGGGTGTTGCTAGTAATTAAGTCAAGTAATGTTACAATACACGACGTTACTGTATTTTATCTAAATAAAATATCCTATCCGTATGTATATTTTGACTTTTGATTTATAAAATCATTAAGAGAAGGTTGGTTTGATGGATTACTTTCCCTCAAAAATATAATACATAAATAATTTGTTACGAATATTTTAATTATTGCTACGTGCGTTTAGTTAACTTTTCCTCCAAGCATTGATATTATTAAGTGGCAACATTGAAGATACTTCAAAGTGAAATTGAACGTATAAAATCGCATAAAATTCTTTTAATTTAGTATTTTTTTCAGAGACTGCTATGAAGTGATATTAGCTGCTATAAATTCTTCATTTATTTTAATTAAATTAATTGTATTACTTTTAATTATGTACAGCTTGGGGAAAATTTTGTCCATCTCCTTTATTGGTGAAAGCCTGAAAAACCGTTTTATTTACATGAAACCTTATATTTACTAAAACATAAGATTTACCAATGTTTGGGCTTTTACAGTAATATATATTCCCTGGAAACGAGTGTTTAGTACAGCAACATTTTAATTCTCAGATAATCCGACTATTACACGTCCTTAGCGCCTGTTTCCTATGCTTCAAATGCATCTTAAACAATTCAAAATGCGACGTCTTGATCATAAATTATTATTGAATAATTTGATAGGATCACTAATTTAAAGGCGTTGTTCTAATCTTAAAATGTTTTTGGACAACGAGGGTCACTAAACATGATGTCCTGATAAAAAAGGTTTACTGACGCACCGAGTCACACCACATATGACAACTGGATATTCTATTTATTGTTTATGTGTGTATGTCTAAATTCTATTCTAACATGGAACTTGAAAATAACTGGTGAAATGTGGGTGTATATTAGGAACACCTCTGCGTAAACCTTCGGGGAATACAGGCGAGATGTTATGTGTTATGTAGTACTTAAGATATATACAGAAGCTGTTGGAGCACCTTTATAAATAAATAAAGCTAGATTGATAATGTGTTGCTACCTGTACTGCAGGGCGGCGCTGGAGTAGATGCTGGGGTGCGCGTAGGGTGAGTACGCGGACGGTTCCAGCAACGGGAACGACGCCGCCGGGTGCGACAGTCTACAACATACACAAGCCACGCATTACTTACACGAACACACACGAGTACTCGCGGACAGTAATTGTTACGGGTAGTCAGAAACCCGAAAGTCTAACAACCAGTCTTACCGAGGGGTATCTGGTTACCCAGTAACTAGGTTGTGCCAGTCAGATAGGCAGTCGCTCTATATAAAATACTGGTAGTCATCTGCATCCGGTTAGCCTGGAAGCCTACCGCAACATAATTGGGAACAGGCAGGCAGATGATGACACGGGTACTCTCGGGTGTTCAGCTTGGCTTTCAGAAAGCGATGCCACCGTAATCGTGGTTGACAGTAATGTCAACACCGTATCGGGGTGAATGCCACCATTTTGCGCTTATGACGGCACCGCTTTCGCCAAATTTTTTGCCTTAGAACACGTACCGTTAACGGTTCCTGTTAATTCCAAATTTTTCATACGATCGTCATCGTTCTGCCTTGCTGTTTTATTCCATACATATACATTCTGTTCTTTCTTCCTACCCAACATGATCTTTCACACAAGTTTTCACACCATTTTAATTAGTATTATATACGAAATTGTTACCTTTCATCAGGTCTGTAGGGCTGGAAACCGCTGGTGGGTAGGTGATGCGGCGAGGCGCGCTTGGGTGGAGCAGGCGCGGGCTTGTCTTTCCCGCCGTCACGCTCCGTCGCTGCGGGCCCCGAGCCACCGCCTGCACACTCGTCAGTCAGCAGGGCCCCCGACCTCCCGGGCTGGGGGCCAGCTACGTACGCGCATTTAGCTCTTACTATTCTAACCAAAATTCTAAAGATAGAAAAGTAGAACAAATAAGCTAGATCTTTATAAGGGTCTTTTTTGTTTTATATAACCTCCAAGATGTGATGCTGACTCAAAAGATACCTAAGCTCGGAAGCTGTTACATTATTGACCTCGAAGTTATTATGTTTAGTGATCTGAGAGGTAATATTAACGTTACTTATTTCTACCACTTCAGGTATGTTTTTGTTATATAGGTCAGACGATTAGTCTAAGAACTATTATTGCTTGAACTTATCTAGTCCTTAAAACTTTCGATTTTCCACAGAGGTCTCTTCTATTAATCTCATCTGATATTGTACTAAAGATAGTTGCAAACTTTTACAGGAATTTAAATGTGATTTGCCCAACTGCTTATAGAGCTTTTAAATAATAATATTTACAAAGTCTACTCTAAGAAGTAAGAATAAATGGCAAAATATATAAAAACCACACACTATAAAGAGCTAAACGCAATAAAATCAATAAATAAAATTACAAGTTGAAATTGTTAAAAACATTAAAAATAACAAAATATCGTATCACTTTTATAAACAGGATTAAAAATCTCTTAAAATATCTTAAACTTAGTTATAAATACAGTGATTTTATATGAAACAAGCATTTTTCCCAGATTGACAAGAGCTAAAGGATTTTTCTATAAAAACGCGCTACATAACACAAATCATAACTTTCCCTTACGCACATTCAACGGTCAAAGTCAGATAATTTAAAAAAAACACATCCATTTTTCCACGTTATATACCGAGATATACAACAACGGACATGATTTAACACATCGGCCGGTCAATGTGCCACATGCTCTGGTCAATCCTCACAATGTCTGGTGTAAGTAATATCTAAATTCTAGCGAAATAAGTAGTCGACAATTATTGGTACACGTATGGACAAGTTAACAACCCAACAAGTGCACGATGAAGCTGAAGGAAATAAAAGAAAATGGGATCAGCAGACTAGTAGGGTACTGGACCGTGCTGTTTATCTAAAAAGGTATTCCTAAGCTGTGTGGTAAACGTTTACATTTGATCGATTAACAAAATAAAATTTACATTAACAATATATATATAAAAAAAAAAAATATAAATTGAAATAAATGTTTCATTAAAATTTCTTAGACCCCAAGAATGAAAAAAATAAAGAAGCAATGAGAAACATCCGTTTTGTAATCAGTTAGATGCTCAATGCTACTCCAAAATATTACAAATAAAATTGAAAAGTTTTTTTCTTAACGATCAATCTCATCTCAGCGCCAATCAATGTCAAAAATGTAGGTGAACTAGAAGCAGTTTTGACAGATGGAGATTAGAATGCAACCATTCTTAAATCATCTGTCTCCCTCTGGCCTATTGTGTCGATTGTGATGTAAAGATGACGTTCCACAGTCCAGTACCCGTTCGTCCAAGGTCAGGGTGACTAGCTACGGGTCCACTCACCGTCCTTGACGTCGGGGCCCGCGTTCTTCGCGAGCGTTCGTAGCGCCGCCGCGAACGGGCCGCCTTTGTTGGGAGGGATCTCTGCGCGTTTCGGAATCTTGCTTGCACTCACACCTGTTGACAATGTGGAAAGGTTTATGTTTAGATCTTATGTGGTAGCATTTTGAAAGCCTTCTCTGTATGAGAAGAGATCTTTGCCCTGCGACAATAACAGGCTGGTACTTTTTTATTAATTTCGTTTTGACAGCTGTATTAGGACTTTCCATTTGTCTAAAGACGCCAAATGCGTTAGAAACCTCTCCAGAGTCTAGCATCTCCTTTCCTTCTCCCAGATTGGGGCAACTATCCGCACGAAGTACTCCTATGGGCTAATTAATAATGTTAACAACTTTTTTTTTTTTTTGAGCGTTCGAATTCATCCAATGACTTCTCCCGCTCTGGGCGGAGCGGAAGGGCGTGTCAGACTTTTACTGACTAAAACCCACCCGTGTTCCTTCAGTTGCCTGTTGCCAAGGTCCCGGTATTTCGGGCTTTCCCGCAAATAATGTTAACACCAAGAATCTCCTACAAAGTGATTTCCATCAAAGAACGTACGTGTGTATGAGTTTCGCTTTTAGCGATAGGACCGCCTAGTGTCATCCTATGTAATATTTCTACCCATTCAATTCTATTTTTATTTATATCTGCAATTCATATTGTGTAAATAATAAAGAGTATTCTATTCTAAACCACACAAGGGTAACTTTAGAGGGGCAGCCACATCTCTTCTGCCAAAAATAACAAACTGCGATCGCCAGTCCACCAGGAGTTATGATTATGACAATTACGTTTCAAGCCAATTATTTATTTGTAGTAGATTTTTATGAAATAGGAAAAAATAATCCTGGAGGAAAAGGCAATCAAAAATTTACTTAAGTGACTGAAACCTGCAACTGTCAAGGCTAATATGAGACAATATTGCAAGCCCAAAATCTAATGCACATGCGTTCTGATAACCAAAAAATGCAAGCTTCAAACTTAGCAATCTGTGGAAATTACCTACCAGTAATGAGTGACCTACATTACACCAAGGTACTCTTGTTTGTGCACTTGTTCATTATGAAATGTTGCATCAAATCGGTAATCGTACGGAAGTAATCGAAGGTAATCGGATTGGTATGTTCAGTGGAATTACCTTTACCTCTATTTCGTTTATCTGATCCATGGATGCTTTAATTAATTTTTTATAGACATTATAAAAGGGAAGGAATAAGGGAATTAATTAAAGACATATATAATTTTTTTTACAAAAATAGATTCTAATCTTGCTTTACAAAGTTTTTCTACGCCTTCCGCGTGGCATAATAATTTCTACTTGAAATTGAGAAACTCAGCATGCGGGCTTTTTCAAGTCGATCAAAATGATCGAAGTATCATATTGATTAGGAACGGACAGCTGTCCCTAACGCCGCCGTGTCGAGAATGCCTTCCTACACCAATTACCAACTGTTCGTTTATAATTGCCACCAATGGGAAGGCGGCCAGCTGTCGTATGCCGCATGTTTGAGCTCAGAACTGCCGTTTCATTGGCGTGTTTGTATATTTTTTACGGTACGTCAACAGCAGGCAGCAGCGGGTGAGCTTCCCATCGCGAGTCAATAAAGTCAGGGGCAGAAGTCAAACTTCAAACCAACTCACATTGAAATAAGTTGAATATCACATTGATACATTTATTGAAGCGGTGTTTTGCCTATTTTATTCGTAACTTAACGTACTCTTTTTTGTTACTCCTTTCGACAGCTGGATTATTTAATTTCGGATCCCAAACCAATTTCTAAAATAAAATGTCTGGTGATTCCAAAACGGAACACACGTTTTCCTACGTACATAATATTACTAGCTTCCGCCCGCGGCAAAAAGTGGCCTATGTCGGATGCAGGATGCCGTATATATCTCCTTGCCAAATTTTATCGAAATCCGGTCAGTGTTTTAGGCGTGAAAAGGTAACATACAGACAGACAAAATCAAAAGTCATTTATTCAAACTAGGCTGAGAATCAGCACTTTTCGAACGTCAAAATCACATAAGACAGTCCCCCATAAACGCCGACCCTTCACCACTTCGTAGTGCTTTCGCTGGGAAGAAGAAGTGGCGCAACAAACTCCCCAGCAGCACAGCTGTCTGTTCAGTTAGAAAAAAAATGATTCTTTACAATCATTTTTTTCTGACAGACAGACAGAGTTACTTTAGAATTTATAATATTAAGTATGGATGTGCCTTTTTGTTAGAATCTACAAGTCTTGGGTGTTTCTGGATGGGTTAAGGTGCGTCTACAAATGCACCCACAGACGAGGTCAAATTGACTAGAGCAGCAACGTTCAATTTATTATAGCTTCTGCACATGTATATTTATTGTGGTAACCACCGCAACGCGCTGTTTCCACCCTCCGGTAATTATGTTCACACTTAGTTAAATATGACGAGCCGTGGTATTGACGTGACGCTCAACATTGTACACAATACGGCTGGATGCTATTATTACAAAGGCTGATTGGTGATTAAAAAGTTTCGTACAGCGTTAGTACGATTAAAAACAAATTGCCTTGTAATGTTAATACCAGCCTGTATGTCCCGGGACTATTTCTACTGCACAGTAATCTCATACGTAAAGATCTCATACTCATTAGGACCTATACACACGACGTTTTTTTAACCGCCTTCGTCCACGCGTAGACGACGCACATTCTATGAAACAACATCCTTACATATTATAAAACAAAGTCGCCTGCCGCGTCAGTCTGTTGTCCTGTTCGCGATAAACTCAAAAACGACTGCACCGATTTTCAAGCTGTTTTCACCAATAGATAGAGTGGCTCTCGAGGAAGGTTTTAGTGTCCTATGTCTAGCGTGGACAGCGATATGCAGAGTTGATGAAAAAATATACTAGGTACCTAGGACATTCAATGGTCTCCTCCTCAGCTTATAAACTCACATGGGTGCGTCTATCTATCAAGCCTGTACTATCCCACCTGTCAGTACACTTAATAATATGTTCTTGCTAATATAGTCCATGTCTATCAATAAAAGGTTATGAAACTACATTACAGCTACAACCTAGTCTACATTTATGTCATCCCAGCCACTTAGATCCGAGCATGTATTAGCAATAGGTCCTGGCCGTCGCTCCAGTGGACCTTACAATTGACCTCGTGATCAATGTGCCCCCGCTCAATTGTTACTTATGGCGCCACCGACGCATACGCAATCAGATGTATCATAGTTCATATGTGGCGGAATATTATATGAATTAGATAAGTTTCTGTGATTTAACGCGAGAGATTTGGTGACGGGGAGCACAAATAATTTTTAATCGAGAGTATGAAAATTCGTCTCTCTCTTTTCTCAATGTTTTCTTATTTACGAAATTTTGCATCATTAAACAATAATACCGTGCTTCAACATTTCAAGCCTTTCCCTTCAAATATCGCTATCAATTGAATTCGAACAGCTTCGCCATAAGGACCAAACACAGAAACGTATTTGCGAAATACATGACTGCGACGTACCGCTTCGAATCAAGAAGCAGACTACCTACCTTTGAAAATGTCATCAAAATCTACACTTTAGATGCCTCCAATAATCAACTGCTAATATCGATCAAGGGCCAGGTACCACACATTCCCTTAAAAAAAACCACACAGCACCTTCGTGGAAACCGATATTAGATCCAGCCCTTTGTAATTCGGAACCGTACAGTTTCGCGAATCGTTGCTAATACGCCCGTTTGTACAGACAACTGCACGTATATGGTAACAATTTAAGTTTGTCAAAGTCTATATTTCGTAACCTAGCAGGTACCTATAGTATACTACCAATCTGCGTAGCCTTTGGGGTCAGCTTCCAGGCTAACGGATGCAGCTAGATACCAGTATTATATATGGATCGACTACCTATCTGATCTCCACAACCCAGTAACTGGGTAATACGATACGAGTTTCGGGATTCTGACGACCAGTAACGACTGTCAAAGATCCACGAATGACAGGCGGAACCAACGGCTTAACGTGCTTTCCGAGGCACAGAGAAGTCTCGATATGTAAAGATCACCCATCCACGGATCAACCCTGGAAAGCGTAGCTTAATTTGATGGATTTACTCGTGCCGCTTGTTATCAATTAGCCACGGGCTCCTCAATAGTATAGTAGTAGGTACCTTTTTCAATTCATATTTACTTTCTGAGTTTAAAGAAAAACATCGTGAGGAAACCTGGACTCATAGTTAATAATAAAACTCTGAAATCGCTGTCTTGACTCTTGAGCAAGCGTGGTGATCAATGTTCGTGCCTTCTCTGCATGACGAGAGGTCTTTGCCCCGCAGTGGGACAATAATAGGTGGTATTATACACTTGTGTGCGTAGTTCAAATGTTTACTATTCCATGTGGTTGATTGTACATACATTACATGTGGACGCGGAAACAGGCATGCCTATCAAGTTTATAGCCGGTCGTATCCTGTGTAAGACGAAATTGTATGCCTTTTGTGTTATTGGCCATTCTTGGAACATGTTAACAGTAGTGAGAAGTAACGTGATTCAGCTGGCATTATTGCCTTTCTTGAGGTTTTTCCATGCAGTATGATAATTGTAGGCTAGCAGCCACTGTAGTTTTGTCGACCGTCTTGACTTGAAAGGTACTCGTACATACATTACCAAGAGCAGCCTACAACTTTCAGTATACTAACACAAACTGTAAAACATCACACACAAATTGTTCATAAGAGTTAAACCGATTCTTCTCATCACAAACTTTGCACGTATTCATTCCATGAGGGTATACAACATTTTTGAATCTCTTAACTACTCTCTCTAAGCAACACCAGCCAGATTCACATGAATATTTGTACACTAGCTGCGCCCCGCGGTTTCACCTGCTTAAGTCTCGATCCCGTGGGAATATCGGGAAAAGTTTTTCTTTATGTCTGTATGTATTATGTCCTAATCCAGGTCACGGTCTACCCGTGTGCTAAATTTCATCCAAATCCGTTCAGCCGTTTTAGCGTGAAAGCGTAACAAACAAACTCACTTTCGCATTTATAATATTACTAGCTGATGCCCGCGGCTTCGCCCTCGTGGATGACGGTTATTATATACTAAAACCTTCCTCGAGAACCACTCTATCCATTGGTGAAAACATCATGAAAATCGGAGCAGTCGTTTTTGAGTTTATCGCGAACAGATAGACAGACAGACGCGGCGGAGGACTTTGTTTTATAACGTAGTGAAGTTAGGATTTGTGTGCTTAAAATACCTATTTAAAAAATAAGCTGTTGTGACTTACTGCTACGAATGCTACGATATATGCTCCAAACTAAACGAATTCGCTTAGAAAGCCAATAGATCGTCCTCTGGCAATCGAGAGATAATACATATACGTTTTCTATTATCCATCATGTAATAGCTATCCTCAAAGCTCGGTTGTTTGCGAGATCCCACCTGAGCTGGGAACACATTAGGACGGCCATTCCAACGTGGCTGCGTCGTTAGGAAAATGAAACACCGACCGGGATGAATGTCCATACTTTGTTAACGTTACAATTTGGATATTCGAATTCTGGGTTTCATTACTATAGACCGTTCACTATAACTTGTCCCTTATGCTCGCCAGAAACAATGCGGTAGTTATTCCAATAATTATAGATATAAATTGAGTGGCCACACTTGAAAGGTCAACGTGAATAATGCTCATTTCCCGCCAACCGAGTTATCGCCTAACGTCAAACGCCGATGTGAATGCCGTTGTCAAATTCTCGCGATAAGTTGTGGCTACACCTACGGTTAACGTCCATCATCGTGATAATCAACGGCGGTTCCCATTGGTGTGGCCCCAGCAGGCGTAGCATGGCGCTTTCTATCTCTACGAAGAATAGACATAGCTTTTTCTATACAAAGTGACAGTTCGTTTCTTCATTTTTGACATCCACCGTAGAAATGTTTCTACAATCTGTCATTTTGTCTTTCATTTCTAACGATCTTTGTCTACGTCTTTTTGTAGGTAGACTATTTCGGAAGAAAGTTTTCTACCCTTACTGTCAAAATCACACTGACAACCGATAAATCCTATGACAAAACCGACAAAACAAAGAATTCTGAGTCGAATTATGTAAAAGAGTGAATTACGTAAAAAGTGCAGTTGACTCTTTCTACTTTGCTTCAGTCGTACTGTCTACAGGAAACGTAATTTTTGTCTACTCTTCCGTCGACAAAACGGTGCTCATGCTACGCCTGCAGCATTACGCTCATGTTGGCGAGCGATGGAGATATACAGAAATTATACGTAAAAGAGTTTGTTTAACAAGTTATTAAGCAGTCTCAGACTGCCTTGTTGGTCGCAAGGCTACTGCTGAGCATGAGGTCCTGGGGTCGATTCCCATGTCGGGAAAACTGTTATTCGGTTTTTCTATCTGGAATTGTTTAGTAGCAGCCCGGAGTCTGGATTTGTGCCCGGTTGTTGGCTATAGGCTCGCCCCCTATTACATGGGACTTAATCATAACTGGCGAAATGTGTGTGTACTATAGGTACACCTTTGCCCAACCCTTCGGGGAATCAGGCGCGGAGGGGATAGGCGTTATGTATGTATGTTGTAAAAATCAAGTAATAAAAACTAAAACCCAACTACGACTTAAAAGGTATAAACAAGACACCACAGACAGACAAATTAAAAATCCGGAGTCACACGTGTTAGGGCATAAATCGAACAGATTACGTGTGACTCCGGATTTTATGACTTCACATAGCCTATAACCAGCGGACAATCACGACGCTTCTAACGATACCTCATTTGTCAAATTGTGATAAGTGGTTTGGAAGATAGGAGGGAACAGATGAACATACATACATACATACATATACATACATACATACATACATACATATATACATACATACATACATACATACATACATACATACATACATACATACATACATACATACATACATACATACCGGTCAAAATCATAGCCCTCCTTTTTTCTTCGCCGTAGTCGGGTAAAAATATAGACTAATCATCACGATTTGTATGCTTTACAATAGTTTTCAGAAGTGGAAACTGTGTACAGTGTACCTACTTAAAACTGCGTACGAAAATTCACCCTCCTTACCACCTTGTTGACTGGTGATTATTTTTACCACAATAGGAGTCGATCTCAAACAGTTTCTTGTCGATAGAAGACGAGAAGAAACACGGTTCTCATCGACGATTTTATTTCTTGTACTGGCTACCAAAAACCAATCACCACAAAATATTATAAACTTGGTTGTTTCAATTCTCTGGGCATATTTGATCTATTTTGATGTTTTTTTTTTTTTTTTTTAATAGCCTATTGTGTGTCCCGCTGCTGGTCAAAGGCCTCCCCTTTTTCCTTCCAAAGCTCTCTATTTTGTGCGATTTCTGGCCTTGTTGGCCCCGATTTATTTTTTTTATTTATTAAAAAAACCTTCGTATAAACGATCATGGCACTAGTTCGGAGCGACCCTAAGCCGTGTAATACGCTAGCGCGGGGCACATTAATCTCACAGGTCAATTGAAGGGTCAATAGGAGCTACGCGGAACATCACTAACCAGAATAGATGTTACATTTCGACCAAACATCTTGATCATGGACCAAGCCAGTCAATCTGGGGTGTGGCTTTTCAGTAAAAAAAAAAACTTCACAAAGGATAGTTTGAGGAATGGTTATCTTACAGAGCCGTGATAGATGTTGATAAACACACCCAACTTTGAAAGGATAAGTGTTACCATGTTCTGTCGACGGAAGAATAGACAAAATTACAGATAAACAATCACAATCTATCATTTTGTCTATTCTTCTGTCGACAAAACCGGTTTCTATGATGGTCATGCTACGCGGCATACTGCTGTACACCGTCCTTTTGCAAAGTGTGGCGATTACAAGAACACTTACACTAGGTATCGCTATTCTATAAGCCTTTGCACTCAGTGAGATGATCTTAAAAGCATGAAATCAAAGGCGTTCATATTTACGTTACACGTCCAGCTTTCTTCAGTGATCTACTACCATATGTTCACACTGTAGTCTCTGCTAGATTAATTTTATAAATGTCTCTCTGTTACAGAAAATACGACACGAAAACTCTGAAGCAATGTACGATTTTTTACCATGATCTTTCGCTTGCTCGCGTTCGTCATCTCGAACCTTTACGCGCGTAAGCAAGTGGCGGGGGCACATTAATCTCGGGGGTCAATTGCGGTGAATGACGGCCGCGTGGAACATCACTAACAGGAATAGAATTCACACCATCATCGTACAACACTATGTGGATCCCGATCTTGTTAATTTGATATTTGGTTACAACTGGTTTGAGGCTAATTTGGTTTGATTTATATTCATTTAGTACGTGACTCGAACGTTGCCTCATTCAAGAGTACCTGTACGTACATTGGTTTTATTGACAACTAGCTGCGCCCTGAGGTTTCACCCGCGTAAGTCTCGATCCCGTGGGAATCTCGGGATAAAAAGTATCCAATATCCTATTCCAGATCATGGTCTACCCGTGCCCAATTTCATCCAAATCCGTTCAGCCATTCACGCGTGATGGCGTGACCAAGGGAAATAGGGATTCATTTCTATAAATATAGATAGATTTACTATTTTGATGAGACTTGGTTGCTATCGTCGATACTAATTGTATTGGAAATGAACTTATTGCAGTGCTGTGAACTGGCGTTATTGCATCTTGATTTCTGACTCAGCCAGGTATGACCATGGGCACAAGCATGTCCCCTTATTAAAGTTAATGATGTTCATGGCGTTACACACAATTAATGATACAAATGTATCGTCATCATCACTCTTGAAGGATGCCTGCATGTTATTATGTCCAGTACTGTCTTGGCCAGAAACAGACTGAGAAGATTGAACTTTTCAGCTTAGCTTTCATGGTATCGTCGAATTTCATTTGATTTACTTTACCCGTATTATTATATCCTTGTGAATCTGCATTCTTACCTGTAACAAAAAATATATAAAAATTAATATAATGTACTATTCAGTTATTCAAATGGCTATTGACATGGACAAGAAACTTATAATATTACTAGCTTCCGCCTGCGACTTCGCCCGCGTGGTATGTCGATAAAAAGTAGCCTATGTCCTTCTCCAGGGTTCAAAGTATCCCCGTACCAAATTTCATCCAAATCCGTTCAGCCGTTTTAGCGTGAAAGCGTAAGAAACAAACTCACTTTCACATTTATAATATTAGTTAGGATTATAATATCGTAGGAAACAACACGCCATCATTTCAAACAAGCTTATGTACCTAGACGAGCAACTCTACATTATTCATTAGGTCCGTAGTCAAAATTGCTTGCGTTGAATCAACATCGTCTCAACAGGCGACAGTGGAGCAGCCCTAGCAGAGGGTTGTCACCGAAGCGGCGAGCGGCAATTAATTTAGTCTGAAGCGCTAATTTGAGTAGAGAAGTCAACCTCCGGGGGCCGCGACACGTCTCCGTCATAGATTAGATCGTAGGGCGCAGATAGCTGACGTCGGGTAGGTGTTGAAGATAGTGTTGTGTTTGATGCCTATTTCTATTGAAATTGCTATTTATATTTATTAGATGCTCCAGTGTCCCACTAGTGGTAACGTAAATGCGAAAATGTGGCACGCAATCTCGCTGCAACGACAACGCTTTCTAGATAGATAAGGTGTTGCAACTTTGCAAGTGCAATGAATGTCAAAAATGTAAATCCGAAGTCAAGTAGTAAATTCACTGTCAGACAATGCAGTCTAAACCGCTGGATCAAGAAGCATGATATTTTTAATCGTTTGTATCGAAGTACGTCATTTTTGCCGATGGGAAATCCTCTCGGACACACGGCTTTTAAGAGAAGAAAAACAAAAATCTACCTTCTACATACCGCTATAGACACATTTTGTATACCTATACAAAATCTACACGAGAAAAGAAACTCCACCAGATAGCTTCATCACTAAACCACAATTTTAACTCACTGTAGTACAGGCGATTCGCCAGTTTTAAATTATTCATGCCTCCACCTAATAACAGGATAAAGTTACCATTTAATTTATTTATCAAAATATACGCTAAAGTGGAGATTTCAGTTAACAGATATGATAATAAATACAAAGGAAAATCAAATTTTCTTTATCTTCATCTATTAGAAACGTTTTGAATAATTTTCGGATTTAATTTAAAATCTTTTCATAATCTTCACAAGGGTTATGTTACGACAAGTCAAAACATTGGAGATTATATCCATATCGACAGCCCTGGCTCGGATTCGCCTCGCTAATTGGGTAGCGACGGGTTTGCGTGTGTGTGAGCGTTCATTAACACGTAAGTGCGTACGCGTAGAAGCTAGGGTTGTTACTGTATTTTGCGATACAATTTTTTTTTTCATATAGCTGTTCATTTTAATTTAAAGTCAAAAGACAATTATCATTATTTACGCAACCAATTATACTTAATTTTATTCATAGAAAATAATCGAAATATTTGAAACCTTTTACGAAAAACAATTAATTTCTTTAAAAAACCAAACATTTCTTCATCATAAATTATTCAGCCGTCACCGCGCATTTAGTCACATCGCACTCATTTGGCTTGAAATCAAGTCGACATGTGGTTCTAATCACGCGTCAAGAAAAGCTCTAAAGAAACATTTTTATACGTTTTTTAACACGTTCAGAACCGGTTGTTTTTAGAAATAAAACGTCTTGGAGGGTGACGATCAACTAAATATACTTTTATTGTATCATTAGACGGGTGTTAAGGGTAAACGGTGGGTTAATTATTGCTTGCCGATGACGTTTAAGAGGGGGACCCTCGAAAATATTCGGCTGCTTTTGACGATTTAATAAGACACGAAAATAACAGTGTTTTAGACTGGGGTTACTGGTCGTTAATGAGTGTTTAAGTTGGTTTCTTGCTTGATTATTTTGTAACTGAAAACCAAATTGTGGAGATAAACGAATAAAGTTTTCATTCAATCATCTAAGAACTAACTCTTAAGATTTTTTTATAGGATTAGTCTTCATCTGGTGGAAAAAGCATATAAGTATTGAAAGGACAAATTGAAAAAAGCTTCTTATTGTACTTTCTCTTGCTTACTTTACTTTCACCGAAATCCTTCAAGCTGGAAACAAGAATTTCTGCCACCAAGCTAAGCTTCAAGTTAAATAATAATTAGCGACTGTTTAACCATACATGTTTGATGTTTAAACATTCATAAATAGTGGAATATTAGATATGTTTATAATTGAAAGAAAATAAGCACCTCATTGAATACTCACTGTAGCATCATGGGACCTAAACCGGCCACATTAGCAATTCCTGTAAAAGCAGTTCATTTCCTGAATCCCAGCTGTCATTAGCAATTCCTCTAATTTGACATAAAAACAATTCATAATTTGTGGACCATTTTACGGATCTCCGGAGAAAACTGTCAAATAGATGAATTATTTCGTAATATGAATCGCACGCAGATCATAATATATTATGAATTGTCAGTTTGTGACATTTTACGATGATTCATTATATTTTCATATTATGATTCTGCTAAAGTGACCGTTTTAAGCCCACAGCCCTGAGTAAGGAAATGTCCCTGTACGTATCACACGGCGGCACTATAGGCGCAATATTTCAACGTATCTATAGGTAGTCGGCGAGACGCGAATCAATTAGTAGGTATTACTGCATCCCTTGCACAAATATGTCCGGCTGTCTGCTCAAATGCATCGCCACAGAGTATGGTGCAGACAGAATGTATTTTAATATTTTAATTTTTGATTTGTTTTTATGTTATAATTGCGGACGCTTTTAACGTGCTTTGTACATTGTTCTCACATGTATAATTTCAACATGAATGATGTAACCAATATTTTGTAACAATATTTTGATTTAAAAGAGTGTCCGTGGAGTTTCTTGCCCGTTCTTCTCCATAGGTACCTACTACGCTTTGGAATGGGCAACTAGCTTCATATTTCTGACTGACCGACTCTTTGACAATTCAAAAGTGCCTGTAAATAGTTTAATTGAAATAAATGCTTTGAGTTTGAGTTTGTCCACGCCGATAAAATTTGCTGAATGACTTAAGAGGGCTATTACAATTTTTCTTGAGTTTGAGCGTTTGACGCTAGTTTTGATGTGTGATTATGATGATTACGCACACATGCAAACCGGGCGTGAGGTATAAACCAACTTGATCCTTCCCACTTTACTTTTCAAATAAATTAAGTTACTGTTATTTATAGTTCGTGTTACTGTTGTTTTTAGCATTGCATACAACAATTGTTTAAAAATATTATTTTACTTTAAAAAAAGTTAATTTTTTTTTCAAGCAAGATTAGATAGTAGCCTATGTTATTAAATACTTTTTGTTAAAATTTGGAAAGTAAATTCATAGATAAAAAATAGAATTTCGGACGAAAAATTGTCAATAACTATCTGTGTTACGGAATTATTTTTGGTGTATTACTAAATGAAACATAAAAAATTGACTTATACATTCCAAAGTTCAAGATACAGTTGTACCATGGACATTTTTATAAATGATTAAATTACTGTATCTTTGATGTAACAAAGCATCAAAAGACGCCCAAAAGTTAAATTTTATGAAACATCCTTTACAAAGACAAGTTTTTTACTGATTTGTGTAAACAAATTGAAATATTTATTTAAAACACTGTCAAGATATATAATGAGACTTTCTCGGACATATTTTTTTTTAAGTTTGAGGCTATGACTTAATCATAATCACACATCAAAACTAGCGTCAAACGCTCAAATTCAAGAAAAATTGTAATAGCCCTCTTAAGTACTGAAAATTGTGTACATGGAATACATTTCACATAGTAATGGTGGCAACATGCATGCCAGAAAGATGGCATGATAAGAATGCTGATGGCTGTTTAATGTGGAATTGTGGTAATTGCTATAGTCGTGTGAGAGAAGAGACAGTATGTCATAATTAATATTAGGAATGTGTTATACGAATGGGCAGCACCATCTGTCTTAAAATTACTAGTTGCAATCAGCCATCCGTTTCCGAAGTGATGAGTAATGATCTTTTGTGCAATTGCCAACGTGGTTATAGGCAATCGGGAACCCAATAGCTTGTACAGATTTTCGATTTATGCGTCTGTCACTCAAAAATCGGACATCTTTAGAAGCTACTGGTTCCCGATTGTGTGTGTGCGCAAATGTACAACAATCTTGGTCTTTCAGGTCCATATTTACAGTAACAGTATGTACGAGTAGCTATCTACGGCAGCAGTGGGGGCGAGTGATAGAGCGGAGTCGGCGCTCTCGACCGGCCGGGGTTGCGCCCTGGCGTGTGATCGACGTACAAGCGGAGAGCGTTTTAAATTGTTTAGCTATCCGAGAACATTTTGGCATTCATAATTAATTGTGGACAGGTTATACGTAAGCATTTTGCAATCAACAGTCTGTTTTAAACACGGTATTTATGGAGTTTATGAATGTTTTTGCATCTACAGCACGGCCTACATGCTTGAGATGAAATCCGGGCCCCTATAAATATTAGTTGAGGCGCTCTTGCTATGCTGTACCACAATATTATGGTCATAAGTAGTGGTCTTTGTGGTCCATGTTTACAGTAGTGTGACTGCACGGCAGCAGTGGGGGCGAATGATAGAGCGGAGTCCGCGCTCTCGACCTGTTGGGGTGCGCCCTGGGGTGTCAGCGTTTGACCGAGGTAAAAGGGTTGTGGCGGGCAAAATATTTTAGGTTAAGTGTAATTTTAGATACCTACTTTATTGATATTTGTACGCCGTCAACGACAAGACATAGTGATCTATATTTTTATTTACAAGACCTGTTTTTACACCCACCTATGTTTCACAAATAAATATGATGACTGAAAATTGCTAAACAGCAGAGTAATTTGTAATAAACGAAAATCTTCATTCATGTTACGACACTATTAGGCCAGTCACCAAGTAGTGGGGTGCACAGGATACGCTGGAGTCAAGTGGGAAATGTCCAGTTACTATGTTGCTGTTGCGAAGACTACAAACTCTCTAAGTCTCTGTGGGGACGGCAATAAATCTATGATTGCATTGCTTACCCCGCTCCACCCTTTCCCTTGCACCACCGGCTTGTGTATAACGTCTGCGGATTTCCATTACAGGCGCGCCTCCCCGCGGCCCGCCCGTCCCGCGTCCGACACATGTTACTGTTGCGTCACTGATATTTGGATGCCTATGAATAAACTGCCTCAGTGAGGATAGGATTATGCAGTCAGGGCAGTTGAATGGTCAATTCTGGTAACCTGGCTGTATGGCCTTCGTTTTGTTAATTAGGTGGGTAACTGCCGTTGTTTACTTATATCCTTAGTTTTTTTTTGAGCAATGCTGAAATCTGCCAGTCAATTTATAAAGAAGGATCAGATTTTTTCATTTAAAATCCCTAAAGTAATAGGTACCATTAAGCTGTGTGATTTCAAGAGAATCTGCACTCCGGAATATTCTGATGCTAATATAATAATAAATGTTGTATAACTGTCGTATCTGTTCTCTACCCACTCTAAGGGCACAAGCCACGGCAGTCTGTTACCAACTTCATTGGGATCAAGGCGATTACTGTTAGTAATCGTACACCCTCGCCACTTCGGGAGTACCGTGCCCCTCACTACCGCAACGTCATACATAGCTGACAAACGCCGGGAATCACTACTCTAACCGGAACCACCGCGGCTCCCGCAAACCTACTGTAACGCGCCACAGAGGGTGACCGATCCATCCGTCGAGGGGTCAAACTAAATTGGACGGCACACAAGCCGCTTCCGACCTTACGTTTTAGGGCGAATCAATTTCCATTTGGGCGCCTAGCGTCGACGGCGTCACTTGAAAGTGAACTCAGTGGTGGCAACAATAAAGTATAATTTACACAGACACGGATTTCATCGAGATTTCTAAGGGTTGTTTGTTGAAGTAATACGTGATTTGCGGCCTCGACTTCAGAGTTGATTTTCGTTGTTGCGTGATCTTATTGTTTGGGTGGTAAGGAGTATTTTAGATGTATTTTTTATTTTATGTAGATGGTGGTAATCCTTGGTTGGCGGTTGTTCGTCAAACTTTAATTAAAAGTTCGGTGGGTGTCGCGGGGCTGAGTGGATAAATAATAAGCGTCACTGTATTATTAGATTGACGCGTGCGCTCAACTGTTTTGATTTGATGAAACGGCGCTTTTCATCGGCACTATGATTTGATTGATAGAGGGGAGCAGATTGAATTGAGATTCGCTTCGCTTGCGGGAGAGCGCTCTTTGTGTCTACAGGATCGATTCAAGTGAGGGATTGAATTAACGAAAATAGTAGACAGATAACTAGACCGAGTGGAATATTATTTACGTTATTAGCGTGAAGCATCTTTGGTCTTTCAGATTCCAAAATAATGAATCTCTTGGTCCTTTGAGTCGAAAAATAATCAAGAACTAATAAAAAGTATCTAAAAGATTAAACCGATACTGGCAGGATTTTCATAGTAGGTGGTACTTAACAACTTTCTATTTAACAGAGTGCATGCATTAATGCATTTAAAGCAATCACAGATGGACTAACATCCTCGAATGAACCATAATAGTTTATAGGAGCAATCATCAAGTCACCGCATAGAGAACCCTTGCTAAGCCCGACCCAGGGGGATATTTTTATACAATGACCTCCGAGCCGCAGGATAAGGATATCCGCACCGCTTTATAAGGTTAACCGGACAGGGTAGCGACTTTGCAGTCAGGAGCCGGATAATATGTATCATTGAGTACAAGACACAAGTGGAGAAACTGAGAATTGGCTTTAACGGGGTACCTATCAAAAACGGTGCTCCAGATGCCTGAGAGATTTCTCAACGGCATGTGAAGCCAAGTCAAAGGCACATGGGCGGCTTTAAACACACGAACTTTAAACACACGAAAAGAAAAAATAGTACCTATAGAGGAGCACAGTTGATTAAGAGTGTCAGATACAGATTATAATTATAATTGTCCAGTGTTTCCTGGGTAGTCCAGCCTAATCTAACCTAGCTGCCTTGTTAATGTTTTCACCACAAAATAAGTTATGCACATGTTTCGGCCACAATGAGCTTTCTTTCTTTCTTTTCTATAACTTGATATAGCTCGATTCACGAGCCGACACAGGACGGCACTATTTGAGGCGTACAATCAGCAGAGAATGCACACGGTCTGATTCGATGACATAATAATGTTCTATGACTCCTTTATCATGATAACAAATGCATTTGTAGCGATTTTAATCCCTAATGGATACGTACAGTACACACAGTACAGCAGCAAACACATCAGACTAATTTGTCGAACAGTGTTATAACAACAATAGATGCTTATCGGGGATTCCATTGAAACGGTGGGCGTACCGCAATATGATCGTTTCTCTACACGATTTGTAAAGGTATGGAATTACCAATTATGGACTATGGAATATGAATCCGTAGTATTTTTAGATGACCTCGTCCTTATAGGAAGAAAATAACGATTTTTGGACATGTTACTCTTTTCAATACTTCTTGCTGTATCTCCTACAGTAATTTCATGTTCATTTGTACATTTCATGCATTTGTACATTTCATGGACGCACAGGAATAATGCTAGCTTAATTCGAATTTAGCAATAATAATTTATTTTACTGCTAATCTTATTCTCGGAGCTTGAATTGATCGACAAGTGGACTCTTCTTTCGACCTTTGACGATATAATCGACGACAAATGTCAAATATCGTCCATTCATCAGAAGGGTCCACTTGTCTAGTAATCACCGATTCAATTCCAAGACCCAAGACAGACAGACCCCCAGCCATTAACTGGGTTACAGGATGATATGAAGATAGCTCTCTCTTCCCTCTTCTTCAACCCGTATCCACCCAATGCTGAGTGTAAGTCTCCTCCATTTCACGCCACTTTACCCGGTCTTGGGACTCCCGCATCCAACTCTTGCGTCTTGCCTGCGTCTTCCTTCCACCTGCCTGGCCTGCTTACGCTCCTCTGGCCAGTTCTGGCTCAAGATGACTGGTTATCATTTATCACAAAGCCCCTATACCACTTACACCTACTGACTGTTTCAGCATAGCACCTTGTTCTAACCCGTTTCAGGACAGTGACATACCTTTACAATTCCTGGTAAAAGCAATAACAAACCCAGAAACTCCCATTTCCCACAACATAATGATTGCGGTAGGTAGTAAAGTTACATATAAATTATCGCGGGGCGGTAATTGGCGGGCCGGCGGGGCGCGACAAATCTGACGGCCATTTCCGACGGGTACCGTTCCACCCTGCCACCCAACGGCGGGGGCCTGCGCTGGTATGTGGGGTGACTGATGAGAGGAAGCGGTATTAACAGGTTGTTAGGATGAGCGGGGAAATGGGTTTTCATAAGCTTATTATAGCAGGTTCGCTATAGTCATAATTAGTCATAGCTTATCCACCGTTAGAGCTCCTCTGTCTGTCAGGGTTCTATACCAGCCCAAAGGTTGAAAGCCTGAAGCTGAATGGCAGATTCTCGTCAATTTACGGTCAGGCGCACCGTTTTGGTACCAGTACAATCACGAGCACTTATATGTGTAAACTGAGCAACTTTAAAAAGGGATTTTCTCCTACTGTATCTTTTTCAGTTTTATGTTGTTACGAACATAGTATTATGAAAACCCTATTATTATGAAATAGGTCTTATCTCCAACTTTGCAATCATTATATCACGAGAGAATAGCTTTGAATTTTGCTAAGCGTAGGTATTATTAGTGCTCGAGACTGAACATTTGGTTAAGAACCAAACATTTTGAACACAACTAATTTTCTCCGATACCAAAATATATTTTTCCTACCCGCTATCCGCTCATACCTCGGGCACGCGCAACAAGGAGTCGGGACGGCGGCGTGCGCGCGCACCTCGATAGGGTGACGATGGTATCGCGGGGTTGCGAGACAGTCCCGCTCCCGGCCGGGTCGCAACCCCCGCCGCAGATACTCACTATTTATTGCAAAACTCCACTTGTACGGGCACTAAACTGATGTTTGGGAGTTTTTTAGCAGGAAATCGTCTATTGCTTTTCTCATAAAAAAATGAATAAAGAATTAGGATAGATCATGCCGTGGTAACAAGGTAAGTAAGGTGACTTGTGGAGACTCGCTTAATATCTCTTTTAGGCCTAGAAAATAAAGGCGGGATGACCTGAACTCTTGCTTAAAGTACTGGCTCAAAATCGCAGAAGACCGGGAAAAGTGGAAAAGCCTTAGTACCAAAATAAGGCCTTTGTATTTCATCATAATATGACTAACGGCAAAATCATTATACATACGAAGAAACTACATAATCTGGACTATGATCCTTAACAGAGCAATTTTCAAGGAGACAAACAGTTTATCATCCAATACGTTCAGCAACGTCATAAGCTCCCTCGTCACCATCCTCTCAATCCATACCGTGGATGTGAACATTCAGTGGCATGTCATCCATCACCCGTCCGGTTGACATTTTGCTCTCGAGCCGCTCAATTAACCCGTCTGTGGCGACCCCCGGGGGGATCGCCCCGACCTTACGCGTATAATTATCTTTATAGCTACGGGCTCTCATGCTAAGAGCTGTTAGGAGTTTAATGATATGGTATTTATTTAAATTAATATAACGTGCCTTATTAGATTACACCCAATTTTTACACAAAATGTAAAGAAGTAACTAGGTATATACATATCACATTATTATGTAAATACATGTAGAAAATCAAAAGCAACGTTGAAAACTACAGCATTAAAAGTAGATGTTTACCTGGATGCGGGAAGTACGGCGGGCCGACGTTCATCATGGGGGGTGGAGCCCGGTAATCCATCACGACACACTAAACGCACATCACAGACACAACACTAGCGCCGTTCGCGCGAAAATAACACTCAACATTTTCCCCTCACTTTTCGTTTCACCGTTCAATTTCCGAATGTTAAAAATGTTGAACTCTCCTGGAATACAAAGTAGTGATGTGAACGTACATGAAGGTATGGGCTATCGATATCGATGCGCGGGCCATTGTGTCCGCGTCAGAGCATTTTATCTCGGGCTGATGTCAATTGGCGCGTGATTTAGCGCGGCTGTCGGTCGACGCGCATTCTCCTTCAGTCTCGGTGGGAGCACTTTATACTCTCAACTCATAAATAATTAAGAGGGCGCCAGGAGCTCGACTGCTCGACGGATGAATCGAGCCGTGTTCGGTGCGCGCATTAAACTAATTGATGTAAGTATTCTGAGCCGGACTGGTTTACACGCACTTGTTAGACTATTTCTGTATTTATGACGCCATTAAAGTTAATAATGAGATATAAGTTTTATTTAATAGTTCGAATGATGTAGGTGGAACGCCGTTTATTTATTTTGATGTCGTTGCGGTTGTGTTTAAGATTGATTAAAGTACATTGCAATACTTTAACGTATTTACGAGTATAACATTGATGCAATGCTAATGTATTTAAAATTCTGATCAGCTATTTTGGACACGTGATACCAACTTAAACTACGCACATCGGAATTCGTAGTAATGAAATCAGTTTCGAAAACGAGAAAGTACAGAGCAAAACAAAACAACTCATTAATTCATTCGCCCAAATAGGGATAAGGAATTAAATTTCAAATGAAATATCGAAAAAATTGTCACACCGATCACGTCCACGGAATCGGAATTTCAAATGTAACGTTAAAAAAGCGTCAATAACGTCGTTCGGTATAATTGAATGGGTTCCGTCGAAGCAGCTGCGCCCGGCCCTGGCCGCTTGAAAAACTGCCCACTCGATAGGCCCCTCCATCTAGTGTTTATTTTTCCACAGAATCGATTAAAATTACTTGCAGAGTAATTTAAACGAATGATTGGAGGATTTCATGTTAATGAGTAAGTATGATGTTTTGGTAAAACCAATTAGTGCGATGAAACATGAAATTGATGAAAGTTAATACACAGAATTTTGAAGTACCGATCAATTTACCGAATCACAGTAATAACATCGATATGAATTATTCTTCACAACACTATAAACGATTTTCAGGGGCTTGTGGCTAAGTAATAGCAGCTGCACGGGTCGATCGATTAGGTTAAGTTACGCTTGCCGCAGTTGGTCCGTGGATGGATGTCCATCTTTACATATCAAGCCGTTAAGCCGTTGGTCCCGGCAGATGCCCGAAAGTCTGCCGACCAGTCTTACCTAGGGGTATCGTATTACACCATAACTAGGTTGTGAAGGTCAGATAGGCAGTCGCTCCATGTAAAATACTGGTATTCAGCATTGCAGCCCCTACAATTAATCTGCCTAGCCTTTTCCCAACTATGTTGGCTTCCAGTCTAACCGGATGCAGCTGAATACCAGTATTTTACATGGAGCGACTGCCTATCTGACCTCCACAACCCAGTAACTGGGTAATACGATACCCCTTGGTTAGACTGGTTTTCAGACTTTTCGTGCTTCTGACGACTCGTAACGACTGTCAAAGATCCACAAATGACAGCCGGGACCAACGGCTTAACGTGCTTTCCGAGGCACGGAGGACTCTCGATATGTGAAAATGGTCACCCATCCACGGACCAACCCCGGCAAGCGTAGCTTAACCTGATGGATCGGCCCGAGCGGCTGTTATTACTTAGCCACGAGCTCCTCCATTGCAACCCCAACATACCTGGGGAAAGGCTAGGCTGATGATGTTGAACACTATAAAAGATTTTAAATAACAGATACTGCGCTATTTTCACATTTACTCGAAATGACTTTACCATATAATATTCAAACAGTCATACGAATAAAAACCGCCCGCCAATTGTGAGAACGACAGATCAAATGGAAAAAGTAATAAACGATATTCGTTCTCATACACATACGGGGTATGGAACAAAAAAAAACAGCTTTAACTACGGATAAAACAGACTGATATTGTATTCACGGTTGTATTTTTCATTTAGCTCTTATTCTGTTGACATAATTTTATAGAGCCAGAGTGTATTTGATCTAGGCTGACCTGCTTTTGTTAGTTATATTGTTATCTGAATTTATGGCTATGTTTAGTAATGTAGTAGTACCGAGATCCTTACAATCTTAATCAGAACTAGGTAATCGAACTCCGATGGATTTAGCTCAATTCTTAAATTTATAAGATTTGTGTCGATCTTAGTAATTTTCCGATTCTATTACTTTTGTCTCATTGCCAAGTCAAAAGACTTAGCAGTCAAGGTTAGTAGCGACCAGAGGGGCTGGTTGACTTCGGATGCGCCATTCTTACATAACTGTCTTTACGCGCGGAAACTCTTTCAATGCAAATTACTCCATCGTCAGAACTAATTTTTTTGATAAGTACTTTTTACAAGTACTAAATGATACTACGAAGCGTAAACTGGGCCTTTTTGGCGCAGCCTCGAGGCACACTTTCCTGCTCATTTCTTACACAGCACTTAACACTTTTTATTTGATTTTATTTTTTTATCTGCTCTATGTTATATTGTTATTGAAGAGCAGTGGTGGCCAAGTGGTAACGGCCACGACTTGCGAGTTGTAGGTCGTAGGTTCGAACCCTGACAGGCGCTTTACTTTGTGTAAATTATTTCATCGCCACTGCTCTCAAAACGGTGAAGGAAAACATCGTGAGGAAACCGGCATGTCCTAGAACCAAAAATTCGAAGATATGTGACATCTACCAACCCGCACTGGGCCCGCGTGGTAGATTACGGCCCGCGCCCTTTCACAGAGAGGAGGCCTGTGTCCCAGCAGTGGGAACATTATAGGCTGATTATGCTTATGCTTATGCTATGTTATATTATACTAGCTGTTTTACTTGTTTTTATTATACTAGCCCGCGACTTCCTCTGAGGTCCAGGATGAAAAGAAGCCTATGTCCTTCTCCAGGCCAAATTTCATCCAAATCCATTCAGCCGTTTTTAGCATGAAAGCGTAACAAACAAATTCACTTTCGCATTTATAATATTAGTTAGGATTGTTTGATGTCCATGTAAAATACTGTTAATCAGCTGCATCCGGTTAGACTGGAAGCCGACCCCAACATAGTTGGGAAAGGCAGGCAGATTGATTGGGTTAGAATTGTTTGCCTTTTAGTCTGCGCTAAATAAATGTATTTTCTTTCTTTCTAAAACAACAAATGTATTCACAGCCATTTTAAAGCAATTCTAGAAAGATTGTGGGCTAAATATTTTAAGGGGTACCACAAAAAGAAAACACAACAATAGCGTGCAAACAGCCGTAGCGACCAACACGGGTCCTACAAAGAGCTCAGCACATTATAGGTGGTCAGGGGACGATTAAAACGCAACAGGCGCGACCGCAACCGGGTTCCGTGTATTCCGAGCTCCATGAAGTGCGAGGGGGTTTCGGGGGTCATGGAAGAGGGGAGGAAGGTGGCAAATTAACAAACACGAAGCTCTTCGCCACGGCACGCACAGAAAGCCATAAAACCACGTATTGGACGGTCCGGCGCTTTCAGCGAGAAGCTTAGCTGTATACGACATTATTTTTGCGGTTATGGGAATGTCAGAAGAAGTGTCATAACTATGGTTTAGTTTATTTTTTTGATGGAGTATGAAATTTTTGTTGCGGTGCAACTAGTGCGAAGTAGATATAGATGGTGAAAAGAACTTTCCTTTATAATTTTGATTAAATTGAGGACACTAAAACGCAAAACGATGCAGAATGTCATTATAAACACGACTTCTCAACAGCACCAAATCCGCATCAACTATTCTAGCCTGCTAGGCGGCTTTGTGAA
Organism: Lithophane socia; assembly: GCA_947522985.1. Lineage (NCBI taxonomy): Eukaryota > Metazoa > Arthropoda > Insecta > Lepidoptera > Noctuidae > Lithophane > Lithophane socia. The sequence continues at coordinate 934,321 of OX383273.1, read as the reverse complement.
AACCAAGCATGTAAAAAAGCGCTGCACCGCTAAATGTCGCCTGGTATATTTACACACAGAACAAACACAGCTCCCGGGGGAGGTAAGGCAGCCCGCCTTAATGGAGATGTACGTTAAACTGGATTTTTCAGTGTTGTAATTAAAATAAATTATTTCCAACGCGCTTGAGTACTGTAAGTGCTTGTTGTATTTTGTACTGACTACTATTACTGACCCAAGGGTATAATGTTGTGACGAAATTTTTGGGACCATTAGGATTTTTAGGTAAAATATTTTACGCAAGAAATAAAAATGCCTTAACTACCTCATGAAACGTCACTGAAAACATTACAGAGCTAATTAATTCAAAATAATTGCTTGATTCAACATTCTTACCCCAATTACAGAGGCAGACGTCTGGCGACGACGGCAATGCTCAAAAACTACACCCTATAAATAAGGAATTATTCCAAGTTTAGTACAACCAACAAGCCCCTACTTATTCTTGCTGGAGGCATCAAATATGCATCTCTTAATCGTGCCGAGAAAATCAATAAGCATACTGTACAGTTTACAGCAGAAGTCCATTTAGAAGTTCGCGAGTATAAGCCACATCTGCGAAACGTTGGAGACGAGCTCCGAAATTTGTTAATACATCCCAAACTTGTGGAATTTAATAACGCAAATTCTTGATACTGAAGTCTTGTTGCTCAGTAGAATTGAAAAAATAATACTGGTTTGTACCGTACCCGACAAAGTAATTCAGAGAGTGCAAATCAACCGTAAAAGAGTTGGCATTTCGACTAGCTATGGGAAGTCTGATGACACATTATGTTAAGTAATGAAAGAATGTGGAAGAAGTCAATTCAATTTAATGTTCTTGCCATTGTTTCTTTACACGTGAGCAGAATTTATAATATAAATAAAGATGACTTGGAAATGGCAGAAAGTTATATAACAATAAACAATAAGGAAGCGTCTATTGGTATGATTCTGTAAACGGATTATTGGAAGTTCAATATCGATTTCAATAACTTCATCGATAACGTGCGAGCAAGTAATAAAACTCTCCATGCTTCTAGTATAATAATTTAATAGTGCAGTGCATTTGACAGAGAACTGGCGACTATCCATCTGGATCTGTAACCGCAGCTCTAAAATACTTTACGCGCAGTTCTGTTAACATTTACTGCAATAGGCAATAAAACACTAATTTTAAACAATAGTAAACACACCGGGTTTACTCTGAGGCAGTAATATTTACAGGCTCGGCGGTGGATGTAAACGAGGTATTGGCTCGAGCTGCAAACCGCGACAATGTCAATATAAGAAAGTAAACAAACGTCTTTGAAAATGTGGCTTGATGATTGTAAAGATTTACAATCATCAAGCCACATTTTCAAAGACGCCGAAGACATAATAAAATAGAGATCTATTTTATTATGTCTTCGGCGAAGTGGATTTCAGAAGTCAGGGTATCAGATTTTCTGGTACAAACTTATCGGACTCGCTCAGTGGTTCAGTTTCTATCCTATGTTACCATAACCGTAGAATCCTGTATTCAGAATTTTCTACCTCTATTGATACCTTTGCGTTGTCTGTCCGCCTATCAATCATTCAATTAGTCCCGGACTCAGACCAAATAAAAAACCAAGACAGAGCGCTGAGAACAATACAGTGAAGTTTGCCAAAACTACACCTCCGCTCAGTGCATACACGCTCACACGCACATTTACAAACATTCACAATCAAACTGCACCACACTAAGTGACTGTTGACAGCGCTCTGTCTTGGTTGTTTATTTGGTCTGAGGTCCCGAAGCTGCTTCATACATCAATCAATCTGCCTAGCCTTTTTCCCACCTATATTGGGGTCGGCTCCCAGTCTAACCGGATGCAGCTGAATACCTGTATTTTATATGGAGCGACTGCCTATCTGACCTCCACAACCCAGTAACTGGGTAATACGATACCCCTTGGCAAGACTGGTTGTCAGCTGCTTCATACATATACCCAGTATATCGGATATGAAACAATGCAGAAAGAAATAATACAGCTAGAGTACTGGTATGAGTGTATGACCCTCGGAGAGCGAGCTAACGTTATTACTTTTGAATAGACTAGACAATGTGCAGCGCTACGGTATTTCATTTCAAGATGTAGCAGAGTTATGAAACGGTTAACTTTAACAAGAGAGGACCAATTATTTTCATATACTAGCTTATACCCGCGGCTTCGCCCGCGTGGAGGTCTGAAATTATCCCACGGCAACGTACCTACTACTGGGAAAAAGGGTCATATGTCCTTACCGTGGTTATGGACTACCCGTGTGCCAAATTTCATCCAAAATCGTTCAGCCGTTAAGGGGTGGAAAGGAGATTAGCATGGATTACGTTGTTCGCATTGGTTGGAAGACCAGTCTTTAGAAGTGGTATCTCGTTAAGAGACGACAAAGGATACATAAATATAGACCTGTACTGACTGCTGTGGGACATAGGAGTCTAACGAAGACGAGTTATTGCTTGTGCAGTCATTACGTTACGGTTTAAACTAGCCTTGAGTTAGGAGGAGGATCAATGGCTAAGCTGCTTTTGATCATAATAAAGATTACCACCAGGTTTTTTTTGGGAACTTGATATTCTCCTTCTTGATATTCTCAATATTTCAGCAAAAGGATATACAATGTCAGAATTTCGGTTGACGGTTCTTCCAATACGGTTACGAACCTTATGAAGGACTAGTTTACCGGGTGTACGGTTAAGTACGCCAAAACAATCTGGACATTGATCCCATGATCCCCATTCCCCGTTGTCATAGGATATTCTGACCCAGTAAGTCACCGTCCGTTTTATTTCATAATGACATTCATCTGTTATGTTTATAATTTTCCTGTCCCGTTTCTGGATAAAAAGGATAATTAGTTTCATCGAGTCATGTCAAAATTGCATTATTTTAGCAATAGATACTCAAATTGTAGAGCGGAGTCCAGGATCTCTGGGGTCGATGACGTCAACACCCCGCAGATGAGATGGAAGCAGAAGACGATAAAATGCACGTGTGTAAAGGCGTTGATAAAAGGTAATATAAGTCTTGCCAGAAAAGTGCTATAATTAATCAAGAACAATTCCATTTCGGTAGCGTATAACAACTTTCAAAGTAAGAAGAGATTGTCCGCTGTTTGCGTAACTCGTGGCGGCAGTAGCAGCGGCGGAGTGCCGTCGGGGGTGACAGCCGCGACGCTAATACCTCCATTATTAAAACATAAACTGTGGCACTCGTCAGGACTGCCGCGATGCCGGCGCGGCTTTGCCACCCTACACCGTACTTATACGATTCAATTTATTTTTTTCAGCGGAGTAATTAATTACTTTTTAGTGCAATTTTAAATAAACTTTGTATTCCATTAGAATTTCATGACAACAAAAAAAAACATAAAGAAGTATTTTTGATGAACCAACACTTTTTAAACTCTACCACTCAAAAAAAAAACAATCATATTTACATCGATGTTGCAACACGTCACATCACTACTGCACAAAGAATCGCGCGGCACGTGCACTCATTAGTGCGCCCGATGCTCGACTGACGACTGACACAACACAAGCGTCCACCGTATTGCGCATGCGCTACAAATTAACTCTCTACCACTCAAAAATAGACTTTGTCACGTCTTAAATAAGGGTTATTATTATAGGGTGGTATAGTACAGACACCTGTATAAACGTGTAGGGGTCGGAAGTGCGCGGTGCAGTGTCATTTCCACTCTTTCCACGTTACTTCCCTAATAAAAATGAGATTTGCCCCGTGGCGGGCGCGCTTCGGTAACACGATTACGCTTGCATCGAACGGCTACTGGGCTGGGCTTAGAGCTTCGGTGCTAAGTAGATATCGTATAAGCTAATCATCCAATAAACTGGGCTACTAGCTTTTTTAGTGAATTTTTATTTTGCTATTTTTTATAGACGTTAATAATTTGATATAAGTGTATAAAATAGTTCTCTCAAAATGACTGACCAACTCCTGCACCAAAACCAGGACTAAATAAAACGAAACCCTAGATTTAACCACGTAAGGATCTGATTATAGGTATGGAAGTACCTTAAACCGCTACCTTAAAATAGATGCCAGCGCTATGATATCCATCAACACATGAACACAGTCAGGCGATAATTTATTATGAAGCGTTGCCTATAAAAATATTATCCGTCTGTCAGCCGCACCACATGAAATATATTACACTTCCCAAAATATCACAACGTTGACAGAAACACATGATTTATCAGACTGAATATTACGTAAATCTTTTAATGAAGTACTTCGTAATAATTGGGTGGGACTTCATTAATTAGAAATTCATTAAAAGAAAGAATGAGGACACGAAAGAGTATGCTAATCCTGAACTTACTAAGATTCGTAGTAGAATAGGTCTGTCTTTTCTTGGAACGTAGAATATCGATAAACATGAAAAAGCTTATACTCCGTTTCATTCGACACAACTATTTGAAAACGAAACATGAAAAAGCTTATACTCCGTTTCATTCGACACAACTATTTGAAAACGAGTAGATAGATATAGATAAGAATGTCAAAGATTCAGACCTAATGATTAAAACCATACTTTTTCAAAAACTAGTCTACATAAAAATACTATCGATAAAATCGCAGCAGTTCGCATCACTAACGAACTCACAGACCTGTTATTGAGTTATAATGTTTCAATTACATAGTCTAGATTTATAGATCGCGCATTCGCCACCGTATACCGTTTATGTGCGATTCGTATACGTACGGCTTTGTGCGATCCGTAACGTTGCGATGCGAAAATATTATATTTGCAGTGCCGAGCCGAGTATTGCGAAATTATAGTGCTCCGCCATTAATGCTATTTGAGCTTGTTAGCCTGCGCATTCACGCGATAATTTCAGTGATGTGGAGTGCGTTCAAGTAATATCATGTTTTATTAAGTGAAACTCATAGTTTAAATACTTTAAAGTAAAACAGGAGTAGTCTGTGCCTTTTATGATGGGCAATGACGCGGCAGGATAGCGTGATAATTAATTTTAAAACAATAAACACATCTTTTCAATAACTGGAAAAGCAGTTATTTTAACTAGTCCGTAAACAATTCTAGGAAGAGCCGGAACTAATATATTTTTCAGGGAATATTTAATAAAAACAAGCCGTATACAGTGAGCGTAGTTTCACGTTCAGTGCACGTTTCCGCGAAATTGTTCACTGTCAAACGAAGATATTTATGAATATTCATGTATCTGGTTCCGAGTAAAAACTGAAAGCTCTCGTGCAATCTAGGCCGTATTTGTGCTGAACTTTATATATGTTATAGTTGTATATGAGTTTCCATTAAAGGTAAACAATTGGTTAGGCTTAGCTAACCGTTTCTATAATTTACGCGTTGCGTATTTTAACTTAACAGGGAAAGGAAATGATCAATTTTCAGTAACCTGTCAGAAAATTTCATACGTAATTGTACGTCCATCAATAAATACTTATTCATCGATTGAAAAATCTGTATTTTAAATATCTCTCACTTATTTTATTTTAAAAACATCGACACCTCGTTCACAATACTGTCCCATCCCTACACAATCCGACTTCAACACAGCACTCGTATCATCGCGCCACTAGTGCTGCGACACGTACCTACAGCACCGTATAACCGGTATAACGCGTATAACACACGGCCGGAGTACAAAGTGCGGGGCGGATCGCGCCCGGTCGCGGGGACCCTGTGTAACTAGTGAGGATACGGCCGCACTAACCGCTGCGGTGAGCGCATGCGTCCTGTGAGCACCATAGAGCTAGAAATGCTGTAGAGGCGACGCGGTTTTTGAGTTATTCGAAGAAAAATATTGAGCTCAACCTTTTAGCCGAACTTTTTGAACTTCGTTTATAAAACAGCATCCAATCTCAAGTCGACGCATATTTCCAATTTAAAGCTTTGTGGATAGGGGCTGGATACTTACTGAAAAACGAAGATGCAAAACTTACCTGAAACAAAAAAATATGTTGATTAGTGTCATAATCTTAAGACAAAAATTACTACAATAGTAGGAATCCTTCAGATGAAACAACGGTTTCACATTGTTCTTGCATTAGATTAAACTTTGACAGTAGGTAATTAATTTTACTTTTATTCTCGACAAAAAAATCTTCATTCATAAAATCATGTACTTGAAAATCTCGCTGTCACCGAGCGCCTTGCGACCTCATCCACTTAGGTTACGAAGTCAATGTATCGCGACTACTCTGCCACAGTTATCATTGGCTTGCCACCCCCGACTGTTCTGTGTGTGATGTCTATACACTGCCTTATAGGTTGGCGTTTGGTTTGAATGGAAGCGATGAGCGGGTGTTACCAAGTCGCTATGTAGGTGTGTGTCAAAACTTTAAAGTATGAAGTTAATCTTACACTCATCGTTATAAGTATCGTATGGTTAAATCAAGATTTAGCTCACAGACTCAACAAGTATGTAGTATATAATTGTAATTGTTAGATCCCATAGATCCTTCCTAACTTTAATATTATAAATGCGAAAGTAAGTTTGTCTATCTGTTTGTTTTGCTAAAACCGCTGAACGGATTTAATTGTGGGTTTCACCAACATTTAGAGAATTTATTCCGGAAGGTATATGTGCATAATACATTAATATTAAACTTACATATAGTAAAGAATTCTCGATGATTTGTCAAGTTTATTTCAACCCAACACAATACACTATGTAGGTACTAGAAATCCAATCAGAGTGAAAAGCTAACATTTCATGAACTATTCAAATAACCGCTTGCGTCGCATCACGGTGACAGCGCGTTAAACAACCAACCAATAGCCGAATGTTGTTCTACGTATCTGCATTGTGTAGTACATATGAGCACGTGCTATAGTGATGTACTGACGAAACAGTTCGAGAGTATCGATAGTTTGCCGACAGCTCCATTGTTAATAATCAGGCTGCAAATCGTCTATTAAGTACCCCGTAATTGTTTTTGGAGGGCGCAAATAAAACTCCGTAGAAAATATAATTCTGTATGCTAGCCACACAGGTAACGATTTACTTACGATTTATTTTAGGCTCGCAAGTAAATCTTTATGTGTGTTTGAAAATTTTTGCGCAAATAAATCGTTACGTATGTGGCTACCTTATGGAAACTAAAAGCAATGTAGTCTTTACATAAGAAATGTGCAGTAGCGGGTCACGGTGTCTAATAAAGGAACCTGCATGATGTCGGCAGTCTCGGATCTAATTACACCGCCTTTGAATGAGTATATCCTGCAGAAGAGCTACAGTTTTAGTAAGGATTCATGGAATTTTCAAGCACGTAGTCAAAGTCTAGTCAAAGAGCGAACTGATGTATCAAAGAGCGTCAATATAAATCTAAGCTCTTTTCACTTCCAACTAAAATTCCCAGGTCTAGTAGCTCTGTGGGTGCTACAGCAATACATAGACGTGTGTACGGTAACGCGACAGCGCAGCTCTGCTAATCACGAGGAAACTTTGTCCCACCCTCGCCCCCCGGTAGTGGTGCGAGCGATATCGATATCAAAGTCCTTTTAGATTGCCTCTAGTATAGGTAGGCATCAATTTATAGTCGCTAATGTGTTTGTAATTTCGCGATCGTATTTGCCTGGAAATGTTTGGTGATTGATCAATAAACGAACGATGAATAAAGGATGTATGAGGATGATGTTTGGTGTAATGTGTAGATTTTTGCAACGTCGCGAATTTTAGAAAATATTTTACTTTTTAAGGAATCTGTCCTCTTTTGGATAAATTGATTAAGATGGATAGGTACTAAGCAAAGCTTAAGGAAGTCATAGAATGAATGAATTTAGAATGTGATGACATTCTTTTTCTATCCAATTTTATACAATCCACATCCTAAAACGTAGAGTACATCACTAGCAGGGTACCAAAAAAGCCAGTCGACGAAAAAGGTCGGAATAAAAACCGACAATCGAAATCCCCGCACTATACAACTACGGCTGGGAAGTATGCACTCCGTCAGAAAGTCTACGTGAATAATTCGAAACGGACGACCGAGCGTCGCGCCGAGGCACGGCTGTTGTACCGCAAAACGAGGTACGGGACTGCAGAAGGACTACTAAGTACGTTTGATCTGCTATTCATGGCCACTGATGTATGGAAATCTAGAATGGGTACAAATGCAATTTGTAAGCACATTGCCCATCAGTGGCGAAAAAGTGTAGAAAGAAAAAAAGGCAACAAGCCCAAAAAACTACTACTGTTTTGAGCCATCACTATTGGTGTCTCTGTCAGCAAGGTTAACAGCGTCTCCATAGGACAGGAGTAAAAGTTTCTAATCGACTCATAGGGTGGGACAGAGACCGCTTGAACGGGTCACACTGCTGCACTTTTGAGATTATCAATATCACATACAACAGCCTTTTATTGTGATCACGGCAAGCGGTTTTAGGCTTTTCATTGTATCGAATAAAAAAAACGCGTTTTAGGCTTTAGGAAAAGTCTATTCCGCCATGGCCGCATGGCCGTCATGTTGCTATCTAAAACATTGTGGGTCATGGCACTGAAGATATTTGCGAAATAGGACCTTCTGTCACCTCCTTATTCTGCGGTTATTGCCAACTCTGTAGCTGAATTAATAATACCACGTCAAGGGGCGCGTTTTATACGTATTTACGATTCGAACCGCCGCTGTAAAGGGATGCGGGTGGTCTAGCTATGCGTGGACTGGTCGAGTCTCAAATGGACTATGAACGATCTTATTTTGTGGGTCGCCGACAGGCCGAAGCCTTGAATATACAACCGTCGTAAAAGACACCTTAACTGTTGCTTTTTTATTAAATCTTTACAATATTAAAACTTTCAAACGGCATTGTTGCACGTTTGAAAATGTCGGGCCACATCTGCAGTAGCGAAAGGACTGAAACATTATAATAATTGCACGAATATTTTCATTGCGGGACTGGATATTCGAATAGTTGTTATGAAATAACTTTCTATGGATTTAAATGTAATTGCCATATTTTTATGTGAGAATAGGTAGAAACTAAAGCATATACGATACTCTGTTTGCTACGTTTTCGTTCATACATGCGTTAATACCGGAAAAATCTAAACTTATATTATAAATGCGAAAATGAGCTTGTTTGTTTGCTTTCACGCTAAAACGGCTGAACGGATTTGGATGAAACTTGGCACATGGGTAGACCATGACCTGGAGAATGATATAGGATACCTTTTATTCCAATATTCCCACGGGACAGAGACTTACGCGGATAAAACCGCGAGGCGCAGCTAGTTACTCATAAATAAAAAATCCCACGCGAATTAAACCACAGTCAAAAACCGCTGCAGAAACGAAGAGGTTCCAGTCTATTCGTCCTTTAAAACCTTCGTTTTACCGACCGTTTTATAGCTAACGTTCGCACCGACTTCCCTTTTCGCCACTATTACTCGTCTACATTTCCTCAAGACCCCTCCGCACAAAATCCGAGCCACTTAACGTCTCAATCGCTACAATAACAGTGTGGAACGGCCCAATTAAAATCTGCCTCGACGCGTTTTCCAACTGTTTTGAAAAACTGCCCATTTTTCCTTAAGGTTCTGTGGTAATATTTACTTTTCTTATTGGAGTTTTAACTTTATCGAAGGGTTGAAGGGTGTTGTGTTAACAGTTTATGGTATTGATCTTTAGATATAAAATCATTGCAATAATGCACGACACAAGTCAGAGGGCGGCATAGAAACTCACACCGGATTAGTCACTAGCTACACAAAAAAGAAAGAAAAAAACAATGCACGACAATAGGCAAGTGATCATAACTATACATAAAGGGTGTAAGGGTAAACACCGTTGTCACTCGAACCATGGGTAATTGACAAAAAAAAAACATTAGGTATTTTCATTAAAAGATTTTTAAGTTTCTATCCGACACCGTCCGAAACTTCATGGATATGCGCCCGAGGTCGACGCCCCTTCTACCTACACAACATATGAATAAATACACAATAGGGGTCGCGCTCGCGGCCGGTCAGGTCATGTCCCGCGCCCCCCGCCCGGGTTGAGACGTAAGTTCGTTGCCCTAGCGCGTATGGTGAAATAGTCTTTTGGTAAAATGTAGAAAAAAAAATAAGTTGTAATTTTCCATGTATTTGACGTTCTATAAATGAAACCAAATCACTGGTTTCAAGGATAACGGCGTTTACCCTAACACCCTGTACACAAAACGGTTTGGTTACACGGTGGTCAACCAATGAATCTTTATGTTAAAACAAACAGAGACCCAAGTTTCAAGTTTATTGGATTTTATATAGGTTGACCTTAAAAATCTTTTAAACTAAAAACGTTATTAACGGCTTCATCCACACGCAGGTTTCAAACGCCGAACATCAGTTCACAACCTCTAAAATCTTTATTTTCTACAGCCTCGTAATACCACCCGATTCTCACATTATTTGCGGAATCTTAAAATTTCGGCTGACGGCGGCGTTCATTACTGGCTTGGCCGTTGGGGGTCGAGAAAAAAACGAATTTGGCCCGTAATCTGATGAACGCATAATTTCATTAGACCGGGCCGGGTCATAAAACGGGCCGCATTAAATAAATCCGGACCAAGAGGTCGTATTTTAAAGTAGGAGTAGGTACCAGTGGTTTGGATTTAGGTTAGATTTAATAGTAAATGGAGTTTTAAATCTTATTAAATGCTTGCTTAAAGGTTATACTCATAATTTTAGACCATTTTGCAACACTTGAAATTGTAGTATTCCATCAAGTCATCAAAGGCTTCTTACACTGAACAGGCTCTCGTAACAAAATGTATCATTTGAAAATTGAGTAGCTTGGAATTTTGTGACTAGGAATAAGTAGAATTTGACCAGCTGATTGATTCATCCGTGACTTTGCGGAAATCCATTATAAAATACAATAGACGTTTATATACAGTATGTTAACTAACAAAGGGCGTTCCCGTTAACCAGCAATAGTATAGCGTGTATACATGCTAAAAAAAATATTACCACACAAAAAAAAAAACATTTATGTATTGAAATGTTCACAAAAAGATTAAATTGTAAACGTAAAAGAAACACTCTGTACACGCACACTTGTGTTTCAAAGTAGAAAAACAAGTGTGACAAGTGGGCGTGTACAGAGAGTTTGTTTTCCGTAACAATTTAATATTTTTGTGAATATAAAATTTCACTATACAAAAATATATTTTTTTTTTCTTTTCAACGGTTTTTTTTTTTAGCATGTATAGACGCTATACTATTGCAGGTTAACGGGAACGCCCTTTGTTAGTTAACATACTGTATTTAGCAACCTATTCCGCTGAACTATTATTCAAGAGTCATAAAAACCCTGTAAGAAATCGTCACGTGTTTCACCTCTCAACGAGGCATCCTCAGGATGACGATTGACCAACTGCAAACTAGGACACGAAGTGTTGCCACACTGAGCGCTGGACGCAAAGAACCAGCGCAGACGCAGTGGTCTCTGCGTCTCAGTGTGGCAACACGTCGGAATAGGTTACTAAATATATCTACGTCTATTGTATTTTAGATTTGACCAAACATTTTTGTCCTTATGTCTCGCAGTTTCTACTTTAATGAGCGTTCAACAGACTATCATAAACGTAGCAAGCCAACCAACGAAAAGAATAAGGGGGATCTAAGCCGCAAATAATTTGCTACCTCAGACAAGTCAGTACGGAGTCACATAGCAAGGTCCGTGCAACTAGCGGACATCGCAACAGTCCGCGCCCCGCATCCGCACACCCACGCGCATGCGTCGCATGAGCTCGAGTCCATTATACTTACGACCGACGACTTTTTTTTTAAATTAAGCATGGCTTGCCCATAACAGACGATGGTTAACTAGGAAAGGGTCGACGCGAGGTAATGACGGTTGCAAGGGCATTTTTTGTAGTTTTAAGTCTGCGACTAATGAAGCTTCAATTAAAATGTCTCGTAACATGAAAGCTTTTAACTACTAACCGCAATAGTATTACTGCTCGTAAAAACAAGTACGGTCATTAGCAAAATATAAGTAATGCCCGCGATCTATAAATGTCAGTCTTTGATTTATCTTACAATTCGGACGTCACAAATCCCGTGCCGTAAGTGTAATGGAAACTAGCCACCACTACACATAGCGACCTGGGGATTAAGCGCTCGTAAAAAGGGGGTAGCACGGCAATAACGTCTTGATGCACAAACTCGATTTAACCGCCAACCCCCAACCTAACTAAAATCAATCTTAGACCGTGGAAATAAGGTATAAATTTGCGTGTGATGATTCTTGGCAGTGTTTCAACGATAGTATGACACATGTCCATTTAGGACCTTCAGCAGTTCCGTTTGTTTGGCATCATTTCTTCTGTTATTGAGGGGAGAGTCCAAATTGTTCGTATAATTTACCGCGTTAGTGTCCCAGTGTTTACATTAGGGGGAGTGTTGGGTAAAGTGGACTATCTCGGAGTGCACACGACCGTATCGGTTTCCTTGGCTCTGGACGGTAAACAGTGATGTATCGTAATAATATAGATAATTTATAAGAGCTTTGTATCTTTATGACAAACAGTTTTTCTACTGAAGTATATTTGGTATGGAATGGGAAATCAACTATCTTTTAAATATCAAAAATCCTGTTTTGGGAATCATCATCTACCATTACCACTACATAAAGCAACAAACATCCCATTATTCCTTACCTGTAAACTGTTGATATCAGTATAACACCCCTCTGTATACATAAGTCCCCCTGTGAATACGTCTCTAATGGCTCGGGTCGCTAAGGATTTAGAGAGATGTCTTGCTCAACTTACTGACTTCAGTAATACCTTTCATTATTCGAAAAACCCCTGGCCGACTCATAAATAGAGTAGATAAAAGAAAGAGTAGAACAAAGTAATTAGATCGAAAAGGTAACTTTCCAAGAAAGGACTGGCATCGATACTGAAAACACGATCCCATTAGGAAAGGCTTTCAATGATATTTCCTCGAAGACCTTACCAGTAAACTAGACCGAGCCTTATTGATAAATAAGTACGTCTTTCAACTTCGGAAAATATTAAAAAACCGACTTCTTCCAGCATTCAGAAAATGTAGATATAACGAGATTCCCCCAACAAGTTTCTTGAGCTAATAACAATTTCCCGACGCTGGCCGACTCACAAAGAAAGCTCTCGAGCTAGTGTAGCTACTCGCACTGCTGTCGGTACACAGAGCAGTAAATACTTGGCGGCGAGTCGACACGCCAGCGGAATACTGAGTGGAGTGCCTTTGAGTGGGAGAGTTACTCGTACCAGTGACCGGGCTAGTGGAGAATTTAAATGAGGGAGTTGGTGTTGCTAGTTGCTAGACTAGCTGTTAGTAGGTACAGGTCATCTTGGGGGCACGACAACTTAATTAGAATAGAAAGGAAGTGCCAGTTATTTCAGATTCCAGCGTTTTAAAGAAATGGTCTGGACATTTTAAATGAATTCCCATCTCTATTAAGCGATACGGGACGGACGACTGACATTTGTCTTAGTTAAATGTCAAACACAATCGAGTCTGATTACATCCAGTTGTACAATTAGCTCATCATTACTTACGGTGTACACCCAACGTTGAAGTTCATTTGTTGTGTCATGGACGAGACTAGACACGCGTTGGGCGCCACCGGTACGCTGGCTGAATACTGAGTGATATGTATAAGTAATTGTTACTTGTGGAAATTCATAGCTGGGCTGTTGAATTATGTTTTATGTTCAGTGATCTGTGAATAAGAAAATGCTATAGGTATCTTGCAACAAATGATTAATGGCTGGTTATGGCAGAAATGGTTTCCAATTTTTTATCCTACATCTCTTTCCAAAAGTGATCTTATCTGACGATGTTTGCCTACAACAATGTTTTTATTTTAAAAAACAATGACTTAACACCATGAACAAAACCCACTGACGGCTTCCACTATTCAAAATTCGAACCGCGTTCAAACGCGGCTGCTAACGGCCCACCCTCTCGTTAAAAGGGTAGACTGTACAAACTCCAACTACCCTCATACGTCGCGAGGTTCTGTTGGCATACGTCGCAAACTGAAGATAACCGCCGGTGTAATGTGCTGCGCTGGTAATCTTAACATTGTGCGAGCTCTATCTGGAGGTTTAATGTCGTCTGTTTATGTAAGCGATGTCATGAGATCCGTTGGTTTCAATAAGATGGTATATTTTGTTTTAGTTGTATTGTAGCATTCAATAAAACTAACAGATAATTGCTGCAGCCAACGTTTTGGTAAGTGCTGCCAGTAATTATAGTCTTTTTAACTATAGTTAAAGGGACTATGCCAGAACTCTTCATTATTATAATTGGTTATGAAATAGCACATCATAGAAAGTACCAAATTCACAACATCAATAACACATCAAAACGAATCTCAAACAAAATAGGAAACCCGAGCCAGCTCTTGTTGCTCGGTATCGATCGATGCATCAACTGTATGCATACGTATAATAAGTACGGCACAGTCCCATCACAAAATAAATAGGTACAGAAGGACGGCTGGAAACAACGGGGGAAAATGCATGCACACAGCCACGCTTATTAAGACTCACTCGGGACTGGCATCCGACCGAGATCTCCGTACGTAAGCGTCTCTGTGTGCGTGCGCCTGTTTTCGCTCGTTGTATGAAGCCGACCTTCTGTACTATATTTCGTGGTCCCATGTTGGGCGCCAGTTCCTGGAATAGGCAAGCTGAGGCAGAGAATGCAACTCAACGCTGTGTTGCGAACGTCAGTGACGCTACGAGAGCTTTACCGTGAATCGAATCGAAATTAATCAATTCTGTCTACCGATGAAATTCTGGGAATAAATGTATTTTCATTTCATTTCAAGAGATAGCTATTTTAATTGCGCATTACACATTTTATTGTAACTTCGCTACAAAATTATGTAATTTGTAATAAGTGCACTTATTTTTTGACCCATAAAAAAAAACGAATTGAGGCTGTCTATGTCTACTCCCTACTTCAAAATGCGTCGACATGCGACAGTACACAAAGGACGACATCACAATCCTATAATCGTCCATATCTGCGGGTGTTTAGCACTAATGCGAGCTTGTGGTTAGCGCTCGACTCGTGACAGCGCCGCTAATGGGCTCCGTGTACCTACATGAACATACGAGAGGGTAGGTACGTGTTGAAGAGATCTTTATCTCTGTTTTCTAACTTCCCACTGTTAGTTGTCAGTGTTGTCACGATGTACGCCGTACTAGCACAACACTATGGACTACTGTAATGTTGTTTACAGCAAATTACAGGTTTGTTTTGAGACAGAAATGTTATGTTTGTTGATTTTGAACAGTAGTTGGTACTTTCAAATGATTTATTCTTTACTTTCCACACACTTTAACAATAGAAAGCTATATCGTATCGGAATTTACGTTTCGCGCATTAAGCGTCGTCAAAGGGCTGCTAATGGGCGCTATGTACAACTCTTCAAATAGTGAGCGGAGCGCGAGCTAGTTTTGTAGTTCGAAAAACGTGAGGTTTTGAAAGACGCTAGTGTGCATATTCAACTAACGATTGTACAGATACGAGTTCTGATGTAAGTCTGGCTGCTTCACGAATGTATCGAATTGCATATAAAAAGTAGGTTCCTAAGTACTCTTTCCCATAAATATCACTATGCATAAATACAAACAGGATCATTAAACAAAAGACCAATGTGATGGGAATCAAAACAATTACGGCGTGAAGCTGCATGATGAATGAGGGAGCGGGGCGGAAGCGCGGTGCGAGCTATAAAAATAAACAAGTCACCGTCGGCACGACAAATAACCCTCAGACTTGTGCCGAGCATGCGCTGTGCGAACCTAAAGGTATACCATGCTGTTAAAGGCAAAGTAGTGAAGATAGAAATTAAAAATAATTGCATATTTTCTGTATACAGAAGAACACACAAGTTACTAGGTAATAAGATTTACTTTAATCGAAAATAAAGTTTTCGAGTTAAAAATGTTACAAATATCAAAGAAGTTTCAGATGAGTCCCACACTGGGCCCCAACAAAACCTATTGGCGCCCAACAAGGATCGAGCCAAAGGCTTTATTGCAATATTCATTCAAATGTTCTGAGAATCACGAAAAAGTATCAGTTAAAACTTTTAATTACCAAGCGTACGAAGCTTTCACCTGAATCCAATTTCCGACAAAATGTAAATGATATTATATAGGTGGGCTGCAATCCCTGTTGCTAGGCAACAAGAGATGTACCTAGATGCTGATTGGATTGCGTAGCAGGCCTGTCAATACGAGTGAGTTAATGGATGATCAATCATTCAATTCTGGATATTATGATTATTAAAGATATGATGTCATATTGTACAGCTACTTGAGAAAATGGCTATCGTGTGGCGTTTTAAGTACTTGATTGCGATGGTAATTCTTTTATTACTAAAATACAATCCTTCACTCTTTAATAGCACATACCTAGTGTATATTTAGTAGAGTCATTGTGATGTAATATTTAATTGTTTTACAAAATAAACAACAAATCTCATCTCTTCTTTCATAACGTTGATCTTTTGAGGGATACTTTCTTCGCAGAAAGACGTTCTAGTTTGAGGTCCAGACTTCAAAGAGATGTACGCGACAAGTGGTTGCAACTTGCAACAAAGCGCGGTCACTATCACAAAACATCGGCGACCGAGTGGTAGCGCTACAAAGCTGTACTATAATATGTGCGGTACTTTTCGGGGAGGCTCACACAAGACTTTTAACCCTACTGTTGTAGCTTGTATTTTATAAGGGAGTAGTCAGAATTTTATATGTAATTTTGGGATGCAGCGATCAAATGGACGTGGAAGCACTAATATTCAATCAGGAAATGTGACCCAGAAGCATTGCTCGTGTTTAATTTGCATAATTGTGTCCATTAAGCATTGTTTTTTTAAGCCTGATTGGCTCAAATCAATCTGTCATCACAATTTACAATTCTCAAAACACAAATATTATTGTAACTGCAACGTAGGCTGTTACAATTCACAAATTAGACTACTTTATCCGTCAGAAACATACCCATTTACTGAAGCAAACTACCAAACAAGCATAACACGTGAGCTAGCAGGCAACAGGAGTTATTCTTCTAGTCAGTGTGGGTGGAAACAAAAGCGGGACAACACATGACAGCTGCCCCACGCTGGGCGCCAGTAAGGCTTCGTGCGAGTTCGTGTATTGGAATTGGCACTTTGTGGGAAAGTTTAACATTGTTGTGCAGTTAGTTTCGTTATTAATTTTCAGACTTTTATTTTATTTTATGCGTCAATTATAACAGGGCATATAATTTCCGAATAAGGGGTTATATGTAAAGGGAGTTTTAAGGAATTAATTTTCCTGTTAGACAAGAAATCGATATGTCTTAACATTTTCCTTCTAATTGTATATCAACTTTAGAAAAGAAGGCAAAATCTGCTTTAGTCAAGAAACCTTGTTCTATTAAGCAACCGTTCTCTCTTTTATTTAACTTAAATATTGAAAGCCAATGTTACCATACATACTATTCAAGGACAGCCAAGTCGTAACGTTCAGTATTGAACTAATGGCCGTAACAATTGTCACGGTTGTTTTTCCGCCCAGGTTACAGCGTTCGATGCAGCTTTTATATCGATGACTTTCTGCAGTAAATAACGTTTTCCTTTGCAATTGTTTGGTCTACATTGTTGTTTATGACATAGCTTTTTGAGCGAAAATCCTTATGTAACAGAATGTTTATCGTTATTAGTCGTAACTAATTGGCTATCAAAGACATTTTTCGTAATTAAATGAACAAATAGTCTGAGCTTTTCTCTAAGATGTTAATTAACAGTAAGGACTGAAAACAACTTTTTGATAGCAGATATAAACAGACACTAGAAAATGTTTCATTTCTTAATGGAAATCAGTTTAGAAAAGCTTTCGTAAAATAGTAAGGAATTTTTGTGCTCTGCAGCTAGAAACGACATAAAACATAAAAAATGCAACGGATAACCTAACTGACAAGCCGCAGTATGTTTCAACGGAGCACAAGTCACGTCAACTATCCAGCCGTTGTTGCTCAAACTCGTTGAGTGCTATTCAACGGAAGGCGGCGCCACTGGCGTAACAAATGGACTGGGTTAGGGGTGTTACACGAGGCTCGGGTCACGTGACTATAATGTTTTGTTTCCTTGTCGGAAATAAAGCATTTTCACAATTCATTAACAGCTAAATTGTGTCTTTTAAAATCGAGGGTAGTCTGAAATTAGCTTGATGTGAATGCGCTATGATAACAACATAATATAAACCACAGAATAGTCATTTCAATCTATTGATCTTTACAGCACATAAAACAGCATTTATTAATGCATGTATGCATACATATAAGGAGGTTCGAAGCCATCGCTCAGAGGAAGATCAAATGTAGCTCCAAGCAGAATTAGGGTTGTCTTTCATGTAACGTTTCTGCAATTCAAAGATAACAAAGGCACAACCCGCCTCGCTAATTACAGGTCTACAATGTCCCTTGCTGTTACTTGGAAGTGGTCAATAAACGGTTGCTCACTAAATAATGTACGCATACGAAGAAAGCTCGGGTTCTACGGGCCGTGGGAAGCCACACGTGGCGACGTTTAAGAACATAAGTCGGTGGTAAGTACGGGAAAACCCAGGTACCCTTCTCTCATTATAGTTGCAACTAATCATAGGGCGATTGTAAGCGGTTTACAAGTTCCTTGGAGAAGTCAAAGGACAAGAAGAGAAAGAAGTAACATCACCAAAAAAAAAAAATTGCCAGAATATTTGGAAAATGTAAATAAATAAAAATAAATAAAAATGTTTATTTCTTCACTTTAGTAAATAACTATGTTAGGTTTGGAGTCACCTTTTAAGCATAGATTTGCATAGATTTAAATGTGAACATGTTTCTTTACCCACATATTGGGGAACACGTGAAATATTAAAACGCAACCCAACAAAGCTATTTCTTCGTAAACTTTATCTGAAATGACCATCCCACATACTAAATTTAAAAAAACACAAAAATAAAAAAACCTTTTACAATAGTACAATACCAATCTGCCTAGTAAAAAAATTAGGTCCCTCGTGCCGTGGGGTATCTATGTATGTTCCGCGATTTATCATAGTTTTCGAGTAATGAATATTTTTCTACATTTTTGTGAATTTTCGACACCAACCTGTAGAATAGAATATATAAATAAATAACTCGCGCCAGTAGCAAGGCGAGTCGAGTAGGGTAATGTTAAGTTATTTTCAGTACGTATCGGTATGTTCGCGCCCGGAATGGTTGCGGATACCGTTACTGGTTTGTGACTACGTGACTGTGGGGTGGAAAACCGTTTAAAAAGTTATACGTTTTCCGCTGGAAATTATTTTGTGATGATGTTAAAGATTTTATAGAACAAACTCTATTTGTAAAAGAGGCGAGCGAGGGAAAAGCAGCTTTGTGCCTCTCTTAAAATAAAAAAGTATTATAAACTAAGAAATCAAATCAGTTATGATTTCAGAGGATTATGCATAACAAGACCACAGAGTTTATTGTATTGCTGGTTTAATTCAATTGCTACTAAAACGCCAGTTAACAAACAAACTTAATACAATAAAAAAAATTGGCAACGATAAAGAAACCTTCATACCAAAACAAATATTCCATAACATCTTCATACGAATCATTCGATACATAAAAGGTGAAACAATCTTTTGTCCCCAAAGTCCGGAGAAGCTCCCTAATTAACAATATCTTGTATAATCCTGTCGCCGACAAATCACAGCTGTTGGGAGCGTAAAGAAAATACGGGAGCTTCCACTCGGCACTTCTATTGTCTATAGCTCAGTGGAAAGATGACGCGCGAGTGAGAGCGGTGCCATAAGCCGGAGCGGTAAGAGGGTAAATTATGAATGATTTGTGGAAAACTGTTTTCCTAACTTAAGCAATTTTATTTATTACTTTTTGGTGTTGTTGTATATGCCAATACACGCATTTTCTTTCTTGATTACATTTTGTCTAAATAAATTGAAACGTTCGTTATTCTACGCAGGTCCATTTCGCGATTGGATTTTAAGGTAAGTAGGACACCAGTTTAATAAAGGAAGTCTTTGCCTTGCGGGTTCGTGGAAACTAGTTAGATTAGATTAAATAAGGGGTATTTAATCTAATCTACCTAGTTTCCACGAACCCGCAAGGCAAAGACTTCCTTTAACACACGTTATTATTTTGTTATTATTCTTTGCAGTAATGAGATATGGTAAAACTTCTGCATCGATTACTTCAGAAAAGTAAGGCTAAAATGTATATCATCAATATAGGACAAATTCTGATCATGTCAAGCCAGTTTTCATTGAGCGACTAATTCGCTCAATAAAAACTGGCTTGACACCAAGTTATCGTTATCAATAAAACCTCATCCGGCCTCCTTAACAAAACTACTCTCCTATCTCGAGACCCTCTACAATGAGACCTCACCTCACCCCGGCTGTTCG
Source organism: Lithophane socia (assembly GCA_947522985.1). Taxonomy (NCBI): domain Eukaryota; kingdom Metazoa; phylum Arthropoda; class Insecta; order Lepidoptera; family Noctuidae; genus Lithophane; species Lithophane socia. Next base: position 913,846 of record OX383273.1, on the reverse strand, counting down.
CAGCGCCACAAATGGCTTTCCAATAATCCGGGCTTTGACGCGCCTCCGTCCGCCAGACCCTCAAATTAGTACTCGACGCTATTGTCCAATGTCCTGTTGAATGGCGCTAATCTTTGTGGCTTATTGGTGAGTTTGATTAATAATTTAGATTTGAATTTATACCTTGTTCTTTGAGGTCAACGTATCATATCTTCACACTGGCATTCCCAAGGATTATGCATAATATAGACGTTATAATAGAGTCCTTTTATAAGCCGCGTACGGCATCGTTTCACTAATGTTAGCGAACGCTCCTGGAGCGTTTGCTAACTTCGGTTCGATCTCCGTGTCGTGAAAACTATTTCTCGATTTATTCCATTACGAAATTCTTGCCTGGATCAGTTCTTGAATATTATTAGCAACAGGCTCGACTTCTATAGCATAGGATTTAAACACAACTAGCGAAATGAGCCAGACACTTCGGTAACGGTAACAAACATATGGGTACTCGTAGCCAGTTTGTATTGAACCGTTTACACTTCAAAGCAAACATTGTCGTTGACGCGGATCAATTCCGTCCGCGACGGAACAATTCTTAGCGGTGAGCGGACGTTCCTGCCAGAGTTGCGGGAAAGTCCGAAAGGGATACCGGGACCTTGGCAACAGGCAACTGAAGGAAAACGGGTGGGTTTTAATCAGTAAAAGTCCGACACGCCCTTCCGCTCCGCCCAGAGCGGGAGAAGTCATTGGATGATTTACCAACCTCAAAAAAAAAAAAGCGGTGAGCGGACCGATGGAGGCGGTCTATGTCAGAACGGGTGGGTCGTAACAAGTCACGTCAATGCGAATCCTTGTTTCCAATTAATGTTATTTCCACATGTCATAAACAAATTTTAAACTTTAAAAACATATTTTAGCTTGAGTAAGTTAAGATGATTAAGTACCATAATAATGTACTAGTACTAAACAGTTCTGTAAAAAAAATCATTAAAAAAAAATCTTATTTCGTAATTTTTCCAAAACCACATATTTGTTTACAAGTCGTGTGTAGAGGATTAGTATGCCATGTCTTAGGGACACATACCCTGCCAGTAAACACAAAATACATCCTAGTCTACAACAAAGGATTCTCCCAATCAAAAATGGTAACATAAAATCGCTTTAAGCTTATGTTTGACACCAATCCAAACACAATATACGCGAAATACCAATATGTAACGTTATCCAGACTTCCTCCCGTCATCACTACACTTGCTACATACAAAGGACATATGTCACAACTGCCACAAGATAGAACAGACCGTATTCCACAGAGTTAAGGTTGAAATTAGAACTGGTGAAACCGAGATATGTGTTGAAATATGGCTGAATAGGAAAAAGCTTTTTGTTTGTTGTATTTAAATGATTATATTTCGGTCAATGTGTTTGAACAAAAAGATATGTGATAAGACATGTTTCATTCAACATCAGTATATTTCCATCTACATTATATTGGGAGCCTACCCCAATATAATGTATAGATACGTTAGTAGCTTATTAATAGTGAGAAAATTTGTCGGTCAACATGATTAGCAACGGGGCTGAGTCGCCAAGGTTCGCATGATGAACGCACCCCTGCCTGGTTTTAGAAAGCCTATTGAAATTAATCTATTGTCAAATTTGAAGTCTATCAATCACAGTAGTATGTATGACATTCGACTGACAGCGCGTTAGTTAATTTTTGTATTGATCAGCCTTTCATAAACTGTATTTTATAGTATCGTCAAGTATGGAAGGTCTTATGAAATGAAATGAAATTGTTTATTCTCTAAATAGGATATCGGAATAAATTTTACACGTAATATAACAAAAAAAGCTAGATGAGGTCGACGTTTCCTATTCGACTACTCTTAGAAGAAAGGCCGAAAAAAACTCAGAAGGCGCAGTCTCTTTTAAGGTCCAGACATAATCTTGGTCAGGCCATATGAGGGCCATGTAGATTAATGTCTGAATTGAGGAAAGAACCACACAGATTTGAGCAGACCTGTCCAGTCAGTGCAAGCATTTGTCAGTAACCGAGGAGCTCAACTCAGCTATGCACCTATGATAGGACTAAAAGTATAGATAATAACTGTTTAGACGGAAGTAAGCTTCGTCCATGTTTTAAAAGCTTATATTTACGCCACTCGGTAATCTCACGAAACCGGATTGCAAAAACACAAACCAACTTTCCTCCGACCTTCCTTACTTTCGTAACCCGAAAAAAAATCTTTGAGAGAATTAAGTAATTTCCCTATTCCATGAACAAAGGGTAATAAAGTGCGCGCTCGGAACTCTTACAAAAGACGGTGGTAAGGGATGACGTCACGAGGCAGGGGTGAGGGAGGGGGCGCCGACAGCAATACCCTGCGCGCACTTAAGATGGTGTATTGTTACCGGTAGGGTTGGTTGGGGGATAGGGTAGGTTGGGTGCAGATGAAGCAATCGTTTGTGGGTTGGAGCTTTGTGCCTACTAGGTGAGATGTCGTTGAAATAAGGTATAACCGATAGTAAGTTGAAGAATCATGAAAATAATACTGTGAATAATCATCACAAACATTACGTACGTTTTCGCAGAATCGTTCACACTATCCAAACAATTATAATAATATGACCAGTCGTTCGGATCCTACGAGGCAATAATTAAACACACATTTGATAGACACATGCGAAAAACCACTTCTTTGCAGTCGGTCAATAAAAACGTATTGAACCAGACACCCCGAAGTAAAATAACATTCAATAACCGCTAGGGTTATTTTTTGTTAAATATATGTCTTCCGCTTCCAAGAGGCAACCTCAACATCGGTACAAAACTTCAAACAAAGTTCTTCCTACTTACTCTTTGACGACTCTTGGTAAGGAGGGTAAGCACTTTATGGACATCCACAGGTGGTTAGCCATTTTAGCGGCTATATTGTTATGCGCAATATTAGAGGCTTGCGTCTTTAAAAGGTTTCAGAAGTGAAGACGGAGTTGGAATGAAAGCAGGTATTCTGAAGTATTTGTTTTTGAGTATTTACTTTTAATATTCCATTTGCTTATACTGTATACATTACTACTCTTAGGGCAAATTTCACCAAACTTTTATACCGAGTATAAGTCTTATCCTGCGAATAAAATTTGAATTTTTGAAAGTTTTTCCATACAAAAACTGTCAGATGCCATTTTTATTCCACGGATAAAAGATATCTGACTTTGGTGAAATCAGCCCTTAGGGTGAATTCGACCAAACTTTTATCCCTAGTATAAGTCTAATCCAGCGAATAAATTTTTTTTTTTTTGACAGATTTTCTGTACAAAAACTATCAGACTTCAATTTTATTCCCCGAATAAAAGATATCTGGCTTTGGTTAAATCAGCCTTTAATGATTTTGTGCAATTCGTTTGGTTAAAAAATACTAGATTTGCAGACAGGGTCGCGTGTTCGGTCGGATTCCTTAAGCAGTAATGGTCACATGTTTTGATTGCATATGGAATCAATATTAAATATCCTAAAGATATTTCTTCCGCATGTTGCTCATTAAGACCATTGTATAAACAAACAGCTAGGTACCTAATTTACGCCAAGTGAGTCTTGTGTCTCTTTAACTTCTTTTTGTAAAGGAAAACGGGTCTATAAGCTCTCAAATAATTCTTTCTTCGAAGATGATTATATTTTTTTTTTACACGTTTACTTTTGTTATTAGTAGTCGATACATGGTATTTATATGTAAGTGTGACATACCTTGGTCAGGCTTCTCGATCTTGTTCGGCGTTAGCCTCCTGTCCGCGATCGCTGAACTCGGCTGCTTCGGGCTGTTTCGTTTCGAACTGCTGCGAGACATCACCAGTGATTGAGGTATCTGTGAAAAGAATGGTCAAGTTACAATGGTAATAGATGCTGGTGGTAAGGATTAATATAAAAATAAAGTTAATTGAAAATAAGATAAACTTTTAGTCGTTTCCTAGAAATATTTTTGGGTAGCAGCTAGCTGCAGCCAGTTGTACTCGCGCTTGTCCACGGCACGCTACTCACCAGCTTGTCGGAGCGGTCCCCGGACGGCAGCCTGGCGATGGTGACGTCGGCCGAGTCCTCCGGCGGCGGCGGCTGCTGCAGCCAGTTGTACTCGCGCTTGTCCACGGGCACGCCGCGCCGCTCGTAGTCCTGCGCCTGCGTCCTGCGGGCGGGCCAGACTGTAGCGGGGACTCAGTGTCTAGTGAGGGCGGGGCATGACGAATGACGATGATGTCGAAACGAGAGAGAGTAGGGGAAGACCAAAGAAACGATGGATGGACGGAAAAAAGGAGGAAATAAATTGATAAGTATTTTATACCATTCCTCCTCAAAAAGCACTTTGAATCACTATTTTGGTGTTTGAATTTAGAACACACCAATATATTCGAACTCCATCTCAATGCTATACAAACTCCTATTTGATTTTCGAACAGGAGTTGAGCATTAGAATAAAAACTGTTTTGTGTTCTTTGCTGTCATTAGTAAATTGGCGCTATTTTAAATATTGTAAGTTGTACGAACAAAAAGTTGAATGTTACTTAATACTGAATCGATTGAAAATGCATTCAAATGATGAAGAAGATGTGTTAACACCTGAGTTTATGAAAGAGAGTGCGGCGGATATAGTAGAAAACTTGCTACCCAACAAATCACGGCTGGTTTACATCAAAGCCTACGATGAGTTTTGCAAATGGAAAAATGAAAATCTAGCTTCTGGCATATTTTCAGTCTGTTTTCCTAACTTATTTTAATGAGTTGTCGAAGAAAAAGAAGTCATCGACATTATGGAGTATTATTCTATGCGACGGTGTAGGTACTATAAAAACAAGGCATAACATTGAGATAACAACATACACGAAGTTGCAAGTTCTTTTTTTCGTAGTCATGGTATGAAGTATAATATGCAACTCTTGACTAAAACGGATTTATATCGAGGGCCATGAATCACTCGCGTCGCTCAGGATTCTAACACTTGAACCACGAGCATAGCGAGTGATTCAATCATTCGTTAGAATCGTTTCGAATCGTTCGTCACAGTCGTTAGAATCCTTCACTAGCTCGTGATTCATCTATGGCCCTCGCTTTAAATCCGTCCTTTATTAACTAATTGCATAATATACTATTGTTTAGTAAATCAATAAAATGTGACTAACCTTAAGCTTTCATAACAGTCTAAACATACTACGGCATAATCGCCATTTTCTAATAATAATGAATTTTCAGTCCGCCTTTGCACTAAGAATGGGAATTCCTGAAACAAAAAATACATTATTTAATTACTCATGAAGTTCGAAATCATATTATGCTACAAAAATATTGTACCTAATTTATCGTTAATCAACAGAAGTTACAATTTAATAATATTATATAAAAACCATAATAGTACGCTACTAGAATCTAAAACATTCTAGTAGCGTACTATTATGGGTTCTGGGTTCGACCTCAGGCTGAGCATACTCAGCCTGAGGTCGAACCGAGAACCCAAAGCTGTCACGTATGCGACCACGAGACCAACGGGGCACTCAATTGATACTTTTGGAGAAAAACGCGTTTGAATCTCACTCACGGCCAGTTTCTTCATCAAAAGTAACAGTCAACTGTTCTTTGGCACTGTTGTATTTTCAATTCTCGGCGCTGAGGCGAGGGTTGTAAATCCAACAGCGTGGAAAGACAGTTACTTTGGCTGTTACTTTTGATGAAGAAACTGGCCGTAAGTAAACATCTGCATTGCTATTCTGTAACCATCTCACCGTGATATCTTAGGTGAAGTGAGCGTGGAGTGAGCCGTCATTGTCATCGATACCTACTTATGCTAAGGCAGCACTTCAAGCTTCAAGCTAACTTCACTTAAGAGTGTTTATTCTGAAAGTTTGCAACGTCGCAAGTCACTGTTACATATTTACCTGTTTTAATTAATTTGGCAATATTACTGTATGGAAATATGAAATATGGCTAGACGACTGTCTAAAATATTGATTATGTATTGTAATTATAACCCCGTTTCTGTAGCGCATCAGAGATGTTTGCTCAGTTCCGAACCGACGGATTCCATGCAGTGATTTGCAAAAAAGTCGCATCACTGATGCGTAGAACGCGGGTCAGTGACAATAGCATCTTGAAAACAGTGGTGGAGAGCCCTTACTCCCCTTTTCTGAGGCACTATGTGGGAAGAATGGTCAGGTAGCATATTCCTTGCTTTATCGTTCTCTGCACATTTTGCCGCAATCATCAGTTTTTCTTGTCCATGTTTTTGTGTACTACAAACACTAGTGATAAGGTATTTTACTAACAAATTGGACCATATTGTTGTCTGAACTTTATAAATAAATAACCCTGAATTTAATTTGTAACCGGTTTTAGGTGTAAAAAAGGCATTTGGAAAGTTTCCAAATCCTTTTTTTACCACTAAAACTAAACTGTACCTAAAGACCGAATTCATTCCGTGATCCTTCCACGTCGTATATGATGGACATTATGGGCTGAATATCCTATGCTATACTCACTTTAATAGGTAGCGCCCTAACTCGTTTCCTGTACGTCTTGATGCCGCACAGGTGGCAGTGGTAGTCGTGAGTGTTGTACACTCTTCTCTCGGGAGGGTAGCCGCCTAACGCTTCGTACCTGCAACAAGGGCGGCCTTATAGCGAATAGGACAGAAGATTGGAGAGAACGAAATGTTATACATTTAATAAGACTTTGAGGGGACTGTTTTGTACGTCTCTAACTCCAAAATTCATCTGGTTACTGTCAGCTTGCAAGTTCCTGCAAAGTCTGTTGGGCAAAGGCTTTGCTCACCGTTATTTCTGTACAAGCTTTAAGCTCATTTCATACTACGCTATAATACAATAGCATATAGCATATACCTAGTTCATATCACTCGCCATACATTTATTTAATATTATAGTATAGCAAAGTGTGAACGACTGCAAAACTATATGCTATTATATTATAGTGTAGTCTGAAATGAGCTTAAAGGCAGCTTGAGCCGAGACAAAATAATCACTAGCTAGAGCCCATAACAGAAGGCGTCGCAACAGACTGTGTAGAAAATACATTAATATAGTAAGTTAATTCTCAAAAAAAAGTATGTGAAATTAACCCCTAGGATAAAGATGCAATTGGCAAACGGGTCATTTAACCTATCAAACCGCGACCAACGAGAGATCGTCGTTCCCGGCTCTCTGGAGAGAGGACTCGATAGCTTATATATGGTACTCACCTCCTCCACTGGCTGAGTAGCGAGTGGTAACAGAAGGTACAGACTAGAGCCGAGCCGTTCTCACGCAACTGCTCCGCGTTTGGATGACTCTGTCGACAAATACACAACATTAATATTATCACTTTGGCAAGCCCTTTGGTCCCAACAAATTGGACGTTGGTTGAGTGCTTGTACACGGCGCGAGTAATGTGTGCATGTTGTGGAACTTACGCAGTTCACATGCATCGTGTAAACGACGGCGTCGAAATGTGTGTGGATCCAGTGATTTAGTCACCGATGTAAGTCGCGCGAATTGCTGAGATGCACTGTTTAGAAGCACCTTCTGATCAGTTGACCAACTGGTCTCAAATACTTTCGTGCTAGAACTTCTAGCACGAATATAGAAATCTATGTATACCAGGTTATTTATAACAGATAACGCTACAAAATATCTGATTATTTTTGCAGGTATGTATCAAAGTATTTTACAATTTATTAATATTGTATTATATACTAGATACTTTATTAACTGTTCAACTTCTAAGTCCGTAAGTGGAACGTATACCGTTGGATACTATAAGCGTACTTTTTGTCTTTTCCCGACGTACACACTGACGAATCCACGGGCAAAAGCTAGTCCTTACATATTATAAAACAAAGTCCTCCACCGCGTCTATCCGTCGTCCTGTTCGCGATAAATTAAAAAACTACTGCACCGATTTTCATGCTGTTTTCACCAATGGATAGAGTGGTTCTCGAGTAAGGTTTTAGTTTATAATAAACGACATCCACAAGGACGAATCCACGGGCACAAGCTAGTGTTTAATAAAAATGTATATGTCCCACCTGATGCGTGAGCAGACACGGGAAGTACGGCGCGTTGCCCTGCGGCTGGCCGTACAGGATGCGCGCCAGCGTGAAGTCAGAGTGCAGGCCGCACAGGAAGCAGTAGATCGACGTGCACGCTGCAGGACACACATATGTCAACAACCGTCAACAACAAACAACAACAGCCGGTCTATTTTGTAAAAATCTCACCGTGAAAACTTAGGTGAAGTGAGCTGTCATTCCACTTAATGCTAGTGATTGACACTATTGGCAGCTTACTTCACCTAAGTTTTCACGCTGAGATTTTAAAAAATAGATCAGCAGCGGGAAATAAGTACCGTTCGGAGAGATAGATCTACGTTGTATGTGTGTTAAAGCAACTCAGGCAGATTGTCATCTGTCTATCATTCGTTTAGGGCGATTTTATGAGAAGGCCCCCAGTGGCTACCAGTGTCCAGCAGTTGTCGTTACAGTGGAACCCGCGCGCATCAACGTGCAGCTGGCGCGGGGCGGTGTGACGTCACGGAGCCAGCTGCCGTGTTAATGCGTGCGGGTTGTGTGTGTGTGATGATGTCGTGTCGGATGTATTGTAAGATGACTGAACATATTTATAAAAATAATTTACGTAAATAACATTTCCGACCATTAGGCCGCTTGTACACTACACGGAATTTAGGGGCGGTTCATTTTCAAGCAAAAGTCACGTGATTATCAGGAAAACTGGGGAATGTACACATCCAGTTAGTAAAAGTCCGTTAGGCTTTAAGCAGGCTTATTCCGCGAGAATATCAAAGTTAACTGAACTACGCAGTTACGTTTCTTTATTTCCGACTTTATTCCGACGTGGCAAGGTTGATAATCTTATGTCATGTTAAATACGAAAATGATCTCACCATTATTACTAGCGACCGTCCGGTCGGACGTGGTCGACGGTGGGGTGGGGATGACTCGCTCGCCGTTCATAGACGAGTTCGCCGGTAAGGGCGACGGGATATTATATCTGAAACAAACAATGTTTTAGTATTGGTACTAAAGAGGTTTTCTTAGGAAATTCAAGTTTTAGTTTGACGTTTTTATGTCGACTGTCTTTTGTTCTCTCAGTCAGAAACGCGTCATATTCCACGCGAAACGAGCGTGTAACATCTTGAATGTGTTAAGCCTACTTCTTTTTACCCGACTACGGTAAAGCCAAAAGGAGGGTTTTGCTTTTTGTGAGGTTACTATTTACCGGTTTCACGATGGGCAACATTAGTTATAATTTACCCGTTTTTTTCGTGATATCTAACTATGAAACAGTACTAGGCAAGCACGTCCGGCACGCACCTCCTGTGCTCCAGCGGCACGCGCTCGGCGTCCAGCAGCTCCCACTGGCGCGCCAGGTGCCGCACGCAGCGACTGCACGCCAGCACGCGCCCGCCGCGCGCGCCGCCGCTCGCGAGGCACGGGAAGTGCATCGCGTGCGAGTTCATGTACTCCGCCGACGTCGACAGCCACTCCATGGACTGCTGCGGGAACAGGCCCGCGCACACGTAACATCTGGAACGAGTATTATAAATTACATTTCGATGTCTAAAGGACCACCATTCACATCATCATATCGACCGATATTCGCCCACCACTGGGATCACCGCATAAAAACGATAAAATCTTCAAGAATATATCTTCTCTTCTATGTATTCGAAAATAAGGTCATGGCCAGCCTAAATTAACAAAACGACTAACAGTAATCAACCTTATGGACATTTTACCTAAGTTGATTTTACAATGACAGACAGTAGATAAAGATAAATGGAAGGAAGGAAAGAAGGCCTTTGCCCTGCAGATGTTCACAAAGCTGAACAAACCTGTACAGTCCCATGCCATTCTCTCCCGACACGATCTGGCTCTGCGGACTGCTGGACAACGCGTTCGACGGCCGCTTACTCGACTGACTCGAACTGGATTTGATATCGTATGGCTTAAATCTGCAAGAGAAGAGATTGTGTATCATTGATACTGCATAAAACCGACAGAACTACTTTGAATTCGGAAAGAAAAATTAGCACTTGATAGCTCATTTTTAACCAGAATTTGAAGTATTAAATGAACATGCATTTTTGACGCATTTTTTCACTTTTTCTGGTTAAAACTTAATGTTCTAGAATCTCGAAAATGGGAGACCCTTCTAACTTTGACACAAGAATTGCGAATAGTGGCTGTATGTTTCTGTAGGATTTTGTGTTGAGATCATGGTGTCAGTCAAAAATCTAACATCTTTCGTTATATTGTATGTACTTACCTAATATTGTTGGTGTGTGTGTTGTTGTGCGCGGCGTTCGGCTCGCCGTTCTCGCCGTACGCCGGGTACTTGTGGGGGATACTTTTGTAACACGACGCACATATTTGTACCATGCCTGAAATGATACACAATATCGATATAATACTTGTAAAAAAATAGATTAACCGCTGGGTTCTGAAATCCTATACCTAAAATTTAAATTGCCAAATCTCTTGACTATAGATTAGATTGAATTTTTTTCCAGCCAGCGAATCAAAACAGCTAGCATGCGATCTGAGTTTTACAAATCACGCACTTAATCAGCCTTTCAGTATCCCAGGATTAGGAAGTGACATTAGGTGCACGCAAGCAGCTTCTTCTTTAGAAGACTACACCTGAAATGACCAACAACAAAATAAACTAATCAGCAGCCATCGAGAAATTTCCGTTGCTTCCTTACTACAAGATGTCGGTATCACCTAAAACAATGAAACTTCAACTCACCTTGTGGACTAATAGGACTGGCATCCGGATGAGGTTTGAGCGTCGTTATAAAAGGGTAATAAGGTTCTCTTTCGGGGTTAGGACAGCAGTAGACCAGTCTTAGTTGCGAGCTGGGGGCACTGACCCCACATACGTAACAGACGAAGCTAGCGGTGGTTGAAGGCGCGGAAGGCTGACTCGCCGGCCGCTCTAGGGAAGGAGAATGCGTGTGGGCTACTAAGGATTTGTCGCCGGAACTGGCGAGGCTAAGAGGGGAGGGGGGGAGGAGGGAGGGCGGCCGGGTCCGTAATGTGTATACTCGCTCGTTCGCCGGGACGGCTCGCATCTATAACAAGGGGGATGGTTTTGTTGAATAAGCTGAAGTTAGTACAAAAGCAATATTCTTACGATACTACAGACCTACGATTGTAGTATCCTAAATAAGTTGTGTCATGAGACTATTTATAGTGAATTAACTGACTTCAGCACCACAGGTTATTTATTTAATACTTTAAACACACAAATGTACAGAGGCGGACGTAATGCCATAGGCATTTTCTAACAGTCAAGGTTCACCTTTGGATATCAGTTTACCTTATTAATTGGGTTGAAAAGGTCACATAGCATTAAGACTTATCTTAACTTAGTACTTCTTTGAAAAGTCAAGGAAAGGTTAAGTTCTTGAGTCATCTTAATCTACGCAACATAAGTCATCATTCATCGCTCATCAGTCAGTTAATTTTGATTTGAAGTCATAAAATCAAGTTGTTTTTGACACAAATAAAAGACACATAAGATCTAAGTAAAGTTTTAGATCAACGTCAAACATTTTACCAATGGTTCTGGTGTGTCCAAAAGGTTTTTATTCAGTTTCCCAAAGCTCATTCTAGAACATTCGCTCAAGACTCATGCAGTCCTAGAACCACGTGCATGTCGTCACGCAGTCATCATAAGGTTATCATATCATCTCCGATCGACCGCGCCGGGTCAATACTACGATACGCTACACAGACTAGTAAGCATTGAATGATGTTAAGAGGTACGACCGTCAAGAATGCTGTCGTTAAAAGATCTTCCAGAATACTCAGACAAGTTCACCGCACCGTGGTCTGAGGGGCGAGTCCAGTATTTCTATCTCAATCTGTCAAAAATGACTACAATTTACCAACATTTTTGACAAGTTTTTGAAATTGCGACTTGATTTTGAACGTTTTAAATTACAGGCTATCCGTATAGCTTGTGCCGACATGGTTGATACTGACAAAAATGATAGTGATGATGATTTTAGTAGGCAGTCATTAAAATTCGTTGAGTTAAATGTATATGAGAACTCCATTTTCACACCATACCTGGCACCTGGCTCCGACATTACTCAGGCTACATTTGTTTGGTTAAGAACATATTTAAGCATGTTAATTTAAATTACATACTTGTATTATGTCAATATTTCATTTTGAATTGTTCTCATGACCTTTATAGGTGTAGATGTCTCGTTTTTCAATTATCTATAGAATTTGAATTTCTTTTAAAACTAGAGAACTAAACGAGTACACGTGTCCATTGGCTGTTGGGGAATGAGATGCAACAATAATTGAAAAAAATAACACCAATATGTTTAATCCCTTCTCGTCTTCACGCATTGGGTGCCAGAAGACTGGCGTCGTCGCCGAGAGAGACCTAGCAAACGGTGGCGTGATGACTTAGAAGGCTTTATGCGAAGTTGGTCGATGGAGACAACGTACAGTGGAAAGCTGTGGGGGGAGAGCTTTGCCGAGCAGTGGGACAATTCAGGTAAAAAAGAAAATAACTATAATCTCATTATAAAAGTTATAAAGCATATAATAAAAAATATTGTTGATAAAACATGTACCCAGTAACGTTGATAATGCGAAAAAAACTGGATAAAAAGGTGTGAAGCGTATTTTATCAAAATCAAATCTTTCACTAAATTGAATCACTGATAACGTTGGCACAGCAATTATAACCTGATCCATTTTTATCGTCAACTTTATCAGTAGATACTTATCTCCACATGTTATAGCGATAAATAATTTTAAGAGAATTATATTATTATCTATGTTTACTATACACATGTATAATTAGGTTTTAAGATAAACGGTGTTATTTTAATGCTGGTTGATAAGAAACGCTTATACTATAAAAAGTAATGTAGGTCGTAGTATAGCCCCTTGTGGCACGCCACATGCTATTTAGAACAAAACAAAATATATTTATGATTTTGACCTTATTTTGACGTCATTCTTCGAAAACAAAATAAAGCTTAAGCAAACTGGCATTGTATATGAAAGATTGTTTCAAAACATGATTGATGCCTAAAGCTTACTCTATCAAAGGCCTACTGTTACATGTTTGCTAATGATAATTAGACCTGAACCTTATTATGGACTGACGCTTTCCATTTATATCACTTCGTCAGTGCTTGAATATTATCGTCGACAAATTCGCACATCACTAAATATAGTTTTTCATATCTATTCTGACCATTTTACAACAATAGGCACAATATTGCAGAGGCTATCGCCCAGCATTCGATCTGCCCTCTGACCAGCGCGATCAGGTCACAGGCCACATTTAAATCATATAAACAAACGATATCGTTCGACCGAATTATCAGTAGTATTATGCTAGGAATAATTCGAGAAAGCTTTGTCAATAAACTGATTACACAAAGAGTTATTTTCGAGACTGATGCAACGTAAGATCACGAAGTGGAAGGCCGTACTTTATTCTTCAGATATTTCATTCATTAAATAATACTTCATTATTTTTATATACAAGATTTAACTGAAATAGAGGGCTAACTGTACTCATGATTATGAACAACTTTTATTATAGGACCCAACCATGATATCGCGAAAAAAAAACACATTTATTAATCGTAATTTACCGTAATCATATGATCAATAGCTGAGCTAATTTATTGCTATAGATATAGGACTATATTTGAACCTGTGCATTTCGCTGTAGATTTTAAGCCACAACCTGATCAATATTGTCAAAATAAGTTCTTTCAACACAACATTCAGCTTTCGCTTCAGAACAACAGACTTGTTAATTTTAGCGAATGATTCACGTGATATCACTCGGAATGAGCATAATAGTCAAAGTACCGATAATTTCTATAACAGTGGTACAATAAGTGTCAGTATAACGAGAGGTCAGTGCGTTATCTAGTATCAACACTTTTTCAGAGTGCACTGGTCCGAAGAGGTCGCCAGTTCATGTAGGTGCTTCTGATAATGTTAGCATTTTATTATTGTATATTGCATGTTTAATAGTTTTGTTTTCTTTATTAATTTATGTTGAATTGAAGATAGTGTCTATTGGATTCATTATACCGTGTTGAATTGTACTTGCTGTAATTTCACTTCAAATACATATAAACGAAAATTATTTTAGGCAATTTCTGGAGTGAGCAAATATTCTTTGAACTTTAGTTAGATTCCACTTCAAAGGAGTTAAAAACTAGTTGATTGTTTATACAAGGATCTGGGTCTGTTACAGTTATTGCCACAGGTGAACGAAGTCATGAGGAAGATAACGCCCGAAATGATGGCCTGATAACGGCTGATAGTGAACATATGTCAGCTTATCCTGAGTATTGATATTATATTTAGAGATATGGAGATAAAAATAACACAGGCAATAAAAGTATGACGTGGGTTCCAATGTGCAGGATATTTTTTTATTGAATAACCAAATTGTATAATTTGCCTATGTTTAATTATAACAATTGCATCAAAATGAGAAAATTCGTATTATTTTGCCAAATCATTTTTGTGACTACAGGGTTGATTTCCATTCCTACCATGACTATTGTAATATCAATTCAGAATTGAACCACACACACACACTCGAATCGAAAATCTAAATCGTAGAGAGAGAAATAACGTGCGAAAAATAATTAAATCAACAGACTGACTCCAGAACTAAGGAGACCTGATCATCAGCCATGACCTAAGTTTAGTTTTAGCTGTTTAACTTTCGCGAAAAAAGTCGAAACCTCATGTTAGCTGCTATGAATCAAAGAGACTAACATCAACCGATCACATTGATGGAATAACATATCAAATCAAAAAGGCTTTCATATACCAAGAGTTGATGAAAAAGAAGGGAAATTAGAATTACATTCAAAATTACGTACCTATAACAAAGAAAGATAAACAACCGACCTTTCCGATAGGGATTACCATTTACCAGTTGATATAATCTAAACGTTTATTACTAAAAAGTTTCGTGTATTTCGGCATTAAACAGATAAGTAATCGCATAAGCCGATTTTCTTTGATAAACGATAAGTGTAAAGATAAACTGTCAAAGACTGATAAAATATCGGTAAAGTTATGCAGTATGACTAAGTAAAAATAAGGACATAGCTGAGTTACCATTCAACCTTTTTAATGAATTGAAAGATGTCAAGACAGTCTAGACTTGAATGTATTTTGCAGTAACAACAATGAAAGATAAGTTACATTGATTGCAGTTATTTGAACTAGGTACTACTAATATCATTCGGTTAATCCTGTAGATAAATGGATAAGGTACACCAAAATATAGACAGGGAGATGCCTTTTGGTCCGAGACGGGTTTCAACCGGCGTAATATACAATGTGTAACTGAATTAATGCACATTATGAAATTAGTTTTTTTCAGAATCGTTCCCTGAATCGATTTCTGTCATTTTTAATATAGATATGTTTTTATCCCAAAAATAATTAAAACTATGTAAATTACAGGTCCGCTGTACAGGCAAACCAAATCAAAATGGACGAAGTATCTACTACGCTAGACCCTGATACTCGTGCGACTGTGTGCGTATGTAGATTTGTAATATGACTACAATTTTCTCTCACAATTAGTTATAATTAACATATAAATAATTTAATTAAATGAATAATGTTTTATACATAATAGTAAAAATCTGTATGAATTCATTATAAAAGTTGGTAGTATCTAAGTCGCTACCTACTACACCTTTATTTTAATTAATAGAAGAATGGGAGCGGTCAATTAATTGCCAAGCACGTCACGTGCAAAGATAACGTAATTGACAAAGTAAAATTTAGCATTCCCCATTATCTTCAAAATCCGTTTGTATTAGTTGTTATCAGATAACGTCATATCAGCTAACAAAGTTCTGTATTATGCCTCGTTTTTTATTATTTTGTACACAAGATCAAAGCTCATATTTAATCGATTATATAGAGTTTGTTCGTCAAAATAACTTGAGAATTAATAAATAATATGACATTAATCTAACCAAAATATATTTTTATGAACGTGATTGTATTACTATAACACTGATTGTGATTGCTTTACTGGTAGATGGGTGAGAGTTGCCGAGAATCAAGCTGAATGGCGTGCAATTGGAGAGGCCTATATGCACCAGTGAACTTTTGTAAGCTGATGCTGATGCTGATGATGATGATGATGATGATGATGAACACCATAGCGTTTTATGTACTGTGAAGTGTTCTTTATGTGTAATAAATTCTTTTAGAAAAAAATAAGGGACTTACCCCCATATCGAAGAGGTCTTTTTTATCAGGAGCCAAAACTAAAGTTATGATCGCTGTTTGTTATTATAATCAATCAAGTCAATTACCACAGAATAATAGTTTTTTTTTACATTTTATAAAACTGTTTGACGAACACACCTATGAAGCCACATAACTGACCACTCATAACAGTTTCTTTCTCACGACACTTAAGATCTACTGAAAATCAAATGGTTTTACAAAAAGTAGTACTTAATTGAAATATTGTACCCAAAACGTTTTGTGTTTAATATTCCGTGCGTCATTAAAAGTATCTTGTTTCCACCTGAACACATATGAGGACGTGACACAAATTCTAGTACCAAATAACATGGATTTTAACACATGAATTTGTATCTCTCATAATTATGTTTTAACAATATACTGTTCTGTCTGTACTAAATCGTCAATAATGATTAGTTTTACTTGAGTTAATAAAATAAATATGGGCAAGGAATTGTGAATTTAAAGAAGATGATGCATGGTTATTATTTTAATAAAAAGGGGATGTTGTCCCTGCACCAACTAAATTGGGATAAGGACGAGAGAATGATGATTGCACATCTTTTTTGCGCTGGATATGAGAAGTGAAGCGATATCAATTATCCTAAAACTAAAAACAGCTCTAGGAGTTGGAACTATGAATACTATATTACCTATTAATATCTAATTTTGAGTGAGCAGTGGTGGCCCAGTGGTAACGGCCGCGACTTACGAGTTGTAGGTCGTAGGTTCGAACCCCGACAGGCGCTTTACTTTGTGTAAATAACTTCATCACCACTGCTCTCAAAACGGTGAAGGAAAACATCGTGAGGAAACCGGCATGTCTTAGAACCAAAAATTTTGAAGACATGTGACATCTACCAACCCGCACTGGGCCCGCGTGTTGGATTACGGCCCACTCCCTCTCATAGAGAGGAGGCCTGTGTCCCAGCAATGGGAACATTATAGGCTGATTATGTTATTTTATGTTATGTAATTTACGTTGTACTTCATTATTATAACATAATACAAATACCCAACCCATCTTAGCAAGAAAATTCGTAGAAATCATCGAGATATAAGTACTAACGTACTAGAGAAGACACCGTAAATTCCTACTTTGTCTCGTTCAACTGCGGCGATCGCGCCGCAGTTTGTCGAAGAAAACGCGTAGTGCCGTGATTTACATGGCGCTTAAGACCTTTTTGCCGAGAATAAATACACTTCCGCAGCAAATCTAGCACTGTGGTAAATTAGGTACGGTTTAGATGAATTGTTATTATTTTAGCGCT
Organism: Lithophane socia; assembly: GCA_947522985.1. Lineage (NCBI taxonomy): Eukaryota > Metazoa > Arthropoda > Insecta > Lepidoptera > Noctuidae > Lithophane > Lithophane socia. The sequence goes on along the minus strand of OX383273.1, from coordinate 896,253 downwards.
GCAGCGAACTAAAGATTCAATACGAAGAATAGGACAATTCAGTTATTTGACGTAGCTTCTCTAGTACGTTAGTACTTATATCTCGATGGTAGAAATAAATATTTTCCTATAACAGGGATTTAAGACAGTATTAACTAAATGGAGTACAGTTTCCATGGAGATGCTGAAATCTCACAAGATACTATTACCAAACAAATAAACTGAAAAAAAAACCCAAGCCCTCGAACATACATAACAATAAAACTTGCAACAGCCGAAGTCCGATGAAAGTGAAAAAATTAGTCAGACTGGTCGCTAATGCTAGTGTAAACGAACGGCAGACATCCATGACCCGGTGCAACGTGAGTGTAGGACAAATATGCGAGAGAGCTGCAATGTTTGTTGTGACAAGATAACAAGCTTCTGGGTTTCCAGTTCTGTTAATATTCCTACAGCTCGGAATGAAGTTACGTCAAAAGTTGAAGATGGTAGATTAAGTCATTACAATGATGGAATACCAATGTGATGACAAGGGTCGATGGCTGATAAATGTCGGCAGAAACACCTGAACAAAATGCTAACAAATAGGAAGGATATCGCTTAATAGGCAGTAGAGACAGACAGACGTAACGAGCCGAAGTCCGATGAAAGTGAACAAATTAGTCAGTCTGGTCGCTAATGCTAGTGTAAACGAATGGCAGACATCCGTGACCCGGTGCAGTATGGGTGTAGGACAAATATGCGAGAGAGCTGCAATGTTTGTTGTGATAAGATAACGAGGTAAGGCTGTGAGCTTCTGGGTTCCAAGTTTTGTTAACAACTATGGTTCATAAACATTTCAACCTGTTTATGCACGCTGCACGGGGCTGGTTCGAATTTGAATAGTAAAGGCCCGCACTGACGATTGGAGAGTTGAATTCCCGAAGCTCACGAATTTCAGTCCCCGAAATCACGCCCTGGCTCAAGCAATCCTCTAAGAAAATGTTAAGTTAACAGTACTTAATATTAGAAATAAGCAACCTACAATGCTGGAAGGACCAATAAGTGAACGTACAGAACAAAGAGTCGGTACCTATTAGCCTAAGATCAAAAGAACATTAGAGAAAGAAGACTCCTGAGTTACACTATTCAAAATTTTACTTAATCATAATTTTGAAGGTAGCCGAGAGTGGACTCACGAAGATTACAAAGACAGGTGGCAAGTTAGGTCGATGACACAATCAATCTTATCAGAAAGACCAAAACAAATAAGAATGATGTTACAGGACAGTGGGTCTTAATCAAATGTAAATGAAAATCACAATGTACCACTTCCTCATTTCAAGAGATATCAAAACAACACTTAGGAAGCTCTCAAATAAGAGATTTATTAATAAGCTCCCAAGTGCCATGTTACAAGTATTTATCTACCTACATCCTATAAAAACGTAAGATATCACATCAAGTATACTATTTCCTTCACTTATCTCCGATGGCTTCGATAGAATCTCCCTGATGTGATGCATGAACAAGAAAACATTATTGCTATGATCATGAAATTCAAATAGCGATTCATTCCTATGATATTACACCCATATATGGACGTTGATTATGATATGTTTATTAATAAGATACAAGAATCTTATACATATTAATTGCACACGATACTGGTAACGACGGCGACGCCGACGGCGACGGTGAAAATCCAAAGTGGTTTTATTCCTGTTTATGCAAAGTTTGTGGTCGTAAGCCGGAGGCTTTAGAAACCGCGTATTTTTACGAAATGCAGTAGTAGTGAGCCGGAATGTAGATGAAGTAACAGAGAAAAGAGTGCTGAGGTGGATGTGATATTTCTTTTATATAAGAGGTATCTAAAGTCTCTCAAGAGGTATTATATATCCATTAATAAGAGATTTTTCAACTGGCAGTGATTGAAAACAAAGTTCATCGTTTGTCATTTAGGTCTTATAACCTTAACAAAAGTTCACACTATAATCTTTGTCCGATAATAATGTAAAAGTACCGTTAGATTACTGAACGAACTCTGCTACGACTCTGACGAAGTTTTCCTTAAACGTGGTAGATAAGCTAATATCATACTCACCCTTATGAACCCAGACAGACTGCATTTATAACGTTCTACTAGAGTCTACGTATAACAATACTAGTGCTGTCTTTATGTCAAAGAGATTGGCGGGCTACTAAATTTTGGCGGGAAAACGACGCATCAGCTTTCAGCATAGTTAACAAAAGACTATCCAGTACCCGAGCAATCCGTCAAACGTTCGCCTACTAGAAACTGTTTGCATGGAAATACTCAACGGTTTTTACGATTATATTTACTGTCGTTTCAAGTGTATTTTTCTTAGGAACCGGTAGAATGTCGTATGAACCCCTATGTAAAATATTCTAGACGTTAATGAGACTCTTCGAGGTTTAGAAAAAGACTGTCACAAAGGTAACTGAGATGATGCTATACCTACAAAGCCGAAGATTTTAGAAAACTCGCTCCGCCATAATTTACGGCAGGGACCATGCTCCTATATTTCACTCATTAAAGTAACAGTTATACTTATTGACTTACAACTTGTCTGTTCAAATCAAACAATGACATAAACTGCACTAGCACGTATCACGCGCGTAGCAGCTACCAACGCTGCGTGCAACCTGTCTCATTACCTTGCAGTTCACCGGCGCCCTATCTTCGTTCCCACACATTCGCACTAACATTGCAATAATCCATTAAATATCACGTGAACACTGTTTAATTATTTTATTATATCACTTATATTACTAAATTCACATAACACAGCCACTATAACACACATGAGCACACAAAATGACTTATCGAACGATAAGTTATCGATAGTTTTGGGTCTTGGCACAGACAAGGGTTATTATAAGGTCCCAGTAGAAATTGTTATACATAGACGACACGGTGGGACGAGACGTTCGCTCGTTGGTAAGCGTCGCATGCGACTGGAGGAGCGGTCGGCGTTATCGTTTGTAGGTCAACCGGTAGCCGCCATCAATGATTGTATGTTCAAACATTACGATACTGGAGTTTACACAGATGACGTACTCGTGAAAGTCGGTAAACTAAGCGGCGGGCGCGGGTCTAAGTTCTGTGGTTTAGGATGTAGTTTGAAGGATGTTTGTTGAAGGTATTTGAACTATTAATTTAATAGAGAAAATAGAACTCATTCACTAGACTAGAGATGTCTAGATGTCATGATTAATCAAATTAATTGCATTTTCTTAGTATCTACCAGTTCTGCCACTATTTTTTACACATAATTTAATCACTTCATTAATTTATTTTTAATATTAATTTTTCAAAGATTAAGAACGTTGCTTTGTAATCTTATAATCGTTTAATCTGGTTTTTAAAATATTTATGTAAACTAAAAAAAGAAATTTAAATTATTCATATCAACGACATGACGTCACGAAATTAAAATTGTATGACAAGTAAAATATTAAAACCAATCTTAGGTGTCGTCCTTATTGGTAAAATATAGGCTATCGGTATGCTACAATCAAATATATTATCACAAAATTTTGCATAAATATACAACTTTATGATTATCTCAGTCTCAGTTACCTACGTACTATTAAATGATTGATTTGAATCGTTGATTCTATTTACGACTTTCTGTGATAAGCTCGTGATATTTAGGTACCGCTATCGGTCATCAACCTTTCACAAAAGTCACAAAACAAAATTAAGTATTAAAAGCTTTTTGTCAACACTTTCCCTTGCTGCTTAAACGCGTGATTAGTATTTACTCCTGATTATGCTCATGCTCATCATCATCTGCCTAGTCTTTATCCCGACTATGTTGGAGTCGGCTTCCAGTCTAACCGGAAACAGCTGAATCCTAGTATATTATACATGGAGCGACGGCATATCTCACTTCCATAACCCAGTTACTGGGTAACAAGGTAAACTTAGCTAAGCTTTTAAAATTACGGTTTCATTGACCTATTTTACCAAACCGGACAACGCCTTACTGCTAATGAGGACATCCTCAGAAGCCGTCATAAACATTATAAACAGTTGGTATATTCCGATGCAAATCATTATGTTTTACGACGCCATTTAATAAATAATTCATTACTCAAGCAAATGATCTCACATAATATAGACGGTCAATCAGTGGAACCTGTATTTTATAGACGCATTAATTCTAAGATTGTTTCAAAAATTGAAGTCGTTATTAATCTTTTTTTTTATTATGCAAATCGTTGTAATCTTTAGGTATTGTCATTTATTTAAGTAATTTATCCATAGAGATTAGAGAGAATCACACGGCAAAATCAATTTTGATGAATTGCATCACAGTTATTACTAAAGGAATGTGAATTTTAGCCATCAAAAACTGGAGAAAAGATTATGGAAGTATCGATAAACCGTCTTTAGGAAATGCATCATGTCATTTATTCAAATTAGGCTTAGAATCAGCACTTTTTGAACGTTAAAATACAAAAGGCAGTCCTCTAAAACGCCCTCCATTCACCACTTCCTAGTGCTTCCGATTGCACTTCCGATTGACGTCATGAAGTCAACGCCGGCTGTCACTGAAAACCAGCGCTGGGGCTCTGTCTCGCATAGGGTCGCAGCATTATGCTGAGTGATGGCCGTTTTGCGTGAATGTGACGCATATTTTCCCGCAACTTGTTATTTTCGTATATTTGTCCTTTCTTGGCGTCATGTTTGCCGCAAATAAACGTATTTTCTTTCTTTCTTTTTCTTTCTGCTTTAGCTGGGAGGAAGAAGTGGCGTAACAAACTCCTCAGCCGAATCCATTTCCCTTATAGAAAATCATACCTTTCTGCATCACACACTAATTGAATATTAAAAATTAAAAAGTCCTATGTCCTCCTACATAGAAACTATTATCGATAAATGACGCTTTTAAAACATTTTAGCGACGCAACATCGAATCAGTGAAGGAGTCTTATTTGTATAAATACTCAATATCTCTCACTCATCGAGGAATAGAGGAAAAACAAGTTGTAATTAGAGGTTATCTGTTTGACTACTGTTAGAGATACCGCCGTGCCAGAGGTCAGTGCGTGTTTATAAGTCTGAAGTATCCTTCCTATTACAGAGAAAATAAATCAACTTAATTAAGGTGAACTGAGTAATGAATATTGCCAGTTTATATCTTGAGGTTTGAACTATGAACGACATTTGCTATCATTTCAATTTTGTTATGCGCGTTAAATACATATTGCATTTATTATCATGATTTAATTTCTTTACATTTATAAAATTATGTTGTTTGTAAATATTTTAAAACTAGAAACTAGACTAGACTAGCGTCGGCATTTCCTAGCTGACTGATCCCTGAGGGATCTCGCGCACTAGTCGGCCACGACCACGACTAGTGGTCGCATCGACCAGAGGGCTAGGCCCTCACACAAATGACAATCGCTTCGAAAGCGTTTCGTTATTCTACAACGACTTTCAACCGAATTGACATTAGCTCTTCGATAGCTTATGTCAGTCCTATACATTTTTGCCTTTTCCATCATCGTTATCGATGATAAAATGTCACTCTATCTAGGGCCTCTGGTAAACTATAGAAATCGATACGAATCGCACACTTAGTCGCAACGGCCAACTAGCCACAGACCATACAATACCACTAGTCGGCCACGACTGGCAGGAGTGTCGTGGCCGTCTAGTGCACGAGATCCCTTAGAACTACCTTCATTAGTCATCGTCCTCCTACCCTAATTCCAAGTAATTCGGGATCGGCACAGCACGTCCACACATCACTGTCCGCCGTTATCTCAGTATTCACCCCCTTTCTGGACATATAATGACAATGTAGTATTTACGATGATAATTAGGAAGCGTTTCTATTGCAGTCCATTTATTACCTAACAGTTCATATATTTATTCAAATTATTTCATTTCTCACAAACCTACATGGGCACTTATGAAACGTCAGAAGCTAGGTGCACGGTTCCAATTGGTCGTTTCCTATGGAGAAGAGCCGGCAAGAAACTCCGCGATTACGCTTTACTTCTAATAGTCCAACTAACAACACTGATCTCACATGATTTCGAAGCATCCAGATTTACTAAAAAACCTTCACCATTGCCTGAAAGAGATAACCAAATAGTACAAGTACATCTGTAAGAGAACGTACACTATGACGTCACAAGACACGTCATGTGCATCTATTTGATAAAGCCTCAGCAGCTATACGAGAGACACATTCATGTCATTCACTTTAGATAACATTGTGGTTTCGGATGTGACATATATATAAAAATATAATTACTTGCAAACGCTTTGCAAGTAATTATATTTTTTTATAGGTCGTTTTATCTGTGTTTCTGTTTTAAATGTCAATAGTATAAGTTAATTAGGTTAGTGAGTGTTGAGTGCAAATATTGAATCTGTTTATTAAAGTTCACCGAGTGCAAAACCAGAATTTTAAAACGTCGCACTTAACTATCAATCAATCTGCCTAGCCTTTTCCCAACTAATTTAGGGTCGGCTTCCGGTCTAACCGGGTGCAGATGAATACCATTTTCAGTATTTTACATGGAACGACTGCCTATCTGACCCCCACAACCCAGTTACTGTATAAAACAACCCATTGGTAAGACTGGTTGTCAGACTTTTGGGCTTCTGACTACTTGAAAAGACACTTAACTATCAAGGTTCGCAAAAGAATTTCTGTTATTTTGTTTCTATACAGTTTAAGTCAGTTGTAAGCCACAACTGGCTCAAACGCGTACTGGTAGAGTTTAGTTAGGGATTTAGCCCAAGGGCTGTCTCCAAAAGTATATAAATACAGAATGCAAAAAACTCGTGACCAAAATAGGCACTAAAATTGAAGGTTACGTCGTCGTCTAGATAAAATCCGGTTTTCACCATCTACAGAAATAGTTTCACAGATCATAAAAAAACACGCTTAACAACGCTTTAATTTTTATACATTTCCAAATATATTTGTATGTTTAAAAACCACGCCCCGACACTCCCCCTTTTTTAATAAAATTATATATAATTTACACTTCACTTACATAACACAAGCTAATGCACTTAACTCGACAAACGTACAGTGTAAATATACAGTAATATATACCAATATAAAATATTTACAAGTCTATTCAATAATATTTATCTAAGCCGAGATTAACGCGCAACGTTGGTATACTTGAGTGATGCTGTCTCGTCAAACATAGTGCGTTAGAAAGAGATCAATATATAAGTTTGTGACGTAATAATTCGAGGTTTGTAGAACATAATTAAGTATCTGTGGAGGGGGTTTGTATTGTGTAGGTACATAAAAAATGTAAGCCGTAAATCAGTTCTCGGAGCATGATTATGGTATTAGACAAATATGATGGTGGCTCCAACAGATACTGAATCTTATCCGTCAACAGACACAAGCAAATTAGTAATTATAAGGGAATTCGGTTGGCAAATGTAGTTTTTTTTTAATGCCTTGTTTGTCAGTATTTGTTTTTACAAACGGAACAAATAAAAATTCTGTTACCGACAGAAATATGAAAGATATGTGTCGGTTTTCCATCCTTGGACAAATTCTATCATAGAGGTCTCTACTGTTAAAAAAAAAAACAATCTATCCTTCACCCGTTAGCTTCTACGTCAGGTACATGTGGCTAGGGAATGCAATCTCGTACGAGATTTCCGCCTAGCGAGATCTCGCGAGACTCAAAATCCAGTCTCGCGAGAATCTCGCAATTACGGGATCTCGCGAGATTGGGAGAATCGCAATTAAAACATATGCAAATGCTTGTTTTAAGAACTAGTAATTGACATGATATGTAATTAAATAGAAACTGCGTTGCTTAGTTATAAAAATAATGTAAGTTTTATTTTAAAAATCAACAGAGTACTTATTATTTTGTCTCTAACTCTAATAACACTTGTTTATGTCTATAATTATTATACCTACTGTAGCTAATCAGTTCAAATTCTTACAATATTGGTAACAAAACAATAATTATCTATATTTAGTCTTTTGTAAATTATTACTTTAGTTTCAATAATTAAGAGTAATAGGAACATTACTTATGGTAAATAAATACAACAAAACAAAAACTTAACTTCACAAGTTCTTAAATAAATGTTGTGAGATCGTATTAATCAAATAAAAGAAGTTTAAAGTAGAAGTCAGATGAATTTATCAAGGTACGGAAAGGCAAGTTAGTTTGTCTGAAAATGGCTTCTCAAAAAACACATCATGTCGAGAGTATCATCTGACAGACGACTTCTGATTTTGCATGCCAAATACCCTGCTGCTGAAAAAGCTCGTTCTGCCTCAACACTTGTGGGAACCACAGTTGAGAGGCAGTTATGTACGAAGTTTAAAAGTTCCCTTCTTACTCCACCAGCTTCGTACAAATTCATTTCTTTTTTTATTAAAATGTCTAAAGTATTTGTTGTAGAATTTGTTGAGCGAGCAGTGGGCTGTTTCAGTGCTTTCAGCGATTTTTGCAGCTTTTCATGAAGTGTGATATTTTTTTCATGAAGTGTGATTCAGTTCGCGCGCAGCCGCGCCATGAAATACACGTCATCACGCTGCATTTGTCGATCTCGTTATCTCGCGAGATCTCGTACGAAATTTGACGAGATACAATCTCGTAAAATATGGCCGGGATCTCGCGAGATCGGGATCTCGGCGAGACGAGATTGCATTCCCTACATGTGGCTGACGCTAGTGAAGATTCAATCAATATTTTTTTCCGGTATTGTAAAAATAATAATTAAAACTTTCTTTCCAAAAATATTACAAGGGTCTTACATTGGCCTCAAACTAGGCAAGTCTGTATCTTGGACCTGTATATGTTAAATTGTCTTAGTAAGTACTGATGACAATCCACATACTATTATAAGATAAAACACACACTTTGAAAATGGTGTCAATAACATACTTGAAGTACTCATGTAAACCTAAAGAACTTTCTTCAACTACCCACGATCATGTCACACAATAACTTAACTATTAGTATTGTTCGTAATGTGTGCGCTTACGCAACTATGTCTACACAAAGTGAAGTGATGTGTTTGTATAATGTGTTTAAAACTTGTTACGTTGAGACATAATTTTTAAAGACGATTTATAAAGTGTGTTCGTTTTATTTGCAGTTGTGTCCCTTTAAACCAAAGTAAATGATTATTGTTATAGATAAAGACAACTTTGCACCAATAGGTTCATTGAAACGGACACTAGAAAAACTCTCCTTCAAAAATCATTATGGTAACGGTAACGGTACCATTGTAAATTGCGTTCATATTATATTGTTCATATTATTATAGCCTGTATTTCGTAGCAGTAAGAGCGCATTTCGCAGTCTTACGCCAACTTGCATCACAAATCACTAACCGAATTAAATGTGTTTATCGCTATTTAAAACATCGTGTGTTTCTGTCTATCGTTCGAAGATGACAGAAACAGAAAGATGTTTGAAGTCTGTTCGGCGTCACTATTGTCGTACGTCGCGTCTGACCTGGTACGCGTTCCACTGCTGCAGCAGGTGGTGATGGCAGGCGGCGCAGGCGCGCACGGTGCCCTGCGCGTCCTTGGGGCGCGAGCGCGGCGGCCGCGGGTGCTGCTCGCCGAAGATGGGGAAGTACGCCTGCTTGTTCTGAAATGCACACGAATAACATTAGATAGATCGTCATCAGAGAGCAGTGGTGGCCCAGTGGTAACGGCCGCGACTTATGAGTTGTAGGTCGTAGGTTCGAACCCCGACAGGCGCTTTACTTTGTGTAAATAATTTCATCACCACTGCTCTCAAAACGGTGAAGGAAAACATCGTGAGGAAACCGGCATGTCTTAGAACCAAAAATTCGAAGACATGTGACATCTACCAACCCGCACTGGGCCCGCGTGGTGGATTACGGCCCACTCCCTCTCATAGAGAGGAGGCCTGTGTCCCAGCAGTGGGAACATTATAGGCTGATTATGTGTATGTGTATGTGTGATCGTCATCGAAATTACTTGCACACATCAAGCAAAAACAAATTTACAAAAAGGTTTGGCTTTTTCATAATCAGCGATTTGTACTACGTATTCGCAATGATCTCTGAACGCAGCCATAACTGCAATTGGTTAATAATGTGTCACAAGTGTCAGGATGACACAAGCTCCGAAAATATGACCCTCAATTCGTGAAAAACAGGCGTTGATTGACAGCAAGCCATTTTAATGTGCCTTCGCCACAACCGATTATATATGCAGCGTTAACGCTACGTCAACGTCGACGCTAAACCTAATGCTTGAAGTGGTGCCGTACAAAATAATGGCGGTAAAAAAAAGAGAAAGTTTATAGATAGCCTGAAGTCAAAAACCCACCGTTATTATGTCAGTACTGCTGTCTTTGGAAACGCAAGTTTTACTGATAAACTATGAAAAAGCAGCCTTTTTTTCTAATACCATAATCACAACTTGGGATCCGAATTATTATTACGGTAAATAATTTGGTACTAAATAAAAAAAAAACCAAATGCATTCGATTTAAATTACCTAATGTTAGAAGTAGCGAATGTGACATCATATTGAATGGAGAAAAACTGGAATTTATTAATCAAACAGTTTTCCTGGGAATCACGCTAGACGAGAAATTACAATGGGGACCCCATATAACATCTCTTGCGGGGCGGCTAAGCTCGGCCGCTTATGCTGTTAGAAAGATAAGACAGTTAACAGATGTAGAAACCGCTCGTTTGGTCTATTTCAGTTACTTCCACAGCATTATGTCATATGGCATTTTACTGTGGGGTCGGGCGGCTGACATTGAATCCATCTTTGTTTTGCAAAAGAGAGCTGTCAGAGCCATTTATAATATATGTCGCCGCGAATCTCTCAGGGAACTATTTAAAACGATTAATATTATGACGGTACCTTGCCAATTCATTTATGAGAATATTATGTATGTAAGAAAAAATCTAAATCTTTTTAATAAAATAAGTGATAGACATAATTTTAACACTAGAAATAAAGATAAAATAGATCAACCATTTTTCAGACTAGCTAAAGTACAAACATCTTTTATGGGGTACTGCGTTAAATGCTATAATAAAATACCTAGTCATATATTGCAATTAAATGAAAGAAAATTTAAAACTCATATTAAAAGTACACTTTGTAAACAAGCATATTACAAATTAGAGGATTATATCCAAGATAAGAATGCTTGGAAACATGCTGGTCTTGCTCCATAGGACAAATTCGAGGCTGGACAAAATCAAACTGGTTGCTAATCTAGTTGTAAAATGTATTATTTTTATATCTTCGATTTTTTTTTACATTTTATGATAATTAATCTCACACACTGTCCTATTAGTATTACTTGCAAGTTTGTAGAAATATTGTGTTATCGTACGTATACTTTAATGTTTGTAAATATGTGAGCACCATGTACCTATCACATACTTAATTTATTTATTTGTCATTGCTCCATTTTTAATTTTTAATTCTTTTTACCTATTGTAATTGTATTCTCGGTGCATCGTCTTCACATGTAATTATATAATTGATGTACCTATACCAAATATTGTATAACATTATTTTTTTTTTAAAAGAGTAACGGTGGAGTTTCTTGCCCATTCTTCTCCATACGAAAACTACCTTTTGGAAGGGGCAACTAGAATCAGTTCTATTTCTATGTATTTGACGTTCAAAAGTGCCTTTAATGTGCCTACTTGAAATAAATTATTTGACTTTGACTTTGACTTTGAATCCCAGTCCCCATAACCTACAATCCTACAAAGCACCGCCCGACTAATGAGGATGCTTGTACTATCAATAATATAATATTGACAGTAGTTACGGTCTCGGAACTGACCCGCCGACTCCTGACCCGATAAGAGCTCTCGGTGACCACTGCAGATATAAAGACCTCCAGCCGATTACTGAGTAGGGCTTGGATGTAAGTGGGTTTGTGTTTATGATTATACAGGCTGTAAGGGTGAATACCGTTGTCACTCATACCATGGGTAGTTGACCTTAAATATAAACATAAATGACCGCAAACAACAAAAAAAAAACGTTATTTTCATTAAAAGATTTTTAAAAGTTTCCATCCGACACCGTGCTCGCTAGTGAAACAGCTGACAGTCTGAGGGAGGGGTCGCGCTCGCGGCCGGTCAGGTCACGTCCCGCACCCCCCGCCCATGTTGAGACGCAAGTTCGTTGCCCTAGCGCATAGGGTATCGAACTTGCGTCTCTTGTGGTAAAATGTAGATTGAAAAAAAAAGTTGTGATTTTCCATTGATTTTACGATCTATAAATGAAACCAAACCACTGGTTGCAGTATGTAATTTGTTTTCTCTTGTACTCTCACACACAATGTCTACATCTGTTTTTATCAGCTTTCCTATAGCTGGTATAAATAAAATAAATCAACATTTATTTCAGAATCACTTCCATATTTGTTAGTAACAATGTAAACTTATGAAACTAGTATTAGTAACCTATAATCTAAGCTGCTTGAGGCACGCCGATACTGGGGAATGTCTACTTGACTGCATGCAGTCGTATCCACCGCCCCAACATCGGAGAGTCCCACCTATCAGCTAACGCTCAAAAACAGATAATGCTGGAAGATATTTATTTATTAAATTAGCATCACCTTTATACATATTTTTGTTCCTTTCTTCCTGACTGTTTATATGTGTGTACCATAAACGGTTAAATAAATAAATATACTTAATAATAACAATATGTTGTACAGGCCCCGCTGAAAACAAAGAGTATGACCATTGACCTTGTACAGAGCGGCATTCCAAAATTACTTTTCCATAAGCCTCGCGCCAAAGGCTTTCCGAAATACCCCTCACGCATGTTCACCGATTATTTATGGTATATAATTTTTAATTAATTATAGGCAGTATAGAAACTAAGGTCAAAAGGAAACATTTTGTTGGAAAAAAATTCTTACAGAATTATTTTGTTTAGGTATTTATGTAAGCCCAAAGAGTGGATGTGGCGGGGCTTCAAAACAATAGTTTTGGGAAACTAAAGGGGCCACGGCAACCATACATGAAATTAAACGTGAGAAAATAAAAACTGGCCAAGTACGAGTCGGACTCGCGCAGGGTTCCGTACCATTATCTACAAAAACGGCAAAAAAATCACGTTTGTTGTATGGGAGCCCCCTTAAATATTTATGTTATTCCGTTTTTTTGTATTTATTGTTATAGCGGCAACATAAATACATCATCTGTGAAAATTTCAACCGTCTAACTATCACGGTTCATGAGATTCAGCCTGTTGACAGATGGACAGACAAATGGACGGACAGCGGAGCCTTAGCAATAGGGTCCCGTTTTACCCTTCGGGTACGGAACCCTAAAAACTAATGCCTATTTCCCATGGGAGTAGGCAGAAACTACGGAACGCCACGTGATAAGATACGACCGATAAGTTCTACGGATAAAATTAAAAATATGTTGTTACGAAGTCCGTATCACAAGTATTGGCCTTAATCTTACATTTAGTGCTTTAGTGCGATTCGACATTCAGACGCTCCTTCTCTCGCGCGTGACTCAAACATTATCGAGTTTTCTCAAAAACGGTATTTTCTGGATTCGGTACACGAGACGGTTTTGGCTGGCAGTCTACCGCAGCGGAGCGGAAAAAATCCCCTATTAGTCTCTTTGTTGTCACTAATGCCGTGATTGGCTTGACCTACTGGGCCCAACTCGTTTAAAAAAGACATGTTTTACCATCGACTCGAAAAGAAGAAGAAGTCTCTCTGTTCACTACAGTTCTACTACTCCACGTTGACCAACCGACAGAGAACCGAAGACGAGCTATCAGAATCAGTAGAATATCCTTGTCTTATGGTGCTTTTTAACAGATTTTTATTTAAAAAATCCCACATGATCAATCCACGAATTACATATTCATGGTATTAATTTCTTTTACACGAACTGAGCTACTAAACTCTCATAATTTGAGCCGTTTTCAAGCATACCCGCTTATTGCATATTGATAAATTACATTATAGCTTTACGTAATATTCATTACCACATAATATAGAAGCGAATAATTCACGGCTCATATTTATATCTTCTGTTGCTATGTACTCGATTAGGTTATCATTTTTATGTAAATCTTATTTTTTGTAACGACACATCGTTAAATGGTTCCAGTTTTTGCGTAACAAACGGTCAATCACAATGTGAATAATCAATCATGTTCGAAAAATTTACTGCTCAACAACGCAATGAATGTTGTTGAATTGTGAAAATGAAACAGATTGTGATTGATAATGTATTACGCAATTACGGCGCTGATCTCTCATATGATTCGACTGCAGTCTTGGTTTAGGTATAACCTAAAGACTGCAGTCGAATCATATGATATTCGTTGTGTTGGTTGGCAAAGATCAATACAACCAATTTTCTAACATATGCCGTATGAGATATGCCAAATAATATATAACGTTCTTATACAAATAAAATATTTTTCAAATTTTTCCGGCATCCCTACTGGCAGCTAATAATATAAACACATTAGTACGCAGTCTGTTTGTAAGTAAACATCTGCACAAAGTGCACGGGTCAAAGAAAACATGCCGATAACACGTGTGTGGCTCACACGCACACCACCTTTCATGAGAAATTGTTCATAATAATAGATAATGGGTGCATGTGACTAGAAAAGTATCTGTTATCATTATCATCCTTCACCCATTATTACGATTTGTTTGGGGTCGGCGCAGCACGTCTTATTCTTTACACGTAATCTCAGTAAGTCAGTATTCATGTCCTACATGAAAACTTACATACATACTGAGAGCAGTGGTGGCCCAGTGTATCAGGTGCGACTTACAAGTTGTAAGGTGGAACCCAAAAAGGTGCTTTACTTTTTGTAAATTATTTCATCTCCACAGTTCTCAAAACGGGGTACGGAACCCTAATACAATAAAACTTTTGTGTTGCACACTGGTACTATATAATTTTCCTTAAGTGGCTTTGTTTTTTTAATGTTATCTCTTTATAAATAGGGCAAAGGGCCATCTGACGGAAAGGTCAACAAAATGGAACTCCTGATGCATTGTTCTTCTATGAGACAAAGTTGCATATCGCAACTCATAAAACTGCGTCACAGCAAAACTGTTATGAATGAGCCTATAATACATCAAATTGCTTAGCTTGATCCTCTGTTATATCGAAAATACTGCAGCATTAATTTTGTAATTTCTATCAACTTTACCATAAATATTTATATGGTAAAGTTGAGGATTAACGTTAAGTTGGTAGAAACTCTACAGAAAAAACCAAACCGAACAATAAACAGCGAGTATTAAAAAAAAAAACTTCAAATTACATCATCAAATTTTGCATAATAACTGAACTAACTATAAAGCAGATACCATGTTTTTTGTTTATAATTACCATTATTTTTGGCATAAAACAAATTACCCAAACTATTGGCGCTTTGGAGCCTTCTCCCGCCGCTCAATCTCGCTCTCACTCAGCACGCGAGCAGTATCGTGCGAGCGAGCTATAGAGTGAATTTCAGCCGAGGTATTATGGACTCTAAAGGTGTGAAAATACGCTCTGAATTTGGTCAGCCATCATTTTGTGACCGTTCACTGCTTAAGAAACTGAAGCTTTAATAGGAAATAGGGTCGATCCCCTCCCCATACAAACGCTCTCGCCTGTTTTCTCTCTGGTTTATGACCTTAGAGCAATGATTTTTTACAGTAAAATAAATATCAACTAGTTCTATACTCTTATGTTTTCCGTTTTGATGATACATTATCAGTAGAAGCACTGGACCACTCAGAAAATGCTCAAAATTGCCTGTTTAGACCGCTGTCATCAGAGGCCTATTGAACAAATTTGACAACTATTCATGAAACAAGAAAACTATAGGGGCACTGTAAATATCCTTCTTAATCAATTTATAAAATATCTTTCAAATTGGTCCAATATTGGAGGAAGAAATAGACGAGAGCCGAACCTCGAATTATGACTTTTTGTATGGAGAAAAGACCGACCCTATTTCCTCTTAAGGATAGAAATGGTGGTAGTACTATTCCGTACAAAAAATAATTAGAAGTAGTAGCACTATACTCTGTATAACTTATTTGCTTTAAAAGATCCTCGAATAGATAAAACATTTTGTGATAAATCTATATTTATCAGTCATATGATGTCAATTAAAAACATACTTTTTGTATAATCAAAGTCGAAAATATCCGTATCTTATTAAGTGACCCAATTGACTTAATTACTAACAATCACTATACCTACTAATTATTATCAATGGAATAAAAACTTCTTTTTCCTACTCTTATAGTTGATGATGCACTAATCTTACTGGAAAACCCAATCTAATAATTGAACATAGATTATATTTCGATTCCGTAAATGTTGTATTGAATACTAATTTAATTGAATTCACCACTAAACAGATTTCTCGATAATGTTTATACAGGGTGCTGTCATCCTCGTGTGGACATCAACGCGAAACCTGTTTGTTACCATGGATTCAATAATTGCGTCGGTTATATGTAGTGAAAAATAAAAATCAACCGACTTCCAACCAAAACACTGACTTCCGTAATTGAAAGTTATTTTTCACTTTGTAGTGTTTTTTTTTGGAAGTCGTTAAATTTTTATTTTGTAATAATGTTTTAATTTTACACTTTTTACTTGTGATACCTATTATCCCACAAAAATTCTTATACCATTACTAGATATTATGTAAATAACAATGACAGAAAGTTATTATAAAATCATCAACTTATACTAAGTGGAAAAAAAACGTATTATTGAAGCTAACTCAAAAACCACTCATCAGAACTTGACCAAATTTATAAAAGACCACTTCAGTAGTAGCAGTATACACTTTCAAACAAAAAACATATTATTAAAATCGGTTCACAAATGACGACGTTCTGAGGTAACAAACATAAAAAAATACAATCGCATTGAGAACCTTCTCTAATTGAAGTCGGTTTAAAAAATGAACCTACCGGCAGTAGGTCAGTGGCACCCTTCATTTTCCAAAGATAAATCACTAAACCGACTGTTGTGCACTAGTTTCCAAATATGTTTGTCCTTTTTGTTTTATGTGTTGTACAACAAAGTGTTAACTTAAATCTATACATATTATAAAGTCACTTTCCGTGTCTGTCTGTGTGAACGCGATTATGATGCGGTTTTCACGATAATTTAGAGAACTTATTCCGGAAAGTAAGGGTCAGTTCAGACCGCGACGTGAAGAGACGCGACGCTGCGCACACTTTTTAACAATTATCGAACTTATTTTCTTCACGAAAAGTTATAATTTCAGTGCGGGCGTTGAAACGTGTCGAAGTAAGCTGAGATACCTTACAGTACCTTATTGTGTAGTAAATAAATTCCATATTGTATTGGGTCATTAAAAAATGCGCGTCGCGTCGCGTCTCGGTGTTAACTGACCCTAAGTGTGTTTAAAACTTCAGTATAAAACTTAGAAGATCTAAATAAAGATATCTCGATGTTTTGTCAAGTAGTAAAAGCCGTGCGAAGCAGGGGCGGGTCACTTGACTCGCTAGTATAATAAGTAAACCCTACCTAACCTTGGTCACCCATCTAACCTTTGAACATTTAACTGCGTAAAACAGAAATAGACGTAAATAAACTACAATGTATCACGTAGAACGGAGCGGTATCTTAACACTGCTACAGTAATAGGGGTCGGCAGTGCATCACCTAGATAACGAGCAAGTTTATTGTTGTCAATGTACTATTATTATTTTCTTTATTGCTCCCGATATGTAGGGGTCAATATTGTTGGGTATATTTTTGTTCGTCGAACGGGACGCTTTTGGTTGAAGCATGATTGTTGAAAATTCACTAGCACTGCAAGACCTCGGCAAGCGTTGCTTAGCCTTGACCTACGTTTAGGCAGCTACAGTAGGACCCATGTAATAGAGGACGTACTATTAACCGGACATAGTTAGAAACTTCCTGTCAAAAAACCCCCTCTAACACTGCCCGCCCCGGTGACCGAACCCGGGACCTCACGATCACCAGAGCAGCTAGAATAAAAGCAATAGATTACCAAAACTACATCTTTTCTATAACAAAATTTATCATCACTACAAATTCTGCTGACGCCAATAATAAATACCACAGTAAGATACCATATTGATACAGAACTTTAACATAAAAACACGATTAAATTATACATCTGATCATGAGGGTAACGACTGTTCTCAGTAATTACGAAGGGGCACGGAAGTGCATAGGTCAAGTTCGTTAGAAACAAAAGTGTGTTGTATTGTAATTGGATTGCGACTTTGTTGTTGGCAATTTAATAGGTAACTAACACTTCCCCGGAGAATATAAAATGAAAATGTATGATCATAATCTTAATAACATATTTATACTCATCGCCCGCCTGCGTTCTTCCTGAGATGACAATTATTTTCTTATTGCTCGGCTTCTAAGGGTCGTAAGTGAGATTTTAATGATGAAGATTGAATGAAAGAAACTAAACTAAATGTTCATAAAAATAAGGTTCATATTCGCATGAGACGTTTCATCACAGTTAAAGCGCGACCTGTGAATCTTGCCCCTAGCATTGCAGTCTTATTCGCGGTTGACATCGTACGTACTAACTAGTCGAGGAGCTCCATTTGAGGAAAATAATCGCGTAAAACCAAAAACGGACATCTGTCTGCCTTTTGTGTGAACTATTATGAACTGTAATAAAATGTCTCGCAACTTGGGTCCAATCTACCGCAGGCCACGTCACACAGTTAACCCGTGAAACCAGGATCGCAAGGTCAGCTACAAGATAACACTGCGATATTTTCCAATTCCCTTACACCCTGTGTGTTTCTTCTGTTCTATTTATTTTCGTAAGTTAAATTATATTGAAGCCTTAATTCATATTTTCCTATATAAAACTGAACGGAACTTGGCTGTCCACTCTACCACCAGCCACGTCACTCAGATAACCCGTGAACCAGGATCGCAAGGTCAGCGACAAGACAACGCTGCGATATTTTCCACTGCGCGATAGCCTGTGGCCTGTGGCCCGCCCCGCTGGTCCCGATAGCCTCTACGGAGATATTTCAATTTATTGGCTATAGTCACTGCTGAGCGAGATTGGTGACGTCAGAAATGTGGTCTTGGTTTTACGTACCTAAAAAATCCTAAATTCATTCATTCATTCTCCGACAGAAAACAGCCTAAACCGCTGGGGCGAGAAGCATGACAATTTGCACAAAAGGTTCCTGAAATCTGTGCATAAGGTGATCACTTTGGTAGGATTTTTGAAAATGTATCCCCTAATGGAGTTGAATAGGGGATAGAAGTGCTTTATTTCTGCCGACGGAAAATCCCATCAGGCACACCGCTTGTAAATGAATAAGTGAAAAGTTTTGGATTTGAAATTCAAAAGCAATTTGTGACCAACCAAAAAACAAGTTAGAAGCCGTGTAGCTGTAATTAGATGTTTGGCCTTTCGCAAAATGGCTGTCCATCGGTAGTTTTTAAGTCCATATTTGAGATAACAAAGACATTTCATTGTCTTTATCTAGTACTGCTAAGCTATTAGAAGGAACATAATGTCTAGATTGGATACAAAAAAAATATGTTTTTTTTTTAAACAAGCATCTGCATGAGCGTGCGCAGATTTAAAAACAAAACTATAAATTTCCTTATTTATACAAAAGGCAGACAGTACTTGGTATCTGTTTGTTATTTAATTAAGTAGGTATATAGGTAGGTAGGCAGCTGACATTTATAACTGTTACCGACATTGTCTTTATCCGAAATAAAGTAGTTATAAACCAGTTTTACTACCGCGGCTAATTCCGTATTTACTGATAATAACAGTATAAATAGAACGTAATTAATTGTGTATATGTCGCAGCCTTATCGTATAACACGCCGTATTACAAATAGGCGCGCCCGATTGAAAAACGTCGCTGTTTTGAAATGTTACCTTTCGTTCAGCCGGATTTTAACTTGGCTGAAATAAAGTACGCCGCATTGTATGAGCAATTCGCGTTCGTTAAAGCGGCTTAGTAACATGGCGCCCACATACAAACGGGCGCATCTTCGATACGCCGCTTTGAAATCTGACACGTGCCGCATGATCATAACTACAAAAATAGCGTCGCAATCGACAACGGTGTCACAACAAAGTGAAAATAATATTGAATTTAAAATTTTGTTTTGTTCCAAAACAAGTTTTAAAGAATAGGATAAAAACATTCAGAACCTATATTTGCCAGCATAGTATTAAATTACCAGTACATTATTCTAACAAATTATTGCATGCTTGTAAGCATTTGAATATAAGAAATGTAAAAAAAAACTTATAAGAAAATTATACTATGCCTTTTTTTATTTTTTTAAAATTGAGATTTCAAAAATTTTGCCTTTTTTTGGATTTGTTATTCATAATTTATAGTCACCCTACATTGCTTCTTGTTGACAATAAAGCTAAACGTTGAACGCCACTTTGTAGAATGTATCGTCACCACGATCCGGCTGACCGAAAGGTAGCCGCATTTCAAAACAGCGACGTTTTTCAATCGGGCGCGCCTCTTTGTAATACGGCGTGTTATACAATATGGCTGCGACATATACACTAACATTTGTGCATACAAAATATTAGGAATAGCAACCGATAATTCTTCCATTGCAAAGCAAATGTCTCTTTTCATATGGTGAGTATTGATCACCACACTTGATACTACTCAAATAATTTCCTCACTATATTTTCCTTCCTTCAACTTAGTGGACAATGTGGATACCTACCTACACAATGTGGATACCTACCTAAATAAATATAAATTATTGATAATGATAACAATTTTTTGGAGCTCGAAAGTCTGAGAACCAGTCTTACCAAGGGGTATCGTATTGCACAGTTACTGGGTTGTGGAAGTCAGATAGGCAGTCGCTCCATATAAAATACTGGTATTCAGCTGCATCTGGTTAGACTGGAAGCCGAACCCAACGTACTTTGGAAAAGGCTAGGCAGATTAATTGATTAATAACATTTTTTTGGAAAAAAAATTGCTTGAATCCAGCAGATGAGACCTTTGCAAGCAAGACTGATGCTGTGTCCATTCGAACGTAACCGCGAAACCGATAAGCGGACTCTAGACGATCATGCGGCATGACATGCGTTTGTTACGTGAATTATTATACCCCATGAAGAACACTGCATGAGGGTCCATCATGCAACATGATAATTCACAACATTCTATGGAATTGTCAATCAACTGCCAGCACGTAGTTAGCATGTCATTCGTATCAGTCAATACAATTTTTTTCTTGAACTTGGTTTGACACGCTGCCGCGTGTCTAGATTAAAACGGTCATGCATGCATGACAGCACGTAACGCATGTCATGTCGCATGATCGTCCAGCTAGGGTCCGCTATAGAAGTGACTACTAACGCCATCTAGAAGTGGGCGCTTGAACTACTTGATCCAGAGATAACGAATCGGTGTTCGGTAACAATCACTGGTTCATTCCAGTCTAAAACTAAGCTGTACTAAAGCGTTTCGCAAGTTCATCAAAGGCATTACCAATTCATATTGTTTTTATTTTAATTGCCAACTAATTACCATGTTCATAGCATGGTATCAACAACGTACCTACCAACATTTTGCCCTCGTAATATAGGCGTATCATTTTTTTTACGCTCCATATTAAATTCTGGTAGTCAGCAGCATCCGGTTAGACAGGAACCAGACCCCAACACAGTTGGGAAAAGGCTAAGCAGATTGAATATCTCGCGACAGAACTAGACACGATGTGCAGACGCACAGTCAACATTCGGTTGGGCGTGAGATGCCCTGATTTACGCCGGAGAAGCAGCCAAATCGTTGATAGCTCAAAAACCTATTTCGATTAATACTACCTAAATATATTCGGCAAAATAAACTACAACTAACTAACAATACTTCCGTCAGCACAATATTGATTGTAAGCCAGACATTGTTGTGCTAATATTTGCACAGACAGCGACACAGTTTGCACAGGTGTAAGCGCAGACACGGATATGACGCATGGAGTTTAGGGACCGTGGGACTGGTATATGATGACATTTCAAAAAGTATACCTTACGAGCATTTAAACTTTTGGAAAATCGGTGTGATTACTTGACGTATTTCTAACATATACTCGCTTTATTCGACCTATACAAAAGGGTGGCGAGGGCATCGTCGCACAACCTGTTACCATGGATTCAGTATAGATTGCAATTGCTGTCCAGAATAATGTACAAAATCTATGGTAACACGTTGCGCGTCGATGTCCCTGCCACTCTGTTTACGTCAATACTTCTTGTATAAAGTAAATTTTGCATAAGTAGTAAGTACAGTTCGATTAATCGAATGGATATTCAATATGATTTACAGATGATACACGGAACATAATTCTGACGACGACCGAATTCAATGGCCTTTCGCGGTCGTTTTAGAGTTTTACGAGTTACATTACAAGGTATAGATAGTGCCATCCACGAAGACGCGTCCCACTCCACTCTGCTCCGTACTAAAGTACAGCTTACAGGGGCCCTACCACCACCGCTTACAGTAGTATTATTTGAATACTAGTAGCGTCCCGCTGTTTCACCCGCATAAGTCCTGACCCCGTGGGAATATCGGGATAAAAAGTATAATCCAGGTTATAAACTATCTGTGTGCCAAATTTAATCCAAATCCGTTCTCTAGTTTTTGCGTGAAAAAGTAACAAACATCCATCCATCCATCCTCACAAACTTTCGCGTTTATAATATTAGTAGGATTAGTAGGATTACTTCAGTTTTAGAAGGAGATGAAGCTCTACAGGACCTATAGCTCCATCTCTTTCCCCCACTAAAGTAAGATTAAAATAATACTGCTGAACGGTGGCGGTAGGCTCCCTGTACAGTAATGGCGGAGCGGGGCGCGTCTTCGTGGATGGCACTATCTGTATGTTTGACATAATTTGACAACTCGTAATTTTTTCTGATAAACATCTCCCCAATTGGAAATACTCGTCATCCCCATTTGTCACCCTCCATAAGTCCCGGCACACTTACCGACTTGTCCTTGGGCTCCTTGGTGTGCAGGTTGTACAGCGTGCCGCGCTTGTACTCGTCGCCGCACACGTAGCACACCTCCGTCATCGAGTTCTTGTCCGGCATCGACAGGTCGAGGATGTCCCGGTCGGAGCTCGAGTTGGAGTTGCCCGAGTATACGGAGACTGTTGATCTGGAATGCAGGGGGAAATACATTAATTTATGTGGCTACTTTGAGTACGTTTTTGACGAAATATGACACAGGGCTATCATGACTAAAGACTAATATTACATTACGAAATTAGTAACTTGAAATTATATAAAATGTGGGGCGACTTATCTTTGGTGACAGTAACATGGTCCACGCGGGCGAGCGACTGACGCTCCCGCTGCCCGCACACTTGCACGAAAAAGTCGCCCAATAGTATGTCACTAATTCCGTAATGTAATTTTGCCATTAGGTGTTGGACATACAACAGAGGCGAGTGGCTCGGGCGAGGCGCACCGTCTCACCTCGCCTCTTGTGTATGTCCCGCGCCTTAGGGTCGTGTTTAAGTACTGGCCGAATTTAAAACAAAATTAAAGAATATAACACATCGATCCTTGTTGTTTTTGAGTAAGTTGGCAGCATTGTCTACCTTGTCTTCCACCAAAAGGGACAGATTTATTTGTTCGTAGAATTAGGTATGTTACAGTTCAATAGGTTAATTAATGGTCTAACTAAGGCTATTAACGACATTCTGCGATCAGTCTGATGATCTCGACTATTTTCCTTTTCACCCTTTATTGATCGTCTCTGGGACGTCCTACGTAGCCTTAAGGTATAAAATGCCCTCTTCGTCCCTTCACGAGTAATGGTACCGGTAGTATGTTACCTGACAGCATCCAGATAGCCCGCCGGCTCGGAGGCCCCGCTGTGCTGCGAGCCCACGGAGATGACGGAGGGGTCGCGCGCGCGCAGGTCCAGCACGGCCTCGTCCGCGCCGCCCGCCGCGCCGCCGCCCGCGCCGCCGAACCGCTGCTGGAATACGTGATAAGGACTGGGTTAGTTTATTGAAAGAGAGAAAACGGTTTATTTGGCACAGTACCGTGAACAAGGAACACATTTGAACAAATTAAAAACAACATAAAATTGAAATAGGTATTTAGGATGTGCTCACGGCTGCGCCATAGGTTCATTTCAGCAATAATTGCAGACATTTACATACGATTACAATATGAATATGTTTGAATATGTCGGGTTGCATCCCTCGTCCGTTTAAACATTCTAACACTTTTTCTTTCTTCTGGGACAGCCGGGTTAAATCTGGAAACTGTTCCAACTTCCAGTATTCAAGTAAACAGAGTAAAGATTTTACTTGTTACAATAAATACATAGTTTAGCTAATCGCACACTTTGTTTAAAGAAACAACTGCTGCCTACTGAATACGGTGGTCCTTAGGTTTCCGACCAAAATCTTTCGATTCGTCTTTCGACAACCAAAAATAATTTAAAGCTAGCCGGTTTCTATCAACCTTGTAGCACATTTCTGTCCGTTAGCCCAGGAGATGTCTGTCTACATTATAATAAAGTTAGCTTCGCTTTGTGATGAAACCCTTAGCCAGAAGCTACCCATTATTGTTCAAAATAGGCAGATAACATTCTCACTGTTGGGACTCAGGACTCAAGCCTCCTCTCTTTGAGACATAGCGGCCCTAATCTACCATGTGGGCCCATTGAAGTGCAGATGATGTGGATTTTACATGTCTCCGAATGTTTGTTTTTCCACGATGTTTTCCTTCTCCATTTTACACATTATTAAAAGAAATAAACTCACATTATTAAACTTATGCACATGGTTCTGTTCCTTCTCCTCCTTCCGGAAGGAGTCCTGCGCGGGGTGCGGGGCGGGCGCGTCCAGCGGGTACAGCGGGCGGGACGTGGGCCGCGGGGAGGACGCCGCCTCCTCGCGGGTACCTTCTCCTGAGAGGCCCAGGACTTGCGCCGCGTACTCGCCTTGGAACGACATGTCGGCTCCTGGAAAGTTGAGAAGAGCAATTGGTTATTTCACACATCATATAACATCACGGCTGTATTCCCCGAAGGGTTTGACAGAGGTGTACCTATAGAACACCCATATTGCACCTTCGGCCTGATCATCACTTACCATCAGGTGAGATGCAGGTCAAGAGTTTCCACGAAATGGATAAAAAAAAATAAAAAATTCGCCAATTATAGGAGGGGCAATTATTGGTTAGTTCATTGTTGTGATTTCACTGTAGGAAAGTTCTGATTGAGACTGACAGTATCTAGCAACGATAGAAATACTGGGTGAGACGTCAGCTGCTATCTAAATAGGTAGGTATATCACAAGTTGAACGGCACAACTAGAATTTTAGACTCATACTTTAATTATTTTATTTAATCATTTGTATGCCCAAGTGGCTGATCATGGAAAGAACATTATTAGTATTTTAATTATGTAATGAACACCTGCATGTAACCCATGCATCACAAATAAACGATTTGATTTGATTTGATTTGACAACTGGGCGTGTTGAGACGTAAGTTCGATGCCTTAGCGCGTATGGTGAAATACTCTTGTGGTAAAATGTAGATATTAAAAAAAAAAGTTGTAGTTTTCCATTGATTTCACGTTCTATAAATGAAATCAAACCACTGTTTTCAAGGATAACGGTGTTTACCCTAACATCCTGTATAATACGCCCCAAAGCCAAAAGTTTACAGTGTGACTTTGAAGTTTTTATTCTACACGAAGTATTAATACGTTCTCGTTTCGTAGCAGATGGCGTTCTGTAGTTTCTGCCTACCCCCATGGGAAGAAGGCATGAGTATATATACGTTTTCTTACTATCCTAAGTAATCTAAACAGCCGCACGAGTCGTTCGATCAGGTTACGCTTGCCGCGGTTTGTCTTTATTTGATTATACAACCAGAGACATGCATGATGCACACCAGTATCATTTATAAATTATTATGCAAAACAATTTAAATGATCTCAAATTACACTCTCCTTTTAACCGCAAAGCAATCAAGTAAATACCAGGCTTTACACTCAAAACCAACCAATTACTATGAAGTTAACCGACTACAAGTCAATTATCATCCTACGATTACGTTCCCATACATTAACGTGTAGGCACAGTCACGGATTTTAATTGATGAGCCACCTGGCACTGTTCGTATTTTAGCCGTGTAATGCAAATCGGGTTTATTCGGTTCCCGACACGCAAAGTCATATGTCTTCGTATTAGAAGAAGAAAATTATATTTCATATCTTTACCGGTTGGCTAACCTGAGAGCCAGAACTACAAACTTTACAGCAGAGTGACTAACCAAAGTCAACCAATTGCAGGTCTAGCAACAGTAACCTAGCAACGATAAACTATCGTTGCTAGGTTACTGTTGTTATAGTAACGTTAGCGTACGGAGAAATTCTCTGACATCGATATTTCAACTGTCACTGTCTTCAGTTAAGTTTTTAGAATTATTGAGTTAATGAGCTATGATTCAAAGGAGGTCCGTATCAAATAGATTGAATAAACTTAATGCAACATTGTATTTATTTTTATCATTAAAAACTTATTAGCTAACCTCTATTGTTAAGACTATTTCCGATTAAAAGTAATTCATTTGTCATCTTGTTTACGAACGTGCGATTTGAGTTCTTGTTTAATCGTGTTATGTCGTGAATGTAAGAAACTGCAAAATAGAATAGTTTGAAGGTGGCTCATCAATTAAAGTCGGTGACTGTACGTCTACCAGATAATTGTACAGTCGAACAAAATGAAAGGATACAGGCGGCTAATTTGTAACTACTTAAAAAATGTAGTGCGTGTGCTAAGAAGTATTTTACATGACTAAGCTTAAAAAGTTATTACATACACACTCTCACAATAAAAATCAAACATCGGTTATTCAAAAAGAGAAAAGCTTCCAAAACGCCCGCCCTTCCTAAAGTTGTTTTAATTGAGAAGTGTCGTAAAACACTCAAACCCAAAGTGAATAATAATAGCGAAGAAGAAAAAAGTTTAGCAGGTATAGCTAGCTACTCAACTCTTTTGCCAACTGTACTCATCTACCTCCCCATAGCAGGTAGGTACGTACAGTCATTCATGGCTCGGCTGCGCTTACGCTGGCGACCTCGGCGCGGTGGCAGTGAAAGTGCCACCGTAATCAGCTGACCGACTGAGTTCAACTGACCTATGTAGATATGTGCAGTAGTCCAATTGTGTACTCTTACTTTTTAGCGTGGGAATTAGTGGAAGTGGTGTTTGTTTGTTTTTAAAAGTTATGGCCGTAGTAAGTAGGTTACGAACGTGGATTTCGGCTGCAACACGACTCAAAAGTATCCGTCTATTTTGTGGTTGAAATTAATAGAGTTACCTTCACAGCTCATTACCCTACAGGAGTAATAAATGCTCGAGAAGCTCTTTTTTGTATTCTGAATGAAATTATTTGTGTTACTAGAGACAGTTACTTCTCACATTCCCATTTCGGGTATTATACAAGATCAATAATGACACTGAGATAAAATACTAATGCAATGCATTCATTTGTTAAATAATTAAATTACTTGTGAAACAGTATACTGTGCTTTATTTAGATCAGATTGGAAACATTTTATAATAATTACAAAGAGGACAGCTCGCTCCAGGTACTTTACAAAGAATGACACAGAGTCCTTATTTATTAATTAATTATTTATTTATTTAATTACAACGGTTGTGCAACCAATTACAGTAACAAAAATTATAAAAATAATATTAATTTATAAGTGACTTAGGAGCTCAAAAATGCCTGTAAAGCCGCTGCAAGCTAAAGTGAAATTGGTCTACGTCTAAGCTCATGTTACCACAAATTGAAGCCCCGACACAGCGTAGAGACAGCCCACGAAAGCGATGGCAGGACAATGCAATATCGAAAGATCGTGTTTAGCGAAAAAAATGCTGTTCGGAGTCTTTTTTAATGAGACAGGCTATAAAGTATCAAAGTCCCTTTTGCCAAAAAGATATGAAAGAAAAAACGTTGATTCGCGCTTAGGTCATCATTACTCATGCCGTTATCCCAACTTGCTTGAGGCCAGCGCAGCATGCCTTCTTCCATACTAGACCTAGGCCATACCGCATCCTGCCAGGGTTGCGGACCTGCCAGGGTTGCGGGCCTGCCAGGGCTGCGGGAAAGTCCGAAAGGTATACCGGGACCTTGGCAACAGGCAACTGAAGGAACACGGGTTGGTTTTAGTCAGTAAAAGTCTGACATGCCCTTCCGCTCCGCCCAGAGCGGGAGAAGTAATAGGACGATTTACCAACCTCAAAAAAAAAAAAGGCCATACCGCATAAAAGTGTAAAATCAATAACTCAAAATCATCGCTTTGCAAGCAAAATCTTAACAGAAGCATCAATGATTAACATCAATCTTATCCTTTTACATATAAGAGCCGAGCTTCGAAAACGCGATTAAGTTGTATTTCTGTATTTCGCCCTTACATACTTGAGCAAACCACAGACCCGGCAGCAGGTTTCTGGCTACAAACATTACTAGAACACGGCCGCGCGATAAGGCCACATAGGTCACTGGACCACCGAGGAAACGCTCTTAAGGCAAGCAATTATTATAATTACTGCAATTATTTTTATGTTCCACGATTCTGGGGAAAAAATGTCGGAGGAAAGGGCGGAACGGATGAAAATGTACTGAGTCAAGATGACCTATTACGATGAAATAGGCCGTATGACTGGTCCGTCAGATATGGAAATGCTGACATACTTTCTTATTCTTACCATGTTTTTCCCTCCTAGCCATTTTTTTTTCGCATACCGTCCTTGTGCCAGAGGTATTAATTAAACAAATGAATGTACACTGAAGTTGGATCCGCAGTTATAGCCCGCGAATTTTTTTTTTTACATTTTTTGCTATTTGCAGGTCAGTGTCAGGTTGTATCTTGATATAAATATGATTCGCGACTATTACAGATACGTACAGTGGCAGATTAAATGTTGAGAGCGCAGGCAAGGCACCCTAGGCAAGCACCTTATCGACGGACCCTAGCGGCTATATATATATTTTTTTTTAATTGTTCTCTGTCTATCTACCTACATACCAAGTTTCATCACAATCGGTTTCGTAATTTATGGCATGAAAAATATATACACGCAAATAACACACACGCACTTTCGCAGTTATAATATAAGTAGATATAGGAGGGTAGGTAGGATTTAAAAAAATATTATATTAAGTAATGTTCATTTTTTTTTTTGTAAAATTCTTCCTCGCGCGCTCCCCTTTATATCCTCGCGCCCCTAGGCACGTGCCTACTTTGCCTTAGGGTTAATACGCCACTGGTTATGTATTTACAGAATTATAATAATTATAATCACTAACACATCTCTCTAAGTTAGATGTGATCCCTAAGAACGTTCCATAAGAGATTTGTTCATATGGAACAAACCTATCTTTCGCGGGGGAAGTGTTGAAGTAACAAATACCAATCCACTAAAGGTCCTCATAAAAAGTTTTGTAGAGTCAACGCCAAATGCAGGCAAAGTTCACTTAGAGGAAACTAAAACCAATTAAATTCATAAATGTAACTAGTTGCCATTATTGAATTAGACATAAAATAACCACTAACCAGTCCGTTTGACTTGCCAAATTAAATATTTCTGCACTGAACATTCACACATGGATTTTTCCAACTTCAAACAATAAAGCGGTAAAGTGAAATTAGTTTAGCAATTTGTAATAGCCATGCGAATACCACAGAACAATGGTTTATTATAACTGTACAATAGTTTAGCTACTGTGCTGAATAGGGCCATATTCGTATTGTTAGCCAAAGTACGTCGTTTGATAAAAGCTTGTACAAAGGACACTAGTTTAGGCATTTGTTTTAGGAGCTACACAACCTCGCCTGCATATTATTATAGTACAGTTCTCTGGGATAGAGATTATGATTTTGCAAAAGTGTTTTAGGCTCTTTCGAAGAATAAGCAATCAAGTTAGTGGAGTGCTACCTACCTACCTACCCTACCTCAAATTTGATCTCGCTCGCACCATACTACTCGCGGCCTGAGTCAGACCAAGACGGAGTGGGGTGCTGGCGGCTCTGAAGCCTCGAATAGTTTAGGTAATTGCTTAGAATTTCTTGCTCCCCCGTCCCACGCCGTCGCATCGCATCGCCAGCCCGCTCTATTATTTCGTTTTCGCGTAGTGTTATTTCTAACTTTTTTTTTCTTTTTGCTCTGCTCCTTAGGGTCGTAGCGTGATCTAAAATAGCCTATAACCTTCCTCAAGAATTAGGCTATAAAATTCAAAAAGATTTTTTTAAATCCGACTGGTATTTCCCTTAATTAGAGCGTTCATACAAACAAACAAAGAACCGAACTCTTCACAAGCATAATTAATTATATATCAGCTTGCCCAGAATTCAGCTACCAGTTTGGCATCCTAAGTAACATCCATCAGTTACTGTAACATACAGACAATAGGACACGCAGGACACGATCGTTCTTAAATGTCCCATCGTTTGTGGAGCAGCACAGCATTTAAAGCATACAAAATCAGCTGGTCTGAAATAAGTAACAGCTGTTTTAATAGGCAAACATCTTATTGGCTATCCACCAAATCTATCACTGACCCACTCAAGGGAAAAACAAAAACACAACAGAACACGTACCGAAACGACGCAAACAAATCACTTCTATTTTATTTAAACAAAAGAGAGTTGATTGTTTTTTTTATTATCATCATAGCTAATGTCTGGGCTATCCCTGCTCGTATTTTTTTTATTCTTTCGAAGGAAAATGTACCGCATTCTCACTATTTATTGAACACCCCTCGTATACACGATTCAATACTCTGCAATGTAACCATATGCAATCTTTGTGTGTAAACTCGGCCTAAATTCTGTGTTCAAAACTTAACAAATACGAAGTAACCTAGTAACACGCTAGAACCGCAGCACCTAATCTAGCAACAAAACGAACTAACTAGGTACGTTTGCACACAGACATCTCAGCTATTAGTCTAAAAAGACAATATTACGAGTAGTGTCGTGCAGTTCGTGGGCGGAATAGTTCGTAGAACTCGGGAACTATGGGCTAGTGATAGTTCGGTGGTAGTTTTGCACTTATTGTATGTAATTTAGTTCATTAGTATTCAATTACTTAACGCAAAGTATGTATTTTCACGAGTAGGTGAGGTTTACCAGGTGAACTTGTTTTTGTTTATTTTGCCGTGAAATCGACCAGCAAATGAAGAATTAACAACGACATAAAAATAGGTAATACAAATAAATAAATATAGTACGATCGCGGTGGCCCTAGAAAAGGATGTTTGGAAGGATTTGGGGGTGGCCTTTGCTCAGCAGTGGGACAGTATAGGCTAACATACAAAAAAAAGTACGTATTGTGCAAAATTGCAAAAAAAAAACACGAGGATTGTTCTTTAGGGGTATGAGGAACAGAACAGGATGTAAAGTTCACTCAACCACCATAGAAAAGAGAGGATCCTCCGACCAGACGGGTGTTATGTCTGGTGGGCAACTGCTCAACGATTGATGTTGGGTTCTTGTATAGGTATGTGTCCATTGCACGGTAAACTTTAATTGCGCGATGCAGGATTTATGTGACGTCAGGATTTTTGTGTGACGTCAGGTCTTTGATGCGTAGTTCGCATGTGACGATGTAGATACCGCCACAGATCAATAGGTCTGAAAATACCAACCCCAACCTCAACCTGGCAGGAGACGATCAGAACAGAACATAAGTTTTACGTAGCGAAATGATTTGCTCTGCAATCGCATGTCCTGGCTAATAAATAATAATAAAGTTTGCTAGCTATTGGGCCTAGATAAGTCGACTCTTGAAAGAGGCATAGGCCTTTATGGCACAAGTGGTAAGAACATGCCTTCGACATAAAGATAGGTAGAGTATGATCGCCAATCGTCGGGCTGAACCGAACGATTCACTCATGTTCGATCGACTTTCTCTCGCACACCCCTCGATGTCTCGCTGAGCAACAGAGAGCGCATGAAGAAAAGCGAAGCGCTTCGCGATAACGCGAAGTGTAGCCCCAGCATCAGAGAAACGTTTGCTGCAACATTATCAAAAGTCGATCGAACAAGCGAAAAGAACATCGACCTAACTCACCAAATAACATGAACTAATTTCGCGATTCCAAACTAAAGCGCTCCGAACTATCGCATTAGTCATGTCGCGTGAACAATACAAAGTTCAATATGCAACGTCTAGAACCGGTTGGAGCCGCTTAGTGGAACTTCACTTTTATTTACAGAGACTAATTCGATGCAATCAGGGCTATGCTGACACGAATGTGTTTCTTGTTTTGTTTGAGCAACATTGTAAATGTTTAGACTATGTGTTAAAACTACTGTCGGTGTGTTATTAGGGCTGATGATTGGTTCTAATAGTAAGTAATAACAGCCGCACGAGTCAATCCACGGGGTTGGTACCTGGATGAGTGACTATCTTTACATACCGAGACTCCTTCGTGCCTCGGAAAGCACGTCAATCCGTTGGTCCCGGCAGTCATTCGTGGATCTTTGACAGTCGTTACGGGTCGTCAGAAGCCTGAAAGTCTCACAACCAGTCTTGCCAAGGGGTATCGTATTACCCAGTTACTGGGTTGTACAGTTATTATGATCTTCCAGCTATGAAACATTGTAAAAGTTTAACTGCTACAGAAAATGTCAGACGTTTTGCTGATCAAAGGTTATTTTTATAGTTTTGGAAGTACATGGGTCATTCGTTTTCGCTGTTACTGGTTTACACGTGATGCTTCTATTCTAAGACCTACGTCACCATCATCATGTTTTGCAAAATCTTAATCGATATGATTTTAATTTCATCCACCAAGATGGAAGTGATAAATGATGAAGAAACTGACTACTTTCGATCGGTTTCTTGACTTCTCAGAAAGGTCATAAACCTTTCTTAGTTCCATTTTTATTTATTTAGGATCTCCAACAAAAGATGTTCACAATATGACACATAATAAAGGGCACCATCAGGTATTAAGACGGTGCACTCCTTCACTTATAGGAGACCACAGCATGCATACCATTGCGGGAAAGTCCGAAAGGGATACCGGGACCCTTGGCAATAGGCAACTGAAGGAACACGGGTGGGTTTAAGTCAGTAAAAGTCTGACACGCCCTTCCGCTACGCCCAGAACGGGAAAAAAATCATGCATAGGTACCATATAATTAAATCCAACGCATCTTCTTTCCTACCAATCATATACAACTTCCTGCATCGATCAGGATTTTGGTAAGACAAAATAAAGAGCTGTTCAGGAATAAATCCAGAACAGAAGTGTTTATGGTCAGGCGAGGTCAAAATTACTCCCTGTCAGGGTTGCGGGAAAGTCCGAAAGGGATAACGGGACCCTTGGCAACAGGCAACTGAAGAAACACTGGTGGGTTTTAGTCAGTAAAAGTCTGACAAGCCCTCCCGCTCCGCCCAGACCGGAAGAAGTCATTTGATGATTTCCCAACCTCAAAAAAAAAAGGTCAAAATTACTTACATCTGCGTAGGAAGGAAAGAGAACACGTCTTTCACAGTACATTAAACAGGGATGCTTTACCTCTAAAACATACAATACATCTATTCGTCCTGTTTAGAGCCGCGTGGCATCCTTACCTCCCGAGCGGCGGCCAGGCGTATTTATATAACATCAAAGAGTTGGTCGTCTGGCCGGCCAGTGATTCATATTTCATCAACGTTTGACATATGACATGTTCGCTACCACTAGCACTCCCTCTTGGTAGATGGAAATTCCCGTTGTGGAAATTATTGGGTGCACTTTTTCTTTTATGGGAAATGTTCCAACCATTTCTGAAGTCCGTTTATTGGGAAGGGTTTGACTTGTTTAAGTTTCTGGAAGATTCGCTGTCAAATTATTATGATCTTTTTCTAGTATTTTGGAGACAACCGAAGTAAAATTACCTAAGTATTACAAAGCGATGGCATAGTTTCGTAGACTGCTAAGCACAGAACGAACACAGGGTGTATTAAACGGCTACGGGGCGCTGCTTAATGCAGTCACTTTGACAGAATCATAATAGGAAAATATTATGAATCATAGTAAAATGTCACAAACTGACAATTCATAATTATGATCTGCGTGCGATTCATAATACGAAATAATTCATTTGTTTGACAGTTTTATATGAAGATTTGTAAAATGGTCCACACACTGAATTGCTTATGTAACAAATTAGAGGAATTGCTTATGACAGCTGGAAATTCAGGAAATGAAATGCTTTTAGAGGAATTGCTAATGTGGCCGTTTTAGGCCCCCAGGTCACAGGAACTACTTTCAACTCCCGAGTTTAGATTTCGCCCCTATAGGTTTGTTCCATCGAGATATAAGTACTAACGTACTAGAGAAGCTACGTCAAATAACTGAATTGTCCTATTCTTCGTATTGAATCTTTAGTTCGCTGCAGCGCTAAAATAATAACAATTCGTCTAAACCGTACCTAATTTACCACAGTGCTAGATTTGCTGCGGAAGTGTATTTATTCTCGGCAAAAAGGTCTTAAGCGCCATGTAAATCACGGCACTACGCGTTTTCTTCGACAAACTGCGGCGCGATCGCCGCAGTTGAACGAGACAAAGTAGGAATTTACGGTGTCTTCTCTAGTACGTTAGTACTTATATCTCGATGGTTTGTTCTATAATTTATATCTATAACATGATCGTCTATCTATGCTACATGTCAATCTCACACATAAGTCTCCTATCATTCCTTTGCAGACGACAGTCCGCCGTGTTTACTCCATACAACATCAAAGAACGTATTACTATCGGGGCTTATGTCTGCGCAGCGGTTAGCATTCGCAAACGGTTTGACTGTCCCTCTGTCACCGATGCTATACATTTGTGTTTAAATACATACGTGCATGCATCATGTTATATGAACAGCGATGCGCATTGCGCACATAGGGCATCTGAAAACGATTCCACTGTAAATATTTACTATATAATATTTGTTACATTGTGATAAGCTACATTTTTAACGATAAATAAAATACCAAACTTTATGTTTTTAGGCAGAAAAGCGACTTGTTATTTGGAAAAATGAAAAGCATTTCACGCGAGTACGTAGAAGAATTCATAGAAATATTTTTGAAATTATTTTCGCTAAAAGGTTTTAAATAAAATTTGGAAAATCATGACATTAAATCAGCACGGAAAGGAGCAGGAGTGGTCCTTCATTTTCTGTATAAACAGAGTTTTTATATTTATACTGGTTGTTGCACGCAGTATCACTTGCGCCCTTGGGAAAATACGTTATGTCATCTGGATCATTACCAGGACTAAAATAATAAAAACCGAAAACTTAGGATGACGTTACTCAAACGAAACGCTTATAAAAAGGTATCTTATGTATTAATTCGGGACATGGCCTATCTGTAGGCTTCTTACATCAAAATCCTTTCTGTTATTCATGGGCAGTCGAGTAGCACACATTCAGCATTTTAAGGACTTAAGGCTCTTACATACTGGGGCGATTCGTCGCGCGACGCGAGGCCGCCGCATTGTTGGCCGTGAAGTTTTCTCAGAAATTGTTTTTTTTTTAATTCGCGTCGCGCGGCGAATCGCGCTAGTATGTAAGAGCCTTTATCCATCAAACCTGCAGGACCATTACCAAATACCGACCTACAGCATACAGCCAGTCACGTACCGTGTACTTACAGGCCATAATATGTAGTTAGTAGGTACTATAGTTAGTTCTTTGCGCAGGTGACACGTAACAAAACAAGGCATTGTTTCGATGGTGGGGCCGCTACCACAATGGTGTACCACGAAATGCTAAGTAAACATGTTATGTGGCTGTAATTATAGTGTTTGTGTCAATTTTGTAAGCTAGCAAATTGTTTTTTTAGACGCAAGCGCAAATGACGAGCGTGGAACCCAGGGTTAAATATTTTCCAGGGTTGCGGGAAAGTCCGAAAGGGATACCGGGACTTTGGCAACCGGCAACTGAAGGAACAATGGTGGGTTTTAGTCAATAAAAGTCTGACACGCCCTCCCGCTCCGCCCAGAGCGGGAGAAGTCATTTGATGATTTCCCACACTCAAAAAAAAAAAAAGGGTTAAATATTCTTCCATATACCCAACACACCAAGACAGGCCAAGCCAAGGTTTCTTAGAAGACTTTCGAATAATTATGTTCATTAAGTATATATTTTTCAATGAAATTGTCACAGTACAAGAGATTAATGATCGATGTATCACCTTAATTTCATCAATACATCACCAGACGTGTCATAGCAAGAGCATTCGAATCTACGCGAGCGGAGCGCGGCGTCACTGTTTGCATTTAAAAAGTGTTTTCTTCGTACCATATTAAAATCTTTCCCTCGAATAATAAACTTAAAAAACACAAATCCCAGTTCATTTTAAAAACATGATGTAAATAAAATTCTTAACAAAAAAAGCCACGCAAAATACAACCTCCGTACTCCGTATACCTATACAGCATGTCCTAAAAAAGGACAAAAAAATAGGACACTTTCCGTGCGTCTATCACGGCTTGGCTCAGCCGAGACAAAAGAGTGCCGTGGGAGGGCCCAGCCTCCCGGATAATCCGCCAGGGGGCGCTTTGTACGACACGACCCGTTTTGACAGTTGAAATAATGTTTGATAACAATTTTTAAGGACATTTTTCGCGGAATGTTTTTTTTTTTGCTTAAAAAAATGTTGGATGTTACATTTTTATCTCGGCTCGTGGATCAGCTTTGTAAGAGAAGCCGCATCTATTTAAATTAATCAACCTTTTAAGAATTTTCTTTTGATAATTTTTAGATAAGTAAGTAGGAACTGGTTTATTTTTCTTTGATCCAAAGGCAAAAGGTACAAAATAAAACAAAAGTTCTTCATTTTTGTCTCCTAAGAAATTGTCATCATTAAGAAAACAGCGACCCAATTTTCCTTTTCTTTTAGATTACACTGGATGTCCCATTTTTCGGCATCTGAATGGCCATAACAACTGTCAAAGCCATGACAACTGACTTAACATACACTGCGGGACACGGAAACCAACCCATTTTAAAAAACTCGCAGCAAAAAATAAAACAAAATTCTTCTTCCATGTCCACAACACGAATCTCGTCTCCTTTGTTTTAATATTATTTATCTGGCGAGGCGAGCCGAGGCGGAAAGGCGTTGGATTTACGACGGCTATTCGGAGTAAATCGGAATGCAACGTTGTTGTACGATTCGTAGTGACGCCGACTGATCCGATGCGTTTAATAGTCGAAGAGGTACATACGTTGTGAAGACATTGTGTTTCGAGTTATTTATTGTAGGGGAAGATTTAAAGACGTATCCATGTTGTGCTTATGTAGTGTCTACGGGGTATGCTAAATACGACAGTGGGTTTTTGTAACATTTAAAACTGTCTGAGAAACATTCAAGTTTACTATTGGATGTTTCGAGATTTACCGACCTGAGTTTTGACCTGAAAATGAGCAATAAGTCTTTGCAACGCGTTCCAACACTGTCACTCTGATTGAAGGGAGGCAGAATATTCGAGGTTCAAATTCCATTATCAATATCAAATTGCTCTTCTATTTTGGCGTGATCACTTAGGTGCACCGATAATAACTCTACGTACCATAATCTGTTCTTCGAGATACAGGATTTTCCTAGTTTGAAGGGCAGGGGTCTTACTCATTTATAATAGCCATATCTATTCCATAATGAAAAAACACTGATATTACCTAGGCTAAGTTTTTGGTAAATAAAATGATTACTTACTTACTTGTAAAGTATAGTTGGGACAACAAATACCAACGTACACATTTTCCTTCCGGAGTATGTATAAACTCAAGAAACCCTTAAAATGATACTAACCTATAAAAGGTTTCCCATCGAGCCTCTTCATCCAGTAGAACCTCTGGCTGTGCGGCTTGTTCTCTCGATCGTACTGCTCCCATTGCTGCCTCAGGAAGGTGTAGCACACGCAGCAGCATCGTACGGTGCCCTCCTCGTCGCCCTCTGCCCGGTAACCGGCGGGGGGAGCGTGCGCACCCAGGAACGGGAAGTATGGTTCCGTGCACTGGGGTAGAGGGGAATTTTTTTTTTAAAAACAAAAGAATAAATGCTTTGGTAGTTCTGGGGGTCCCTAAACCCAATATATCCTGCAGCGAAATAAATACTCAGTGATTGTCTGAATTTTTTTTGATGTTTTCCGTTCCTTGCAGTTTTGCGTACACTGTAGTGTGCTAAAAAGTACCTATCATACAAAATTTGTGAAAATATAAATAAACATAAGATTATTTTGCGAGCTCATACTTAAAAAAGTATTTCTCAAATAATTATCTACTCACCTCACATAATTAATTTAAATAAAATACTGAAAACTCTGAGAAATTTTACAACAGAGGTATCGATCGATTATCGAGTACAATACATAGGCTAAATCTTTAAGAAAACAATGCACAACGTTCCGCTGAATTATAACTATTATCTACTCACTTACCGATTGCATACGCGCGTTAAGAGGCGTATACACTGGATACACGTGTTGGACAACATGTTGGCAAAATGATGGGCAATATTATCCAACATGGCAATTAAAATTAAAGGCCTACCGTCCGAGGTACGAGCACAATTCCTTAATTATAGCCCATTATCTGAATTACAGTTCCGCATAATTAAGTTCCGAAATGAATGGCTCGAATCATTTATGGGTACTTTTGTTTTTTGCGACTGCAAAAACTACATATTTCGTCAATGTTTGGCGTGTCGATCAAAGCTCCAAGCAGCATAAACATAATACATGATCGGGATCATTACTCTGCACCGTCGCAGATCGTGCATGTGATTTGTGCTCTTCTATCAAAGTATATTTGATCAAAGCATGTGTGGATTTGTGGAATTGCATATCTTCTTCTCCCAGCGTGCGGAGCAACACATTAGTAACAGGAAAGATGCGATTTAGACTAAAATAACCAAAAAGCTACTAAAAATATTATTTTAGAGAAATCTTGCAACACCGTGTCGACGTCACAGCAAGTTGCCCAATATTCTGTCATCCAGTGAAAACACGTCTTTACACACAGATCGCTATGTGGGAACGGTTTATGGGAAAACAGCGTGAATTATTGCTACGCCTTACGTTGGTGATGCGTCGATTATCTCATGGGAACATCGCGTAACAGTGTTTTAAACAGATGAGCTATTAGTATTAGTATTGCTCAATATTAGTTGCAAAACCTAGAGAGGTGGGCGCAGACTAACAGAATCCAATCCTCCTTACGGAGAGACTGGCCTTTTTGAGGATAAGTATTTTTTTTTTTCATATTTAGGTACGTGATTATGTACGTTATTTTGTA
Organism: Lithophane socia; assembly: GCA_947522985.1. Classification (NCBI taxonomy): domain Eukaryota; kingdom Metazoa; phylum Arthropoda; class Insecta; order Lepidoptera; family Noctuidae; genus Lithophane; species Lithophane socia. Next base: position 856,890 of record OX383273.1, on the reverse strand, counting down.
CGTCATGGCGTCACTTAAATCTTAAATTTTTGAGAGGTGCAAAAGCTTGGGCAATTGGGCATTTTACATCTACCAACCGGCGCTGGGCCCGCGTGGTGGATTACGGCCAACTCCCTCTCACCAAAAGCCTGTGTCCCACGCGAAAATTATAAACTGATAATACTTATGCTTATGACTGGTTGCAGAAGGTAGGGGATTGCCGTGATGATTTGACACAGCACAGTCATAATGACGCTCATTAGGTACCTAATCGTAACGTATTTACAGACCAAGAAAACCTGGCACAAAAGGGAGAAGGTGTATACCTACTCAGCAGTGGGTGGGACAAGGCTGCCTAATTGCTTATGATGATAATGAGCCTGTTCACATGCGTATAGGCGTTTATTCATAAACGTTGCTTAAAGTTAAGTAATGATTACCAACTGTTTAACTGTTGGCGCCGCTACTCGCCAATAGGGAATATGCATGTGATTCAAATATGGGTCAAATATTTTTTTTATAAACTATGTAACTTCAGAATTATGCCTCCATCAATATTTTTGAATAAAATTTCTTTTTGAGCGAGAAATTAATTTTTAAAAAGTCCCACAAAACTGTGGGTAATTCAAATACTTGAAAAGGCTAAGAGCGGATGTGACGTAACAATCCGGGTTAACAATCAAAATGTTAATGTCAAGTCAATCAACAAGTGTCAAGTCAATGTCAAACGCTCATAGAAAAAGGAGTGTTTGACGTTGACTTGACAGTTGCTTGTCTGTTTTCACGAACTGTGACGTCAACACACCAAGCGCGCCAAATGGAGGGCGTTTAAATAGCCCGGATCGGTTGGATATTTTTTTTAACATTTTTTTAACTACTTTAAATTGCTTTTTTGCCGTCGAATTTTTTTTTACTATTATTTGACGATGTAAAATATCGAATAAAAATATTTAAAAAATACATGCATATTCCCTATTGACGCTGTCAAGACTGTCAAACGTCAGTGTCAAAAGGAACGTCAAAATTTACGTGTGTGCCGGCCGTTTTCCCGCGCAGTGCATTGTTCAAGTGACATTACACTCTCGTTACTGTGTCGCATTCATATAACATGTCGGTTACTCATTGTAAAAGTTTATAATATAAAATACAGTAAACATTAAGACCAAGGGCGTACGTTAAGTATTTATGTCCCAAACATTAACCATACAATTTGACGTTTAAACATCGCTTAACCATAAGCAACGTTTATGAATAAAGGGGATAATGTTTATCTTCATCACTTGATGTCAATAAGAAAGCGTCAACCAGCCAGAACTTCGTGGTACGGTTACAGTTACCAATTCACCACGTGACAAGACTCCCCGAAATGCGCACGTGAGCCAAGTCATAAACACTCCATACATATGAATGGGTTCATAAAATGGACCACAGAAGACTACTGATAAATAAATTGATCTATTATTGTATAAGAATTAGGTCACATTATTCGCCAAAGAACATTATCATAAGTATAGTTCACGTCAAAATGGATATATTCTGCTTGATATTCAGATTTATTATAATATTGTAATCTGATTTTATCGTCTTTCTTATGAATTGTGAATTTATTATCATATTTTACTTTCGATGTCTACAAATTATAACGTGTATCGAATGGGAAAGCTCTCTGCGTCTGTAACAGAGGGATAGCAAAATTAATCAAAAAGTATGCAAACATTGAATGGACTACATTTTTCCAAGAGATACCAATAAAAAAAGAACGAAAATCACTTTCGATTCGATCCTCTTCCCTAATCATGATCCGACCTACCTATCCCATAATACATCTCACGTAGACACATCGAGGCATAAAGGCTCCCACAAACAGGCGCGACAAGGGTAGCGTTGCCTGTCGCGTCCGCGATATCGCGCCAGTTTGCAAAGTTAATAATTCAAAACCCCATTCACACCTACCCACTGTTTGGATAAACACTTCCATAGCCATATTTTTTTAGCCAGTCCCCTTATATTTTCTCTTCAATACAATCACAAAGTACCAGGAACACATAAGTACGCAACCAATAACCGCCACACCCGTGCACTGGACGTAATTACGTGTCAAATGTCAATCGCTTTAGGCGCTCCATCAATTGCTATCCGGTTCGAACCAGCACGGAACCCAAACACATTCATGACTACACGTAATAAGACGCGAATCGGGTGACAATGTCGTTCGGAACGTCAAGACATCGTTGCGAAATGATGGATGTGTTATGATTTGTTGTTGAGGAAACATGGTTTGTGTGTCGTGGGGAAAATATCGAATATATCTTGAGTTATTTTGATAAGTAGGTCAGTGATTACTTATGCGTGTTGCTCTCTTAAGACACGAGGAAACTTACATGGAAAGGTTCAGTAACCAGAGGGCCTAGACAAGTGACAATCGCTTCGAAAGTGTTTCGTATTTCTACAAAGATTCTCAACAGGATTGACATAAGCTTTTCGATAGCTTATGTCAGTCCTATACATTTTTGCCTTTTCCATTATCGTTATCGCTGATAGAATATCACTTTGTCTAGGGCCCCTGAAGGGTCCCCCGTAGTAGAGTTGTAGACTATGTCATAATATCTTCTTCACAGATCTTTGAACGATGCCGTATGGTTTTGGCTAATAAACCGAAATCATGCTCCAAGATTGGGTGTTAGTCTTCTCTTTGATGCTGCCAATAACAACTTGACATGACAAGCTGCACTCAAAGTTCTTAGCAGAACTATCTTTTGTGACTTTTGATGGATGGTGCTGTGCAGTGCATTTGTTTCATAACCACGGAACCGTGCATAGCGTGGCCGTGCGTCGCAGTGGACGACCCCGTTTACATTTTTATACAAAGCGAAGTTAACACGTTAGCTAGCTAGTGGATCAGTAGTGCAATTCAAGTTCTCGTACTTTTCACTACGTGGGCCTCTAGTCACATGTAAGTTGGTATCATATTACCTGCGTATCAGGCTTGACTCTAACGGTGTACTGGTCGATTAACCCGGCGCCGCCGCATACGAAGCACACGCGCACGTCGTCCTGTGCGGGCGTCGTTTTGTCGCGCGACGCACACGGCGACGCCGGTTTTGACGCCAGCGAGCTTTTTATGTACGCCTTGGCCTTCTCCATACCCGCCAGCTAAGGGACAAAAGAAAATGAGATTAAACACATGGATTAAGGGAGAATCTTTTTCTGCCTAACCCTTCGGAGAAACTAGGAGATGCTATGTTATTAAAAACTTTTTCAGACTTTTTCCAGGAACTATAAAGGCCCGAATACCCCGCGAAAAATTTATCAAATTAAATAGAGGATAACTGATCAATATACCTGACCCTTCATTCATTTAACGCGCAAATGAATGATAAACATTAAAGCACGCACTTAAAAACTATTATATTATATTATATTATAATATTTTGATGCCACATTAAATATCACACCACATCCCCGTAATAAAGATTCCTGACCGTACGGTCTCCTATGAAGACGTTGGTAAATATTTTCCCTTATGATGTGGGTCGCACCGTACCGTAAGTATCATTAAAAGGACCTTCTCGGAACACAAGCGAGCTACTACGAAAACACTGAAATTTTTCCTCTTCACGACAACCATCCATCTGTGAAAGAGTAATGGTTTATCGGTTTTGAGCATGCTGATGAAAATTCAACCCTATTCCTGTAGGATATTAAGCATATTTTGATAGGATGAAGGCAGCTTTTAATACGGCTCATATAACTTGAGATCGATGTTAAAGAATCTAATACTTTATCTTTAACAGAACTTCAAAAAATACCTGTGAAAAACAGGAGTTATTTCTGTATATTTTTCTTCCTAAGTAAGTAATCATTTCATTTACCAAAAACTTAGCCTAGGTAACATCAGTGTTGTTTCATTATGGAATAGATATGGCTATTATAAATGAGTAAGACCCCTGCCTTCAAACTAGGAAAATCCTCTTTCCTCTTTAGGTGGGATTGACACGTTGTACAAAAATGTATAACTGCGTAGTTCTGATGTTTACATACTTATGAGTGGGTTTAATGATTAATTGTGAGGAGTGTTTGCTTCCTAAAGTGATGATTTTTTATTTTTCTTTGTAGGAACGGAAATTCTCTCCTTTCACTGAGAAGGACCGAGCACTGACCACCAGATACAAATCAAGATCCGAAATAAACGGATTTTATCAGTTTGTCCATGGAATCATACTCTCTAAGTGTTAGCAACATCTGACCATTAAGCCCAGTCTCTTCACGATGTTTCCAATTTCATTCACCGGGTGTTAAAGTTCAGTTAATCAGTTACCCAAAAGCACTACATTTTCATTTATTCCGTGTTCTCCTCGGTAATTTTGAGAAAACCATAAATAGCTTTCCACTGCTCCGCCATCAGCTATTCAAGACATCTATAGGTCGTGAAAATCTAATCGGAAAGTGAACTGTGGCGGGTTGCCAACGTTTACGAACAGAATTAAGGTAACACTCATGAATATCAAACAGGACAGTTTTGTAAATAAACTCTTTGCTTAGTTGGCAAATGATATGGAAATTGAATGCAAACATTGAAACGTTTTAGCTTTTGTTTGCGAGTTACTTAGTTAATTAGAATTGAAATTAAGTTGGAGATAATAATATGATTGAAATTTAATTTATTAAATGTTTTTTTAGCCACTTCAAAAAAGGAGGAGGAAGGTACTACGTTCGGATGATTGTTTTTTTTATGTGTTTATTTGTGCCATGATGGCAAGGGTCTTTTAATATGCAGCAGCAGCAGCGTGCAGCTTGTCGTGTCCCACTCATACGTTTTATAACAAAAAGTTGAGTAGTTAACAGACACAAGCACACATTGTGGAATGCAATAAACGATTGAGTATTGAGCTGCTGCTCCATGTTTACTTAATTTTCCGAGCCAATGTTGATGGCCTAAAATGGTTATGGTGGAATTTGTGACGTCAACCAAACGTTGTATTGACTCTAGTCGGTGTCCAATAGAATCAGGGTTATTGTTTCCAATAATATCGTCGGCTATATCGTATTATTATTAGAGATAGCAACCAAACAGACGTATCTCGATGGGTTCTGACGTAAGAGTAAATATGATAAGCAATCTCGGGTATCGATGCCCGTTATAATACTTGGAAATACTCATAACATGAGGCTAATGATCCCTAGTGATGTCAGACAGTAATCAGAGCCACACTTCTATTAGTACTTCAGTTTCCTGGAACAGACCAGCCCTTTTCTGGTTATTTCCATCACAATCAAACTCAGGTTACAGCACTCCATGTTATTCCATCTTCAGGGTCGGAATTGGCAAATTGACCTTGGCAATGGGCAACTGAAGGAATATAGGAAGGGTGGGTTTTAGTCAGTAAAAGTCTGACACGCCCAGAGCGGGAGAAGTCATTGGATGATTTCCCACACACAAAAAAAAAACAATAAAAGAACTCTAGATACGAAATGTTGTTTTCAAAATCTCTGTGAAGAAAATTGTCACGATATTTATAACTAACTTTCCATTTGATATACACGATATACTACTTTTTGATTAACCCTGGACAGAGAACGAAGGAGCCTCCACGATAAAACTCGTGAAGGCACATTTGATGCTACGACAAATACAAAATTTTTGACTACTCGTATTACAATCCATAGAGGATCAATAAACCAAGAAACTAATCAATACTAATGCGCCATTTGCAATTTTTAAACTGCTCACGTCTACATAAGTACGTGACTTCAGGTAATTCCGCTTGGAATTCTGCCCATTAATGAAGGATGACCTACAAATAACTTAGAAAAAGGGAAGGCTGTGAAACGAGCAGCGAATAATAATAGTGAAATTAATTAATTTTATAACACAAAAGAATCATAATTAAAATGTGAACGCGACTTGGATCCTGAAACAAGTAATGGCGAGTAAATTTATGTTATTTTAAAAGTTTGAGACATATGGCTTGAAAACCTTTATCAAAATTATTTATTTCTCTATTTATTTATAGCTTGTCAGGTTTAAACCCTTGCTTGACGTGTTACTCTCATTCTATTCGAACCGAAGGACCAACCCCTTTGGTCCTTCCTGGTTTTGTTTTCTTTGCCTGAATAGTACTGTTGACAGAACCATTTAGGCAAGATACCTGTAAGAATCGTCGTTTGAATACCGCGGTAGTAAAAATAAACATCATGCTTCCCTAATGGCATATATGCGTGAATACAGAAACCACCCTTTCCGCGGAACTTTCTACCAAATTATAGGCCACGACCCTCTCCCATAGAAATCGGCGCCCAACCGCGATAATCACTGTACGTTAATGAATATTTTATTACATATTACGACTAAGCGATCGTGTCGAGCGATTGTGCTAATGAGTCACGCAGGCTTTAGGTGTTTGATTATTATATGGCGACTGGTCGGCCGATGAGATGCGACGGGTGTATAAAGTAAATGCTCGAAGGGCCAAATTTTTGACTACCTACTCGTATTGATCAAACTAGAATCGTTAATTTCGGTACGGCCAGTTAGCATGATTATCATTTTCAAGTATTATAGATTAACGTTTATTTAGAAACGATGAGTATACCATATAGTCGAAACAAAACACAAAACGACTTGAAGAGAGATTAGATTTAAGATATCCAGTATGTGTATCTTATCTCAGGACCTTTACCAGGCCCATAAGGCGTGGCTGTTTTCAGATATATATACTAACATTCAAATTTAGAACTACACGTCATTAACTCTGAAATCTTCATCGCATCGCCGCTAAACTTTTCAGGATTATAACCATGACGTACAAGAACACCATGTCTGTTACATCCATACGTCATAATAAACATCCAATTCCATCCAACGCTTCGATCGATCGTCTGACGTCGGCACATCACGAAAGTGCGAAAACACGATGACGTGTTCCTTTCATTGTATAGCACGTACAATGAACTGTGGTACTGTCCTAGTTCTTTTTGTCGTAGGAATGAAACGGTATTTGTTGGAGGACAATTTAACCAGTTAAGTTGTTACCTACTTACTTAAACTTTCGTACTTACGCACCTATACGAATAATAAAACAGAGGTTAATAAAAAGGTTTATAAATGCACCTCTTCAGACTTCAGACATATTTTTACTATCACAAAGGTATAAAGTGAAGAGATGAGTAACAAGCACCATTCTACTCCCTGCCATTACACGAAATCATGATCATTATTGTCTGCCAAGCGTTGTGATGCTGGAATTTATTTTCCATTCATTCATTCATTCTAGCCGTGCCTCGGGCACGTTAAGCCGTTGGTCCCAGCTGTTTTTGTGGATATTTGACAGTCATAAGGGGTCGTTAGAAGCCCGAAAGTCCGTATTACCCAGTTACTGGGTTGTGGAGGTCAGATAGGCAATCGCTCCATGTAAAATACTGGTATTCAGCTGCATCCGGTTAGACTGGAAGCCGACCCCAACTAGGCAGATGTGATGTCATTCATTCATTCTGGCAGTTTTTGGAAGACCCAGAATTCAGAAGTAAACGTTGACGAATTATTATGATTATTTCAGAAACAATTTCTGTACTACTACATGAGGTTATGCTTAAAACGTCAATGCTGCGAAACAACCTGATCAACAACTGTCACTGTTACTTATTCCAACTCTCATGGCTTACGATATCCGGGGCTTTGAAGCTATCCTCCCATACTCATACACACGGGAGTATACTCGTGTAGGAATAGCTATAGCAGTCCGAATTAGTCAACATACTAAGTAAACCCGGAATACTGATTAGTACGAAGCCCCTAGGATTAGGGTAGGTTTAAGTGTTACAATTTGAATGACACCCCTAGAGATGTGTCCTGTCTACTGTCCAGTACGCGTAGCATGACCACCGTAGAAACGGGTTTTGTCGACAGAAGAGTAGACAAAATGACAGATAAACATGCAGGGGAGATGCGGTTGGCGATTAAATGACGTAAACAGTGGACGAAAGGATAGACATCTGAGATGATGTTGTTTAATAGGTAGGTAACCACATAAACAGATTATGATTATTAAGAATTAATATCTACCAACTTACTAAGCTTTAATAACAATGAAGAAGTAAACATTTAAGGATAAAGTAACATAATTCAAATTCAACATAATTTCTTAGAACAAACAACGATTAATATCAACTTATTTTATCTACTGAAAAAATATTCGTGATATTAAATCTCATTTTAATAACTTCATTATGTTTGTCTAAGATAAATTAGTTTCGTAAGGTCGCAAGTTGTGGGTGAAGCAGCGAGGTAATTCGATTTGTCTCGTAAATTCCCGGGTAAATTAACTCGATTTCCTCGCTAACCTTCGTGTACAAAATAAATATCGTTGTACAATTTTGTCGAATAAAATAAATTCAGCTTCAGATTCAATTTGGTGGTATTGCTTTAAAAATGTTCCGTGGTTTCATTCCGGTGTTGTTTTTCACCTGTAATATTATTTCATGCTAAACACAGGCTATAAAGATTAAAGTGGCCTTTCTTCGTTTAGTTTTTAAAAATCTTTGAAGAATGTCAATAAATTTAATTCTTAATAACTGGTTCTAAACACTGAATTAGACGAGTTACAGCAAAGTTACTAAATATGACTTGACAACCGGTCATCAATACTTGACACGTAACCACTTCCTGTGTGGTAAACATATCATGTTTATCAGATATATTACTAAGGATAAGCTTTAAGACGGTATGACTAAGAAATTGTATCTTTGGACCAAGTAGATGTATCAGATTCCAAGTTTGGTCCTTTGAGACGCATGAAAGAGACACCATTATGATAAGTTGTAGGATAACGATATCAAATCCATAGATATGAGAGGTATAATTTACTATCTTTGATAATTACCGACCTCCGTTTTAATTAATGATTGTGATAAAAATTGCAAGGCCGTGTTCCGCCAACAAATTGATATATGCTTAAATTGGCGCCCAACAGGGATTAAAATTTTACACATAAAATGACATCCGAAACTGACATCGCCAGACATTCCCCATCCCAAAAGCACCATAAATACCACCTACCTGTATTCCATACAAACATACATACAGCTACCAGGCGCGCAGATATGCAAACATGTCGGATCACAATGACGGACGGACAATCCGATCGATACGTACGAGTGACGTGCCGGGTCTAATTGCCGGCCCTTTGTGATGCCGGCGTGGTTATGTTGGGTCGTCTGGGCTGGTCCAACCGTCCAATATATGTATGTCTGTGCATGTGTGTGATTTTTAGCTGCCTCCCCCAGGAGGGGTCTGGTGGATATAGATATTATGCGTACATGTACACGCACATTTTGATAACATGATGTCAAAATGAAAGCCGTAGTATCAGATTTTGCAGCGGTGTTGCCTAAATCAATATTTTGACGAAGCCATTTTATAGGCAGGATGTATGAAGGCGAAACATGGACGACTAAACGCTAATACCTAGTGTAGGTTAGGAGAAGACTTTCATCATAAAGATAAACTTTAGAGACGCCCCGAAGAACTGGCTGGGCTGACCTAAACGAAGTTATATCTAACTAGGTGTAGCTACTTACCATCCTAACGTTTCGTCCCAACAGTAGGACCATTATGTGAAAGGGATCACAATCACAATCGAAAATAAACATACAATCCATTTTCTTTCGTACCCAGCATGCCTCTACAGATTGCTTCACAAATGTTGTTCTACAGATAATTGTGATTACATTACTTATCAGCTGATGCCACAACCGGTTTGGTCCGGTTTGCGGCCGATGTTTATGTCTTTTTAATAGCATCCACCAATTGGCGAGCAGCAAACAGGCAATCGACGTCAAGGACGATTGGCAGCCAATACTTGCCGAGGTTGAATCATCGAGCAATTATAAAGATTTCGTAGTTTAAAAAAAATGTTTTTAAATACAAGACGCAATGTTGAAAAACTCTATCAGTACAGTTGCTATCAACATTGCAGAGGACTTTCAATTACTTCTATAATTCAAAATTTTAATGACTTTCGTCAATTTACTTAGTAATCATTTACGAAATGAGAAGCATCTAGCAAAACGGTAATCTTTAATATTTATAACATTTGCTGAGAATACATGGCTATTAATATTATACAAAACACCTTCTTGAATATTCTATGAATCAGCTATTCGATCTGAATAGTAAATATATGAATCACTAATGGCTATTTATTTATTGTATCGTAAAACCCGAGCACGTTAAATGGGTTATCTTATTTGAGATAAACATCGTGTTTAGCGAGTTTATAAATTTATCTTAATCAATATCTTTATGTCGATATACGGATAAAACGGTTCGTTAGTCCTTCTCCGCTTATCAACTATCAAGCAACCTCTTTGCAAACTTTCGATTTGATTTTATCATTTTAAGCCATAAACGGAATTACTCTTATCAAAATTAGAAAAGATTACATACATAATCCCATGCTGATTTCGGGTACACTGACTAATTCTTTTTCGTTTTTGACGACTATTATAAAACGAGAAAAGATTATATGCCATTGAAATAATTATAGGACCATAAAATAGGCAGAAAATCTACAAGTACACACGCACAGAAACCTCTTTTCATACCAGTATAAAATAATCAGCCTGTATTCAATGGGCATAGAATCCATTCACCACAATTTTCTGGCAATGCGTACCCCAGCAATAAGTCAGAAGACGCTCCGATGGTTAAGAATGGACAAGTAATCAATATAATCAACATTTCGAGGTAGACCCGAACGAGAAATGGCTTCATAACAACCCAATTCAATTGGTTTTGTGTCTAAATATTCAGGCAAATTACTTGCCTATTCAATTTAGGTTTCTAAAGACTACTAGAATGTTAATTGAGTACGTCAATATAAGTCAATGTTTTCATTAAAATTCGAAATTGAATTTGGTTGAGTATTAATTAAGTTACAACAGAATGGGATTTTTATGAAAGCATGGTATGAGAATTTCATAGCAGATCTCCAAACGTATATACTGAAAATGTTCATACTTTTAAGCCGCATCAATTAACCTAACCTAACCCTACCCTACAATAAGCAATTATCACAAATACAAATTATATCAAGATTAAAAATACCAAAGAATCTTTCCAGTTGTGCTATTCTGTAAAAATCTCCACGTGAAAACTTAGGTGAAGTGAGCATGAAGTGAACTGTCATTGCCTTAGCATCAGTAGGTATCGATGACAATGCTCCACGCTCATTTCACGTAAGTTTTCACGTTGAGATGGTTACAGGATAGCAATGCTGGTCTTTATTAAATAGGAAGCAAAATATGAGTAACATTTATGTGTTTGAAGAATATCCATTTGGAAATTCAACAGAATGAACAAAGCTTTTAGCAGTACTAACACAAGAAGAACCTTCACTAACCTTCCGCTTGAGTCCTTACATATTGGATCTAAAAGGAAGAGTAGAACCTAGTATAACCTTATATGCCTACTACCCATTTTGCATTATTTTATTGTCCCTTTCAATACTTAAGTTACTGCTAGTTAAAACGTTTTAGGTACTGGGCTCTTAAAGTATAATTGTAAGCCATTAATACCAAAGTATGCAACTGCTTTCCGATAGCCAGAGTGCAGGCAGGAGGCTACAGTGAGTTACCCTTTAAAATCAAAACCAAAAGGCCCGATTTTTACAAACCAATAAAACAAAATTAAAAATCCAAATTATCGACAGAACCCACGATAGCCGAACATCAACAATTTCGTACAAAATAAATATTTATTAAACATTAATGACTACGATTTGTATCAACCTCTCCCCGGGCGTACAGGGCATGGCGGGTATGGGGAGGCAGCAACCCCGACCGCCCCTTCCCACTTCGCCGAAACGGGCTTTCGTTTGAATATTATTTTCTATAAAAACGTCCCTTTAATTCATATAGGGTTAGCAAACTTACCGACGAAATTGGCTTTAAAATCGATGTTTTATTTTCGAGGAAAAATATATTGAAGTCTCAAATCGTCTAGAGAAGTTTCGCACCTTTCTAGGCAATTATTTTAGCGCATTTTATGGCAAAGTTCAAGAGGTGCCGACATTAGGAGTGTCGACATTTAAAGAGCCGTAAGTAACATTAATGTTCGAATCGAAGAATAAAAGGGCACCGGCAGTGAAAAGAGAAATCTAGGCAACTGAGCTTATCACAGATCCACATCTTTTAACTATCAGATGAGCTGAGAGAATTACAAGCTTACCGTTGATTAAAGGAAATTGATAAACGATCGTACAGCAATATAGTTATCAAAACAAAATGAACTACTAGTAAGGCGTTATGCTGTAAACCCTTCAACAAGATATAAAGGGGTATTGAAGCACTAGGAGCACAGAATCTCGAAAGGCACAAAAATATTTCCCTCCACTCAAATCACTCAAATATCGAAGCACTTTGATCATTGATCAATCTTAAAGATAAAATCGAGGGCAACATTTCGTGCTCAATTTTATTCTCAGCTATTCTGCCAACCGCCAACCCTGACCACTTCGCTGTTATCCAAATACTTATATTAACCGAACTATCGTATCGAGTAGGCGGCAAAGTAAATAAAATATAAATTCAGTTAGAAGCCCTTCCTTTTCTATGGGCTCCATTGGTTCCTCGTATTTTGATGTAAGTGAAGGACTCAAGGTATATTTGTATCTATTATATCTAACTGGCGAGGCCTGTTTTCGGGGAAAAGGTAAAATATGATTCGAGCTGCTTGTAAACTAAGAATAGATTCTGAGAAATATCTTTTAGTACTTTATATTTAGTATGTACTGAATGGGCAGCAACATCTATGTTGCTATCGGGTTTTCGATTGAAAAGTCTGATTTCTTTAAATGCTTTTGAGATGGGTATTTAGATTACTGAGCAGTATTTTTAATGTCAGCTCGTTGCATTATGTATAATTATGAGCATCGAAATTAAATCAGTAAGTAGTGGCGGTGAAGAGTGGAACTTGACACAAGCAGAGAGTCCTATGCCTAACAGTGGGTAAAGTCGGACTGTGGACTGTGATCTATAATCATCTAGTCTAGAGTTTAGATCATCATCAGTTGGACACTCAAGTGATCAAGCAGTAATGAAGCAGGAAAAATTTCAAACCGTATTTACTATAGAGCTGTCGATCTGTAAGATTTCGGCAATTCTATAGATTTATAGAAGATATTATGGTAAACTCTATCATTTTACCATAATTATCTCCTTTAAATCTAAAAATTCTTGGAATAAGCTATCACATTTTACACATCACTATACTGTAGCCATATTACACTGTAGCCATCATATACTGTAGCATTTCATGCGTAAAAATAGGCTTACTAGTCTTATAGACATTACATAACCGTTTTTTCAAATCCATGTTTGTTTTCCTAAGGACTAGCACTCATTATTAGTTTTTGTTGAGTATGAAATCGATTCCAGCTGAGGCGTGTTATGACTCATGCCATTCAAAATGTCATTACAATTAGGTTGGTAGACATGCCTCTTTGAATCACAGTAAGAAGGTATTTTAAGAATAATTTTGTACCACTACGTCGTTTTTTTTTGAGGCCAGACAAAATTAAAGAATAGTTCAAGATTAGCTGAAGTGTAGACATTTCCAGAAATTGGAGGCGGTACTAAGGTAATTTATGCGTTGTTATGTGTTGTGAGGAGCTCGTGGCCTAGTAACAACAGCCGCACGGGTCGATCCGTCAGGTTAAGCCACGGTTGCCGGGGTTGGTCCGTGGATGAGTGATCTTTACATACCAAGATTCCTCCGTGCCTCGGAAAGCACGTTAAGCCGTTGGTCCCGGCTGTCATTTGTGGATCTTTGACAGTCGTTACGGGTCGTCAGAAGCTCGAAAATCTGACAACCAGTCTTACCAAAAGGTATCGTATTACCCAGTTACTGGGTTGTGGAGGTCAGCTGCATCCGATTAGACTGGAAGCCGACTCCAACATAGTTGGGAAAAGGCTAGGCAGATGACTAAGGTAAGTTATGCAATTTTACTCTTACGTCATTCAAATTTTATCGTGAATTTGTCTGTTAAAAATTTAGCCAATGGTGCGCTTTGTCTGTTCCTGAAATGAACACTCCACAGGAGAATAGAGCTTGAAAAACCGCTGCATCCATAGACAATAGAAACAAACAAACTAAAATTGAAAAGACAAAGCCATTGTATGAAACAAACTTATATCCAGTGATTGGAACTGTGTCCGATAAAATGGCGATAGGCATCGAATCGGGACTCAATATTGTTATCGAAGGGTGGGCGGACACCCCTGCCTACCCCCCCGGCGGTAGCACCGGTACACAGCTAGGAATGTACAAATATTTAATTCACAGTGCTGTTAGTTCGTGTAAACGCTGCACTAGATGGAGATAGCATCGATCCGCATTTAGTAAAACATTCGACAGTTACACGTTGTTTGATGAATATTTTATAGCTGGTACAACGTTTAGCTTTAGTAGGCTTTGCAGCTAAAATATCGCCATGGACTGTGTCGACGAGTGTTTAAAAAGTTTGTTGAAATTGAGGATGCCGATTCTGCGGGAGCTGGTCGTATCTGCCTCTCGTCTCCTGCGGAATAATTGCGTGACACACTAGCGATAGCAATGGCTTTCATTTTGACAGTTCAACAACACTCATTGCGTTATTTCCGTTGTTTCCGTAATGAAGCAATGTATTAGCAATATCCTTAAAAATCACTCAGAATGTTATTGAAACTGTGTTACGGTCTCATTGACATGGTCTCATTAACACCCTAGAGTTGTGAGATTTCAAAAACAATACGTTGTAAGTATAGGAAAGTTAAATGAGCAAATAATGAAAGCAAGTACTTTGCAAAGCTACCTATTTCTATGTTTAATATTTCGGTCACGTGAACACCTGCTCGGTACGCAATCATTCTAAAGCGAGTGATAAGCGCATGACGTAGGTGGGCTTGCAAATCTGACATTCATGTATTTAGATGGCGTTCGTTCTATACATTCCGCGGATAATAGGACCATTGTTTGTATACCTAGACTAGTTGAGCCCACGGCTCCGCTCAATGCCATAAAAAATACCTAGCCAGAGAACACGTAAATCGGACTTACTCGTATAAGTAAAAGTTTACAAGGGATTGCGTATGTCAGGATAACTGTTTCGTTCGCAGTTAAGATCATTTCTTTACAAATAATTATTCCGTAAAGAACTTTCCTTGTGGTTCCCAGAAGAGACTGATTTTTCTTTAACGACGAGTTTAATGTAGGGATAACTGGAAGAAGGGGTGGAAAGCCTTTGCCCTGCAGTTGGACACTACGGGATAATAATTGGAACGTCGTTCTTTAACGCGGCTTGCGGTTAGAGTTGACTAAGTACAAATCGTCACGCAAAAAAACGTTCATACTTGTATGTCCAAGCGACTTTCTTCTTTCAAATACTTTCTCAATCATACGTGAGACTATACTCCTGACGGGGGTCCCCCAAACGCACAGGTTTTTTTCTATAATTGAGCACCTACTACCTACGTTTTCTCTAACAAGGAGAGAAACACCACTCCCACTATTACTTTCACAACAAACAAGGTACCACGTCATCTCATATTTGGCAGCTATACGAACTGTGATCAGAGACCCGTCACTTCCGGTGACGTCATCCTCTTTTCCCATAGTTTTATGGCTTACCAAACAAATATGATACAGGATGCGACATGACAGACCGCTTGATTTATTTGCTTTGTAAAAATAAGCACTTCCTATCAGAGAGCAAAAGAAAAAGCGACTTATACTTTAAAAGCCTGGATATTTTGTGATAAATAAAATAATCCTGCTGTTCAGAAGACACTGTATTTGCGACAAAAAATCACGCCTGTTTTCTCGAAGGGTTATGAAGAGCCCGGTAGACGTGAACCTATAGTAGGTAGACCCACGCCACGTTTCGCCAGTTCTGTTTAATTCCCATCTAATAGGGGGCGAGCCATAGAGATATAAATTATATCTCTATGGGGCGAGCCTAATCCCATCAACCGGGCACTAATGCAGACTCCAGGCTGCTACTGAGGCATTTTCAGACAACGAGTAATTTTGCGACAATGGGATAAATTACGTGAAAAGACTGAAAAGCAACACTCTTCTACAGTTAAACTAAACCTTCTCACTTCGAAAACTTATCTGTTTGCCTATCGCAAAGGTAATAAATAATTATTCATTCATAATTTACTTGAATAAATTTTATTTTTTATTCATCTTAGCTGGGAGAGGCCTATCAGTGCACTGCTATAGGCTGCGCTGATTGATTGACGATGCAGCTGGATAAGTCAATCGATAGTAAGGTTATCTGATTCTCAAATTTAATACACGAAACTTCTCACAGCATTACATCATTCGACACACTAAACGAATCTACAAATTAAATACAACACACTATTAATTCCTAATCTGTCTTCAAATTAAAACTATCAACTAAATTGTCAAAACTATTACCGTTAGGAGGAAATTAATACTAAAATATTATGAGAATTGACACGGTTATTTATAACAGCATTTAAATCATTTGACTTTAATTTAATAATTACCATTTTGATTATGCTTTGACATTTCGCGACGGCTAAAAGTAGGTAAACTACGGGTTTTCTTCATCAAATTTGGTTAAAAAAAGTTGGCTTTATAAAGAAACATGCTATAGGTAAAAATATTGCATCAGGTACCAATAGGAGGTAACTTTCGGTGCTTATATTACAATTTACAAAACTTAGCCTTAAGGGTATTTCTCAGTAACAACTGGCAAAATGCTGGTGTAAACATGTAAACACGTATGACTAACCCTTCTGAAAATCAGGCGTGAAGTTGTGTAAAATTTTCCGCCTATAACAAAAGTGAAAAAAAAGTTTCTCCACGTGGCAGGTTCTATAACAATCAACGGGTACACAATTCTTTAGTAGCAACAAAACTTGGGGAGGAAATTGTAAAGATTTTTCCTAATTCTTGGTACTCCTGAACAGAATTGTAAGCGTGTTTATTAATGGGGTTTCGTGGACAAAATTTTAAGTTCGTGAGCCACGGAAAAGTTTATAAACCGTTTGACTTTTAATTGAGGATTGGTTCTTGTCGGTATGCTATTGAAGGGTTCACCAGCAGTGGCGCAATATTTTGTGACTAGCTGCGCCCCGCGGTTTCACCCGCGTAAGTCTCGATCCCGTGGGAATATCAGGATAAAAAGTATCAAGAAAGAAAGAAAGAAAATACGTTTATTTGCGGTAAATATGACGCAAAAAACAAAAAAAGAAAATAACCACAAAGTAAAAATAAAAAAGGTTGGGCGAAACATGCGTCACATCCACGCAAAACGGCTATCGCTCAGCATTATGCTGCGACCCTATGCAAAACAGAGCCCCAGCGCTGGTTTTCAGCGACAGCCGGCGCTGACGTAATGACGTCGATCGGTGCGGCAAACCATTATCAGAACGCTGTACCGGTACAGCGCACTGTAATACAAAATAAAATATATTATATTATTATCTAATAGTATAAAAAAATATATAATTATAAAAATAAAAATAAATAAAAGAAATGGGTAAACGAGAATATCATCCTCCGTGTTGCGTTTTGTGTAGTGGCAACATTTATCCATGTATTCTATGTGTTATCCAGGTTTTAAACTATCTGTTTGCCAAATTTCATCCAAATCCATTCAGTAGTTTTTACGTGAAAGAGTAACAAACATCCATCCATCCATCCATCCATATCATATAAGTTAAATTAAATAAGAAGTTAGATAGATCTTTGCCGTTTGGAATTTTTTTATGCTACGGCTACACTTCGCGTTATCGCGAACTTTTCTTCGTGCGCTCTCTCTCGCACACCCCTCGATTACTCGCTGAGCAAGAGAAAGCGCACGAAGAATAGTTCGCGAGAACGCGAAGTGTAGCCGTAGCATTACGTAACTGAAGTAGGCCGCAGGACTCCGCTGGATGCGAGAAGCACAGAACCGTTCGAAGTGGCGGTGCTTAGGGGAGGCCTATCCAGCAGTGGACGTCTTTCGGCTGAAATGATGATGATGAACTAATAGACAAAGCGTTATTTAAAAGAAACTACATGCTATGGAAATGAGGAAGCTAAGCCATAATCCTAGCAATAGCTATACGCGTGTGGAGATAACGACACCCAAATGGATACCGAAAATGCGCGTCGCGGAATACATTTAGGTACATCGATTCCCGAAGAAAAAAGAATATGTGCTGAAACATTCTCTTTAGTATCAATTTGAAGTTTCTATAAATCTATACTAAGTGGCCTATGCTATATATCCAGTTATGAGGGTACTTGTACCGTCAACATTATCATCTCATACAATTGACGTCAACTGTTGGACCGTTGCTGTACTGCCCGCACACACAGCGGTGAGTAGCCATAGCAACAGCAAAATATGTCAAAACCGCGAAATTGTGACCTACTTTCTATAACACTTCCTAATCATAACATTACTTGCAAATTGAAAGTCTTATTAAATTATCGCCAACGGTAGAACAATTCCGTCAGTGGTAAGGTTTCTCGATCAAAACGTGTTGCTTAGTAAGGGGGGAAAGTTTACAAACTTAATTGTTCAAGGACCTTCAGGGAAAGTTGGTGCTTGCCATTGAAATGTAGGTTAAAGGTCGAATACATACCAACGCTGTAATAATAAACGGAGGAGCCTGATACAAGATTCGAGTTTTGTTTAATTTTGTGATATTAATCAGCTGTTGGAATTTATAGCAACGCGCAACGGTTTTCAGAATTACTAGCAACCCATCCCTGTTTCGCACGGTTTTCATCATCGAGATTTCTTTATACAACATTTTTTTTTGTTTATGCTTACCCCGAAACGGGGTCATTGTACTCATCATTTTGAAAAACTTTTTCTATGGGACCAACCTTGAAATCGCGAAAAAAAATCAGCAGTTCCATACATTTTGTCGATTTAAGTGAACACAAATTTATGGAACAGCTGATTTTTTTTCGCGATTTCATGGTTGTCTATGTTCTTGTTATGCCCATAGTGCAAACTATTAACAACTGAACATTCGCACACACAACTCCGCCAGACAGCGCACATTTCAAGAAACTCTCCTAAGAAACTCAAGACCTCTTGAATTCCACTACATCAGCAAATCAATGGAAGGTTTTGCAAACGAACATAGCAAAAACGATGTAAGACTGATAATTAATAGGGAAAACCTAACAGCTATCCGCTAAACCAAGAAGGTCACATGTAAGTCACGGTGTACCTAAGTAACCTAGTAACTGGAGAGCAAATCTAACGATTAGCACCATTAGGAGGGACACCGGTTGAGAGGCGCGTCTTCAATGCAACGTGACGTCAATATAAATATTAGGATTTCAAGAAGGCTTTATTTTAATACAGTTGTATCTCCAATTTCCATACAAACGTAACATTTTATAAGGTTATTTGAAACTGAAAGTGATGATTCTCAATTAGGTTTGCGCCCTCACGCCCCTAACCGCCGCCGCAGGAGACGCCCTGGGCGTCGGGAATTCCAGGCGGATTCCCTAAATAATCTTTAATAAATTCCCGGAATAGGTAGCTCGCCGTCCGATAAGGACCAGGCCCGGGTCGACGGCGCGTTGTGTTCCACGCGCGCCTCAAAGAGATGTCAGCACAATTGGCGGGGTCCGCAAGGTCCGATGCCTACCAGGGTTGCGGGAAAGTCCGAAAGGGATACCGGGACCCTTGGCAACAGGCAACTGAAGGAACACGGGTGGGTTTTAGTCAGTTAAAGTCTGACACGCCCTCCCTTTCCGCCCAAAGCGGGAGAAATCCTTTGATGATTCCCTCGCTCAAAAAAAAAAGGTAATTCTCAATTTCTAACGATTAGGGGCTCCTTTTGCAAAACTAATAGGCTAATCCAGAAACATGCACGTAAGGATAAAGGATGAAGAAGCCATGAAAACACAGGAAGAAGGAGAAAGGAGGACCTGCAAAGGTCACTAAGCTATAAGAACCCAAATAACTCAACGCAAAACCAATAATATTCTACACTTTAGATAGAATAGACAGCAGTAAAGATTTATTATTGATTGATTGAAACAATCGTAAAGACAACGAACGGCATTTCATAAGAATCATCAATTACCCATGTTATGACGAGATTTGAAGAAGAACAGTTCCAAGTAATATTTTCCTGTCGTCGTGAAAGATGAGCCATGCCTGATACATTACAATAGTACAATGCTAGAGGCGTGCCAAACAGACTTTATTAGTATTTGTCATGTCAGAATCTAGACAGAAACATTGATTAGTGATGAGATTGGTTCGTAAGAGTAAGGGCTTGTGCAAATTGGCGCGATATCGCGGGCGCGACAGCCAGCGCGATATTTGTCGCGCCCGCGATATCGCGCCAGTTTGCACGAGGCTTAATAATTGTGAATGAAAAGTTGTTAAAATTGGCACGTTTTTAGTTGAACCTCAAATCATCCATTTTGCTTTCCTAAAAATATTAATGAAGACTCTAATGATAGAAAGAACCTCTTTTTGTGATCCTCAAATGATTCCTATTTTGGTGTCCTAAAAATATGAAATAGGTAACTGCGAACTTGGATGAACGCGGTTAGTCACAGTTCTAACCTAACCTAGTCCAAATGGATTATGTAATAATCTAACTAAAGTTACTGGACCAACTGTGAGAAAAGGCCAGACAGACAAAAACAGGCTCATTTATTTTCAAAAAAGTGTACATCATTAGAAGGTACATAAGTTTTTAGAGGATTTGGGACTTTTTACACCCTGTATATTTCCCCTAATAATATTGCCTCAATTATCCATTGCGGTCGACGTTTGTCAGTGTAACCGCATTAATTATAATTACCAGAAATCCAATAATTAAAACATGATTAAGTATCCAATTATTCCAATAAATCTGTCAAAATAAACGTGAAATTATCAACAAAATTAAGCTTTAACACAATGTCATGGAAAATATTACACGATTGTGGTTACAATGACCACTATTTGTCAATCAGTTGGAAATTAATGCGTCACTACACTGCAGTAAAACGATTAATACAACAATATCGAATTTACTTATCATTAATCTTATGTTAAATAATAATTTAAATCAGGTCGCATGTCTGAAACTGAATTATCATAATTTTGGTTACAATTTGCATTGATGACGGAATTGTATGCAGAGGTTTCATGCCTCGGAATGGTAAATTGATTTACTTAAGCTAAGATGATAGGTAAACCACTGCATCTATCATACCATGCCTATGAGGCAATCAAGAAACCATACTGAATGACAGATCAATGGTCTGTTAAATCCCATGCAGTAAGCCGGCCACGTACACAACGGGTGCTGAAAAAAAATTCTAAACTGAAAATTCATCCACTCGCTTGACTAGTTCAAAGTTCAAGCAAAAACAATGAGAATGCAGCCTACACAAAATGCTTTACAAATCTCATAAGAATTCCAACTCTCGCTTGGTTTAGCGAGTCAAAGTCAGCATGAAAACGGCTAATAGTTTTCAAATATTTACTCAAGCAACACAATACTTTTATTTTAAACCATCCGGCGCAGAATTGCGTTTCTTGGTAACATTTAACTTAAATATTTTAAACGTTTTCGAAAACACTTGGAGGAAATTCGTCACACGTTTAAAGACATTGAACTTTTCTAAGTAAGAAACACGATATTCGTTGTTTTCGAAATAGTTTGGACGTGTGGTAACGATATTGTTTAAAAGTAAAATTTTGTGGGACTCAAATGGTAATGTGCACGCAAGTTCGGTGTACGTCTACCGAAAAGCATGATGGGCTAGTGGATCCTAGGATCCACTAGCCCATCATGGGGATAGGTAAGTGGGGATAAACGCTAGCAAGAACTTGAATTTATCGTGATTATTTTATTAGTTGTGTAAGACAAACTTATCGCGTAGCACAAACACTATGTCAAACCTAGATTTCAATGATCGTGGACAAAGCACGAAGTGGGAAGCTCCGTACCATCTTCTCGTCTATCATATACCATAGTGTCTCTAAACGAAAGTTTTTGACCAGTGCGTATTGCCAGTGATGACCTATGGCACTGAAACGTGGTCGCTCACAATGGGCCTCATTAGAAGGCTGAAAGTCACCCAAAGGGCAATGGAGAGGGCTATGCTTGGAGTTTCCCTACGTGATCGAATCAGAAATTAAGAGATCCGTAGGAGAACCAAGGTAACCGACATGGACCAAAGAATTGACAAACTTAAGTGGCAGTGGGCAGGTGTGCCCTGCCAACAGAACAGATGGCCGATGGGGCCGAAAGGTTCTGGAGTGGCGACCACGTACCGGAAGACTTAGCGTTGGAAGGCTCCCCTACAAGGTTGAACTGTGACCTGGTGAATGCCGTAGGAATCCGCTGGATGCGAGAAGCACAGAACCGGTCGAAGTGGCGATGTCGGTTCTTGTGGGAAGCCTATGTCCAGCAACGGACGTCTTTCGGCTGAAATGCTGGACAAAGCATCTGATATTGTTACCAAGACAAACCCCGTTAAAACGCATGGGTTTTGAAGATTCGCAATTCAGCATTTCTCGAGAAGGTCCCATTTAAAGATGTGATTCACTGTGCCAACGCATAATTTAACAAAGGCATATATTTCAACAGTTTCATTCAAGCGTATTTCTACAATACACACACACAAAACACAAAATACACATACTTTATGCTATCAACAAGAGCCGACCTGACGAAAGAAATATCGCCAAGATTTGCACTTCTGCAATATGGCAGAACTGAAGGAACTCCTGCAATGATTCACTGAATATGTTTAAATGTTGCTCATGATTTCATATGCAGGTTTTAAGTACTTCCTAAACTTAATTATGCCTTGATTGGTATGGTGATCGCAAGTGCTACGCTAACGAAATGGAGTTTAGCTTTGGCTTGAGCAAATACAGTTTACCGTGTAATAGGACAATAGGGGAAATGTTCAGAAGTTTTGGCTAGGAGTTACAACGCTAATGAGACAGATCTGGATAGCTAAAACATTTCCCAATAATGCGAATGCAATCAGCTTATCTCAACTCTTATTTTATTACCTGAAGGTAATGGACAACTCTCTTGAAAGTTCCGTTATACCCAGAAGTACATCAAGAAGTCTTTCCCCTAATGAAAGTCTTAAGCATGAAGTAATAAAAGCTTTCGAGCTTCAAACAGGATTGTATCCTAAAGGTCGCTACTTGAAATCCAACCTTTGAACTCCGAGCAAAACCACTTCAAGCTGTCATTTTAGTAAGAATTATTGGAATATTAGTCATTTTTATTACACGTTGGTTTACGTGGGGCGTATTTTACGACAATGTAAATTCTGGAATAAAAATGTGGCCCAACGCTGTGAGGCCATTACAAAGAGTTAGAATTTTTAATGTTGATTTTTTGCACAGATAAAATAGACGTTGAGCTTCGGAATACGTTACATGCACAATGTTGAGCGCATTGTATGTTTAAATGTAGGAGGTGTCAGCACAGTACATACCACATGACTAAATAAAGATTCCTGTGGTACTTACGTAACTTACTACACTGCGAAAGCCTTAAAATAATTCACTTTAATTCTTCTATGGATCGAATCGCTATAAAGAAGTGTTTCATATGATTATAGCCATAAAACTTAACATAAAATCACGCCTTGTTTCCCCGAAGGGCTGGGCCATGTTTAATATGATTATAGCGATATCTTTATAAAAAAAGGCCAGTATGAAACATCAATAAACTGTTCTACAACATAGAAGAATTGTTTACAAATGATGACAGTAGGATCATAGGAACCCGCGAACTAGATCGGAACCATAAAATTAGTCTCGTAATAAAAGGCGTCGTTAAAATGTTTTGACTTTTTATTGTTTACTAAACTGGTTCGGAACAGCACATTTAAAGCTCTTGCAGAAAACCAATTTTAAACACTGTTCGTTCACCTCTGAAACTTTAGTGTAAAGGTAGGGTTTTTCCCAATCAAGGTATCGCGAAGACGTTCTGCATCTATGTTTTGACTATCAATCTGTGGATGGATCAATGGTCTTTGGAATCCCAAACATGGTAGTTCACCTCTATTTCTTATGCGTTCTGTTCCGCGCGCTTTGTGTGAGTTAACTATAGGTTTCACATAATATATAGAGTGGAGTTTCTGCCCGATTCAATCGATATAGTTTCATTTGATGAGTTCCTTTCTGTAATTAACCACTGTCAAAGGATCGACGTGTAAATGACGGGCATATATGGGACAATACATTGAACTGGTTTTAAGGCGTTCATTGGCGGCTGGTAATCCGGCGTACTACTCAACAGGCGATTATTTCGACATTCAAGGAATATCTAAGCACGAAATAACAATGTATTACAACCGCAAGGAAATTATAATGTGCTTGTAACGTGTTGTGGTTAAACCCTTCCTTATAGACTGCAAATCCGAACCATATCTGGAAAATAATGCTGTACATTTACATATCCACCATCAGCATACCTACTTCGGTCATCGGTCGCAAAAACGTATCAATATTTCACATTCTGATCGTACGCGTCACGGTCCGCAAAACAAAACAAACCAGGAACGCATATCTACAAAAACCATTTATCAAGAACAGTACCATAAATCGCCGAAACCGTTTTGTAACGAACATTTTACTGCACCCAAAGCAGATATATCATGCATTCCCATTCCCACACGAAATGTATAAAAATTGGCACAATCTTTACGCAAACGCAGTGCCACGGAGGCACGGAGGCTCGGCAACTCGGCACTCGGCAGCGGTTTGGCAAGCGGACCTTGAGATCGAGGCTAACATGATGAAAACGACCAACAATGGGTGAACACTGCAAAAAAATGTTTTTGCAACTAGAGATTATGTAAAAAAAGATTCGCCTAGTCATTGTAACACGAAACTCTGTTCAATCAATTCTTTGTTCACCATTAAATGGGTGGAACAAATCGATGTACATGCCATGCTTCCTGGCACCTGGATACCTATCTTAACATAAAATGTAGGGAGTGATACAAAAAAGCGTGGGTGTGTCCACCTAGACAGTGACAATACAAAAACAAGCAGTTTCGGCCAGACTTGAATCGCGTCGATTTGGTTGGATTGGTCCGAAGAGAAGTTTCAAACTTTCTTCATTGATTTGAATTTATTTAAAGTTCCATAGAAAGCCGAACGACACATGCAAACCGGACCACCCGCCAAGCAACTGTAGTCTGACACTCGCTACAATCCTAGGCAATCTTTAGATTGCTATAAGCGAAGCTTAAACTCCGATTTCCGAGCGACATAAATTCCCGATAAACGCAATCTAGATTTTATCAGGAATCTAGAATGTGTTCCGCGTTCATTTCCTGCGAATGTGTGCGAGATATATCGCTATTACTCCTGGGAGGCCCTTTATTGTCGTGATAAACTCATTAGCTTTATCGCTGCGTAGTTCAAGGCCTTGTGTCCAATGATTCGTGTACTTACAACATTCGGTAAAAAATATTTGCAACAATTCTAAGAAGCACAAGCGAAACGTTGAAAACGTTTAAACTCAAATACAAACTGTAGCAAACTCAAGTCTCAAAGTCCAAGAAAGCTATGCTGAAAGCTCGACTCAATAATATGGTCTGAAAGAGAGCAGAATAAAACAATCATTATCAATTCTGCGAACTCTTCGATAAATCTCTCTTAATTGCATTA
This sequence comes from Lithophane socia, assembly GCA_947522985.1. Classification (NCBI taxonomy): domain Eukaryota; kingdom Metazoa; phylum Arthropoda; class Insecta; order Lepidoptera; family Noctuidae; genus Lithophane; species Lithophane socia. The sequence continues at coordinate 831,229 of OX383273.1, read as the reverse complement.
AAATCAAAAAGAAATCAGCGCTCAATGGGCCATAATTAACGCGGAAGTGAAAAACGACACAAATGTATTTCGATTGGGGCTGCCGAACGCTCGTATAAATGTGAAATCGTAAATTCGCAAACAGTTATATAATTCCTTTTAAAATTAAAAGCCAACCGATGGATAGAAACAATTGGGTTTTAAAGCCCGCATCGGGTTGTATCGATTGAAATATATCGTATTACAATTTTATTCGCTGACCCAAATTTCAACGACCGCAAACGAAAACTACGCAGGTCCGTTGTGATTGGATATTGATTTATTTTAGACATTGTTTTAACAACGGCGTGTATACAGCATCATTGGGCTGTTTGTTTGTTTAGGGCTGCCTTCCTTGTTCGTATCTAAATATTTCGTGGCTACTCGTCTGTGGCTAATGCACTTGAGGGTTATAAAAAACAATATACGCGCACAAAATGTCTCTGGTGTGCTCTTTATCTGAGGCATTTTTTTCCCGTTGTTTTTGCGATTTCTATAAAGACGTCGTAAAATCAGTGAAATGTTGAAATCTGTATTTGCCAAACTAGGTTGGTTACAATATCTAAAGTGATTGCAAAAAGAAAGTTTAAACCAACATTGCAGAACGAAAATCCTTCAATTCAAATCTATGTATTAGAAATCGAAAATTTTCTACTAGAATATTATAGACAGCACCTAGTATGTCGCAATCAGCTCAGAGGAGCAACAAAAGCTTTGTACTGTCCTCCAATCAGAGCATAAGCCAAATTTGGAACATTGTCAAACCAAATCTGTTCCATTGTGTGCCAATCTGGGCCGCAATTCCATGGGCACGACTTTCGACCTGTCAAACTTGCTGTATCAAATTGGTGCTTTTTCAATAGCAGTAGGAAGGACGTGGTAAGAAGTAACAGTCAATTTGGCAAGATCGGATTTCGGCCCTTTGGTAGCTCCTGTTGTTTTTATTCTCCACGACACATTTTTAAGGTCATTTGCTTGATTGCTTCTAACAGCTTTACGTCTTTTGATTGGATATAATATAAAAATCCATAGATTATGCTGAGAGATGATTATGCTAGCCAGGCAGCAGCATCCTGCTTGTCACATTCGTGGCCAACTTACTGCATTAATCCGCTAGGAAAACGTAGCTAGAACGGTAATATTAATTGTTAACCTGTGATGATTTATCGCAGAAATACCGAGCCTTGTTAACAGGCAGCAATCGATCGATAATAATCGAATACAATTATAACGCAGCAGCCCTGTATTTGCATCGAAACAACACGGGGCATGCGTTTAATCAAGCTGATTCGGAATAAACACTGTTTGTACATCCGCAACGAGTGTTTGACTGCTCTCGGAATATCGCCGGATTACGGTGGCGGTGGAAGGTCATGACGAAAACTCGCTCGTTTTTTGGCAAATTGGAGGTTCGAAGGGTTTTTTTGGTGTGCTTATCTTAATAACATCCACATCTTGTAAAAGGGGTTGAGCTTGTTACTATTAACCTCGCACAAATCTAGACTGCGAGCTTATCTTGTGAGTGAATTCCTATCTATTATAATAAAGATTATTTCGAAAGAGACGCCTGTTCATGAATAGTAGGTATAGGCAAATAGGTCTGTTGCTATGGTATTTACGGTCTGCCGTCTGCGTTGGGATACTGAATACCTGAGACTAAATAAACACGAAGTATGTTTTTACAAACAAACATCTGTCAAAACACACTAACAATCCCAAAATGGATCAAACCAATCAATTTCTAACAAATTGTGCAAATTTACCCATTTAAATTTCAATTTCGACATCAAATCGAATTGCTGCTAAACTAATTATCATATCCTCAATAATTAATACACAGAAATACGGCGAGGATTCATTTTTAGTGCATTCTGACTCACTTAGCAGGTGACATAAACATTTCACACATGAGGCGACAAATCGGTAACATGATGATATTCTCCGAAATGAGAATAAAAACTTTATTGCTTAACAAATTAGAGCTTCTATCGTATTTTGGAAATCTCATATCTAACCATTAAGAAAGCACAGAAAAAGCCATGTGTGTCGTTTCACTGTAATAAAATTCAGACCAATGAATTGGAATGGATCTGAGGGTAATTTGGAATTTTTGTGGGTAGGTCATCGGCAATGTCTCAAGGGACTACTCTTCACAAAGACAGAAGTTTGACAGAAGAATAACTTAGAAAAGAGGACTTCGAAATGATCAAATTACCAGGAGCACATAAAAATGGTGGAGTCAAGTCGCGGGCCAGCTACCTACCAGTAATTATGACAGGTTACATAAGAACCGGCGACGACACGACGGACACGAGACGTGGGCGTGTCGCGCTAACGACATTCGATAGGTTTGACAGATAAATGGTCGGGTCGCCCCGGTCATAGTTCAAAATCGCCGCGACAAAGTGAATATTTGAATTTTTAATAAACGCAGATAAAAATTCATGACGATTTCGTTAATGGCGTCGCTATCGACTACCGATACGGTGATGATTCATTTTGAATGATGTTTTAGTGCCTAATAGGTATTTAATTTATAGAAGGGGAAATGAAAATTGAAATGCTTTTAAGTTTTCGAGTAGGTACGCTGCTGAACATCTATACATACCGAGACCTCTCCGTGTCTTGGAAAGCACGCTATGCCATTGGTCCTGGCTGTCATTTGTAGATCTTTGACAGTTGTTACGGGTCGTCAGAAGACCGAAAGTCTGACAACCAGTCTTACCAAGGGGTACCCAGTAACTGTACTGGCTAAAGGCTCTTACATACTGGCGCGATTCGCCGCGCGACGCGAATTTTAACAAAACAATTTCTGAGAAAACTTCACGGCGAACAATGCGGCGGCGTCGCGTCGCGCGACGAATCGCCCCAGTATGTAAGAGCCTTAACACAATACCCCATGGTAAGTGACCGAGTAGTAGACTGTGTGGAGGTTAAATAGGCAGTAGTTCCATGAAAAATACTGGTATTCAGCTGCATCCGGTTAGACTGGAAGCCGACCCCAACATAGTTGGGAAATGGCTAGGCAGATGATTGGTAACCAGACTATATTTTGCAAGTAGCTGAAAATAAGGACATAGCTATACTTAAGAGAAATTAACAGACAGACCCATGGTTTTGGCTGTGGCAAAAAACAAAAAGTTTCAATTTTAGAGCATCTAGAACCAGTACTGCTTATGATCAAGACAAATAATATCCTCCAAACCGAATTTCGGCCACGGCGGCCAATCTCAACGAAAATTTGTCAAGTAGGCAGGAGAGGGCACTCCCTCTTCCCTCACACTCAGTCTGATGGGACGGCAATCCGATACGACCGGAAAGAGATCAGGCGCAGGACCAACGTTAGATGAGACTGCCTATCAAAGGCTTGATCTTTTACTCTGAATGGGATGTAGTGACTGATGTGGTGACTGGCTTGGACTTTTATACCTTTCTGTTATCAACTCCTGCAGTTCTTACAGAAAATCCAAAATAAAATCAGAATAATAATGTTTTACCACAGTTGTGGAAGAATTTCGTGACCCTAGTGAATTATGTGTGTTGTAGGCACTAATGTTTCATTCATAATAAGGATAATATATTTAAACGTGAACCGCGGGGTTATTTCCACATTATCTAGGCAGTTCGCGTTTTTATGACACACGAGACCTTAACGAATGATGTTAATTAGTGAACGTCAAGTTTTACTAAGAAACTGCGGAATACCGGAATATGTTAAGTACTCAATAAAATACGTGTTATTTTATTTTATTAGGTGGTACAGGATAACAGTATCTCCGGTAGAACGTAACGGTCCACGGAGATTTCAGACTAACCCGAAGTCTTCCAGTTTCGGAGACGTCTTTGCCTGACTCAGAATAAGCGTAGCATTAAGCATGTGGTACCTTATCACTCTCATCATCGTCATCTACTGACATTTTCCAGGGTTTTACTAAAACGAAATCATAGTATCAAGTTGAACTTATTTCTTGTCAAACGGACTGATAAAACAATCAACCAATTAATCAACATTTTTTCTTGAATTGGAATTTCTTGACGTCAGCTTTACTACTTAATCAAGTTTTTATAGCTTTAATACAGAGTTGCATATTGTATACGAGTTCCTTCGGTGTTTTTATACGCGGTAGAATCCACAGCTGTTTACTTTGGGATTATCCGATAAGTTTTGCAATTTTGAACTATGCTTTAGTAGTCGCCGACACTTTGTTTTCATATACTTATTTACCCTTTTTAGTTTTGCAGACCATGGTAAAGGCTTCTACAAACAGGCGCGACAGGCAGCGCAACCCTTGTCGCGCCAGTTTGCATGAGGCTTAACGCAAAGCCGTGCGTGCAGGACATGCTAAGCTAACTAACGGCCTAAGTAGATATCTCCAACGCCTCTAAGGTACCAAAATCAAGTAGGTAGTAACAATATCTTGCCACACATTCATGACGCGTAACGCCTACCTAGATATTCACGTTTCGTTCAATTAGCGCCTCAAGTAGGTGTCGAAATTATATTTTTATTACGCCATATTCAAACATGATGACGGTTACCAAGGATTCTCGGATTTGGAGACAGAGGTGAAAAGTGCTATAGCCACATGAGAAATTTCACCTTGATCTCTGGAATGGCAACACAAGATGATAGTCAACGGTGGCCCCTTACCATCGCTAGTTTGTGTGCCAAGGGAACATTATAGGAATATCATCCGTGTCTTCGGCACCCATACCGTACCATCAAACAGACACGGTAATGCTGTTGAGCGTCATAAATGAGCATCAAATAAGTAGTTGCTTAATTTTATAATTTCAACAAGAAACGAAGTGTTAGATCACAATGCTTGTTAAATAAAAGACCATCACAATTGTAACACCATTAACAATACCTTAAATCTATAAACAAATATCTACCCTTGTAATTGTATCGAGAGCGCAAAAGGACAAGAAATGTCTCACATATTTTGCCCAAGCATTCGTGAAATTAAATCCTACTCCACTAATCCTTACTTTCATGATTGTTAAGATGTTTGTTACTCAATCAAGCATAAATTACAGCTGAACGGATTTGGGAATTAATTGGCACACACACACACACACACACACACACGTTGTCCTGAATAACACAGGATACTATTTATCTGGATATAAAGTAATAGCTGCTCTAGGATGTGAATGAAACAGCGGGCAACAGCTAGTTTGAGATCTTGCGAGATACGACAAAATTGGTGTCCCGCTGTCCTTGTCGTGCATGAAATCAATGACAGTAGTAAGACCACAAATCTATACGTACATGTAATAGTCGATACGAGCAGGAGAACTCTGCGGTTTGTCACCACAAACCACAACCATAGGGCGAGTTAATTACAGGATATAAGTACGCAATTCTATTATTAGGCTATGTATTTACCATTACCTTGGTAACACGTATAAAACACGGTAAGGTTTCCAGCTGACTACGGTTCCCTTTACAAACATAATAATTACTTACCTGTGTAATCAAAATGTACCTTATAATGTTTTTAGTGGATAAGTTACACGCAAGAACGCCTTACCAGGCAGCACTACGATACATTTCGGGATTCGGGCACATGTTACATTCATAATACTTGCTAACATCCCCAATTTCGAATTTTAGTCGAGTCCACTTCTGGACACAAGTTTTAGTACAGACTGCAGAGAAGGCACGGTTAATTCATTTATCAGAATCACGCCTGAACAAGGACTAGACGTGACCCCAAAAACTCGCCAAAATTCAAGAACGATAAGACGTAGCTATACGTCGTACGATACGATATTGGGCAAGCATCTGGAGCAGTTGGCACTGCACCGCGACCGCGGCTAAGATAATGAGCTAAACAAACGCCCATTCGCAGGCGATACAATGTATCAATTGTGGGCGTGTCGTCATGACGGACATACATTTTACATACTAAGTATACGCAGATCTAGAACTCACTGATTAGTTCAGTTCCTAAAACAAATCAGTGAGTCGTAACTCGTAATGAAAACTCGAACGAAACACCACTTAGTGCCCGTGAATTAAAGGATTATGGTTAGCAGAATCATCTTGTTCTCATAGTTTTACATCCTGAGATACCTAATCAGTTTTCTAAACACTTTCATCGTTGAATCCATTAATCAAGCCAAATAGGGAGCCCATTTTTCGGAAATTTTGCCCCAGTGCATCTTTAACGGTGCAAAGCTGATGATTTTTACAAAAAGAAAGAAGAATGAAAGAAAATAAATTTATTTGACCCAGGTAAGGCACACAATATTCACACAAAAGATTATGGAAACAAGTCTCCTCCGAATGTTGTCAAACGCAAAATTGCGCAGTGTGTAAGTGCGCGTTCGGTCAGTAGGCAACGATCGTACGAAACTACGAAGTCAAGTATAACAGGACATGTTATCACCAAGTGTGTCTGAGCCTAAGAGATAGAGGGGGCAAGTAGTGGGTAAGGTCGCGACCACAAATAAACAACAAGCTGAACTATTGATATTTTTTGTAGATAATTACGATTATTGTGGAAAGTTTTTCTTTTATCTCACGTAAGGACGCTGCGATGGCGTTCATTAGTTACTCTCCTTTGCTAAAGTTTTCAAATAACTCCTCAACTTACTTAATATCTAGTGCGTATTTTGCGTCCTAAAACTCGGTCCTATAAAACCTGATAAAATTAATCTGATTTAAACCAAAAAAATTGGATCTCTCATTTCCCCAGCTTGAGTTACATCAGATACCGCTTGCTTTTTCAATGACCACTCAAATATAAAGCAATTCGTTTCTGACACTTAGCTTGACAGCCGCTCCTTACTGGACCTCTGATCTCATTCAGAGCATGCATGTTTAAAGTCTAATGACAACAATGTCGCAAGTCGTGATACATGGATTCAAGCGCACACGACTGTGAGTAGTGCGACAGATGGTTCCCTTATAGATAACGTACCTACCGACCGTACATGGTTAGGCCATGTGCGAATTTTGAGCGCATTAAATCACCTTGAATACAGTCTTCATTTCTGCTAATTTTGGTTACTGGAAACGACAAGTCGGCAAGAGCGCTGTAAAACGGCAAATGAAAAGAAAATAAAAGACCGAGGACAAGAAGAACTCGGCCAGAATATAAAATGCGAAGACTGAAGCCAGATTTTGAAGTCAGATCTTGAGAGAGGCACATGAATAGGGATAGGATTTGACTGACACTAATACGAGTAAAGGAAAAGGCATAACACTGATTGTAGATACTGATGATAACACAAGCAAAGCGGAACTTCCTCGGGTCGATCGGAGGAGGTTTAAGAGGAAATAGGGTCGGTCTTTTCTCCATAATAAAAGTCATAATTCGAGGTTCGGCTCTCGTGTATTTCCTCCTCCAATATTGGACCAATTTGGAAGATATTTTACACATTGAATAAGAAGGATATACATACTGTGCCCCTATGTTTTTCTTTTTTCATGAATAGTTATCAAATTTGTACAGTAGGCCTCAGATGACAGCGCTAAACAGGTAATTTTGAACATTTTCTGAGGGTTCTATTAGTGCTTCTACAGATATGTATCATCAAAACGGAAAACATAGGGGCATAGAACTAGTTGATATTGATTTTACTGTAAAAAAATCATTGCTCTAAGGCTAAGAGAGTGTTTGTATGGTGAAGGGACCGACCCTATTTCCTGTCAAATTGAAATCGGACGTTCATTCCCAGTCTTATAAAACAGTTTTTAATTTCCTTCTAAAATGTAGAAGGACTAAGTTACACACCCACGCGTGCTTTCAGCCACATTGTACAAAATCTGTGCGTGCCTAGTACAATGTAGACCACAAGTCGTGATGTGTGATGGCGCACGAGCACGATTCAGACAGATGCCCCGCTTTCTGATAAGATACCGGCGATACTTGTAACAATATTAGTACGATAAGGCACCCATCAAAATTACACAGGAAACGTATTAGGTTGAAATTGGTTTGGTCTTTTCAGCAGAGTATTACGTCAACTCTACTAAACAATAGTTAAACTTATCTACTACTTACGAAACGTAGGTGAGTTTAAAGAGGCACTCAAAATATCAAAACGACCTCATGCAGCTTACAATCTGCTTAACCTTTTCCCAACTATTTTGGGGTCGGCTTCCAGTCTCACCGGATGCAGCTGAATACCAGCAGAGTACCGCATTGCAGCTTACAAGTTAATTTTAACCATGCTGAATAGTTTTATAAAATTAGAGACTCACAGCTCGCTATATATATCAAGGCAAGCTTGACAGCACATTCAATTAAACTATGACACACAGGAGAGGCTATGGAGAGGGTTTTTTGTTACTCAATAAGCTTTACCGGAGCATAACAATATTTTAAAGTTACCCCCTACAACATCACTAGTTTTTCTGATATTTATTATGCAAGCAAAAGCACAAATATGAAGTACTAGCTTCCGCCCGCGGCTTCGCCCGCGTGGTATGTAGATAAAAAGTAGCCTATGTCCTTTCTCAGGCTCTAGACTATCTGTGTACCGAATTTCATTTAAATCGGTTCAGTAGTTTTGGCGTGAAAGCGCGACAGACAGACAGACAGACAGACAGACCGACAGACAGACAGACCGACAGACAGACAGAGTTACTTTCGCATTTATAATATTATATATAATATATATTATATATATATATATATATATATATATTAGTAAGGATTTTGTGCAATCTCCAAATCGGATTACGTTATTGCATTAAACCGTTGAGCTCAGATTGTCGAATGGAAAAAGCTGAATACATTGTATACTATACATGCATTTTGGAAAGATTTATTGCGTTCTTTCATTTCTGCAAGCGGCTTAGCTGTAAAATTGTAAAGAAAGAGTTGTTATTTAATCCTTACTAATATTATAAATGCGAAAGTAACTCTGTCTGTCTGTCTGTCGCGCTTTCACGCCAAAACTACTGAACCAATTTATATGAAATTTGGTACACAGATAGTCTAGAGCCTGAGAAAGGACATAGGCTACTATTTATCGACATACCACGCGGGCGAAGCCGCGGGCGAAAGCTAGTAAGTAAATATTTCGATACATTTACATCGCAAGAAAAGCACAGACCAAGGTGGGGTATACAAGTGTACACACGGGTACACATCAACCTATACATTTCCAGTTTATGCTGATATCGCATTGTATAGGATTTGCGTGCAATGCGAGGTCAGCTTATACTGGAAATGCATAGCTTGATGTGTAGCCGTGTGTACACGTTTAAAAGGTATGAATGGACGTGGGTGGGATAGACAAAGGCAAGTACAACAGGCTTGTCGATATGATATCGGAATCAAGCCAGGATAGAATGAAATAAATAAATACGTAGATATACATCATTCAGGTAAGTTAGTACGCACGGGAAAGCCATACAGGACAAAAAATAAATTAAACTATCTATATTTAATAAGACACACATACATACATTTATTAGTGCAGTACGTCAATGGAAACCTATTGTCCTACATAGATAGTGTGGATGTATGCTCGCATCATAACGAGACTATGATGGATTGTGACTGTCAATGTTACTGACGTCACTCGATAAGCTTAGCATTCTTTGAATATGTGCATGGAAAGTATTGAAAAGTAAAAGTAAGCAATCCAGCATTCGTATGGTAAAACTAATTGGAGACACTTTAAACAATTGGATCTGTTTAGTGAGATCTTGGTCAGCACACCAAGGAACCACCGTCGCTGGACTCTGTTACGACCGTCCTGAGAAGGCGAGAACCGAACGAAGTGAAAGAACATCATTCTTGAAGCCACAAGTCCTTTCAGAGACACGACATTCAGTAATGAACTACGCTACCAAGAAGACATGTTTAGTAAACAGAAAATCAGGACCGATCGTTGACCAATCGATTTTATTACTTGAAGACCGCCGCAACTACATGGGTCCCCAGCTTACAAAATCCAACAATACGCGATCTCGCGAGACTTAAAAGAAAACCAGCATAGTAAAGTAGCCTGAAGGTAACTTTTTTTTTGTGAGGGTGGGAAATCATCAAATGACTTCTCCCGCTCTGGGCGGAACGGGAGAGCGTGTCAGACTTCACAACTTTACAACCTTCAGTTGCCAAGGGTCCCGGTATCCCTTTCGGACTTTTCCGCAACCCTGCCTGGTAAAGTAGCCTAACTTTTACTTCTAGGTAAGTACTACTACATCCGATTGATTATATTGGGAAAAATCAATACTAGTCATAGGAATGATGAACATTATTATATTATTAGTTTTAAATCTGACTGTTATGTATTATTTTGAACTGTTATTAGAAGTGGTGATTTCAACTGCTTTGAACCTAGTTTATATTTGTTTGTATTTTAATTTTCTATTGATTTTAGTATTCTGACATTTAAATATTGTTATAATAATTTAACAAGGCTGACATATTTAATTATCCTGTACCTACTTACTTTTCTTACCCTTTGCATACCCATGTGATGGTTAAACATGGAGAACTTTATTACTTATAAACAAAAAACATCGATGTATATCTGTACCAATGTTTGCAAATAAATAAATGATTACTGATTACTACCTATATGACATATTATGTAAGTATAGCTGGAGATTGTTTGATGATGAAGACTTTTTAGTTGGATGATTAATCTGACTTCAAGATGGTCCTTTTCTCTCTTGTTGAAGTCGTCAACCACTATCATCGAATCTGATTAAATGTAGCTAAAAATTAGTTCTAAAGCGTGTCAAGTAGTGGAAAAGACATAAGTAGGTACCTGAATATAAAAGTAGGTAAGTACTGATATTATAAGTCATTGTTACATGACATGGCTTTCCATTGAATAATAAATACGTAAAATGTTTACAACTGACTAGTTAAGCGGTAATAGTTATGTCCACTTATTATTGAAGTTGAGTACGTAGATTCCTGGAAACATTCAAACACTTGAAGGAAACGACAACAAAAGGAAAAATGTATAATATTGAACAAGAGTTGCAAAATATTATCATGTTCACGGTTACCGTGATATTACCATAGATCACTTTCCCTAGAATCCATAATAGCTTGAAAAAATATTATGATGGAAAATATTCATCCATACATAGAAGGGACTGGTGTAGTTTACTTTCATTAGCTGAGTCTACACTGAAAACAAAGAAATACCGAGTATTGATGATTCATGATCTTGATCATGCTATTACAAAACCCATAACCACTAACGTCTACGATTTTTAGGGTTCCGTAGTCAGCAAGAAACCCTTATACCGTATAAATCACGCAGACAAACGGTAAAAAAAAATAATGAAATTTTTTTTTGGGTACCTCCCTTACACGTAAAACGGGGAGGTTTTTTTTCTCGTCTATCCCATGGTGTGGGGTGTCGTTGGAAAAGACGTTAAAAACTATTATGAGTTTGTGAAAACCATTTTTGGATTCAGGGATCCGTTTGCGAAATATTAAGCTTAAAGTGCTCATTTTTGTTAGAGTCAAGTGCTCCCCCTCCTGCCAGCTAAATGTTTGGTTTAGGATATGTGAAAAAATTCACGGCAGTAGTATACATAACTAAATTAAAAGGAAAACTATCACAGCTAAGTTGAGTAGGCTCTTCAAGTTACCGATAACTTACACTTGCAGTTGGAAAAACATGTATAATAATACATTCAGGTGAGTTTTTTTTATCAACGACAACGTTAATTTTGTTTTTGAGATAAATTCATCCCAACTACGGAACCCTTCATTGTGTGTAGCTCGACACGCACTTGGCCGTTTTTTCGGTTTCTGATGAACGTTTTAGCGAGCACTGAAAGCGAATTCCCGCAAGGCTGACCCAGGATTAACTAAACGTTATGGCTAATACAGAAATGAGCAATGCGTAAACCCGTTTACCTCATACCAAGAAACCACAATTCAACATGAAAATGATAAGTCTAAACAGTACCCGGCAGAAAATACGGCACATATGGATTTGGGAACAGAGGGCCTACACAAATGACAATCGCTTCGAACGCGTTTCGTATTTCTACGACTTGCAACAGGATTGACATACGCTTTTCGATAGCTTATGTCAGTACTATACATCTTTTCCTTTTCCATCATCGTTATCGCTGATAGAATGTCACTTTGTCCAGGGGCTCAGTTCAGCTTGTATTGCACCGTCTTCGTCACTTGTACCTGTGAGTATCGTACACTCATATCTCTTTCTAAAACCCGATGTGTCAAACGTACGTAACTAAACAAGTACTTCACGCCCCTTATCTCCGTATAGCTTGACCCATAACCTCGCATTTCGCAACGCCCGGACCGCGCTATCGCACATAATAGAATTAATTCATAAATCATGCTAGTAAGCGCATGAATGGCGGTCAACACACTCTCAATGAATTGCGTTTCAAACTGGTTACTAAGATAGTTATGCTGTCCCTGTTGGGCTATGAAGGTTGGAACTTGGAATTATGCGTCACTTTCGCTGTTTAGAATGCCTTTATGAATGTTGCTACATGCGCTTAGCTCTTGGCTTAGACGGAAACATTAAAGCTCGCGTGGAAGTAACAATAAGGGCTAGTGATGCTTGAGTACGACTACTGAATGCAAATTGCAACCTTTTAAAATTATTTATATCTTCCTAAATAATTATTCTAATTCTTGCAGATAATTATTGTAATTGAATAAATGTGTGAATACCAAAAGAAGAGAGGAGCTCGTGGCTAAGTAATAACAGCCACACGGGTCGATCCATCAGATTAAGCTACGCTTTCCGGGGTTGGTCCGTGTATGGGTGACCATCTTTACATACCGAGACTCCTTCATGTCTCGGAAAGCACGTTCAGCCGTTGGTTCCGGCTGTCATTTGTGGATCTTTGACAGTCGTTACAGGTTGTCAGAAGCCCGAAAGTCTGACAACCAGTCTTACCAAGGGGTATCGTATTACCCAGTAAGTGGTTTGTGGAGGTCAGATAGCAGTCCCTCATGTAAAATACTGGTATTCAGCTGCATCCAGTTAGACTGGAAGCCGATCCCAACTTGGGAAAAGGCTAGGCAGATTGATTGAGTGAATACCAGAAGAAAGTACTTAAGTGTTAAGACACTTTTAGCTGATATCCGACTCGGTTTTTTGATTTCCTTTCACCAAGTAAATAAAAGAAATATTGAAAATCGAAACCATAATATTCATAATCGATTATCCCACCCGCGTTTCTAATAGCCCAACCACACGAAGGATTTCGTCCGCTAATCCGTCAGTGTCGGACGGTTGATGAATCGGCCCATTCTCTGTATTACACAGACCCGATATCAGTACAAGGTAGATGTATTAGATCGCTGATGCTGTGATACTAGTAATGGCAGATACATTGATAGCTACGCGAGAAGCGTTTTGCTAATACGTTTATTATGCGTACTGCTAAGGAGCGGAGTACAATCTCGATTGTAATAACAAACGAAAGGCTAGGCGAATGCAGTTAGAAGTCTCGTGGTTGACCAGTTTCACACCTGAGGGTAAGCAATGATGCGATGGACGAGAGCTCACTACTACTAGACAAACCTGCATTATTGACTACCTCAACCCTTAACCTTGAGCGTTGGCTTAGCTGTGTGACTCGCCTCACTGAAAGCTTGCGGGAGTGATGATGATGACGTCACGCTGGAGTAGTTGCACGAAGGCTGCGTTGACGTTCATATTCGGGGTCAATTTAAGGGTATGAGGAACAGGGTGTAAAGTTGACTCATCCACCATAGAAAAGGTAGGATCCTCCTACCAGACGGGTGTTGTGTCTGGTGGGCAACTGCTCAACGATTGATGGTGGGTTCTTGTATATGTCCATTGCACGGTAAACATTAATTGCGCGATGCAGGATTTATGTGTGACGTCAGGTCTTTGATGCGTAGTTCGCATGTGGCGATGTAGATACCGCCACACCTTCATCAGGCCAAATAAGGGTCCATACCAGGCTAGGCAATATTTGAACAGTTTCGTTAAGTCAGACATAAGCCCAGCCTACTGGCATTTTTCCTAAAATACCGTAAGTAAATTCTTAACATGATAATATGTCATAGTTAATGGAGCAAAAAAAAACGGAAAGCGAGGCTCTTACACGAGGTTCGTGACCTTTACAAAGGCATTAAGCCTTAAGTATTTTCATCAAGACATTTATTACTTAAAATTTCTACTTTCAAGACATCTTTTAGATTGAATGTTCTACCCACATGCTCTCAGATGAGTGATGGGAATCTAGACAGAAGTTTTTAAACCTACGCTTATAAACTGATAGAGATCGTAAAAGGTAGGCTGACTATGAAATTTCATTGTTCAACGAACAGGTGCAGCGACTAGCATAGGACGCAATGCTCGAATACCGGTTACCTTTTCAAACCGGTGTGATGTACTTGACGCAAAACCCTTTTACATTCGGTTACGTTCGCATACAGGTTTTTTTTAAACCGGTATTTGGAAGTGTATTATATGTATAAAGGTTTTTCAGATTTACTGGATTAGAGCAATAAAAACCGGTTAATACCTCAGTGTTTATTCATTACGGCATCCTCACAAGTAGTCACAAGTTGCAAAGCTTTTACCGACATGCGGCTCGTCGAATAAACTGGATACAATTTAGGTTAAAATAAAGTCCTCAGAACGTTCGTGTTCTTTAGAAAAGTTCGGAGGAAAACCGAAATAAACCGGTATTTTTAAAACCGGTTCCGAGACTTGATAGGACTTTAACGTCGAATATTCGTCACATGTAAAATATGACGAATATTTTCATATATTCCTCTCGGTACTACGACAAGTCGAGTGTGACATTTCCAACGAGTTTGATCGATCGTGATAGGCGGCTTCAACGTAAAATATGTGGGGACGTAAACCGCGGTCGATACGAGAACATTTTACGATAATGTTGAAGGGGATAAAAATCCTATCGTATTTGAATGAAATATCAATCAAATTAAGCTTTGATTCCTAGTAATGTTATTATGAGTGCCAGATTAAATTAAATGTCGAATCGGAGACTCTTTTACTTTACTTTAGTCACAAGCGTAGTCCAGGGGGCCTACCACCATCAGAGCTGCCTAGTCAAAACGGCCGTATTTTAGCCTCACTAAAAACAAGTATGCCGAGTTTGTTTGGTCTAGCAAGTTTGGTGCTATCTGCAAACCAACGGCAACGTTGCACAATTTTCTGGCTTCATCCTTTTTTTGTTTTTGTAACTGGCAGTGCAGGGAAAGTAAAAAACATGTGTGAATTTATAAAAACATCGTTATGGTTCTGGTTATCTAGCCAACTATTAAGATCAGCTCGCCTGCCTTTATTATGACCTTTACATACTTAGCTTCCACATACTTAGTGCAAATACGATTCATCAAATACGGTTGCAAAGTTTGTCTTTTTTCTGTGTCTAGCTTATCGTAAAAAATCTCGAACATTAAGCGATTTTAGTGGGCGTGTAGCGTCTACTAGATTTGTTCATCTTGTTTGTTTTCGTTATAAAAAAAAACTAAGAAAAAAGTGTGCAATGCTACTTGCACAAAAAGATTGGTGGAGTAACTTTGACACCTAATTTAAAGTAATACAAAAACAGAAAATCCAGCTCGTCAGTGAAGACAGCAGTTTTACAGTGCTTGGCAATGTGATCCTTATCCTTGCATAGTATTATAAAACAAAGTCCTCCGCCGCGGATATCTGTCGTCCTGTTCGCGATAAACTCAAAAACGAATGCACCGATTTTCATGCTGTTTTCACCAATAGATAGAGTGGTTCTCGAGTAAGGTTTTAGTATAATATAATATTGATAACCGACATCCACGCGGCATCAGCTAGTAGAATATAAACAGTTTGGTTTAATAATATTATAATTACGAATAGGTTTAATTACAGTTGTTAAAATAAAATAACCGAAATGTAAATTACATTTTCGGCGGTTTAACGAAACGAGGATTATGTTTCAAGCGTGAATTTAAATTTCGCAATGGTTTGGTTATTTGGTAATATTATTTACGTTGTAAAGCTATCAGCGGCGATTTCTTTGGTCTTAAAATACTGTTAATACTGCATAAAAGTTTCGGCCACTTAAGATTCTCGTGATAAGTGTTAAAATGTGGTAAAAAAGCAATAATTACCATCAAAATTGAACATTACTGGGTCGAATTTCTTTTGATAAAAATACCAGTCTTAAAAGTGCATTAAAAAAACACTTTTAAAATGGTTTAGAACACTTTCGATTGCTTCCACTAAACCCCATGGATCAATGGCGATATTAAGGCCAGGTGCAGCCCGCAGGTGTGTTTACCCCACTAGTTTCCATTATTTATCTATAGTTTTAGCATAACAGTAACCATCACCTCTGCCCAATCTTTCAGAAAAACAAGGCGTGATGTTATGTTATTTTTGCGTCTGATATTCAAATTATTTCACGGAGAACGAAGTCCATGTCTAGTAATGGATGTTTCCACATTATTTATTTTACTGCATACAGACTGTCCGACAGTCAAGTAAATCCTTGCGCCATATTATAAGACTAGTTTATTAAAACGACGTGTATAGTATTTGGCATAGCTATAGCTATTGTGTGCCTTACCTGGGTCAAATGAATTTATTTTCTTTCTTTCTATATACACATATATACCTGTCTATATACATCTACCAGGGTTCGTGAAACAACATAAAAACGCATAATAAATTCAATATGATTCACATGCAAATAATTATCATCAGTTGCAACATTTTTAATGACTCAATCAAAACACCTACATACATTATGTTGACACAGCGAATTACAGTCGCCATTACAATGAAAGACAGAATTGAAGCCTTCGTGTCAACGACACTTGGTACTGCGTGGTTCTCTGGCTACAAAAGGCCGCCCCTTAATTTTTTCGGGTGACGTCAGACAGAGGTGAGATACGATTTCATACGTGGTGCCTCTCGCCAAAATATGGAGCTTTTCCTATTCCCACGAGTCATGGGTGTTTTAAAAGGCAGGTAAATGGATCCCTCATGCAAATTTATGGGAATACCGTCACTTTGGCCTAAAAACAAGGGTCTTTAGAGACTACTAAATAATACTGTAGTGGCAAAAAGCCTACAATATGTCTTGACTTGAAACACGACCTGGTTTCCGTGTGAATGCAGGACGAATAGATACACGAATTTATTTTATACCGGAATCCTTTTTCGTTAATTGAGTAGTTACATACTAAAGCGCGATGTTCAACCGCAAGGTACGAAGAAATGAGCGGTTACGAGAGAGATCAAAAACTCCATGAACTCAGATAAAAATCACAGCGAAAACATGGTATCCCCTAGGGTTACAGAGTGCAGACGTCGGCCACTTATAAAAGCAGTAGCTTGCCATAACATGATGGATGGAAGAACCGGTCCTATGCCTGCTAATGATCACACGACCAGTTCTTTTAAAGGAGCGAACCCTGGCTGGACCCGACGAACGGTAGGGTGGAGTGTCAATGACCCTTGTACCAAATTATCTGTATATCATCGTAGTTTTTTCCCGATAATTTTGGAGCCGGCAATCGAGGCAGTAACGGCAGAATTTCTGTTTTTTACACGGAGTTTATACGAAGCGATTGCTATCGAAACTTCGTACCTTCCGACATCTATATTAAAATGGCCTGTGCTATAGTGGCGATACTTAAATGTACGTACGCGCAAACTGTACAGTCAGCCCTGTTATCACCTTGCGGACTCGCTAGGCTAATATTCATGGCATGGCATGAAGAATGAGAGTTCTATTAGTTTGTGACGATACTAGTGTAGAAGAAGCTTGACTGCCAATCGTTCTGATCGGTTCTTAAAACCGATCAGAACGATTGGCAGTCAAGCAAAGTTTCTGACTGCCTGTAATCGCTTATTTATTCAAGCAAAATGCGGCTTTGATTTGCCTGAAGACGAATTTCGTATTCTTTACTTGTATTTGAAATAGGCTGACCAACGTACGCCTAACAGGCAATTTTAAAACCTACATTTGGCAATGTTTTTGCGAATTTAAATTGAAAATTAAAATGTGCCGCAACGTGGAATCATCAAAGTGTCCACTGCTTATTGTTGGGACAGGGTGTTTGTTTTTCATATCGTAATTTAAATAATTTATTGTTTGAAAACATTATAATCACGACTCCGATATGTAAATATAATACGTGTATGCATAAACGTTCTTGGTTGAGTACGTGCGTCCGCGTGCTGCGTCCGTTGGGGGTATCGCACGAATATCTACTAGTACATGCGGCATGGACAGTCAGAAAATACTGGATGTCTGATCAGGTTTCTGATCAGTAAATGGCCTATCAAATCTCATATTTTATAATCAACTGCCAATCATGAAAGCTGCGATGAGATTTAACTACTGATTAAATTCAATAGGCTTTCAATATACGTTTGTCAGGACGACTATTCTGTCGTTACAATACAGTGGGAACAATGCTGTGTTTGCAGGTGGTTAGCAAATACATGACAACGTGAGAATATTACCACCCTTTGTACTTTATCCATCTAAAACGTGGTTAATTTCCATTTATGCGCCTGTGTAATTTGAGCAAGACCATGAAAGTAGATTTTCATGTATTCTGATGTTGCTTCTGCCTTTTCGCTGCCTCCAATTAATATCCTTATAAACCATAGGATCTATTATAACTAGCAGCTATGATTGACTATCCCTAGAGAGGGATAGTCGTGTCATCGTGAAAGGAGTAGAGGGAATTAGAAACCTCTGGGACATAAGATACGTTTCGTGGCGTAGAATAAAAAACAGAACTCAGACGAAGTCACGACTATGAGTTTATTTAATTCATGTTTGCTTTACACTTACGCTAGTTTTCTTGTGGTAAGCAGAGCTCCAAGCATTCATACAGTAGATTTCTTTGTGTACTTTATAGCCGACAGTCCAGAGTCACGTTTTTAAAACAATAAAATATTAAATATACTGTCCGCGCATGACAGTTATGTTATGATGAATGATCAAGTTGAGACATTGTACATCAATTGTGGTATTAGAAGACGACTTGTTAGTTATTACTTATTGGGATGTTGATATGAGCTTGGGATGTCCCCGCGAATATGATGCTTACAATAATATATTTTTATGGTTCTGCATTATAAGGATATATGAAACTGGATAAACGAGTATGCGAATCACCTTTTTATAGGCAATATCCGCCACCAATTAATATCTGCAATGCTAAAACAAACCGACGCGATTTCGATTCGATCTTTATGATATTGATCGATACCTGTACGCGGAACATGAAAATGGCTCATGCCGCCACAAAAATTTGAGCCCGTCAGCAAGGTGGCAGCGGGTTGGATTACCAAGGGTGCGCCAGACGACATTTTATGATTTACGTATCGCCAATTTGTGGAGGATACTCTTAATCCTAGACAAATGTGTTGATAATTTAAATAGTTGTATCATGCCATGCCACCAACAACATAGCGCAATGTTGCAGCAACGCGGGTTACAGGCAAGTAAAACATCGGTCGTCGCGGCACGGGCGACATGAGTCGCTTGCGCATACCAGTGGCTTATAATTTCAGGTCACACTGTATATTGTAGTTTGCAACAATGAGAAAGGCCTTACAACATAATACATTGGCAACAAGATGACATGTTTGCACAACAAGCAACATTGACACTAAGGAAACAGTGTTTTTCTGTATGAATACAACAATAACTTATGTACAAACACTGTATTATTACATGGTCATGGGGTATATAGATAATACATGGTAGATCTGGTAGTGTGGTAGTAGCAAGGGGCCTATTACCCAGTAACTGGATTGTGGAGGTCAAATAGGCAGTTGCTCCATGTAACATACTGGTATTCAGCTGCATCCGGTTAGACTGGTAGCCAACCCCAACAAAGGCTAGGCAGATGATTATGGTAGATCTGTGTCCTTAACGGTTTTATTATGGTAAAATTCGGTCATACTGGCACACTAAGTATCAATCTTACTTTTGTTTCATTATTTAGAATTAAGGCAGGAACTTGCGACAGAACCACGCTTGATTATTATATAAACAATAAACTGACTCCCAGGACAGTTGAAGGAAGGCTAGACAAATTATACAAATGCAATGACACAACATGGTCCTTTCTGCTTTTAGATTCAAAAGTATTATAAATAGGAAGTTTAGCATTGGCTCTACCTATTAAGTATGTAAAATTTATTCATTTTTTTATTAGGAAACCATGCAGAGGTTAAAAGGTTAATACCTGGCTTAAATTAAATCAGTGCTTAAATGCATACTAATAGAAGGGCAAATAGTTGCTTAGGTATTTGATAATTTCAGTCAAAATAATCATAGAATATCGTAGGAGAAAAAGATATTTGATTTTGAACAAAATCAAATATCTTTGCGGGCAAGCCACGGTGAATAACAACTTACTGAGTTTTCAGAATTATTATGGTGTGCCCCTCACAACAAAAATAATGCAAAAAATTGAGAATTTAGCAAAGAAAATAGAAAGTTTATGAGAATATTTTTAGTTTCCAGCAGTAGCATAAAATTACCAACAGTGAAAGCTAAAAACAAAGGACTGATGTGATGTGAGGCCCAGTTACTTGTTAGTCTGTCCCTCAATATCTCCTAAACAGAATGGTGTATATCATGGAATTTGGAAGTAGGTAATAGAAGATTTTTTAGTCATCTTAGACATTCTAAAAGTAAATAAAACGTACATAAACCATGAAATCATCAAGCGTTCGTTTCTATCGAGTGGCATGACGACGAAAATTAATGTTTTAACATGTACATGTAAACTGACATCGCAGATAACGACGTTTGGTAATGTAGGCAACGTTTTAAATGCGCACGGAGGGTCTGCCTCGCCGAATCATTACTAAAACATCTGTTACATGACTAACAAATGTATAAACATCTATTTGCATGATTTTATCGTTTTTAACGGTAAAAAACTGGGTTGTGGAGGAAAACAAGGTGTTATAGGCGTGAGAACCCAACAGCTGTGGCGGGCGAAGCACCGGCGAGCCGCCGGTTCGCTCAACAGCCACGCCACTGAAAACCCTATATAGGCAAATAGGTTACAACACAGACGAAATTTTTCAACACACCTATACTCGACAGTTTTAAACTAAATTAACATAAAAAATTAACGCACTTACGTGATAACACAGATATCATCCAACAACAAGCGTCATAGCGATCCAAAAACTTGTATCACTGCATAAATAATCACAATTCAACAAGGAACATTTTGTACCATCCAACGTAAGATTACACAAACTAGTTTTAAAACATTAAAA
Source organism: Lithophane socia (assembly GCA_947522985.1). Classification (NCBI taxonomy): domain Eukaryota; kingdom Metazoa; phylum Arthropoda; class Insecta; order Lepidoptera; family Noctuidae; genus Lithophane; species Lithophane socia. The sequence goes on along the minus strand of OX383273.1, from coordinate 809,974 downwards.
ACTCATAATATATTGCACAAAAACTTCCTCCAGGCACATACACAAAACAATGATAATATTTATAACGTTATTTTCACAAATAAACGAAATATCACAAACGGATACCACTTTTCTACTTGTCCTTGCGTTCACATAAATTGGCAGCCATCTTGCGTTCGTATGAGCAGGGAGAAATGTTGCCAGTGTTTGAAGTTGGGTTCCCACCGAGCTTTACCTTTAATATTTTTTATTTTGTTTATTTTTTTGTAATTTATCTACTCGATATGAGACCCTGAATTAATTATTTAGCTATACTAAAGTATAACATGCCATTGTTTCAAGAATGCAACAATAAAAAAATTGTCAAGTTTAATTTCACTTTATTTATTATGTAACCAGTTTGCTTTGTGGGGTACCGCTATTGGAACCTGAATTAAGTTTTAGTTTTTTCTTGTTAGTTGTTGTTTCACCAACTGCAATTTTTAGAGTTTAATGATGCTGAAACTGCTAATTTTCTGAAAAATTATGTTTAATCAGTTTAATTTGTGAGTGCAGTTTGTGGTACTTGATTTGGCATATTTGTTAAAATTCCCAGTATTTTGGGCAATTTTGTACATTATGGTAACACTAAACTATCCACAGACAAACCCATTTTTATACGTTCTGGCTTTGAAATTGTATTGTACAGCCAACGACAATTTAAAAAAGAACAGTTAAAAAAAACAGTGATAACTGTCACATTATTACGAGTTCTAAAAATACATTTTTTTTCACGTTTTTCAATTTTTTTATTACCTTTTTTGAGGCAAATCGAGAAAACCTGAAAGTTTCCCATAAAAATAAATAGGGCAACATCATTCATCGTGTCAATGTCAATAATCTGTCAGTCATGAGTCAAGTAAATATGTAATTTGGGGTTTAAATATAAACAAAAAAAAAAAAAAAAATCTATAAAATCATAATAGAATAGAATCACAACAATTTCTTTTACTTTACAGTTTACTATTTTCCCAGATTATTTTCAACGCTAAGCAGAAGTCTACCACCACAGAGTACTATTTATATATTGGAATCTACTACTAAAATCATAATCATAATAAAATTATCCATCCACGAAAACCAAGTCTATGTAGATGGGGCAGCCCGGATATTATAAGCCGGGTTTTGGCTGGAGTAGTGTAGTGGAGCTGGCTATTCAAATTCATATACTGAGTACCCCATAGGACCCACTGAACAAAGCACAGTACCTATGTCACGAGCATCAGTATGACGCCAGAATATAAAAAACTGGTTACCAGCTCCTGGCAGAATTTTAAGGGCAAATGACATGGAAGCTTTTGCTAAGATAATCCCTGCAGTAAGTTCATCAATGGATTGATAGGTTTAGTTTATTATAACCATTATTAACACCATTTTCAATGAGCCCTCAAGCATAAACAAGGACTTAGGTAGTATAAACAATGATAAACAAAACACCAAACAAACCTGTCTCCTATGAACTTGCTACAATTCGCATCTCAGAATGCGATTTGCTCTATTACTCCGAAACAAATTGGACAGATATGTATGCACAGCACTAAGGAATCTCGCGCACTAGACGGCCACGACCACGTCCAGTGGCCGGAGCAACCAGGTAAACTATAGAAACCGATACAAATTGCGCACTTGGTCGCAACTCCCACACCATACAAAGTCGTGGCCGTCTAGTGCGCGAGAACCCAAATACTGTTGAACGAATGGAAGCTCTGTCTGTGCCACAAGGAATAAATATTGTTTTCATATCATTCAAAACTGTCACCTTTGGATCACCTACGTCTTACCGAGTAACTCATCACAACAGTCTTTAAATTAATAACTTGATTTGATTTTAATCATTTGGAAATATACCTAATTAGTGATTGTTATACGTACAGGATCAGAGAGAAGGTCTTGTGTATGATATTATTGAGGTACAATATGAAAGTACTGTACTTTTATTTTCAATCAGCCGTATCTTTTATTCCAAGATCCACAAAGCTACTTGTTCTATTGAGACTCTTATGGAGTGTCTGCCCACGACACCGTATCATAAAAACAAAAAGTATGAGACTACCCCCACTAGACCGTTCTGTCACAAACCCACAAACCAAGACTGGCGCATGTCATTGTCTGATGCTATTGTTTTCTCTTTCTTCATAAAGAAATGGTGTCATTGCCAATTCTCTCATGGACAATTTTCTAATAACCATCATATCAATCTGCCTATTAGTACCTATCCATGTTGGGGTCAATCAATACCCCTTGGTAAGACTGGTTGTCAGACTTTCGAGCTTCTGATGACCAGTAACGACTGTTAAAGATCCACGAATGGCAGCCGAGACCAACGGCTTAACGCGCTTGTCGAGACACGGAGGTGTCTCGGTATGTAAAGATGGTCACCCATCCACAGACGCAACCCCGGCAACCGTAGCTTAACCTCTTGGATCGGCCTTATACAGGAAATCATTTTCTCAACAAAAATCTCTTAACTCGCTCTTCCTGACGCGTCTGCCTCACGCAAAAACAGGTGAACTAATACAACCAAGAGAACGAGAACCGTACAGATACGACACGCGGATGCTAAGATCACTAAAACCGTTATGAATGGGTCTGATACAGTACCTAAATTTTAGTGGGCATAGTAGTCCATCTCATGTTTCATGGTCATGGCACGGTCAAGTTATATGGTATGCTGTAGGTAGTGGGCAGAGAGCTTTATTCAAGTTATCATCTTCACACAGAGTTGTCAGTGTCCTATCCTATGAAGGAATTTGCTTATTAGTAGCTAAATATGTATGATACTAAGGTTAAAATAATGTGGTGGAGTGAACAAGGAGTGTCAAACTGTATCCCACCCTTTTTCATGTTTTTCTTGCATGTTCTAATAAAGTGTGAGTTGCATTTTGAATTAAGTATACCTATTTATGTATGTGTTGGTAAAAAAATGAATAAAACAACAAGCTTGGCAGTATTAGTATGTTTTCTTAACATGTATTTTATTTTTTCCCATTAGATTACTTACAGACCACAGGTCTTACAAATATTTATCTTACAATCGAACTTAAATCAACGTTACAGCGAACATAAGTTACCAATGATGAACAGGCAAGTTTAAATTTAAGTTTAATTAAAATGCACTTTTTTCTGAACGAGTTCTCTTTAACACATACATCATAATTATCACAAAATATTAAACTAAACCTTCTAAAACGAAGGTGATCAAAATGATTTTTACTGGTACTTTTTTTTTGTTATTCTCATAATATCAACTTAGATTTAGCCAATAAACAAATTAATGATTTATAATCTAAGAAATAAGTACCGGGGTATCATAGGTTGGAATGGTTGTACATTCCTGAAATGCATTTGTCAGTTGGAGTCAAATATTAGTGACTAGACAATCACACACACACACAGAAGGGCACTTCTTCACAACTCGCACGCGGCGTGCGCTGCGGGGAATCATTTCGCGTAGAAATTCATCGTCATCTTGTTCCGAGTCGGTCGGTCGTTGTACTCATTTCACTAGACCGGGACTCTTCGGGTAGTCGCACGGCAGGAATATGTGCATCAACTTGTCTATCTCGCCGCGGCACAGGGGACAGCGGTTGCATCTGGAAAGGTGAGAGACGAAAATTAATAACCATGTCTTAATAAAAATAATGGAGTAAAAATTAAACCCCTTTAGATCTACCTCGTAGGGACTAAGAGCTATCAATTTTATAATGTTAGTCACACAAGAGACTAGCGTCTAAGGATTTACATCCGGAGCATGACATGTTTCTTTGTACTTTTCATAAAGTGTTGATTACTAATAGCATCAAGTAGTCTGTGTACATACCTGGGAGCACATTCTCCGCAGCAGACAACATGTCGGCACGGCAGGAACAGCGTGTCGATCGGCGCGTCCATGCACACGCGACACGCCAGCGCTTCGGCGCGACAACCGCCGCTGTGAGACCGGGATCGGGGCTCCTGCGGGACAAAGAAAGGGATTATTAGTACATGGTAGAAAATAGTATACTGTAGTTACATATAACACAGTGTAGATACATCTTTGACCATCCTAAAGGGGTGGACAGACCTATCTTTCGAAAGTGTTGTGAAGTTCGATATAAAGGGGTTAAGCCCATTCCAATTGTCTGGGTATCAAACAAATCCAGGTGTCAGACTGTTACTAAGATATTCGTGATAAGGAAACTTGGCTTTGAAAACAACCCAAGACTTCACGTTCAGTAGTCGCTCTTGGATCATGAAGATAAACGATTTTTTGTATCATATACAAATAAATTCTGTATACAATATGTAGTTCGAAGGTTTGGGTTGGCATTTAAAATTAGAACTCGTTTTGTAATAGGTTTTTTTTTCGATGAATCCGTCCTTACCTTATGTTCAGCCCCAGAGTTAGATCTCCTGCGCGCGCGCGGCTCGTGAGCGGCTGCGGCGAGCGCGTGCGCGGCGCGACGTGCGCGGTCGTGCACCTCGCGACACGTGCGGCGGATATCGAACACGTAGCGACGGCCGAGAGTCGTGGAGTCGTTGAAGATTGACGCTATTGTACCCTGCAAGAGGAGAGAGAGAGGCTGTTAGTATGAGGTATATTATTGTGTCGAACCTAAGTAACACAGGACTAGGGAAGGCAGAAGACGGTGGAGCCATTTGTTGTTTTTTTTTTTGTGAACATAAATAAATAAATGTAGGTACACACAAAAAAGAGAAAAAAATACATAAACATTAAAAAAACACATCATACTGCTTATTTCATTAGAAATTTCTTCCACTAGACCTGCGACAGGAGATGGATTGGATGAAAAACGTAGACGCAGTGTGTAAAAACTAAAATATTTGTTATGGCCTGCAGATTGTTACGGGTCTGTGTGCTTGTGTATGAGAGATTCCTGTTTTTAAAACCTTTAACACCTTTTTTATATTTTTTTTAAGCGTCTGGAACCACTAAACCACTCACAAAATAAAGACAAGCCTACATTCATTCCTCTCACATACCGACAAAATCCCAATTCATCCGCAAACGGATTTATACGTTAGTAGTTATGAGGATATCCTATTGCGTAAGGTATCCTATTGGTTAGAGTGGGAATGAGGTGACTTGTGTTGAAGAGCCCACGGGTCATAGAGGCATTGAACGCGTTGATGACGAACAAGAAGTCGAACTTCATCCGCTGCACTTCACGATACAATTGCATTTTCGTTACCATGTATGTACAACACACGGCTACACATCAAGCTATATGTACATTTCCAGTATAAGCTGACCTCGCATTGTACGGAAATCCTATACAATGCGAGATCAGCATAAACTGGAAAGTGCAGTAATTTAAACGAGTCCCATTCTTTCATAAAACAATAAGATTTTTTGAAAAGATTGTTTATTTTAATTCTCATGCACCAAAGGCGATCGTAATAATCGTTTTTCAAGTAAACCTAAGTATCATTAATTTTAATCTTCTCATTCTCACGCGAAGCGCTTTGAAGAAGTTTTAAATTACAAGTTTATTTTCACAAGACAGACAATAAAAGTATCTACTTAATTAATTTAAATATCTGGCAATATAAAAAACTAGACAAGTGCCTCAGACCAACAAAAAAGGCTTTTTTGTTGGTCTGAGACAAGTGCCTATTAATTTTTATTATTTTAAAATGTTATTTGGTAAGCATTATTTAATAACTTCCAGTTCCTAATATTTAAATGTTATTATCTCATCTTGTCACACGAAAAAAAAGTAATAAGTATTCATTATTTCAGTCACAATCGCGAATACCTATTCAATTATTACCCCGAAGCCACTGAATCGTTTAGTGGTCCAAAGTCCAGTGTGGCAACACCAAACGAATGTTGTGTCAACGAATAGTGAGAGGTCACGAAACGCTCCCGTGGTACCATATTAGGTGATTGGGCGGGACAAAGTCCAGACTTGTTTTGGTCAGTCAAACTATTGCTGTAGGTAATTTATTTAATGAAATTGTAGGTATGTTCGACATTGACTGTACGAGGTTATAGAGAAATTAATAAAAACTATTGAACGGGTTAAACTTAATTGTTTGAAAAGTTAGGTACCTATAAGTATTAATTATATATTTTAATTGTTAGTAAAATATCGTGAGGAAACCGGGATATCCTAGAACCAAAAATTCGAAGACAAGAATGTGTGCCATTCGCACTGGGCCCCGGTGGGTTATGGCCCACTCCCTCTCACAGACAGGAGGCTTGATATGACCCTATTTAGTTTCTTATTATGTTTATTTTATTTTATTTAGCCTGTTTTGTTGGTTAACTGAACATAAATAATGGTGGCTTACTCATTTGTTATTGTTATGTATGACAGCCAAGCTAATACATGGTTTATGGGATAACTTCGTATGTAGGTTATGAGGACAATTCGATGTTGTTGAGGTTGAGATGGGTAATAAAAAACATATAAGTACAGCGTTATCTATACCGCAAATTATAATAGAAATAAACAATTATAATTAAAATAATAACGGTTATTTTCAATAGTTAATTAATGATTAGTTAATGAAAAATTCAATAGTTACTTTTAAAGTTCCGATCCAATAGTATTGGGTATTCTCCACAAGGTCGCTAACAGAAAGGCTGGTTACGTGACTTGTAGCATGAACGATAACATATTATACACACTATTGTTGCATTTAATGTTAACGTTATTGTGATATTCGTTTTTTAGGGACAAAGTTGAGTGTGCCTGAAAATTCACAGTTACCCCTATTTCAAATTGGAACACAGCAATGATATAAGTTCCATGTTGGGTTTAGTACCTATATTGCTATAAATCTAGCACAAACCCAGACCCTGCCTTGCTACTCGGAAATTCCAAGTGGGGATGGAACCCACCCCCTCGACCTCTACGCAGTCATGTTTAAGACAACTAGACCAATGAGGCAGCTGGCAGTCATACATATTAATCGTCTATTTGGCGTGTTCAGCACTGAAAGACTACTGGGCAACACTGTTACTCTTAGATTTTCAACGCTTTGCGCAACGCAGAGAGTTCAAAATCCAACGTGCAATAATATTTTGGCGTCACATTTAGGTGTGCCCCTACATACTACATTAAACCATATAAAGTATAACCATAAGTATAAAAAATAAAGAATAATCTCGAAATGTAGCTCACCTTAAGATCTCTAATAAACTGCTCAGTGACATCAGTGCGCACAGTCTCGCAGCAGTAGAAGGCATGTTTCTCAGTGACAGCGCGGTACACGGCGGCTGCCTGTCCAGAGGTCGCCATCTTCACGTGAAGAGTCGCTTCATTGCCCTCGTCGGTGACGTACGACATCTGGAAGTTACGCCGGAATGGCTGCGCGCGGTGGATCGCTGTGTATGCGATGCTGGAAGGAGAGAAAAAGGGGTTAAGAACGGGTATATTTTCTGTTTTTATCTCCTGGTAATAGAGACTTTGGAAGTTGAGACTCGAGGTCTCTCTTGCTAGATCTATTGTGCAATTATTTAAAACACCTATCGACGAAATAAAAATCCTGCCGCTGCAGTCTAGTCACCAATAATCTTGCGTTTTCAACTTTTTTATCATGATTAAGAAGGAGTGATCTATGTTTTTCAAGGCTTATAGATCTCATCCATATTGGCAAATAAGCATTGGTTAGTAGTTAGATAGAGGCATTTGGCGAATGGGGGTCCTAGTGTGGAAAACTTTCACCAACTACCAAATTCCTCGCAGCGATGTCGAAGATAAATTTTATTGCTTAATTAAAGTGATAAACCAAAACAAAGAAATTCATACATAGGTCGAGAAATTTCTTTGAAAATAAACGAAAATACCTACTTTAAATAAAGGAGTCTATCTTATCATTCGCAAATATTTGTATTATCAGAAATTCAGAACAATGATGTGTTAAAGAGGCGAAAATATTATAATAAATGGATGGTAGCAGCTCTATCTATAGTAATGCGTATTAATTACATTTATCTCGTAAATTACTGAGTAATTGAGTGAAAACAATGTTATCGGGGCGTGGTTGTTAAACGAAATGGGTCAAAGAGTAGGTATACCTACCTACTTTTTTTTAACGTGACATATTTTTATGTAATGCAATCAATGTTTCCTTCGACAAAATGTCTGCTAGCTCTAGCTGCATTTTAGCTGCAGCGAATTGAAATATCGTCGATAGGTGTTTTAAATAATTGCACAATATATCTAGCTTTATTTACTTAGTTTGCATTGTTTGCAAATAGGAAAAGAGTAATTAATCAGCTATATTTTTTATGTCAACTTTCTACAGCGCAATAGACAAAAAAGATGTACAAAAGGCACGTTTTGCAGGTATTTATTTAGCAATAAAATTAATTCAGCGCAAGAGCATCTAGTCGAACAAAAAAATGTTTAATTAAGTATTGCTATTGAAAAATATTTATAATAAAGATGATTCCGCACATTCGATAAAGTGTGTTAAATTTTGCTGAGTAAATATTTTTCAATATAATTGTCGTATTTGGGTCCGTGATGTCATTTTAATGAATTCAAGAGCTGGCACCGAAAACAGAAGCGTATGTACCCATTGTCTTGAACTGTTGTTACTGACTAACTTATACGAATAATAAGTGGAGTTTACTCGTTATAAAACGCTTTACTTTTAGCTTTTCTCCAAGGACATAAGTAGGTGCAGAATTTCAAATGCACGGCACATTTTTAAGTTCATAATATTTTTGTTTGCCATTACTTTCACAATTCAGTGCTTTTTTTGTTTGTAGTTTCTTATTCCCAGCAAACTTTAGCATACGATACTCATTTGTAAGATAGGAAACTGAACTTTAAAATCCCTCTAAATAGAAAAACTAAACAAAGAAAAGATAAAGAAAGGACCAACCTTTGCTTCTCGACTCCGATCTCATGTTCTCCATAGCACGCTGGTCTGTACACCACGATGCCATGTGGTCCAACCCCCACACAAGTGCTCAGTCTGCACCCACATCCTCCACCACTCTGCCCAGACGTCAGGCATCCTACTGTCGCTCCCCCATCGATCTCCTGCTCATCTCTCGCTCTAGGCTCTTCTTCGGCCTGTTGCCTATGATACAGCAAGTGACTGTATAAATTGTGAGCATTGTTGTTAAAAGTCACAGGCTTGCAAAAGAACAGCTCCTCCCCAAACGACTCCAATTTCGAAATCTCTTTCAACAATCTGTACTCCGCCTGCGATGCTCCCATTCCGGAAATTTCGCAGTGGTATTCAATGATTTTGTCGACATGATCTTCTGGTCGCTCGCCTTGAGGGCCGATTTTGTCGCATTCTTCATAAATCTGTGTTGGGGGGATGTCCGGTTCGCAGTCTCCTGTCTCAGCTTGAGCAATGTAAGCGATGATCCTTCTGGCGACTTCTAGGTCAGCTACAACTAGTCTCCCTTCAGTAAGGTCGAGTTTCGCGTGGAGGTAGAACTGATGGCGAGTGGGTTCGTTGATGAGGAGGTGGGGGGGCACCCAGAACTTGACGCGGAGGTCAAGGCGCCTGCTGGGGATGCGGTGCGGGTCCAGAGGGTTGCGCAAGTTCAGCCATCTGCCGGGACCGGAGACTGGGGATACGCGGAGGCCGAAGTAGTCCGCTTCGGCACCGATCTCCAGTTTCTCGCATACCTGGAACAAAGAAAATTTACGTCAGTTTCTCCGTGAATTTGGACGAGTAGTTTATACATTACGTAGGTACCTAACAACTCAAAATTAGTCAGTACAATTTTTACTAAAATGAAAGCGAGATATACACGTTATCATAATAACAGATCCACATCTATATGACCTAAAACAGGATCTACAACGTTAAGTAGATTGCTAACTTTCGCAACACAATTTTTGGTATTTGCCAAATAATTACACAGTACGGCCAGTATAGAGATGATAGTCTACAACAAGTCTACCAACCAATTTGGTAATGTTATGAAGTGAAAGTTAGCAACCAAAAAACCTATTATTAGGAGCTATTTATCAATGTTGAACACGTCTGGGTCTTGCTGGAGGCTTTACGGGGCCTCTCAACAAGTCCAATTGCCAATGTCAGCCGTAACGTCTGGTTGCTTGAATTATAGAACAACTCTATAGGATTTTCACCGATTTTTCAGGAGTTCACAATTTTTCGTCTGAATCGTATTCCTTTTTACATAAAACTTCTTTGCATATCCGTTATAATTTATGTCCGCCTGCGCCAGTCAAGTAATTCAAAGTGTTCATTACCATATTTCTTAGTAAGCAGCAGTTAACTGCGCACATAGTGTCAACAACAACGAATACGAAACGAAGGTATGGAGTGTTTACTTATTATTAATTGCGCTTTATTGTAAGGTATTTATGCACTTATACGTATTGTTTTTCAAATTAAAACCGAAGTAAGTAAATGTTTTAGCTGTTGAGGGCGCCGTATCATGTTTGTGTCAGGGTAAGATATGCATGTTAAAATAGCATATTTCTAGCATTTACCAGTACATGTTGATAACAGTTGCATGGTTACTGCAATTCGCCGAATGTTTTTGCCACAATCGAACCAGATGTGTGAAACTAAGTCCATAATTAGTCACAGCACAGCACATTGCTGATATGATAAACTTTGCATAGTAACTGCAATTCGTTTACTATATTGGCCACACGCTTGGATCCATTGTTAGATACTTAACAAAAATGACTCCTAAGGATACTTATGTCTAGATAGACAGTCAAAGAAGTGAACTCGTAAAAAAAAAATTGCGTCCATTTGTTAGCCGCTAAATGGACGCACATTAGAAAAGCACAGTGGCAGTGAAGTTGGCTTGTTTGTTTTGGTTCTTTTACAGTGCTACACTCTATCCTCTAATGCCTAAGTAGGCATAAACCCTACGTACAAGGAATTCTCGTCGATAAAATAATCAATGGATCCTTGATTATTTTGTTTCTACGGATCATGAAGCATCATAATCTAACACTTGAATTTTCTATGGCATGGTACAGTCATGTTCACTAGTGCCCGAACATACCTACGAAGTTGAATGTGAATCAACATTTTACTTACAAACTATTTTGTTATGATTTCAATCCATACCTTATCTCCCGTCTGTCTACACTGAGAAAAGATTTGTATTTTTGTTTGTAATTAATAAACTAAACAAATACTGGATCGATTTTAAAAATTCTTTCGCTAGTAAGATTCTATATTATCAGTGTCACTGAATAACATAGACATATAATAAGCCGCTGGTGGAAGATAGTATTGATTATATAAACATTGTGGTCCAGTCCACCTGCTATTGTTTTTAAATAGACTGATCAGATAACCGCTCCTTATTGAGTGTTTGTAATGTAATCTAATCGTGTAACGTAAACGCAAGTACCTATAAGGAGTATTAAGGAGTAGCGATGTTATATAATATTAAATGTTTGACTAGGGCAATTTCGGGTTAATGGTAAACAAAAACTAATGTTGTATATTGTGCTGTCATTGCTTCTATTCAAAACATCGTTTGGTTGAACTAATTCATTCCGTTACTTGGTACCTACTACTAAAAGCGTAGATTTGATCTGATCTAATCACATCTAACAATTATTACAACTTCTTCTTCCCAACATTTATGTGGTCAAAGTCCGAGTGCCAATTAAGTCTTCAACAATTTACGAACTCGTGCATCCATGTCAGCTAAATCAATTGTAAACTACACTAAAGTAATTGTATCTCGCCATTCTCATTGACACCTTATCTGCGGCATCACGTTGCGAACTCCTGCGCAGCCTGTAGTAAATATTTGTCATGCGATCTAGTGTTTACGTATCAAGAATAACATCAAGTAAATTAGTTCCTTCATGTTTGTTGGATGCATAAACACAAGTTGAGGTAGTTGTTGCTTATTTATGTCCACACTGCATAGTTGCATACCTATATAAATAATTGTCTTTGTTTAAGAGCAGTCAACTGGTGAACATTAGCTTCTTCCAAAGATAAAAAGGACTTGAAGGTACGATTCTATAAATATATCTCGGTACATTTTTCTTTTATTCATATCTTTCACCTTGTTGTATGATCGAATGTTGTGTTGCATGCCCCTGCATCCTTCCTAATCTCCTCGTGTATAGATCCCATTGTCTTTGTTAATAACAAAATCAGAATCAGAATGTTGACTTTATCACCCGTCATTCCTAGTTTCTTCATTGTGAACATCAATTGTTTGTTTATGATTGAAATGTTTCCTCCATGTAGGTATTATACATATAGGTAATTGAGACAATATGATGCGATCTGATATCCTTTATCTAACATCGCGGTATCACGCCTGCTTCTCGTGCCAATAACGTCATTCCATGTTGTTTAGTTATTTAAATAGGAATTAAAACGCTGCTTACTCGTGTTTTATTGAATCAGGAATTCTTGGGCGAACAATATTTGCATTGTGTTTTTTTCATCTTTCGCTTACGGTGTAGTGTAGTACCTACTTTGACCAATATGCGAATAACGATTAGAATCAGCAATTATTGAATCATGAAATCATGACATTTGGGAGTTAGAATAACTTCCAAATGTCATGATTTCATGAAATAGTCATTCAATACACTTAAATGAATGAAAATTTGAATTTCGCAGGCTACTCTGAAGCTTTCGTCTTAATAATCCCCTGACTAATACTTCCTACTAATAATTAGATCCATATTTTTTATCATAGAGGTTAGTAATAAAGGGAACTCCCTATGAACACACATGTCATGTAGGTACTCAATTCCCCTTTCCCTATTCAAAAAACTAGAGGTTCTTGTTCCCCTCTTAATTAAAACCACAGTTGCTGCTTACAAGGGTCGTAAAAAAGCAATTTGTGTAATGCTCGGTACCGTTGGGAAAGTACACGTGCAGGGCGTTTCGCGGAATTGCCGGACAAATTACCTGGAAGTAACAGCTTTGCCTGATCAGACTATCATGTTCCTATTTTGGTTAATTTCGATTACGTAAACATGGCTGAGGGAAAGAAGAGAAGTCATTTTGATTTGTTTGAAAGCCGTTAAAATTGTGGAATCAATCAAGGCAGGTCCTAAGTCCACAAACAATTAGTAAGACGATTAACTTAACCACGACCAATTAGTGCATGTATTAAAATATTCAATTCAGGAAACAATTAAAATATATGCTATAAAATTTGTTAAATATTCGCATAAAAACTGACTCACGTTGTCCATCATACATTTATTATTTAATTTGCTTTTAGGAACAGTAGTTTTAATTTAATATTCTAGAATAACATTTCTATGTTTACGGACTGTCTATGTGGATAAATAACAGTATGAGGAAACCGTAATACCATGGTAGAGAAGAGACTATATGCAGGTACACTGTAGATAGCGGTATTATATGGTAGCACTACCCATGAAGGTGGAAAAAGGCACCTCTTCGGATTTCGTCCAAGACTACTAAGGAATAACAATGTTATCATCAAGTATTGAAAACAAACTGCGATCACCAATTTGTCTCAAAATTTTGGACAAACTGTCTTTATACTTGGCTTAACTTTATTAGCCGAAGCATATGTCTATTGACGGACTCCAGAGTTCCTGTCCCCATATTATGCAAGTTCCCGACAATTTAGTCGGTTCTTTCAACCATGATGCCTGCCTGTATCAAGTGTTTGATCTTACGCATCACATCTGTCGAGTTTATTGACTTCTGTATCTTTTTGCTGTCCACAGGTCCGGTAACTTTTACTTGCTTTCAATCAAAGTATATGGTATCTTCCATGGGTAATGATAGGATGGGTTTCTCTCTGGATAACATTACGGAATTTTTGGCTCCTAGATTCTCAATACTCAATTCGTTATTACATTCTATATGTGTTACATAGATGGTTTATCAAGTAAAAGATCAAAATGGACACTCTTCTCCGACTTTCACAAGTGATTTAATTATATGAATCTCATCGGTGGTTATAGCTTGTCCATGTCCATATCGACAAACAAACGATAGGTAGTCACGTAGTTATATTTAACATAACATTATGTTATCAATTAACACAAATATTTTTCGTTGAATCAAAATAAAAGATCATTAACCTCATGCAATGATAACAAGTGCCTTTTCTTTTCCACATTGACAGATGAAAACCTACTCTGTATGGTAGAAATAAAGTCCAATTCTCAAATAAATGCTTGGAATATTTATTTTATGTTTATTGATAAAAACTATGGTGCTGTTATGGTCAGTATTTCCGCCACACATTGTGCTGCCCATAGTATATTTTTTTCGTAGTATAAATATTTTCTTACTTAACAGCGATCGAGCGAGCAGTCTTGATCTTTTGGGAGCCTCTATCAAAGCATGTCTACCTGTGAGCGGGCGGATTGATGTAGGAGAAACTATGATTTTCTGTGCCACGAGCTGTCATGGATGACGCTATGCGTGTTCCACAACGTGTAATCATTAAGCAGATTATGTATTAACAGTCTCTTTACTCGATGGTTTTACACAATGATCTGTTATTATTCGAACTGAGAAAAAAAGGGCCTTCGATTGGTATTCAAATAACTTGTTAGTGGTATGCAGGGTGTGTGGGAATCACTTGAAACTGCATACCTACTGGGTTTTAAAATTGTTGCTTGCTTGTCCATATCTTGCGAGTAAGTACCATCAAAACTCGTTTGCTTCCATCGTCTATGTAACCGATAACGCAAAGACAGGTAGCTGAGGTAGCCGATACAAAAGTAGACACTGTTATTCTGTTAGCCTCTCATCTATTTAGGACGAGATACCAATATTATCATCCAGCAACCTCACTTCAGTTATCAGGGTATTACGGATTTCCATAAAAATAAACAGATTATATTTGGCAGGACAAGAACGCTAATCTGTCCAGTCGACTAGTTGGTCGACTGGTCGGGTTCACAAACGAAAGCTTGGCCACTGCGACTGAGCTCGATTAGTTGGCCGATCGATCGACTGTTGCGTGCACGCAGGCCGTGCGTGATTCTGTTGAGACAGCATTGGGGTTAGAGAGAGACAGCAAGAAAACATCTGGGTTGGTCGTTTTCTGATTCAATGTTTTTGCTCTTCTATTTTTGTTTCGACTACAGTGCCAAGAGAAAAAGGATTTTGATTTTGCGCTCCAATCTGACCTATTTCGGCGGAAATAAGTATCTTGTTTATTTTTTTCGTAGATAGTAGTCAAAGTGAGAATGTGGGTATTCTGAATAAAAAATACGCGCAGTTTCATTATTAACCTAACACGTTTCTAACCAACAATCAAAATGTTTTCAAACAAAGATCCGAGCTTCGCCAACCGTTTGTTATCGTGATTCGGCAAATGTTCCAACCAATCCAGGAAGTTTAGAATTTCGCGACATCTCGTCTAACTGGTCTGTTTCCTTAGCTATTTTAACTGGCCATATTATGCAACCTTCCTTATGTGCTTGATGTAATCCAAATCTGTGCCTATCTTGATCATACGAATTTCCTTTGTTATTTTAACTTCAATTTTGCTTCCACGCCTCTTCCTCTTGTCAATCTTTTGTTCATCTGTTTTGCTGGTTAACGATCCAAAACTTCCAAAACTCAAGTCATTAACCCCGTTAGTGGTCACATAATTCCCAAATAGATTTAGACATTATGTCACCAGTAATTAGTCCGATAATACTAATCGCAGTCATAATGTTCACAGTTCAGCGTAAGTGATACGTTTTGGCCGTCAACCAACTCTGTTTTAGGTCTTTGTTTCCAAGTTGCCATCTCGGCTTCCATACTGGGCTTATATACTATGATTATGTGGAGTCAACGCCCTTTCATCGTCGCCTTTTACAATAGTCAACTTGGCTGAAATTATGATCAATGCCATTCCAAAATAAAGCGCGTTTTCTTCGAAGATAACGTTTTCTTCCAGTCTATATTTTTCCTACTATACTAATTACAGTATCAAGTGTTTCTTGTATTGCCTTCCTTCAATTGATGTTTCATAAGGAAAAATCTGGGCAAATAGTGTAATTTTAGACTAAGCAAATACATTAATTTCCTTAGGTGATCCAATGTTATTGCCTAATAGTACAAAGTCCATCGCATTGAGGAAATACCGGTAATGGTTTAATAGGTCAGACTGAATATATAATACGTACCTACCTATTTCGGATAGGCGTCTTCAGTCCTGTCCACTATGTAGGTGACAAAGGCAATAAAGAATCGACAGGCTTATTACAAACATCATAAATCCTTTAACCCGGATCTTTGCATGTCAGCCTCAAATGTCAAGTCAAGACCTCATTTCCACAAAGGGCCGTATGCCGTCCTGCCAATTTTTTTTCGATAAAACCTGGCTTAAACCCAACCAGTTCTTGCCATTGTGAGGTCGACGGCCTGCGAGGATGCAACTAGGAGCGGTTCAGAAGCGTGGCACGTGCCCCGCATCTGAACCACTCCTAGCAATGTCTGATTATTAGGCTAGTATTAATCCCTTTTTAATAATAGCCTCGCAAAGAATCGCTTCCTACAAACAAAATTATATTATGAAAGTGGAAATTATCCATAATCCCATAAACCGGTTGAGAGTGAATGAGAGCGAAAACTAAACGCGTCTGTCAAAATTTAAATTAGGAAAGTCGTTAAAGCGTCTCCACACTTCAAAAAATGTCGAGAGTTCGAGACCCGTTCATTAGAGCGAGAGTGCATTTTTTTTAAATTCCATAATGAAGCGGGCTCTGGCCATAACGTATACCTTTGTTTAACTGTAAAGCTGGTTTTAGAACAAAGGTTTACGCTTTTGTTTGTCATATTTTCGTATCAAAGTAACAGTAAGGCTTGTAGTCATTAAGTTTCTGTGACGGAAGCGGGTGTCTGGTAATACTTCCTGCTTCAAAGCATTACCAACTTGCACAATTGGGTACTTGAAATTGGAACGATTTTATAATAAGCCATAATTATGCAAAGTCATAAGATAAGCCATATATGTGCATTCAAAACATTTTTTTTTTTGTTGTTGTTCTTTTGGGTAAGTATATACTTTTGCATAGTACTTAAATTCTAAAAAATCGAGCAAAATAAATCACAAACCGTACGGAAAATATAAATGCCTTTGTTCAGTGATGATTACAATATCATCCTAATGGTGAAAGACTTTTTAAAATTGATCCAGTAGTTTTTGAGTTTATTAATTACAAACAAAAATACAAATCTTCAAATCTTTGCCCTTCATAATATTAGAGTACCACTTGAAAAAATCACACACATCGGTCTCAATAGTTATTTCACGAAAATTCTTTGCATTTCCTCTGAAATAACGCGTAAAAACATTATCAACTAAACCAAACACGTGGTTATAAAATAATAACTATTTTATAGTACTTTGCTAAATGCCAACAAGGTAATCCAACAAAGTAAATGAAGCTTTATATAAAAAGCATTTAAGTACTAAATCCTTCGTCACGATAAGTAGACTAGTTTTACCAGTAAGCTGGGAGCCATATTAGATTATGACGTAATGAGTTCCAGCGTGAATTATAAAACGCAAGGGCAAGTAGTTGAAGTCATATAAGTAGAACCTAAGTCTTTTATCGTATATAGTAGTTTATGCAATACTAAACAAAGCAATGAGGAAGACAACGCAGTAGGTACGTAAACAAACGCATAAAACTATATTTAGAGGGTAATAAGAGGAGTATTTAGAGAGAACGTATATATACATTCATATATCCCACATATAGCCAGAATAGCCCTGCTAAGATACACAGTCTAATCATGAAGTCTTGGCTTCTAAGACTGCTTGCTTCCAAGATTAATTCTCTTCAAAACAAGGCAAGATAAGCAAAAGTTGGATCAGCTTCTCTGAAGGAAGATCAAGCGGATACAAATGAAGCCACTAATGCCAGCTTCATAAACATCCTTCGACTTAGGCAAACAGTCTCTAACAATGCGTACTTAAGTTAGACTAAAATTAAAACAGGGTCGCCGGCGACAATAGAAACCTTGGACACTTCCACGTAGTGATTGTAATGTCTGGACGAATTATTCATGGAGTTGCCCTGTGCTCACAAATATCGAATTTTAGGAAGAACATATCAAATATATTTTCGGAAAACATAGTGGTTCTATAGAAAACAAGAGTTCGCAGGATTACTAAGCTAGAAATCGTGCAAAACAGGATAATCCCGCTAATTTGCTGAGTTTGGGATATCTTGATGCTCTTCTAACTAGAGAAGATCAATTCCTTTGAATTAGGAGCTTATGAGGAAATGCAAATTCTACTTTCTGATTAGTTTAGTTATTCAAACTTGTAAATTGTTTTTTACCGCGTCGAATATCGATTAAAAATAGCTACCTATTTCAAACAATAGAAGCAATTCTATTTTTTTTTTTAATCAACGTTTATGGGTTTTGTGTCAAAGTATCTGTGGACTTTGGTACGAGGCGTGTGGGTGAGATAGGCTATTGTGTAACGGCTGCGAGGTGCCATAACAATTTGACAAACAGAAAAACATCGTGACTGATTTATGATGTTTTTACTTACATTCTGATGCGTAGTATTTGTAATAGGTATGTACATAATCATTAATTTAGAAAAACATGTTAATCCTTACAATTGATACGAAGGTATTAATCTTGCTTTCATCAATAATATTTTTACATGAACAACAATACTGATAGTTATTACTGTAATCATATATCATATAGATATTTAGTCCTTAATATCTGATTTATGAACGGGTATTTATTTTGTTATCTTAGGTCTTAACATTTATTGCAACAATCAATGACGTCAGGTCAATATTAGTGTCATCACATCAATTTGTAAAAACCATACACAAAGTGGTCACATTTGTTAATGTCGTTTCTTAAAATATTATTAATCGAAAGGACATCATTCATATTATATTGGTAATATCATTAGGTGATGCTGTGGCAGCCTGTGTCTGTGACTCTTATCTTTTGATTTCTATTCTGTTTAACGACAAGTATGTTACTATGCAATACCCTGGCAGATAATTTCAGTTAATTCGAGTATCATGAACAGCTAATAAAACACTCTTTGTGTACCGTGAATTAATACTGCACATTGTATGATGTCTTAGTAGGTCATACATGGCGTCAGTAAATATTGATAACCTTTAAATGGTCAACCATTATATTGATATAGGTATAGAATATAAGGAAGAGGTTGTCATAGGGGCGTCAGATATGATATCAAGTTTTTATAATAGAGTCAATAATTGAAAGTTTAAGTATCTGTCCATCAGCAACTTTGTGTACAGTTGCAACGGTGATTGGTGAGATTATGCTGGTGTACTTACAGATGAACGTAATCCAGAATACATAACATTATCAGATGCATAAGTAATCATTGTTAGATCCCACAGAAGTAGAAAGTGAACCGCATGCTGAATAAACAGGAAGGTGCAATGCTACACAGCTTCAGTAAAATGCGAAGTTCTTAATAGATTGTCATGGCACAAACCACATAAATCTTTATTTATATTCGCAAATCCAACATTTGTTTTGGTCAATAGAACCTGATTGAACATAACAATTCAGTATTGCGTATCGATAGCAAAAGGCGTGATCAATACATAAATACAAAATACCAGTTCTGAAGGATAACACAACATCAATCTGACAGTATTATTACTTTCTGTATTTGGTGTTCATGTTGTTTTGTACCTTTGTCGTAATATCTTATTAAATATTATCCTCCGCGAAACTGGTAACTTTCGAAACCTTGCAGCAGATGAAATACTTCATTTAAGTAAATGAAGATTAAATTGAAATGAGAAAATGGACTGTAGGCTACGGCTAACGGATATCTATGAATATTAAAGCGGATGATGAAGATACAACTCTTCCAGCACTGTAGAATGACAAGTCCTAGGAAGTTGGTAAAAATATACCAGCTACAGTAACTGCAGGTGAAATCAGGCTTCGTGTACCATCACTCAAAAAGTACTGAACGGATTTTAATGATACTTTCACTTCAGTACATAGCTGCACTGCTATATCACGTAACAGCTGAAGGGCTATTGGCAGCTTGCCATCCTTAGCAAATAGTAAAAGTTAAAACAAAAACAGATTGTTATACAGGAATAGGTTCCAAATGTCTTCTACTGGCTAATGTACGGAAACTTGTAGCTGCATTTTAAGAGACTTTATTGTAGTTCCATGTAATACTATATCTCTTACACCTATTATATGTTAGTTTATCCATTTTAGACTTATTAGCTTCATGTTAGAAATTATCGTCGTCTGTGGAAATAAATATTATTTGCCTTTTTAATAATAAGCCGGATTTACAATAAAACGCTTCATTAGTAAAACAAATTGCGCAAACTAGTTGATTTTCAATGTTAAAAGGTCACTTTTATATGTGGGTGCAAATTATTATTAGCTATGATGATGTATACATGCATTCTAAAACAGACGTAAAACACGAAAAATGTGGCGTTGGTTGGCGCTAGTACCTTCTATTATACATATGTATAGCCAGATGTCATGTTTTACTTTATTCAAGAGTATTTATAATGTACATCTATCTGGAGATGAATTTTACTCTTTTTGATTTCTCTTAATTCTGTGCAATGCGGCGCGCGGGCGCATACTCCACCCGGTGCGCCTGTGCCTGGCAGGAACATTATTGAAAAATTTACGTTAAATGATCTGTTGCACATACTACCTTTAACAATTCATGTATATCACGAATGTTGGTGGGTTAATGAGTTGGCAATCAATGTCATTCAGTAACTAGTGATATGCGAAACATCCCACGATAAACCGTTGATATATTAAATAGCCTGTAATCGCGATACAATGCATGTCGTACGGAATATTCAGCTAATTGTGTAACTGTTTGAAGATCTTAGTTGCGATTTCTGTTAAGCTTTGTTGGTGAAATTTTCGGTCATTTCAGGAGCTTGCTATCAAAATGTAGACCAAAATACCTTAGCTAGGTAGGTACAATCTATTTATAAATATGTGCTAAAAATACAAAGTTCAGACCAGACCATTTACCGACTTTACTTCAATATTTACATAGTAATATGCACCGGCGTGCATAGATTACATATTTTATAGACCTAGACGTCCTCTATGGCGATCGTGTGTTTCGCGCGCAAAACAAGTCGGCCATCTTGAAGTCACCTATTCATTATTCTAATCAAATTATTACACGTGACACCGGTTTCTCTGCTCCTTCCTACATACAGTTGGTTTAGGTAATTTTGAGATAGATAAACCTGTTTAATTAGGAAATACTAACACAGAATTTCCGCTATTGCAAATTGAGAGTACCTACCTAACAGATAACAAAGAACGATCACGTTTCGTTCACGCTCCAGTTTAAAGTATTTTGAATTCGGAGTTATTTTAAGAATAAAATAACTATATTAAGGACTAAAACAGAATGTATAATTTTATTTTGCTTTGTGTGCAAAATATTGGCTTGGCTATGCTAATATGGATAGCTGTAGAACCTTGCCATCATGAAAAACAAGCGGGTAATAAAAGAATCGGCACAAGATAACTTTTATCTTGTTTATGCAAATATGTGTATAAAGTACATCTGTGTTTTAGTTAAACATCAAAATAAAAATAGACTACCAATAACAAAGCAGTCAAACAAACGCAGAAAAATTGATGTGAAAAATATTCATTTATAAATATAAATATACCTTATAAAAAGGACTATTCAAGAGTTCAATACTGTGAATAACAAAGTGTATTTCGTAGCTAAACCTACTTCGCCATAGCACGACAATCGTCAAGGTAATAGTAAAGATTTAAACGCGCAATAAAATTTCATTCGGCATTGATATACCTGGTAACTGCGCACAACGCTCTGCAAAAAAATGTAGTTCAATAATCTAAGATACCAAAATCCTTTCATTTCTATTTATTTTCGCTGATACACATAATCCCTATTCACGTGACGTCACAAGATAGAAGTTATCAATATAAACCGGGTAGCAACGAGCGATAAAGTGATATTGCGAAAATTTTGCAAGCAAGACCGATTATCGTGGTGATGCTCCATTGGATTTATTTATCTTTAACAAAATAAATTCTAGTTTAGCATCTTTACTTTAGTTGTTACCTAATGTAAGCTGCGTCCAATATGTGAATTTCGCACTTGGCTACTGGAAAAATAAAAGGACTGGCTAAAGATTATGGGTTTTTACTAAAAGCCATTATCTTGACAAACAAAGTAGTAGTACATACAAGAGAATCCCACGTAAAAACTTTTAACATATCCATAATAAGAACTAGCGTCAATGTTGCCTCTTGAGGAGCCTCTGGCGGTTAAAGTCCGATCTTAGAACGGGCCACAACCGGTTGCTAGGTACTACACCATGATAGATTAGATAGGTGCTCCGTGCCACAAAAAACGGACGTTCGTATAAATCGGGTCACCTTCACTGAAGTCTTCAAATAATTATACTTCTGTGAAGACGCGTGAGATAAGGGTGTTCGGAAATTCTCTGAAAAGTGGGAAGACGCAATTAAACTCTTAGATAATTTAGACACAAAAAGTTCGTTCGACGCACAGAACAGATAAATTATCTGTTCTGTGGTTCGACGTACAGAAAGTAGGCTAAACGTGATATGTTTTAAACTTGTAATCTACTCTTTATTTACGTTGACTTATTACTATTGTAAAAAAAACAAATTAAAATAAAATAGAAGTCAAATATCGATTGTCAATTTTACACATATCTAAACAACTAGTAGCAGTAGCCCAGTGGTCGAAATTCGACCATAGTTCATTTTGATAGGATAGTTCATACTAATTCCATGCTGCCATTTAATTATTCTAAGGTAGCCTATAATTTTAACCATAAACCAAAGAGTGTGTGTGTGTGTGTCAAACACGTGTGTAATGTTTTTTTAAATTAATTTAATTTATTTCTAATGCATAATATATCCTTCTCTATATGTATAAACTTTAACCTACGTCCGCGTAATTTCCATAAACAGGGGTACAAAGTTTTTGCTTCATAGATTACTGACCGTATCGGTATCTGGCTTGAATATGAAGCCAAACAAAGCGATTCGTTTTTTACCAAAAAAAAATATTTGACCTATCGAACAGCGCATAACCTTGTATCATAAATAGAAGGTTAAAAAATCTGACTAAGCGGGCAACACCGAATAGGGAAAAATATTTTGGAATGGCGCCAAAATTCAAATATTCTTCATCGAATCCCTGTCAGCGGAGTTTTATTTTTAAAATTGTTTCATTGATACTAAATTAATTTATAATCCAAACGGCTGTTACTACGCGGTGGATAATGTTCAATTTAATTAATACGGAGAGAAAGGTTGGTAAAACAAGAATAGAAGGGAAACATATTCCAGTTATTTAAAATTAGGAATATAATCCCTCCTCTTAACCTTTTAGGAAAACCTTCCAGATACTTGCAGACTATCCATTCAATCACCGCTCACCTCCAATACCTCACATAAAGAAGCATTGTGTAAATATTTTCCGCATACAACATAAACTGAGAACAGATCTTTCAAGTTCAATCACTGAGTTTACCAGAAAGTTTGGAAGAGTTCCAACGAAGCACGCGGCCTGAACGTGAAGCTGACGTGTCGCGGGATCTCCCACGTAACCAAAAACGAGACGGTACAACATTGTACTTTAGTCTCTCGTTGTTCCTGAAATTCAGCACAAGGTTCTGAATGACTGGCCCGTGCTAATAGACTCAACACTTCAGTCGAATTATGTCACTTCGTAGAAGCTATGTTTTGTTACGTTTAATTTACTATCTGGCGCTTGTATACGATGATCAAAGGTACAAATCGGAAATTAATTTTATTTCGGCGAATCTGGAACCTCAAAATCTAAGAATATCAAAGATTCTTTTGGCAAATAAAATGCATTAGTATACGATCAGCTTGCATTGCCAATGCGTGACGTGATGCAATAAGACCGACACATATTTTGCAATCTTGCAGAAAAGTCACTAGCTCGTTTTTGTGCCCATCGCAAATGAATATGGACCACTAAATCTGCTAAATCGTTAACAATAAGATTTCATTGCATTTGGAATCAACTATTGTTATTAATTAAAATGAGTCAATTGTCGATAGAACGTCGCATTATTTTCAGGATGCAGTTTTCTGAAAAGACTATAACTTTCTGATGACCTATTGAAACGGTAATTACTCATAGCTAATAGTCCTGAAACAAATGGTGAAAGAATAAGACGCAGACGATGCAGACGTCAGTATTGTAATGAGCGTTTATTTTAAGCAGGTGACAACGACAAGACAGTTGTAAAGAAAAAAGCTGGGCGTGGCTACATATTGAGAACTAATCGGTGTAATCATTATTAGCTTGCCTTTGAAGTATTAGCAAAGTATTCCGAAGATCCTTCAGAATTCAATGAATTGATGATTCAGTTGAAACTGCTTGGCTGTTAAATCATTACGAAATTCCAGCTAGGACTGTTTATAATTTGCTCCTTCTTGTCTTGCGTGTTTAAGACCACTCGTATGTCAAATTGGTTCTTGTTAGCTTGGGGCAGTGATTTAAAGCTGCTTCAATACCATATTTTAATTATAATGACGGTCATTTCTGTCGGCGGATATTATTGCGTTGTAATGATACACTAGGAAACTGTATGAGTCCTTAGAAGCATTTTATGATTTTTGAGTTAAACCGGGGTGTTACCTGGGAGGGGTTTAATTTGGCGACAACAACTACTGTGACTTTAGGACTACTATCCGTTTAGAATACCATGCATGCCAAATTTATTTTCCTTTCCTTAATAACGGTTGACAAATACAATTTAGAAGTGTATATCTACATAGTTTCTTCGGCAAACATTGAAACAGCCGAGTTCAAGTGGCCAACCCACTTGCCTGCGACCACGTTGCGCCTTTTGAACTTTTCCAATGAGGTTGTAACACTACATTTTGTTTAATTGATGCATATAACAGTTATATATATTTTATTGAGCAGTTTTTAACTTTTTATGAAATTCGTTCTGGACCTACATCTGTTAAATTCTGTTCTGGCTGTTTTTGTGTGATAGTCGCTCAAATTTTCACATGGGAATTTTCCAAAATTTGGACTTATAAAATACTCATAATCATACTCATAATTACTTCGCGGGCGTATTTATCCTATACTTTTGAAATACAATAGACGCAGATATATTTAGTAACCTATTCCGCTTGACTATTCTTCAAGAAATCGACACGTGTTTCACCTCTCAACGAGGCATCTTCAGGATGACGATTGACCAATTGCAAACCAGAACGCGACGTGTTACCACACCGAGCGCTGGACGCAGAGGACTCTGCGAATATATCTGCGTCTATTGTCTTTTATAATGGATTTCCGCAAAGTCACGCTTAAATCAATGAACTATCCTATACTTTTGGTTATTTACAATGTTTTTACTGTACATTGCCGCGTATGTCCCTTGACACTAAAATTGAGCCATAACATTTTACAGAAAAGGCTAAGGCAATTATCATGACAATATGAACAATAGCGGTCCCAGTACTACGCCTAGTGTAACACCGCAAGTAGCTTGATTTGTACGCAGTCACGATCACGTATGCACTCCCCACCAGCTTACCGGTTCGCCTACGGACGTTACCGAGGTGGAAACTGCACGCGATCACCACGTGCTCTCATACAAACGCAACGTTTTATGTTCACATCATTATCATAAGCTTTCGTCAAATCTTTACAGCCCTTCTAGAGAACAATCAGAATAATTCTAGGTTATCGCTTCAATTCTGATCTCTATTTTTTGGTGATAAAGGAGTTTAGTGAACATTTTTTTTTGTACACTTGATAAGTTATCTCATTATCTAATGGAACCTCTGCCCTCTAAAGTCTTGACATTAAAATGACTTTGTAATTACATGCATATAGGCATGAGATCCGGTTTTTATCAGTACAAGCAATGAACGATAATTTTATTGATACGAAGGTGGCGATTAAGTATGTACAGAGACTGATTATAATCGGATTAGTTGTTAATACGGGGCGTAATAAATAACCCATTTAGTGCTAGTATCCTGGCGCAGATAAAGATCTGACGTGAATAAATTTATTGCTAGCTGGAATAAGACCAGTCTTACCTTTGAGTCTTACCTTTCCTTTCGCCGTATATAGTTCCGATCTTTGAATTTCAGGAATTTAAATCATTCGTTTCATTCATCAGAAAAATATTAACCCACAAAGAAAACAATATACATTTGAAAATTATCGCCTATTTCAAACTGATCAAAACTTGCTGCTAGTCAGACCTACGTTTGAATAATGTTTATAAAACGAAGTGTCCACGTTTAAATTGCAATAACTTTTGAAGGTTATCCATACTACGCCGCTAGATTCGCCTATCAAACATTATACGCAAAACCAGTTTTATAGTATATTTAGAAGTCATTTTGAGGAAGATTGGAAAGTGTTGAAGATGGATATTACAATGCAAACAAACAGACATTTTTTTATGTTTAAACAACACCGAGTAAGTACGAAGAGTTTAATGGAAATCTTATCCCTGAATCTAGTGAATCTACATATTAATTCAGTGGAAACACCCTGATATAATAATACAATCGTGGAAAAATAATATGATTTGTAAGGTCGGACTGATAATTCCGTCAAATCTATTATAATATTGATAGTATACATAGATAGAGTAAATCCTTGAGTTGTTTAGGACAGCCGTCAGAGAATATCGTAAATGGATGGCAACTGGCTACGGATTATGGCCAGGAAGTAAAACGGAAGATGCAGCTCGAATTGAAGAAGGCTTGGTGGAAAATGAACTTATGTTCGATAAGGAAATCCTTGTAAGTTTATTTTACTATTTTATATAATTCCAAAATGTGTTCCATATCTTAAAGTGTAACTTATGTAATTTAATTGCCTTAAAAAATTATCAAAATTTAGGTGACGTAAGTTAAGTATCAAAATTTTGTAATATTTCTTTAACGGTAATTGCGATACCCTTATGATCTCTCTTATCTCTACCAAATGTTATCTAAAGCATGTAATCGATATACAAAAGTTCGTTTACATCAGCCGTGCAAAAATTATCTGCAGTAGGTAGTTACAGATTACCAGCTAACTTCTCAGTACTCCTCGGAAGTAAGGCTATCAGGGGTCAGCGTAAATTGTTTCATGTTTAGTGACGTTTATTATCTCTTAGTTACTTTGTAATTATTAATGACGGTAATAATATGCCAATATTTTATATTAACTGTCTAGTTTTGCTTAGAGCTGATATGCTAAGTGACATGTGGTGAAGGAAAATCTATTTATGTGACAATTTAAAACATGTTTTGAGTAAGTTAATAGGCATGTTATTACTTTATTAAATGCATTGTTATTCTCAATGACAATGTAATATGCTCTGATTCATATATTATACTATAATTAGCTCAATTAAGTTGGACTTAATATAAAATTGTCACGCACTGTTACTTGTAAATTGCTAAGCATATGAATCAGTTGGGTTTTTCAATCAATAGCTTACTATCATTAAAGCTGGTGAGAATTGTAAGAAATTACCAACTTGATGACGATAATGAGGATGCGAACAATCAAATTATGGACCCGTGACCAGAAACTGTTAAGTACCTACGCACGTCATCAGATATACTAAGAATTTTTCGGTCGAAAGGATTTCCCACGAGTCGGTTAGCCTAGAGCAATATCTGCCATACAAGATTATAAGTAAATCGATAATTGTTTGTTGTGACTTATAGGTTTTTAATTCTCATAAATACGTATTGAATTTAAGATCACCGGATTAAAATGAGCATAATGACGCAATATTCGAATATTTGACTGACGAAACCACCACACCCACTTTACCTAGATAGGTAAGTACAATTTTAAATTAGTGCGTAGTTAGATAGCTGATCGACTTAAAATCGAACGATGTTATTCTAATCCTTTAAAGCGATTACCTACTTACAGAAGTTTTTCAAAAACATAAGTACTAAGCAACTAAATACGCACCGATTAAACCGCTCTAATCAGTGAAAGCAATTTTGTTTTTAAAAACATCTGTTGTATCTATGAAAAGTATCGATCCATTTTGATCTAATCTTGCAATTCGGTATCAATCGTGTACGTAATACATTTCATCTAGATAATGTGCTTAATTATGATTAATATTGGATTTTGAACGAAGTCATTTGTTACGTAAAGGTTGCCCTGACATTTAACATCTTATGGTTTAGAACTTTGAAACTTGGTGAGGAGTGTGAAGACGCATAACAGCTAACAAACAGCAAATGTAACCAATTAAAAGTAAAAAAGATTGCCGAAACAAAATCCTTATACATACATACAAAACATTTCAATCTCTAGGTGGCGTCAGGATCAATAGCTACTTTGTACAAGCGACACATCTATAATTATATTTTTTTCTTAACATCTTGTAATTTTCCTATACCTTAGGACCTGGATTCCAGCTACATTTATTAATTCTTAAGGTCAGGTAATTAAGATCGAAGCAGCAAACGGGTGCACGTTGCGCTGCCGTGATTGCAAACCTTGGCTCACATTGCTATTATCTTCGCATACTCAAACGACCTTATTTTTGCCGGTGCTAATGCTCTACAATCAGTGGGTTTCATCTCTGACGTTTCCTTGGAAATGGCTTCTGGGAAGGCGAACTGGCGAACATATTGTACTTGTGATTATATCCTGTAAATCCCGATTAGGTTTTAAAATTTAGTGCAAAGTTTAAATTGAATCTCATGATGCTGCCAACTTGCCAAGCCTTCAGAACTATCAATGTGGCCTGGATCTTGAAATGGGTTTTAACCAGATGCACATGGATGGAATAATGTATCATGTATTCTTGCCACATCTGGAGTCTGGATGAAACAAACGATTGCAAACAGATGTGGCGAATGGTTTAATGCCGGTTGTGATAAAAATGTAGGTATGTGTAATAAAAGGCTATTGCATTTGGAGTGTAATAGTAAACTTCAGATTTCTGTATTTGCGACGACTCTAATATACCTATTTAATTAAAGAGTCACGGCACATCGAGCTGAGGACCATTGTTTAAGGATTATAATGTTCGCTCTGTATTTGTCTCGGGACAATTAATCAAACCTTTGTAGTCAAACAAAGATACACGCCAGCTAATATAAAAGATAATTGAATTATTGGAATACATTAGACTCTAAACAATGAAGAACGACATCTTCAATCATGAAAGATTTTTGGAAGCAAATAATGATTTACAGAATTGGTAATGAGAGGATCAATTGATGACGACTAGATTTTAATATTACTTAATACAAATGGAACAAACCACACCTTCTGGAAATGTTTGAGACAAAAGTTTCCTCCATAAAACAAGATTGGTGTCTTATGAAATCGGTTTTTTGTCCGTGATTGAAGTGAAAGCAAAAGACAACCCGGGACAAGTCAATAGAAATAACATACGAACAGTGCTTATTGTTAGCCATGTAGGTAAAGCAATAACATTACCAGGGAAACAAACTACTCGAAGGATATTGTGACAAACAATGAGACTGTTACACAACGGAGGCCGTTGATGACGTCAGGGAACAAAGTCCACCGTACCAATTGGAAAGTTCAACATTGGAAGCAAAACGTTTGCGCCAACTATTTGGTCTAAATTGTTGGTTGAAATTAGTCGTTAAAGCTAAGTAGGCCAATTTGTGTTTTGATGAGTGCGAAGTGCAGAAGTTTTGCAATGTTGCTGGGTCAAAAGTTTTAGCCATCTTTAGCATCTTCACAAGCAACTTTTAATTGTTATTCGTAAACCCGATTCCTAGATCAGCACATGCACACAACAAACTAGAACGTAGTTTTTCAAGTCATTAGTTTAATTGAATTGCGCCAAACCACCGTTTTGCAGAATTTTGCAATGCAAAGTATAGGTACTTTCCATTCAGTTGTGGAGAATGACTATCTATTGTTGTTCTTTAAAGTAGACGATTTCCTAAAAACACGTGTTTTAGAACGTGAGTTTATGCCAAAGCAGTATTACCTATGCATTTTTTTCCGAACACAATTGTTACCTAGTCTAACTATATTTATGCTCTTAATTTGGTCTACAGGAGGATCGCCATTTTAAAAATTTTGGGATAGCTTGACAAGTTATACTTCATTGTGAATTTGTGTTCGTAATCTTTATGGCTCGTTAGCATGTTGCAACTTTGTGTTGTTGTTATGTTTTAACTCCTTTGGCGTTACCTTGAAGCGCCCTCATTAGAACAATGCTCAAAAATGATGTTTTATTCAACCCACAAAAAGTAATCCTGATCTTGTTTAGATATAAAATTGAGGTTTTTTGGTCTATTATACAGAGGCGATGTTGCTATGTTAATAAATTACGATTTATTAAACTGCCTATCTGAAATAATAACCTATAAAATATATTGGATATCCTTTACATCGTTACATAAACTCATATAAGGTACCTAGTACAAGTTTAAAAATAACAGATGATCCAATTAACCTCTTTAGTGAGTAATAAAGCTACCACGTGGTGAGACAAAGATAAATATAACTGTTGGAGTTTGTACCCAATGTTTCTGCTATACGGTTCTTTTTATGTTACAGGGAGTTACAAACTTTAGGAGAGGAGATATAAAGTACAGTTCCGTTTGACATGATATTTGTTGAAAATGAAATTGAACTGAAGTTTTGAAATTGCTAATTAGTATTGTGGTTTACTGCGATTCATGTATCACTGCTGGGCTGCATTTATCACTTTCTATAGGATCTTCATTGCTCACAGAACCAGCTGTCTTTGCAAGAAAATTTCAACAAAACAGTTGGGTATTTTCAGTTATTTGATCTGTGCAATTGACCCATAGTCTGGACAATTTATACACACAATACCCCATACATTGAGAGTCCAAAGGTTCATAGATTAAATTCAACTATAAAAGCAGAATCTAATTCGTCACGTGAAAAGTTAAGAAGGTACACTGAAAAAAGACTTCTATTTCAACAGTACAAGGTTGAAATTGAGTTTTCAGGTTGGAATCACGCCTCGTGCACGTGCGTCCGCGCACGGTAGAGAGTTCACAGCTGTTGTTCAAACAGTGGACTTTGGACCCGAGCTCACAATCACCGGTGTAACCGCGTGAATAACGTGTACCGACTCGTTGATTTGTTTGGAGATATTTGATTGAGTCATCTTTTTACTTCATCGGTGGTTTATCTGAATTATCTGCCTGTATGTGTTCAGTTATCGTGTTCCGATCTATTTTACATGAGGCTTTAGTAATGCGAGATTATGTTTCGTCATGATTAAAAAAACGGAAATTGCATGTAAAATTAGGTACTTTAAATGAGTCACCGTTGGTGTTAGGTAGATATCAAAAGAATATAAGTGCAAGACTTGAACTCTACAAATAATCTTGAATCTTGGGTTGGGGACGGGGTTGGGGCAGTCTCGTAGTAGGTACCTATAATGGAGAATTAGTTTTAGGGTTTTCTTACCTATAATAGGTAGACTGGATTTCAAAAGCAGGTAGGTAGAAGTATTATATTAAGTGATCTGAGATGATGACGCCAAACATAATTCTTTTTAACTTTGTTAAAATTGTAGGTCAGTGCTCTTACAATCCACTGTTATATTAATAAGTATGAGTAAGTTTCTTACGTGACAAGACTCACGAGTGGATGGCAGGCAGTAGGCATGAGTTACATTCTCTATCTATGTAAGTATTATTTATACATATTCATACAAGCCATAATAGATTAATTTGCACGTTGTCTAACCTAACAAGCCAAGTCAATAATAATCACGTGAATTTTAGGCAACTTCGCCTAAATTGCAAATTATTATGACGAAGACGTAAATTGAACTCGCAAACACAATAGGTAGGTAGGTAGGTTTATAGGTACCTAAATATAAATACCCATTATCTGAAATTTTTAAATTTCATTTTCTTATGAGTAAAGGCGCTCCGTTCTCCTACACCGGGAGCATTCCGTTTTCGCCCAAGATTCGATTTTCAAGAACCAATGCTAATTCTAATGCTAATGGCGTTAGATTTAGCATTGGTTCTCCTCACTCACTGATGCAATGTTCGAATCTGAGCTGTTGCATTACAGGCGAATGCTCCCGGTGAGGGAGCGCCTGTAGGTGTACAAACTGCACGTACCTAGGTATTTAGGTACCTACTTATTAGCCTTTATGTACTTAACTACATTTTCTACGTAGGTATACTTTTAGATTTCTATAAGTACTTTGTAGGTTTACCGACCTGACCTAGGTAGGTACTGTAGAGGTTTTATGCGATATGCAACCTCACGCTGGGCTGGCTGGTAGGACCGCAGCCTTGACTTGCGAACGCTCCAGCAGTCGTTATTTAAATATTGACAGGTGTGTCTTTATGGCTAGTCAGAGAGATTCGCCTGAACCCTTAATATGTATAAACGTGCCTTCTAATTAATAAACCCTTGGAAAACCTACTCCTCTTTGAAATTCCCTCCTCACACACCCCCACACATCTAGTTAACGCCCTTCAGGCGTTACAGTACCTACCTATCATATTACTTGTTCAGAGTGTAGGTAGGCTTACTAGCCTTTCATAGTTTAATCTGCGAACTCTTCTATTTTAAAGGTAGGTTAGTACCAAGCCCATTTTAGTTCAACATCTTATAGAAAATATGCACAAACAAAAGACGTGCAGAATATTAGTTCCAGGCATAGAAATAAATTAGATTGTGCAATCGTTACTTAAATGTTACAAGTCAGTTGCTATGCTCTATTGTGGCATTTCGCAGATTTCCTATACCGGAGTTGAATCACCAAAACATTAATTTACTGCCCTAAATTCAAAATGCATCGAATTTATTGGCTGGAAACCAGCCAGGAGAAACGTCTTTTAAACTTTCTTGCGGCGAAACCAAACAAAAGGAAATACTTAAATAAAAAATAAACCACGAACTTATGTAAGTAAATTTACTTGTGTTTTCTAATAAACCATGACCACCTTAACACCTTGTGCATTTGAAATAAACAGTAGAACGATAATAATATGATACGTTTATTGCATTTCGTAGCTATCACGAAGGTAAAACGTGTAGAATGTCATTTGCCGGGTCCAAAGTCCGCAAGGTAAACTGACGTCGCCGTCACCGAGCAAACGTGTCTTGAACAATGCTTTTGTTATAGGTATATCAATATGTTGAATTAGTTAAGTAACCAATAATGTTGTTACTATCTCGGTATAATTGGAATTATTATAGGTGCTTGGGAAATTCATCCATATGTTATTAATTTATTACAAACAATCACGTTACCTACGTCCGCAAAACGTGCTGTTCCTAATAAATTTTTGGCGTTTTTTGGTTCATGTTAGATATTTATTGCTATTCCGTTGCTCACACCTTGAATCTTGTTATTATTAAAAGAAAATATTGTAGTTTACTTTGTAAACAACTGAAACTCTGAAAATAAACGCTTAAAAGTTACAGTACATAAACAGTAAAATAATGTTGTAATAGTTGTGCATTATTACCTTTTCAAGGCAGTCCTGTCCAATTGCATTGGGTTCCACTTTGACTTCCAAAATCACAGAATTGGGCTGGCTAACTAACCACATTTTGTCAAAATTTTAGAAGAAAACCGAATAAAATTAGACTGCTAAAAAGGTCGAGTAGTTAAGCGTTATTTAATTCCGTAGTATAACACTTAGTCAACAATGTTTATCTCACTCGCGTAAAGAATTTATTTAAAAATGTCTTTCTTAATTCGCTCTGCGCAATGTTTATCGCGTA
Organism: Lithophane socia; assembly: GCA_947522985.1. Classification (NCBI taxonomy): domain Eukaryota; kingdom Metazoa; phylum Arthropoda; class Insecta; order Lepidoptera; family Noctuidae; genus Lithophane; species Lithophane socia. The sequence goes on along the minus strand of OX383273.1, from coordinate 776,262 downwards.
TTCTTTGTGGAAGTAAAACTGTGAATACTTCCAGACGACGGCCATACTACGTTAAGTTTGCCTCCGAAATGATAAAGAAAACAGTGACGTTACTAACGCGGGGGGCGCGGTCTCTGTACTTTGGTGTTGATCTATGTAAATAACCTTGTTTATTCAACATTCATCACTGCTTTGACACTGCTGTCTGGACAGCGTGAACCCAACAAATACGTCGATGAACACAATTCAATGCGATTACAGTGAGATACCAATCGTTAGTTCTCGCACTGAGTTAATGTTTTGTTTCGTTCGAGCGCGGTGCGAAAAGAGAGACAGAGCTATCGGCGAAGCCCTCGGTCCACTTGACACTTGACATGAATTTATTTTTAAGTTCCTATTTTTTTATGCAGTGGCTGCACAAATAATTAGATAAAAAAATATTACTTGAATAGGGTTATCATAATTTTGGTCCAACACAAAACCAACTACCTACGTATAAGTGAACAAAAATTTACCAAAAAAAATCAAGTAACAAAAACTAAAACCCAACTACGACTTAAAAGATATAAACAAGGCACCACAGACAGACAAATTAAAAATCCGGAGTCACACGTGTTAGGGCATACATCGAACAGATTACGTGTGACTCCGGATTTTTAATTTGTCTGTCTGTGGTGCCTTGTTTATATCTTTTAAGTCGTAGTTGGGTTTTAGTTTTTGTTACTTGATTTTTTTTTTAATTCTTTTGGGGTTATAATATATATATTTTTGAAATGTGCTCATTAAACCCTTTCATTTGATACCCAACATGGTACGATTAAACCATATTTTTTTTTAAGTTCCTCACTTTATGTCCTCTAGAGGGCGCCATTTTTAATTTAATGTGACTTCACATAGCCTATAACCAGCGGACAATCACGACGCTTCTAACGATACCTCATTTGTCAAATTGTGATAAGTGGTTTGGAAGATAGGAGGGAACAGATGAACATACATACATACATACATACATACATACATACATACATACATACATACCGGTCAAAATCATAACCCTCCTTTTTCTTCGCCGTAGTCGGGTAAAAATAACTACGATGACAGCTTGTACCTACGTAACATTGACCCATTTTGAATTTGCCGCGAAATAGTTATTTCTAACCACAGACAAAAGATGACATGTTTGACGAGATTTGGTAATAGGCAACATCGTTTTAAAATAATATGATTCAAATTAATTTTTGTTTAGAACAGAGTTGAAAACCAATAAATCAATAACAATTTATGACCACACAATTAAACTCTCTCTACACTATATAAGCTTTACACCGCCATCTATTTTGATAACAATTACTAACACTACGAAACGTTTCATCATACGTTAGTAAATTCACTAAAGGTTTTTTTATTTTGTTTTTTTTTTTATTATGGTACTAATTAATAATTATTAAAACAATATGTTATAGTAATAACCATTTCGAATAGTAAAAATTATGAAAACCTTACTTTCTGTTCAAAAATTTGTAGTCTTCCAAAGGATATAGTTCCGTTCCTCGCAGAAATACAGAAGCACGAGCTGCTGACAGCGCCAATCGTGACAACATGGTGGAACTAAAGTAATCATATGACTTTCGTCACGACCATCTACATCTACTGCGCCTATTGATTTGTGTCTCGGTCTTGATTCTCGCTCGACATAGTTTTTGTGTGTATCAGAAATGGCGAGTCAGACACAGGGAATCCAACAACTGTTGGCGGCTGAAAAGCGGGCTGCCGAAAAGGTCTCAGAGGCGAGGAAGCGTAAGTTATTTTTATAGTACTCCGTCTTTTACAATTTAGTCTTATTTGTACCTTTCCACTGCAGAAGTTGCCATGTTCAATCATCAATAATTCTCGTTTCCATCTCAAACTAGGTTCTGTTTGGAGGAATCTTGAATCATGATTTATAAGTAGTGGGTCTTCTTTGAGGGCGTGATCACATGATTTTTGCATTCCGCCCGCTGCTTGAGTACTGAATCGATTGATAACAGCATCTCAGGATCTCAGTACCTATTTTAATTGTTTCATAGGACACCGTGTTTGCTAATTTAGAAGACATTTGAAGGTTTATGTTGGTCAGAGTTATTGCTGCAGTTTTTCTAGAAGTAATAGTCCTAAATGAAAGCCTGAAAAGTAGACATACCTAGCATTTATCTTAATCACCTATCTACCATCTTCAGACGCTTGAAGATCAATGACTGAAAAGAAATTAAAGATACCTTCATATGTTTCCAATGTAACTCTTATTAATTTTCAATTCTTGTCATGGATGATCCAGACTACAGTGTCTGTAATTTATTAAAATCTAGAGTTTCCAAAATACTATGACATCATCATGTTCCGTGACAAACTGTGAATAGCCTTATGTAAGAAATTGTTGGTATGGAAGTACGTACTTCCTATGTTAATCGTTTTAGATGTCTCAGAGGTATGATTTTGTGACAGTCTAAAATTACAATTAAAGAATTTAAAGTTGCTGCTAGTGAAAACTAAGCATCTTCCATTATTGTTTAAGCATAACAATACAGACTACAATCCAGCTGTTGAGAGAATCTGTTCCTGAAACCTGTCAGCTAGTTCAATTTTAGTAATAATAAGAATCAAATTTGCAAAACACATTAATTAGTATGGATCTGAGTGGTGTCAATAACGCATTCTTTTGACGGCTGGACTGTAGTGTTTGAATACACGTCCAAAAATTTGACATTATCAAGAATAGTGTAAAATTGTGTTTCAGTTCAAGTTTTGCAATGTTATGTTCTAACTCTGATCAGCTGGGGGCCTACCACCACTGCTTACAGCAGTATTATTTTAATATTACTCCAGTGTATGAAAAAGATGTAGCTCGGCAGGATGTATAGCTCCATCTCTTTCCCCCCACGAAGTAAGACTAATATGATACTGCTGTAAGCAGTGGTGGTAGGCCCCTTGATCACACATTACTGTTGGATGGACCTATAGTTGATTAAATAATTTTGCGTTACAGGGAAAGCAAAACGCCTAAAGCAGGCTAAGGATGAGGCCCAGGAGGAGGTTGAAAAGTACAGAAGTGAACGCGAGAGACAGTTCAAAGAGTTTGAGGCCAAGGTAAGTCGTAAACTGTAAAAGAGGTCTTAAATCTCTATGGTTGTCACTATGCCAAGACAACAGTGAAGGCTATAGATTAAAGTCTAGCTTTCAGAGAATGTTTCATAGAATTGTACTTTTCGTTTTAACACTTTGACAGCCAATAACGACTCTAGTTCGTGACACTCAGTTTTTCTCTGTGGGCCGATGACGTCACTACCAAAACGCGTCTTAAGAGAAGAACTGAGTTTAGATTCTAATAAGCAAATAGAACACATTTTATCAATTTCCCTGTGACAGATTTGATAAATGGCAACTTGTTATCTATCTAAAAATATTAGATAATTTTATGTTGCTAACACTACATTATGAGATTTAAAGTTATATGTATAAAAGTTTTATATAGCTATGAATGATACAATTTTATAACATGTTATTTTTTAACCTTTTTATTGGAAAGGCAATTATGACATGAAGTCAACCCCAAGCCCCAAACATAGTTAGTTACCTATGGAACAGGCTAGGAGAATGATATTGGAATTTCATAGTAAAGCTATACAGAGTGCAAATTAATATATTGAAGCATACATCTACAGGGTGGCCTGTGAAATGAGGTCCAAAGCAGTTTTAGAAGCCTCTTTCCAATGGCTTTCCAAAAGCACCCATGTAGGTGCTAAGTTAATAGATCCCCCACTCCAGTCTATTTTGCTAATTACTTGCCAGATCCTTTCTTTGAGCCATAATGTCCCTCATTTGTGTCAACAGTGGGGGGGTCATCTTTTCTGGAATGTTCATAGCCTTAACCAAACCGTGTTGTTCTGTGTGTAGCACATGGGTACTCGGGAAGGCGTTGCCGCTAAGATCGATGCTGAGACAAGGACCAAGATTGACGAAATGAACGTTAAGGTGAAGCAGCAACAAGAGCCGGTATGTATACTTGTTTATTTTACTACTAGGTTTTGCCCACGGCTTGGCCCGCTTGGAGGGCGGAAATTATACCACAGGAATGTACTACCGTGATAAAAATTATCCAAGGTCCAGGTCATGGTCTATTGCCAAATTTCAACTGAATATTCAGCTGTTTAGGCCTGAACGCTAACAGACAGACAGAGTCACTACAATTACTATAATATTAGTATGGATTTATGTACCGTATGTGTTTTTTAAATATTCTACTTAGATCCTTGTCATTATACGATGCAAATAGCGATGTAATTTTGCTATAACTTTCGTTCGAGAAACTCGCCCTTAAGTGTTGCAAAGTCAAAACTTTTTACAAAAAAAAAAACAACGGTTGTTTTTATTTTTCACTTTTTAGTTGTGGTACCTACGCCACACAAATTTGAATACCACTACCTGCTATGTAAATAACAGTGACGAAGTAACTTAAAACAGATGAAAAATACGTAATATTGAAGCTAACTCAAAAACTACGCAAGCAAAGTTAATAAAATTTACATGGGACCACCTCTGAAGCATGACCTACCAAACAAAAAAAGAATCATCAAAATCAATGCATAATGGCGGAGTAATCGCGTAACAAAAAAAAAAAGAAACAGACAATTGAATTGAGAACCTCCTCCTTTTTGAAGTCGGTTAACAAGTGATCGAAGTTTTCGTTTTGTCAGTTGAGAGTATTATTTAAGTAAGTATGTCGAATCACGAATGCCAGAGGAGCTTTGACCTGCTTCGAGATTAAACAACCATACATAAGCTTCCTGGAGGCAGTGCGACGGGTCGAGTGCCAAAACGGAATTGACGGTTATTAACAGATTGGGTCATCAATCCAGTATGATCTGACTTCTCATTGTACTGAAAGCCAATTCAAGATTAATTAAACTTAAACGTATTGGCTACAAGGTTTTTGTGGCGCGTGGTCAAAATCAGTACTAACGCCGCCATCTTGGTTTTTCAGTTTCAGTACATTTCATAAAACAATTGCAATTGATACAGCGCCCCCTTGCCAATGTCATTCGTGATTCGAGCGCCAAAAGATCCTTGTTATCTACAAACAAAGTATTTCAGTAAATGACGCGCCGCACCACCGCATTTTACGAATGCGGTAGTGCGGCGCGTCATTGCAGAGTGGACAAGATATACTTAGTTTTAAATTATTATCATAGTTAGAAGACGAGGTACACATAAAACATAATATTTTATTTTTCCAGGTGATCGCCGATATTCTCAGCCTGGTGTATGACATCAAGCCAGAATTGCATGCCAACTACCAAGTGCGCGTCTAAGCAAATTTGTAGTAATATCCGTTTGTCGCGTATTAAACATTTTGCAATCACCAATCTAGTTGTTATCTTTATGGTATTTCTGTTTATTGATAGGCACTTAGGCGCGGCAGTCACAAACACGCGGGAAAAATGAGCGCCAAGAATCGATTAAAAATCGATTCGAGGCCAATCGTGATTAAAAACATCGATTTTGACAGTAAAACTTTGCAGTCCATTTCGATAATAAAAGTTGAAATTGGCCTGTGAAACCTCGCCTAAATTACTGGGCACCAGAAATGGGGATTACTGTTAAAACACGCGGGAAAATCTGGCCGTTAGCTGTAAATACAAGTATCGCTTGGTTTCGTCCTATTTATAAAATAATAATTCAATAACCTTATGTGTTAAGAGATCAGCTCGGTAGCATTCCAAAATACGTTCGAAGGTCCGATTATGAACACAAAAAAAATGTACCTATAATCTTAATATTGTATGTTATTCAATGTTGTATGTTGAATAGAAAATATATAAAGTTTTAAAAATTAACTCTAATGGTCTTTTCTTGAATAGTGGCGAGTGTGTAGAAATATAGTGAAATATAAATGTTATGTCATTTTCCTGCCCTTATCCCAATATATTTGTGGTCGGCGTAACATGTCCCTTTCTTCCATACATCTCTAGTCATCTCGGTATTCATCCTTCTTTCTAGCCATATCATCTTTCACACAGTCCACCCATAATTTCTTTGCTCTTACCCTACTCTTATAGCCGTCCAAATTTAAAAAGGTTTCCGCACAACTTTTCAGTGTAACTTTCAGACTCCTTATTTACTCATTTCTTATTCTATCCATTCGTGTTACACCACACATCCGGGCCACACCTGGCGAGGCACAGCGCGGCGCTGTTGTCACTGTCAAACAAATATCAACGTTGCGTGCCTAAAAATAAAGTTGAGAATAAATAACCTGAGCCTCTTTCCGTTTTCCGCGCTTTCGAGCTAATGGAAATTTAATTATTTCAACTTTATTTCAACGGATGCAAGGTCGATATTTGTTTAGCAGTGATGAATGCGCTGCGCTGCGCCTCGCCAGGTGTGCGCCGGCCCTTAGCATTCACATGCCAGCTGCATGCACACCACAAGCAGCTGCACGCATGCATGTATTTCATCACATAAATGTGGGACCAACAATATAAATGTTAATGTACTTATAACGTTTAAATTGTTTTATTATATTGTGAACATTTCAGGTGATTTGGCGACTGTATTTCTGAAATAAAAATCAAATTGTTGTTAAAAGAAGGTATATTGGGTCTACAAATTTTTCATCTACTTCACTGTGACTGCATCAATGACCTGCAATTAAAATAAAAACTTTTAGGGTAACTTTCTGGCTCTTAGGGTCGGTTCAGACCGCGACGCTGCGCGCACTTTTTAACAATCGAACATATTGTGACACGTGTCAAAGTACGCTAAGATGCGCTGTGCTGAGCAGCGGGCATCTCGGCGTACCACGGAATGCCACAACCCGTTAAACGGGTGATAGACGTGCGAGCAAGTACGCGTACTTATGGCTCGGTGAGCTTACTCGCCCCTCTGTCATCGCTGCGAGCCGCGACACACGAGCCAATTTGACAATGAAATTCTGAGAAAGCTTCACGTGTGTCACCGACGGCGAGCCGAGTAAGGTCGCGATCTTAAAGACCGCGTACTTTAAGTACGCACATTTATCACTTATCACCCACTTTAGACTGACTCAGCACTGCTGCCCGGAACTGTGTGGATTAAGGCTCTGCTTTCATCTGTCTGTTATCCGTCATAATAGTAATCCGTGTGATCGTAATACCCACTTCGGCTTATTCTTCTTCTCGCCAATTTTGTTGAGCCAGTCGGCGATAGTTCCCACGGTGGAGAAAACGGCTGGCTGGTCGGCCTGGTCGCAGCGCTTGGACGAGAATGATAGCACGCCGATCAACAGGCCGTCCATGATTGCTGGCCCGCCGGCATCATGCTGAAAGGAAGGGAATGTTAACAACAAAAGGCATGAGAGGAAAGGGAATTGTCTAAAAGAAAAAAAGTCTAGAGGTGTCGCGCGCGGGACACCCAGTTGGAACGAAGTTTCTTTCGCTTTATATTATGTATTCTGCGCCTCGTGGTCTCACCCGCATAAGTCTCGATCCCGTGGGAATATTGAGATAGAAAGTATCCTATGTCCTAATACAGGTCATGGTCTACCCATGTGCCAAATTTCATCCAAATCCGTTCAGTCGTTTTAGCGTCAAAGCGTAACAAACAACATAACGCTTTTTCCTTACGTGCACCTTGCGCTTTTTCCTGTGCTTATCAGACTTGCTTTCACAAACCGAAGGATTTTATAATCTGTTGTAAGTGATTAGGCTGCAGGACCTAAAATGCAGTGTAGACCATAATATCTAGTACTTACAAATAGACGTGCGAGCAAGTCAGCGTACTTATGGCTCGGCGAGCTTACTCGCCCGTGTCATGCTAAATATGTGGACTTTAAAACCGCCGAGTAAGTTCGTTGGTGATCCAAAAATGAAATTTAGAGCAAGTTTCACGTGCGGGAGTTAGGTGCTCCCAAGTTCACGAAATAAAACCAAATCACTGTGATCCACAGGTAGTGTAGTTTAATAATCAGGAAACATTAGCTAAATGGTTATGTACAGTTTTTGTGTTTATACAATCACAGAGGACTCTTATGCTACGGCTACACTTCGCGTTATCGCGAACTTTTCTTCGTGCGCTCTCTGTTGCTCAGCGAGTAATCGAGGGGTGTGCGAGAGAGAGCGCACGAAGAAAAGTTCGCGATAACGCGAAGTGTAGCCGTAGCATTACAAGTCTGGAGAAAAGTTTTCATAACCGTTTATTTTAGTGCCTGTCAAAAACCGTAGTGACACCGACTAAGTAATAACTAGTGATCACTGTCGTAGTGGTGTTACCTCATTCAGGTGGACGATTTGTTAATCGCCACACACGTGTGTCACCAACGGCGGGCCGAGTAAGGTCGCGAACATAAAAGCCGCGTACTTTAAGTACGCACGTCTATCACCCACTTTACAAGTTTCAATCAAGTTTTTAAACTCACGTTACAAACGTTTTTCGGTATTGTTATGAATCCTGCGCAGAAGTTTGAACGGGTTACCAAGTCTCTGTGGACAATAAATAAGTAGGTAAAGAAATTAGGTAGGTACTTACTTACACAATTAGCCTAATAGGTAAATGTTTCTGTATATTTAACCAGACTTATTACACGATACCTACGAAAGGACATTGTAAAGTGTGCACCTACCCGACTTCTTACGAGAATGATTTCATCATGCAGTAAACTGAAGCTAAACTGGTTAAACGGCAAAAACCCTCTTTTATCAATTGCTAGCTGCCGCCAGCGGCTTCGCCCGCGTGTAATCTCTATAAATTATAGTCTATGTTACTCAGGGTGAATGTAGCTTTCTAATGTTGAAAGAATTTTTCAAATCGGTTCAGTAGTTTCGGAGCCTATTCAATGCAAACAAACAAACAATCAAATCTTTCCTCTTTATAATATTATTAGTATAGTATAGACACTTACTTATTGTGAGAATTCTTGAAATAATTGGATTTTTTAAGTCTGTGTGACTCTGACTTGACTTTAAAAGTACCTTCCTACAGTTTTCGTGGTCCTAAACTATTTGTGTCAGTTATGCTGTGCTGGCTGTGCATCACTTTTGCGCTCTCGAAAATAAATATGGTTTATTTCACCTTTAATTTAAATAACCATTGTATGTATATTCATAAAATCAAAGGTTTTATCTCAAAGATAGCTGAAGACTGTGATTTTTAAATTTCTTGATAATTATGGTTTGCTAAATAATAGAAAAAAAATGGATTTTTCTACATTATTTCTCTGCTACCTATACCTACTTAGTACCATTACCATAAGTTGGGAAAAAGTGGTTCAGCCATTTTATGTTGACAATCAAAACTATGTAGTTTCTTGTATAAAAATGATCGTGAAAAAATGAATGAAATTGTTGCGAATAAGTAAGTAGTGGGATTTTTCAATGGAAGTACCGACTTATTCATGGAAATCCATGAATACTTTTATTGAAAAATTTCTTTCAGCTACATGCGCAACAAAGAACTCGACTTTTCAGATCACAAATAATTTGTAAATTTTTGTTCCCTTGCTCACAAATAATGAATAAAATTGATCAAAATCAGTCTATTTTGTGCACGGCTCCCTAGCGACTAGCGAAACTCTAAACTGATTTAGGTGAATCTTACTTTCCGTAGACCTCTTGACAATCGGCTGTATCGTACACTGGGAGCGTGACTTTTTGCAGCAGCACCTGTCCTCCTGCGCCGTCGATACCCTGGAATAAAACGTTACTCAATCGTCACTGCACCTCCAAAAACATTCAGGCTCAGTCGATCTATTTCTTAAATAACTCACCGTGAAAACTTAGGTAAAATACGCTATCAATAGTGTTTATGTAATAGGTGGAATGACAGCTCACTTCACCTAAGTTTTCACGGTGAAATTAAAAAAAAACAACCATCCCTACCAGAACAGATCCCCAACCGAGGAACATGATTTGGTTATCAACGGGAACAACTCGATCCCGAGCGTAGTTTATCTTCTCGATCGAAGGGTCCTTCCTTCCTAAGGTCATGTTCTTATGAATCTTCAGCACAGCGTAGTTGAACTCCAGGGTCTGGGGCTTGTAGTTGGGGTGGAAGAAGATTTCGGAGACGCGTAACACCTCGCCTCCTGAGGTCGCATTTGTGGAGCCAACTCTTACTGTGAGCATCTTCACGTATTCTCTGAAGAATCTGTTGTTGTACTGGCTGTGGATAAGGAAATATTTTACTGGGTTCAACGAATGCCTTAGCTTTTAGTAAGTAATAGTAGAGTTCTTTGTGAAGCAGCTCGATAGTCCGAGAAAGTAACCTATTCACACGTATGTCTGGCGCCATGTGGCAGTATCCTGACCACCGCACGCGCCCCCTCAAAATCGGAACCAATTTGAAGGGATTTCGCAGTAATTACAAGCACTTGATAGACACAGAAATATCTGCTTTATCTCTAGAGATAAAGCCACATGGGCCGTTCGGTTTGATTGCCATCCAAAATCGTTCAAGCAAAAATATTGAAGACTTACAGTTGCAAGCAGTGAGCGGCAGTAAGGACCTTGTCCCTGTCAATGATGACGGCACCGCACCAGAGCTCGTTGTTGACGAGGAGAGCAGCCATGTAGGGGAACTCTTCGATGGTGGCCACCTCGTCAGGGTTGTAGATGCGGCGGTAGCGACGGTCCGGGACCAGGCGTGTGGTAGTTGTGGTGGTCGACTTTGTTGCTAGAGGTAGAATTTCAGAAACAGACAGACACCGGGTCAGGTGAAACTAAATAAAAGATTGTACTATGAGTTTGATAGTCTGCTTATTTTTGAAAGCTACTTTTTGTACTGATTAGCCTTCCGGGTTTAGTAACTACGACAACTTAAAAAAAAATGAGGTCGTAAATTAAGAAAAAGAAATCAATAGCCTTACTTATTTCAGGTGCGATTTCATTGGCTGCCTCTATCCCCTGGGGATTGTGCTCTATGGGCAGGCCTTCGAACTGCTTCTTCTTCATCACCACCATGTTGTCGTGTCTGCGAGACGGCTTCTTCGCAGGCTCTTCAGTCAACAATTCTTGTTATCACATTGTATTTAAAAACGAAACATAGGTACCAACCTAACCTCACGCGGATTCACGCCTCTCTTCCTCTAGTCTCATGTACTAAGGGGAACTCAGATCAAAGTCCCTATTTTTAGATAAGATAGCTAGTAAGTAATTCCCATCAAACCCATGGCAGGACCAGGGACTGCGTAGGTAATGCATGACGGAGGAGGCAAACTTCTTTGGACCAACGCACTGAACCGCCGTCGCCTGAACGAAATACCGAGTCGGCGCGGCGGCAGAGCTGGGTGAGTCGCCACGCCGACGCCGACTGTCGGCCGCCGAGATGACGGGGAGCGAGATAGAAGATGTGAAAGCCCCACATGCCGCCACCACACTGGCGCAGCCGGTTATGTCATATCTCTCTATCCATATGCACGCCGTCACATGCGTCCTGATCGCGTCTGCTTCTGTCTCATAAAAAATATTCTTAAAGACTTCTCTCTCCGATAATTTTTCTTACGTACAAGCGCTTTTTCATTTAAGAAAAAACAAAGCTCCGTCACGTGAAGGATAGCACAGAAAAACCTTCTTTACCAGGGAGTTAAATTGGAGGGAGCGCGGCCCTCCCTATTTGAGTTAAGGATTGATTTGGCTTCCTCTGCCCCACATTTCCGCGGTGTCTGGGCAGAACCTTGCTTAGCCGTCGTGCTTGCGTCCACGAGACCAACGAATCAATAGGTAATTGAATATAAAAACCCCTCTTTACCAAAATAATTCGCAGGCCTGTGCGGTTGTTTGTGTTGTGTTAACTTACCTTCTCCAGAAATATCAGAGAAGGAATATTCTACGTGTGGCGTCACGTATGTCATGGAATTCATCACTAAAAAGAGTATGGTCGCCATTTTTCGACATGGCCGCCCCGCCATTTTGTTTCTTGATTCTGTTGATCACTAAAAATAATGAATTCAGTTTACTAAGTATGTTATTTTGCCCGTCGAACCCAGAAAGCCATGCCTGAGCTATCGCACGTGCGACCACGAGATTACGAGACTTCACCAGATCAATGAGTGACGCAGGGCCGGATTAGCGACGCAGCTGCAGGTGTACCAGCGACAGGCGCCGCGTTTGGACGTACAAAGTACCTAGTCGTGGTACCAGTGCCCCCAGTAGGTCCAGTGGAATATTTTATACTACCTTCCGCCCGCGGCTTCGCCCACGTGGTATGTCGATAAAAGTACCCTAAGTCCTTCCCCGGGAATGCCCGGGATGTTATCTATCTCCTTGCCAAATTTTATCGAAATCTGTTCAGTGGTTTAGGCGTAACATAACGGTAACATACAGACAAACAGACACGACAGAGTTACTTTCGAATTTATAATATTATTATGGATTAATGGTCAAAACAAATCAAAATGTATGGTTCAAGGAACAAGAGGAAATTAACTCGATTTGGCTAGGTAGTGATATGATAATACTTACCAAGATAGCTATTTCGTAAAAGTACTTTAGTCTTCGAAACTTTAGGACAATAAAATAAACCTACACTACACTCTAATTGCGTAACACTCTTTCAATCACAATTTGAATGATTTTGAAGGATATTGCTTATCCATTGCTTCATACTTATGTTCGAAAAAAATGTCTGGTCAAGAACGTAAATAAAGCAATGAATGAGTTCATGAACTGTCAAAAGGAAGGCTGCAGCTGCAGCAGACTAGCCTTCGTCGCGGGAGATATTATAGTGCACAAGTGTGTGCGTGGGTGCACTCTCTCTTCCCTCACTCTCATAGTTCGATGGGACGGCAATCCGACACGACCGGAGAGAGATCAGGCGCCGTACCAATGACATAACGTGTTTTCCAAGGCACGACGAGGCACTGCATCTAATAATGAGTAACTAACGGATGTTTTTGCAACTTGAGTAGGTAAGTAGATACCTACTAAGCGAGTCGAATATACGATATTACTTCATCAAGCTGAATGTATTGTGTCGTGTTTTATTTCAATGTTTCCGTTTTAGTTTAAATTTAGTGCATTTATAAACACGCACTAAATTAACACTGTAGTATTTTTTTTAAACAGCAATGCGTACCTCTATTCTATCTATGGGAAAATTAAATAAATTATAAAACATACCTAATACCAGCTAGTGACGAACCTGCCTACATAAAAATGTTTCACTATTAATCCAATTTTCAATTTTGCAAAACGTTACAATTTCCACATGCAATAAAAAAAAAACAAATAACGGAGCTTATAGAAAATTTTATTACAATATGTACACGAAAACTATAAAGAGATTATTTGATACTATATACAAAAATAAACGATAGACATCCAAGTTTTTACACGTGACAACTTTATATAACAGAAAGAAAATTCTTTTTTTAAAGAAAATAATTTCGTGTCTTTGGTTTAATGCCATCCTTTGCCGTAGCCTCCCCAGCCGCCGAGGGATGAGCCCCACCCGTGGCCATAGCCGACGCTCACTGGGGCTGCGATGATAGGGGTGCGAATGATGGGTGCGGTAACAATTGGGGCGGAGACCACGTGGCGGATGATTGGGGCGGACACCACCACGCGCGGGATCGTCACACCGTGGTTAATGAGGCTGGAGCTAACGGAGTAAGATGGCAGCAAGATAGGGGAGGCTAGTAAACAAAACAACAATGATATTTAAATTCGGAATTTTTAGGTCTGTGGACCTGTCTTGTAACTTAGGGTGTAAACACATTAGTGATGTTGCAATCTAACCGTGGGTTTGCACTGGCGAAACATTTGCGACAAAACATGTTGAAATCTCTATATTTTGTCAAAGTTCCAAACAATTTTTGACAGGAACTAAGAGATTTAAACATGTTTTGTTGTAATGTTTCGCCAGTGTAAACGCACGGTAAGATACTGCCGTAGTGTTTATTCACATTGCGTTTTCACTCTATAGAGACTAGACAGAAAGCGGGGAATAGGCAAAGTCCACAGATATTTAGCTAAGTAGGTGGTGTAGTGTGTATAAAATATTGCGTGTTGGGTATAATATGAGGGTCTATGAATGTAAACGCAAGTCAAAACTGTATCTAAATAATACAAAAATTGTCGAGCAATCAATTGGTTCGCAGATAATCTGCTCTTATTAAAATAGTATTCTAAGGTTTTAATGATTCACTTGCCATACAACAACTTTCAATTAACCAACACTGATAAACCACAGATAACGAATCTTAATGCATCCATAGCAATATATAGTAATAAGGAATAGTTCATTAGGCATCCTGACACACTAAAATACATTAGAAAAACTACCTACTCTATGTTCACGTTTTAGTTTCCAAGCATATTATAAACAAATGTGTTTTTAGAAAAACAACTTCATAAACCACACATAAAGTTCAGTTTGCGATACAACTTTAAACATTTTACGACTTTTCCTTTAGTCCGACTGTTCCTTTTTATCTACTAGTCGTTCAGAAGCCAACTTAATTTACACGGCCATAAAGTTGATATTCGTTTAAATGACTTCAATTTGATGCAGTCTGACTGTAATTTAGGGCAAGCAAACAGAACTTCTGCTTACCTTAACGGAATTTTCTATGCATGGACTTGGATTTAGTGTTCAAATAGTGTCTATAATGAAATGAGGAGTTACCGAGGCCCAGTCCCAGTGGAGGGACAGGGTTGGCGACCACCAAGCCGATCAGGGCGAGAACTAATGCCACCTGCGGAAGAGAACAGCCACATTTCAAAATACACTTCACAACTACTTTGGAGAAACAACTGCAATATTTGGAAATTATACAAGAAAGACTCTTTCTATGGAAAGCGCTACTTTGCAATTGAAAATCGAAAAAGGTGATAATTTAACAGACGGACATGACACTGACTACGGAACCCTAAAAAAGTGCATAACCACTATGATCATACGAAACTATAGCAAGTTTGAATAACTATAGGCAGGAATTAAGAATTTCAGGCTTTCACCCTTTCAATAAGTTCGAATGCGTTAAAAAGTTCCAAAATAAATCGTTCGACAAATAACTTTTATCCTTGGAATAAAATTGTCGTCTGACAGTTTTTGTATGGAAAAACTGTCAAAAATTCAAAATTTATTCGCAGGGTAGGACTTTTACTCAGTATAAAAGTTTAGTAAAATTCTCGATTAGGAGAGCAACATTCTCTTGTCCAATATATAAACCGTTACTTACCGCGCACTTCATGTTTGTCTATTTTCAGGTTTCACTGAAATGTAAACTGAATTATATTGAATTAGCATTGCCCTTTTATACGGAATGGTGCTGGTCACGCATCAGCGGCGGTACGAACATCCTTTGACGGGAAACTTTGCATCACACATCATTAGTTATGAGCTGCCTTTTCGACAGTCCGTTTTTACTTTGAAAAAGTAAAAACTGTATTGCGGTTTCTGAGGATACCCTCACACCTGAAAAATGCTTTCTGCCTTGGGGAAATCATGAAATATTATGAATGTCAAAATGTTCAAATCGTGCTCCTACTGAAGTCAAAGTCAAAGTCAAATAATTTATTTCAAATAGGCACATTTAAGACACTTTTGAACGTCAAAAACAAAGAAATAGAACTGATTCTAGTTGCCCCTTCCAAAAGGTAGTTTTTGTATGGAGAAGAATGGGCAAGAAACTCAACCGTTACTTTTTTAATTTTAAAAATGTTTAACAATATTTTGTATGCTTCAATTATATAATTACATGTGAAGCCGATGCAACTAGAATACGATTACTGTACCACTACGCAGAAGGCTTACTAAACTTAAAACATCGTAAAACACGCTACGCAGCACCACTGCTACGTTGCAAGCTACGCGCTACGGTATTAGTTACGGCACTCTACGCACTACGTGCTACGCGCTACGATGAACTACGAGCTACGGCACCAGCTACGCCACGCTACGCGCTACGTGGGACGCGCTACGATACACTACGGGTTACGGTACTATTTTGGATTTTTCCATTATCAAACGTTTCAAATCAAACGTCAAATTTTCGTTTTATAAATGGTTATGGCAATAGTCGCCAAATAAATGTTTTCATTCATCATTTCATTCATTTATGCATTCATTTATGCATTCATTAATTCTAGAATTAATATTCAATTCAGAAAATGGAAATGAAAACAAAAAAGTGAATGTTAAAAGTCTCACGTAAAGGCATATTGAAACTAACAGGGCATCCAAACTCCGAGCTGCTAGTAAGAATCGATGAAAAATCCAATGACACTGTCGCGCGAGGAGTACTAGTCCAAAGAGGCTTCAGATTAGTTCTCAAATAAAAGCTTCATAAACACACAAACATGGCGGGGCCGGGGAAATAAGTAGAAGAGATTTCTTTCCCTTCTCTCCTATTTATAACAGAACATTTTCACGGCGCGGTACAAATAGTAAGTTAGTTCATTTGATTTCAATATCCTGTCACCATTCAAAACAAAACAATTAGAATGCTAACGAAGCGCACATTACATGTTAATCCGTTAGTTTTTGCTGTCTGTAGGTAATCGCAGGAACTAATACATTATCATAGAATTGCACTATTAAGTACATTAATCACTACAGGCTTGACTGCATAATTAAGTTTTGATATGTTTATATCCTTCATAGAAGAATTTCTGGGTAAAAATTAATATAGTATCTGATTTAGTATTAAGGCTCATGCAGACTAGCGCGACGCGACTGTAACAAAACAATTTCTGATAAAACTTCACGCTAGAACAATTACCGGTGTCGCGTTTCACGACAAGTTGCGGTAGTCTCGACGAGCCTTTACAGGCACATAAGACATTTTAGCTTTTTGAAACCACGTTCTTTACCTACCTACTAGCTTTTTGAAACTACCTTGTTGGTCTAGTGGTCGCAAGCGCTACTCCTAAGCAAGAAGTCCTGGGTTCAATTCCCAGGTCGGGAAAGGTGTAAGTTGTTCAGTCATGTCTGAGTAGCAGCCCAGAGTCTGGCTTCGTGCCCGGTTGATGGCAATAGGCTCGCCCCCCATGGGACTTAAACATAACTGGCGAACTGTGGATGTACTATAGGTATACTTCTGCCTAACCCTTCGGGGATTACAGGTGTGATGTTTATGTTCTTTAACGCGTCTTGCGATAGGAGTGCACTGGCAGACATCGTCACGCGAAAAAGCGTTAATTACTTGCGACTGTACTGTCTCCTTCTAATTCAAAGAGAAATAAAGAGTTCTCTCTCTTTCTTTCTCTTTAAATTAGAAGGAGACAGTCGCAAGTATGAACGCTTGTGGTTGTTTGTGTAATTTGGTCAAAATGTAAATCCAAGATGGCGGCTGCGAAAATTTGTTTTTGTTTTAAATCATACGTGAGAAGGAACTTCGTGAATCGTTCCTGATGGAGGTCCTCTGACCGCACACGGTTTTATTTCAGCTACTGCGAAGCCTTGGAAATGAAAAATCTGAACACCGTGAACACAGCGATATCATCGCGGCGAGAATTTGATGGCACGGCGAGCTATCGTTGCCATTCTCTCGCCAGTTGAGATGGAACCTAAGGCCGAGTCCTATTGAAAAGCAATAATCGAATGCGAAATACGAGATCGGTCGCGTGCATATATCACTTTTTGTTCGGAAAGCCGGAAAGCGCCCTGTGTTGGCGCGGCCACGCGTTCCGCCGCAACATAACTGCCAACTCGATATGCGCCCAATAGAAGGTATTTTTTATATTCAGAGTGCGAAATATGGAATTATTAGTGCCAACTGACCTCGCTTGTTGTGGCTGAGTTAGAAGTGGTTAAAATTGCATCATGGAGTATATATTTTCACAACCTTCGTGTTACAAGCAGCCTCATATATCAACATAATCCGGCGCAGTAGTAGTAATAGGGCGCAGCTAGTAACTAATAAAATTAAAAATAAAAAAAATCCCGACTTTTTCTTTCTACTTCTGCATTTTCTAGAGACGTAACGTCGTCATTCGTTTAGCCAGGTCATGCAGGTACAACCCGTGCGCATTAACATGGCACCTGGCTCGGAACTTAATACTCACCCCGGTACCCGCGCCGCGCCCCGCCGTCGCCGTGCGGGGAAGCGGGGGAGTTACAAACGTCATTGAGCCAGGTGCCATGTTAATGCGCACGGGTTGTACTTCACGGGACTCACAATAAAACAAAATCCATTCGAAATTAAGAAAACATTATTTTATTAATTATATACCAGCGTAAATAACAACTTAATACAATCAAAAGATTAACAAAATGACCAGCACCTGGCGTAAACTACACTAACAGGGACAACTACGTAACTAACGGCGCCACTGCGGCACGTGTCACGACTGACCAATGGAATGCACATGCAAAATTGAATGGAGACAAATAAGCCTAGGAGACAATGCTTTAAAAATATACTTATTTTTCATTCACGAATGTCATGCTTATTCTTTTTCAACTCTTGATTAAACAAGGTATTCTATATTTTGCATAATGTACTGTGGAGCATGTAGGCTTATCAGTCTTGAAACAATGTATTGCTACCTTAGCATCGCGTTGAGTGCTGTATTTCTTGTCTTTATCCTAGGAAACAGCTTGGTAAGCTTCATAAAGTAGGTGAAACTCAGGATTAGCACTGTAAAGAAGAAAATTGGCATTATAAACATTTTACAAAGAAGAAAAACGCGTTCGGTCGGCACCCCCGTCAGGAACGAAGATGTACACAGCAATTATACTTAGATACATTGAATAGAGCCGTTTGATCTTATTATTTTGCACACTATACTACTCTTACAGAAGATTCAAATTCAAATGCCTAGATATAGGCCGGGTGAAATGTTCTGCTGAAAGAAGGGATTGTGTTTTACTTTCGTCGTGTTTGATGAGAGGGATAGGCAAGGAGTCGCGGGTGAATCTTGTTTTTTTTCTGGCTTACTAGGCGCTCTTATGTCATAGGAATTTTCTACCAGTCAACCTTTGGGCGATGCAGAGTCAAACAGTGGTAGGTGCACGAAGTTGTGCGGTTCTTTTGTATTCCAGTCACACATCGTGCATTGGCATGTTCAGACAAGGTGGCACTAAATACACGTGTGTGGCACGGTGTGGGCTGCTGTGGAGCAGCGCCTTTACACATACAGCGCAAATTTTACGGGACACGCACTTAGGATATACGATAGTTTGACATGCTCAAAGATTATTTAAAGATTTACCTTCCAATTGTCATTGTCATAATCCCACTTGGAAGTCAGTCCATCTACGGGGTTGACGCGAAGTTCTATCATTCTCCGTAGTTGTGCCTTCTGCGAAGCGAGCGATAGACTCGCTGGGAGGGGTTCGAACACTGAAACAAACAAGATAGTCACAGGCGCCTTGCGTTTGGTCTATTTCAGTTACTTCCACAGCATTATGTCGTATGGCATTTTACTGTGGGGTCGGGCTACTGACATTGAATCCATCTTTATTTTGCAAAAGAGAGCTGTCAGAGCCATTTATAATCTATGTCGCCGCGAATCTCTCAGGGAACTATTTAAAAAGATTAATATTATGACCGTACCTTGCCAATTCATGTTATGAGAATATTAAGTAAGTAAGAAAAAATCTAAATATTTTTTAATAAAATAAGTGATAGACACATTTTTAATACTAGAAATAAAGATAAAATATATCATCCATATTTCAGATTAGCTAAAGTAAAAACATCTTTTATGGGGTACTGCGTTAAATACTATAACAAAATACCTTGTGATATATGTATTGCAATTAAATGAAATAAAATTTAAAACTCATATTATTAAAAGTACACTTTGTAAACAAGCATATTACTAATTAGAGGATTATGTCCAAGATAAAAATGCTTGGAAACATACTGGTCTTGCTTGAGTTTAGAGTTGAAGTTGAATTTAAAGTCTGGACAAAATCAAACTGGTTGCTAATTTAGTTGTATAATTTATTATTTGTATGTCATAGATTTTTACACTCTGAGATGATTACTTAAACTCACACACCTCGCCTTTCTTTTCAAAAGGCAGAAACTACTGTTCGCCACCTGCTACGATTGATAGGTCTGTGGCGGTATCTACATCGCCACATGTGAACTACGCATCGAAGACCTGACGTCACATAAATCCTGCATCGCGCAATTAGATTTTACCGTGCAGTGAACATATATACAAAAACCCAATATCAATCATTGGGCAGTTGCCCGCCAGACACAACACCCGTCTGGTAGGAGGATCCTCCCTTTTCTATGGGGGATGAGTGAACTTTACACCCTGTTCCTCATGCCCCTAAATTGGTGACCCCGAATATGAACGTTAACGCAGCCTTCGTGCAACTACTCCAGCGTGACGTCATCATCATCACTCCCGCAAGCTTTCAGTGAGGCGAGTCACACAGCCAAGCCAACACCCGAGGCGTCAACGGGTATCCTGACCACCAGCATGCAGCGAACGCGCATTCCTGGTCATCACCCTCAGCCTCATCACCCCGACCCACTGGGGAATCACATCAATCACCTCAACCTCATCACCCTGTTCCTCATACCCCTAAAGGTCCTACTCTGCCTCCATGTTTATACATCTGGTCATACATAGGCGCCGGAGTAGACTACGTAACTGCCTTTTTCGAAGGACATTATCCTATAATCCTTCAAATCAAGAGTGAATTGACATTTTCGGGATACGCTCGTTCCATCGTACATCTCATCCATCGCTTTCCAGCAGGCGAAATCGAGGTCAAGAGCAGGCCCGTCAGGCAATAAAAAACAAACCATAGATAAGGTCAGGATGTCCAACGACATAACATACATACCATAATGATGCAAGAATATAAAGATCCAAAAGCTGAAGGAGCAGAGGAACAGCCCGGCCCCGACGATCGCCTTCCACTGCCCCGTGGGGCATTGGAACTCAGAGAAGGTCTGACAGAAGGAGGCTCGGTACAGGGCCTTCTTCTCCTCGCAACAAAGCATTCGCCAGTCGCCTTTTTCTTTCTCGCGAAGTGCCTGGAATTTTATAAATAAATGTATAGTGGTCTTAAAAAGCTGGTATACCGCGAAATTTATCTACTTTTTGTAGTCTTCCGAGAGCCTGGTTAAGTCTGATCCCCTGCAGTTACATACTATAAAATATTATGTCCGCTGTTGTGATAACCAGTTATTTGTAAGTCCCATAAAAAGGGTTATTTACTTACATTTGAATATTCGCATATTATTTTGCTTCTGCCGAATCCCATTGACTAAAACAGCGCATACCGCTACAATACAGGATACTGCGCTTCTCTACTGAGAATGTTTGATGGGAAACCCACTAACAATTGCTCTTGGGTCCACCTAAACAATGAGCCATTAGGCAAGAAACGTGCATCTTACTTTTATTTTAGAAATATGATTACATTATGCTAATGCGATATGCGATCAATCAACATATCAAAGGGTATCCTGTACAAATCGAAGCATGCATTTAATATTATCCTTTAAATTAACTTAATCATTATCAGTATTCAGCCTATAAGACATCCATCGCAGATGGGCTTCCTCCAAACGTCGCCACAACAACCGCTGTTATGCCTCACGCTCCCAGCAGATTCCCGTAGTAGCTTCACCTTGAGGGAGGCCTATGGCCACGGCACACGGCCGCCTTTCCAGAACTTCTGAGCACCATCGGCCATCCATTCTCCGAGAAATGCGCTCCGCCCACTACCTCAGACTTTTTTAACTTAACTCATCATCAGCCTACAGCAGTCCACTACACTTCTACAATCGCACTTGTAATGTTGAATTCAGTGCATGTGTACTTGATAATGTGTAAGTCGTGTAATTGAGAGTGTGTTGCAGGACTTGCAGGATAATTTGTGTACTTTACAATTTAACATTTTTTAGAAGATAATTTTATTGTAATTTATGTCTCGCTGGTATCGTGTAGTTAATAAATTTAAATGACCTTAGGCAAAATGTTAATACATTACACAAATATCTCTGGTGTTTTCCTTGAACCTGACGGCGGGGAACGGGAAGTGGGCGTCATCCTTATAGTTGGCACTGCCGTTGTGTCCGAACCCGACCCAGTCGCGACACCCAATCCTACATCTACCGTGAATTCCCCTTCTTATTATTAATAACGACGAATAAGATTTTCCTTTTAACGTTAGCAACGACATTTTCGTTCAAACGATAGACAAAACGATATGACAGTTCTTGATTTTTGAAATTGAAACGGTTATAAGGCTGTTAAAGGTTTGGTTCGAAAGGAGGTTGGAATTTTGAATCAGTATCATTCATTTAATTTGAAAAATACACTTGCATGAGTCTTTAAAAATTCAGTCCCTGTTTTAATTTCAATATATGAAAGACGACTTAAGTTTTGAAAATTCAGTTAAATTATTGTAGGTTTAAAATATTTAAATGTTTTGTAATTTACAATTAAGAATCTATCAATTTTGAAGCTCTGATAGCAGTTTATAAAGATCCTCATAATCCAACATCTCCAAAAGCCTGTCAGTGTTATTACTACTTGAATTTTCTTGCTCTAATGGCTCGGCTGGGATGCTTAATGTTTCAAACTCTTCGTCTGTCTCGTCACCATCATCTGTTTTATAATCTTTCATTTCATTATTCTTATAAACCGTGTGTACGACTTCTTCACGATGTTCATTTTCGTGATTGTCATTGCTATAAATCTTCACGTTATCAGCGTTTGAACTTTTATCAGCTATTTTGACAGATTCGTTGTCACTACTGCTTTGCTTATTAATTTCATATTCATTGGTACCATCTTCTACGTCCCCTTCATCTTCGCCACTATCGTCTTTTATAACATTCCCATTATTTGCACCAGTTTCATCTACGTTTGCATTAAGATTTTGATTTTCAACCATATTACTTGATTTATTTCCTTTCTCTTTTGACACGTCAGTCAAATTAGGATTAGGTTTAAGGTTCTTTGTCTTTATTCGCTGGAGGTCTACAGATAAGCTTTCTTTAGATTCCAAGATATAGTTTATGTTAAAGTTAACTAAAAGACCATCGATAGCTTCATCAAATTCTTTTTCTTGGCCAGAACTTGCATCTATAATTCCATCTTGCCTTTGCTTGAAAGATGGCGTAAACTGTTCATAAGAAGTAGTCTCAACAGGACTTCCATCGAAGTTATCATGCAGTGTATTAATTTTTGCTTTGTTACTTTCAAGAATAGTATATCGTGATCTTATAGTAGTTTTATCGTTCCAATTTACTGCAGACTGACTTTGTGATTTCTTTTTTGTTTCGCTTGATGATAGTTTATCGACTTTTGTGATTTCCTTTTCAAGTTTATTTCTTATTGTTTGTTTGGGTTTTACCTTCTCCACTTCTTTTGCATCTTGAGTTTTAACTACTTCTTTTTGAGTTACTTCTTCTTTTTCTTGTCGTTTTTCTTCTTGTTGGTCTTCTTGTTCTTGTAATTCTTCTTCTTGTTCTGGTCGTTCTTCTTCTTGTTCTTGTCGTTCTTCTTGTTCTGGCCTTTTTTCTTCTCGTTCTTGTCGTTCTTCTTCTTGTAGGCGTTCTTCGTTTTCTTGTTCTTGTAGTTCTTCTCCTTGTAGTCGTTCTTTTTCTTCTAAACGTTCTTCTTCGTCTTGTCGTTCTTCTTCTTCTTGTAGATTTCCTTCATCTTGACGCTCTTCTTCTGGGTTTTGATTTTGTTCTATCAGCTTTTGTTGTTGTTCTCTCTGTTCTCTTGGTTGTTCCTTCTTGTTAAAAACTGTATTAAGGAATTGTCTAAAATCATGTTTTTTATCATTTTCTCTTAGATGATCAGACGCAGGATTAGGTGTAAACCTAAATGGTTTTTTTCCGCGAACAATTGGAGTGATTTTAAGACGTTTTGCTGTAGTCAGACCAGGAAACGTAGGATCGTAATTGGGCGGTCGGGCTGTGGTCGGTTGTCTTCCTGTAACCATTTCCTGTAAACGAAAATAAGTAATTAACGACACTATACTGTAAGAACAATAATATCATTCAAAGTTGCCCCGTAAGTACTATTTTATTACAGTATTGCTGTAGTACGGCGTTGTGCCTGTTCTAAACCGAAATTTTTTTTTTTGCCTAAAAACTATAAGAGAGTAGAAAAGCTGGTTTTCTGACAATATTTCCTTCACTGTTATGGCGGTTTTGAAATTAACTAGGTAAAAAGATAAGATCAAAATATCCTAAAACAAACAAACACATAACACTCAAATAAACAATCACGAGGTCGCATCATGTGACGATAAAGGTGGAATCGTGGAACACACATTTTTCAGTCAAGAATAGTCAGTGACTTGACGTCGACGTGGCTAATGTGTGTGCATGAACCTTTAAAATGAACTGTAAAAATCACAGAGCCCGAAGACCCTTCGGCGGTCGCTGCTAAAGGCGGCATTGTGAACACTTTCCATGCAAACCAAGCGTTTACTCGCACTACAACCCAAATGACGTATAGAAATGTAGACTTTGAATGGCGGACCGTGACAAAAGTTGTGCGTACGGCGTTACTTTCAATAGTAACGCCGTCTACAACGTGCCGCTACCATGACGACATTAATTTAACACACGTATCCGATTTCGCGTATTCGTTTTAGGAAAATATTTTAATTTCATTAAATGTTATTATTTATTGATTTATTTACAATTTTCTAAATTACCATCCTGCAGCAACCTGTACTTAAAGAAATGTAGCGAAGAGTTCACGTTGCCGGGGTCACGGATCATATGTAGGCGAATAAAAGGAAAGCCGCGCAACTTCCTAGAAATTATGCCGACAAAGGATCTTGACCGATGGAACGTAAGCCAGCTGGTAGGTACCTACATGAATGAATCTTTTACAAAGAGTGATCTCAATTTTGGTTATGTTTTTATTAAGTATTTAGTTTGTTTGAAAATTATTTTTTTTCAATTTACGAATTATTTTATTTTATTATAATTTTTATGGTAACTGGCCACTAGCCCTACCCGTGTGTTAAATTAATGTCGCCATTGTAGCGGCACGTTGTATAGCGCGCGTCGCGGTGATTCCGGGCTCTGTGGCAAAAATTATAGAATGAACATTTTAACGTCACCATTTCCATGATTTTCTCGATCCAATCAGTGTAGTAGCCAAGTTTGGTGAAGACGGTAGGGGCATCAGGAGTACCACACTGTGGTGAGCCAAAACTTATCACTCCCACGAGAAGGCCGCTTGAAACCCCTGGTCCACCAGCGTCATGCTACCAAACAAAACATTAAGGAGTTTGAAGCCAGTCTTTGCTGTGGGATACAGTAAATTAAAGAAAACCAGGCTAGATGACAACTCAGTCCGTATATTGCTTCTTGGCTAGCTACACCCAAAAAATGGACTGACACCTCAATCTTACTCCTGGATATCTCAATTAAGGTTGGGAATTTATGATTGATAATACTCGTAATCGCGTGAAACTCGATTTACTGTTTTGAAATAAATTATTGAATTACCGCAATTGACATTTTTTTGTAAGATGATAAGTACGACATTTATTTTGCTTTATTCAAATTAGAGTAATCTATCTTCTCTAAAATTTAAAAATGAATTGTTGTTCGTTAGTCTCGCTAAAACTCGAGAATGGCTGGACCGATTTGGATAATTCTTTTTTTGTTATGTTCGTTATTCTGAGGACAAGGTTTGTACGTAAAGTAGGTGTAGGTAGGTTAGGTAGGTTGGTAGGATAGGTAGATATATGAGTAGGTAGGTAGGTAGGGTAGGTAGCGGTACTTAGTGCTATCCTTGCGAAGCCGGGGCGAGCAGCTAGTTATCAATATAAAAAACATCACACCTGGAATCCCGCAGGAGTCATTACGTACACACTCAAGATGAAGAAGAAGTTAGGAAGAAAAAGTAAATAATTGAAAATGAAAGACATTGTGTCGTCTACATACGTTACAAGCGCCACCTCCCTTCGAGAAGAAACCAGCACAAAAGTTTCTGTCGGTCACGAATTCCCTGAAAATGTAACGAAGTTTAACGACCTTATTATTTTATATCACGTTTAGAATATGTATGTGGATGGTTACAAGAGTAGAGGAGTATGGCCAAAGAATCGATGGATGGATAGTGTGAAAGAGCTGACGGCTATATAGATGTACGGAAGGAGAAGAGATGCTGCACCGCACCCGAATGAATTCGGATAAGGACAGGACTGTGGACGAAATTATGTTCGACTAGATATTCGCTGTGAGATATAATTGAATGAAACAGTAAAGGTTAAACTTACTTGGAATATATTTCTTGACACTCATCAAGTGGGTAGAAATCTAACGTAGAATATGACAGTTCATTCTTCCAGCTTATTTCATCTTTGTTGCCGAGCTGAAACCATTTTACTATTTAGAAAATTATGTAGGCATGGACAATTACGTATTTATTAGTAAATGGACTATCAAAAAAAATTGGCTGTAAAATCAAAACACAGCTGTGATTCTATTCCAGTCACACGGCAAATTATTGAGTTTGTTGAAGAAAAATAACTTACTGTTTTAGCGCCCCAACCAACAACAACAATGCCATCGGTATTTGATGGTAATGGCCATGGGTGTCTATCAAAGTTTATCTTCCTTAGATTTTTTTTTTTTCTGAAATTCAGCTTCCTTGTCAGCCTCATGAGCGCCAGATTGTGTCCCAAGTTCTTGGGGTTGTAGCCTGGGTGATATTCAATCTCTAAGATGGGGATATTCTCTCCTCCACGTTCGTTGTAGGTGCTGCCAACTTGCACGGAGAGGAACGCAGGGTTCTCGCGGAAGAAGCGGTTGTTCCAGGCTCTGATGAAGTAAATAATGTTGTAGTTAATTTAGCCAGCGATGTGAGAGCCAGATGTACCGAAAACAGACCGAAACGAATAACCCAATAATGAAAGATTGAGTCTTACATTTGCACACACGACGCTGAAGTGATGACCAGATCAGATTTGATGATGGAGCCACCACATTGGAACTTCTTGAAGAACTGGACGCTCACCATAAAAGGAAAGCGGTCGATATTTGACGATGTACCCGCGTAGATGCGACGGCCGCTGGGTTCTGAAAGGATTATAGTAAAAGAACCTATATTGTGTTGCTCAAAATGTATCTAAGGTTCACTAAATACATACATAGTATGTACTACATATATAGGAACTATTAATCAAATGACACTGACTACTTACGCCAAAACCCATTACTGCTCAATACATCGTCATCAGAATCATTCCCTTTTACAAACTCTTTTGATATATATGTTATATTTCTAAATTCATTTTCATTATTACTAAAGTGTCCTAAAATTGCTTTATTTAAGTCAAACCTCGTATTATTTTTAACACCATTTCTTTCATTTAAATTATCAAGTCTGTTAAGAAAATCTTCAATAAGAATTGTTACGTAAACAGAATCTGTTGCTTCATCGCTTTTATTATCTTCATTTAATACTTCATTTAATTGTGTAATAAAAACTTGAGTGCCGTTATCGATGTTATCAACGTGAGTTAGTTTTGTTATTTTTTTCAGATTGTCGTGATCTCGCAAAGTTATGGAAACAAAGAAGTTATGAATTGTTGAATATTGTTTTAACTTCAGCTTTTGTTGCAAAACCTTTAGTTTTAGAGTGGAGAATAAATTGTTCACAGTGTTTCGTATTGCCCTCTCAGTAACAAGGATGCCGTAACTATCTTCGGCTGGTAATTCAGGAGCACATTGAACAACAACGAGGAAGTTCAAAACTGTGAAGCACAAGATAATAATCGTCGTGGAAAACATATGAAGAAAGATATTTTCTACGATATGCAATATAATCGAAGACAAATGTAACTTTTATGGAAAATTTCACTCGTGTAACCAAATGTTTGTGTTATTAAACTAGTTGCTCAATGTACAAAGGTGTTTTTTATATCGTGCTTGTTTTATTTCCTTTTTTCTTGTGAAATTTGTATTATTATCAGGGTCATAAAATTCTGAATTTATGTTGAAAGTGTTGAAACAGCCAAATTGAATCGAAAACGAGTTTTTAATAAAATAACTAAGATCATTGATGGTGTCCTTCAATTATAAAAATACTAACTGTTGCCCGCGGCTTCGTCTGCGATCCAGGATGAAAAACCTATGTCGTTTTCCAGGTCATGGTCTACCCATGTGCCAAATTTCATCCAAAGCCGTTTAGCCATTTTAGCGTAAAAGCGTAATAAATAACAAACTCGCTTTCGCATTTATTAGGACTATCTACTCTCTCCATCGTTACGCTCGATCCTTAGGAATTTTAGGTTAGGTCTGCGGCTTGCAATGGCTGGCCACGTCTGACCACGTGTTCCATCGACTACTTTCGATTGTCCAACATCTAACGTCGGACATTCAGACTCAATATTTTTATGTATGTCTAACGTCTGGTCTGAAGGACGCTTGTGGAATCTTCTTTCTTCAAAAAGGAGAAGTTTCTGTTCTTTATATCTATTTGAATCATTTACATTGAATCAAACCAAATCAGAGGCATTTTTTAATTATTACTCTTTTTACATAGACAATCTTACATTAGCTTATATAAGAAGTCAGTAAAATCTAATAAAGCTAAAATTCATAGGATCTTAATTTTTTTTAAGACAAATTTCCAAAACTATTAAATAAAAAAACATGTTAATTCAAACTTTTTATTGTATATACCTAAGGCAATCCATACTGGTAATTGTTTAAGTTATTTTCGTTTTATAAAATGAAGTTAACATCAATAATTATGTTTCTGGTTCAAGTGGTGGTAGCTAAACATCATCATAGGACTCTTCTTGAGACCATATTATGATCCAAAAACATGTTTTTTCTTCAAAGTAAACGAAGTTATCCATCGTTGAACAAAATGCTGTTTTACATTTCGGTGGTTGCTGCGTTTCCTTGACAAATCGAGAATCAAATTATTGTTAACCATGCTCCATGACTACTCGGCCAATAATGTGATGAAAAATTTGATGTTTTTGAAGAAATAACAAATATATACGAGGTCGATAAAGATAAAAAATAAATAAAAGGGATTGTAATATCGTAAGATGAAATAAATGAAAATTGTGAAATACACTGTGCACGCAAAGTTACGAAACCGCAGCAAATTGAAAAACACCATGAAATTGTAGTGTAATAAATATTTTATGTTCTGAAAGATATGCAACTACTTGAAATATGGCTGGCTAAGTATTGTTGTTAAGCATAATCAGCATATAATGTCCCTATAGCTGAGACACAATCCGGTTTCCTCTCGATGTTTCCCTTCACCGTTTTGAGAGCAGTGGTGATGAAATAATTTACACAAAGTAAATCGCTTGTCTGGTTCGAACTTACCGTTGATGCCGTGCCTGCTATTGATGCATCAACAGCGGTCAATTTGCGGAGTTTGCAATTCTCACATAAGCTCCTGATTTTTTTTAAATTGCATTTTCGCTTATTGGCTTTGCTTGTTAATCATATTCTCGTGCAGTATCATAGACAGCAGCCTTTTGAAAACTACTCTCTTATTGCTTGCGTCTGCGTGATATGTCTATGCTTAAAAATGTACCTGCCTACAATGTGACCCTTTACTTACATCAAGTCTTGCAGATTGTGGACGCTACTGATAATACTATACAAATAGCTGAGTTATGGACTGTTACTATTAAGATTTCCATCGACACGCTAATAAGGAGAATGCAGAATAAAATATTAAACCGTCGGTAATATTGTTATTTAGTACTAATAATAAAAAGAGGAAAAAAAAAATTGTTTGTTTGTAACGAATAAGCTCCGAAACTACGGAACGGATTTTAACCATTTTTCACCAATAGAAAGCTAAATTATTAGTTACTCATTATTACCAACAAAAACGTCCGCGAGGGAATATTATCTAACTATCATAGTTAAGCCACAATAGCAGCTTTTGTGGGTAGACCATGACCTGGAATAGGACATAGGATACGTTTATCCCTATATTCCCACGGGATCGAGACCTACGCGGGTGAAGCCGCGGGGCACAGCTAGTGGGTTTATAACTTCTTAAATCGCATTAATGATGAAAATTATTTATTATCCTTTGAGCTGAGTTGAACATTGTAGTTCAGCATTGTTATTCTCTGTACTTCATCGCAAAATTGGAACGGTGTCGCGGTGAGTGATGGTTTATAACTTGAGTCAAGTCGAATCGATCTTCACAGAATGGTTATGAAAGGTTTAATAATAAAACATCTTTTAACGCAGAAGTGTAATAAATAGTGGACAACATAATTATTGATACAACAAAGACAAAATTACAAAAATAAACAAATAAAGGACTTATTTGATACTTTTACTAGAGGATTCTCCTTTAATTTCAGAGGACCTCGATTTATTTTTACTATTTTTATTGCTACTAATTTTTGCTCTTCCTGGTCTATTATTATTTAAATATTTTTGTTTGTCATACTTAACATACCTATCCGTTGTACCAAAATCAATAATGAAATTCTTCGTTGCAAGTGATCTGCCCTCGTCAAGAACAGAACTTGCATATTTAGAAAGCTGATCATGTTTCATATGCGCTTCCTTTGGTCGTTGCTTTCCTTTACCTCCTCTGAGTATAGTGTCCACATTATCACCGTATGAGTGACTGCCTGTCATGTAAATGGACGGTGCTATGAGAATTTTATCTGCATCAATTTTTTGTGGATTCTGTTGGTTTCTCGGATATATTTTTTTGATTTTCTCCGAGGCTTCACTTGATTCATCTGAAGTTTGTTGGTCTGACTCGCTCTCAGAATATGTTGAGAAATCTTGTTTGTTTTCAAATTTTTTCATATTAGGTACCTCGATACTTAACCCGCGTTCTTCTTCACTTGATTCTTCATAATTGTCAGTATAATCATTTTGCACTGCAGAACTATCTGTTTCATATTCAGAATCAATTGGTGGTTTTCTAAAGCTTAAAGATTCAACAGAAGTAAAGTATAATGGTGTGTGTTTAGAAGTTGTGTCTTTTGCATCAGGTTCAAATTTAATTTTAAATTCAAACATTCCCTTGGTTGATCTCGGGTGGTTCTCACTTTTGTTTTCTGTAGAAATTAAGTTCTTTTTTGATTTATGTTGCTCTTTGCTCTTGAAATATTTGCTGAACTCGTCGTTAAGATCTCCATAGATGACATCGTCTACCACAGACCCAGTCTTCTGTAACTCTGTTAGTGTATCTCTGAGTGCTCTTACCTCCTCTGCGTAGTCTTGGTCACGGTATAACTTATTGTTTCTTGCTGGCTTAGATTTACCTTTAGATTTTCTACGTGTGTTAATACTGTCGTAATTTGTTTCATTTATTTTACTAACTGCATTCTGGAACAATTTCGAAAACAGTTAGTATGATGAGGTTAAAATTAATTTGTAGATTTCAATAGTAATCAGCTCACAGAGAAGCGAGAGTAGCCTCTGTAACAATTATTTCCTTACCATGACGCTCTCGATCCATGGCACGTAATAGCCGAGCTTGGTGAAGACTGTTGGTGCACCCGCCGCGCCGCACTCCGGTGCACCGAAGCTGACCACTCCCATTAACACTGCGCCAACGATCCCTGGACCTCCGACGTCTCCCTGGAATCATACACATAAAAAATCTCCAACTGCAAATCTAACTTCGGATTTCGGAATCACAAAAAAATAAAAAAGATTTTCAGGCTTTATCCTCTACTTGTGCTGTGAGACGTGCCTTCTTGCCAAAGAGACAGCTAGGGCAACGGGATGTTGAATTTATTTTCGCCGTATTTTTTATTGCCTTGGTTTATAATTATAAGCTTGATTTTTTTAGAGCTCCAAGGGACTATTGGTATTAATTTCAACTTAATATTTATACAGATTTATTTTCTTTCTTTCTCTTCCTTCTGATACCTCCACTCGTTCCTGATAAAAAGTACCTTGACAGACGGACAACGAAGTTCGTTTTTAGGGTTCCGTACCCAAAGGTTAAACGGGACCCTATTACTACGACTACGCTGTCTGTCTGTCCGTCTGTCACCAGGCTGTATCTCATGAACCGCGATAGTTAGACAGTTGAAATTTTCACAGATGATGTATTTCTGTTACCGCTATAACATCAAATACAAAAAAAACAGAATAAAATAAATATTTAAGGGGGCTCGCATCGCATACAAAAAACGTGTTTTTTTTTGCCGTTTTTATAGATAATGGTACGGAACCCTTCGTGCGCGAGTCCGACTCGCACTTGGCCGGTTTTTTTTACCTTTTGAGGTACGGAACTCTAATTAACAAATTGAGTTATGTACCTATAGTAAATAAGTAAGACATAATAATTATCAACTACTAACGTTACATGCGCCTCCGTACGTTTTGTTAAGAGCAGCGCAAAAGTTTTCTTTGGTTATGAAGTCTCTGAAATGATAATTATTATGGGTGACATGGTGACATTTTAATGTAAAAAGTGTTTAAAAAAAAAAGAATGTGTAGTAAATCAAAATCGATTGCTAATTAATATAATATCTCTACCTAGATAATAAAAAACATTCTCCCGACGCGTCTTTCTGTCTGAACGCGATAAAGTCATAAACTACCGAACGGATTTTCAAAGGGTTTTCACCAATAATGGACCAAGTGATTCATGAAGAAGGTTTAGGTGTATAAGGCTGAAGAGTTTGTTTGAACGCGGAACTCTGGAACTACCAGTCGGGAAAATATTTTTGATTTTTATAGCCCAATTCTTGAGGAAGGTTGTATATAAAGGCTATCATTACACTACGACCCAAAGGAGCTAAAAAAAAAACAGAAAGAACGCTTAGCGCGAATGAAGTTATAGCGCTGGCGGACGATGCGGCGCGACGCCGCCGCGGTGGGTCTGGGGAACAGGAAATTTCATGCGGATGAAGTCGCAAGCAGAAGCTAGTAGGACATAACACTGTTGGTATCACGAGTAAAACCTGGGGGCTTACTGCGAGTTTCTTTTAACTATCTTCACTTTACACATCGACCGCGTTCGGCGCTCCGATTGGCCCTTCACTGATGAAGGGCCCTAAGGCACTCAGGCCACTGGACTAGACTGGTACAGAAACGTTTGCTACTAGCGAAGATATACCTATGCCTAGCAGCTATCTAATTGCGTAACACATTTTCTGTTTTATTTTGACAGTTCAATAACATTCATTGCGTTATACGTTGTTGAAAAGATTTTTTTTTTGAGCAATAGATTAGCATTGTTTCAAAACGATTCAGATTGTGATTGATCGTAACGATTACGAAATTGCAGGTGATACATAAAAAAAATATCTGCAGGTGATGATAATGAAACTGTAAAAATAGTAATTTTTATATTAATAAAACATACTTTGTGTACTTCTGCCTGCAATCTTCAGTGTTGTATACGTCAAGCATTCTAACTCTCAGCTTTGGCTGCTTTTGCAAATCCTGGTCCTTCTGGAAAAATGGAGCTAGAATGAAGGAACATTGGTCCTAGTGGTAGTAGTTATAATTTTTTATAATAATTCGGAAGAGGTTTAACTACATCTCGTGACAGGAAAAAAATTAACATCACAATCAACCTACCTTTGTAGCTCCCCAACCTAGTATATACATGCTTTTGGTTTCGTTTGGCAGCACCCCTGGGGTCTTATCCCATAAGATACGTCTGATTCTCTTCTGTTGCCTCGAAACACGTATCCTTTGCTCCAGTTTAAGTATTGCGAGGTTATTCAGTAGGTGCTTCGGCTCATACTCCGGGTGGAAGTACAAGTTTTGGAGTGGTATGGTCTCGCCATCGCGCGTTGTGTGGTCGCTGCCGAGTCGTACGTAGATCGACTTCAGATTCTTCTCGAAGAAATCGTTCTTGTAAGCTCTGAGGGAAAGCAAAAGTGTACGTCAGTTTGTTACAACTAACTATGAACCATATGACTTAATAACAATTTAAGCTTTTTATCCGACGCATTCATCCTATTCAGACAGGCCGAAATAATTAAGGTCATAGCACACATATCAACTCAGAAACGGATCGTAACCGTATCAATTCGAGCCGTTTAGTATTCTTTGTATGAAACTCCTTACTGAAAAGCACACTAATCGGAATCGTAACGTAAACGATTCGCCTCATGTGCTATGACCTTTATACGTAACTAATGCTTTATCTTAGCATATTTCCTGTCACTGTCGATTGTCGTACAACTGTCAAACTTCAAGTGCAGGATAGAGACGGGAACATTATATCTAAACATCTTAATTACATAAAACTAGTCAAGCCCACTAACATGCGCAAGCACGAAGCCGCGGTGATGACGAGGTCCCTGCTAATGATGCAGCCGGAACAAGTGAACTCGCCCATGATGTGGATGCTTACGATGAAAGGATATGAGTTCACTTGTGTCTTCGAGCCTCTGAAGATCCTTCTGGTGTAATTACTTTCGAGGTCGTATTTAAGGCTGGATGGGGTATCTGCGGAAACGAAGCTCTGTTTTTAGAAGGATTGACCGCATTATAGTTTTGATATTTGCTTGTTAGCCTGAGATATATGATATACTAACCCACAGTAAAGGTTAAGTTTTGCAACGAAGTTGCGTATCAAATTCAAAATATTTTATTTCACTTAAACCTTACATGGGCACATAAACGTCAGAAGCTAGGTGCACGGTTCGAATTGATCGTTTCCTGTGAAGAAGAGTATGGCAAGAAACTCCACGGTTAAAAATAATTGGCTTTTATAATATTTTAGAATTACAGTGTTAATAGGTATCGTACGTTATAGGTTACTCTGCACACTTGGCGAATGAGAGCTAGACCGAAAAATGAAACAGAAATGTTTAACTTACCCCACACTTTGAGATTTTTTTTAGATGGAACTGCAATTCTACCATATTTCGAGGACTTCTTGAAATCTTGTATAGTAAGATTATTAACTTTCGCCAAAAACTTAACTACAAAATCTGTAAATTCTATACTGTCATCAAAGGCTGGATCACTGTTAACATTGGTACTTTGATCTGTAACTTCTGTTTTATTTCTGGCACGTTTCTGTTGAGTTCCTTTTATTTTTCCGTATACATCAAAATTCTTCTTATTTAATATTTCTTTTACCATAGTGTCCAATTTTGTCGCGTCCTCTTCAATTTCATTAAATGAATAAATAAAGTAAGATTGGTTACTGACATCTTTGATTATTTTCTGAATATCACCGAAAGTATCGAATGTTTTATCTGCTATATTACTTAGATCATAATGCATAGTTAATAATAGCTTTGTGTTTGATTCATTTGTAAAATTTGTACCGAGACCAACAGATTCAAATAAATTATCGACAACAGAGTGAATGGATAAATAAACATTGCCGAAGAAATTGTCGTTTGGATCTGTGCTATGATGATGTTTAGCCATAGTTGTTGTAACTAGAA
Source organism: Lithophane socia (assembly GCA_947522985.1). Lineage (NCBI taxonomy): Eukaryota > Metazoa > Arthropoda > Insecta > Lepidoptera > Noctuidae > Lithophane > Lithophane socia. The sequence goes on along the minus strand of OX383273.1, from coordinate 740,982 downwards.
ACAACAGTGCTCTGGCCATCTTCATTTAGTTTTCTGAACTGTGCACAACAATACGTTTGAATTTAAATAAAATGTTAACTATTCGAGAAAATGTTACGAAATAAATTGCTTTTGTGTTTCGAAAGAAATAATCCGATTATAAAATTAACTGCCATAAAATATTGTAAGTTGGTATTAAAAAGAATATGAGTTTTTTTTGAATAACTGACGAATATTTTAGACGCTGTTGGGTCTAGAATCGTGTAATGAATTCATGGTAATCGTTTGCTCGTCAATGAGACAACTACAGGAAAACGGTGTTAGGAGAATCGAAACTTCTTGGGTCATTTTCACAAAAACTTCAATTGATGCCGATCAATCGATCGATCGATCTGTTTATTATAGGATCACAAAACTCAAAAAAATCTTGGACTAGAAAAGCTAGAAATCTCCAAAATCTTTTCCCATACATTTATAGAAAATGTACTAAAATTATGCGGATTTGTGCAATGTGTTGCAATGTGGAGCGAGCCGGCAAAATGTGAGCAAGCCTTTAACACGTTCCATGTGTCATGAATACTCATGAATCAAGAACATAATAGGGCCATACTCGACATCACCAAGGTGTGGCGCCAAAAATCTCAGTTCTCACCGGGGTGGGCGGGTCGCGCTGAGAACTGAGATTTTAGGTTTCTATATTCCATAAGTACACAAGAGAGACAAAATATATGAATGTGGATATATTAGAAAAAGAAATTGAATGCTGTTTAAAAATATTTATTTCTCATCACTGTTACCCATAAATATGCTAAGTATATGCAATGTAGTGCGTAATGGCAAAATGTTTACTGAGAACTAAATGCTGTTTAAGTAGCATAAACTACAACATATTTGCCACGTTTAAAAAAATATGTATATATTCAACATTAAAGAGGTGATGTGGGCAAATAATGCTCATGACGCACTTTGGTAAAGTTGCGCATTATAAACATCTAGATCATGCCGCACCCATAGCAAGGTTAGTATTATGTAGTGCCGCATGTAACGTGTCATTAAATTGATACATTTTGTAGGTAATTCAATCAGCAACTTTGATTTTAGCTAGATTCTGGTTTGTCCTATGGAGTAAGAGCAGCATGTTTCCAGGCATTCTTATCTTGAATAAATATAATCCCGTAATTTGTAATTTGCTCGTTTACAAAGTGCACTTTTAATATAAGTTTTTTAAATCTTTAAATATATGACAAGGTATTTTGTTGTAATCCCTTACAAGATGGTAAGTAGGTACTTTAGATAATATAAATAAAAAACGGCCTTTAGCTTTCTTTATTAGGGTGAATCCAGCGTCAAGTTGCACGACGCACTTTGGTGAGACCGAACCGTTGTTGATGAAAAATATATTTTTTATTTAAGTGATGTAACATTTGATTCATGATCATCGTAATAACATCATTCCCCTTCCCTCATCCTTCTCTTATCTTTCCTCCATACTTCTCTATTAGTCGTCTTCTCGATAGTCACCTCCTTTCTAGCCATTTACTTACACACAGTCCATCCATCGTTTCTATGGTCTTCCCCTACTTTTGTAGCCATAATTTTTCACATTCATACATAATACTTTCCTCACGACATTTTCCCCATTCCTCCACATTACATGCTCGTACTCGTACCATGATAACCGATTTTTGCACAACTGTTCAGTGACTGGTGCCACTTTCAGTTGTAATAGTATTTTACTTCTGTATCGTTCCTTACAGTTGTGCCTAACGTAGTACTGGCAGTCTTGGGACTCACAGGCTTACTCGTCGTGGTCCAGGCAAGATCAAGGCTGGGGCCAGGGGTCAACAAATCAGTAATGTTATGGTCAGTAGTGTTCGGCGTCGTCCTGGAAGGCGGCAGAGTGCGCACAGTCGAAGTGCCCGTAGCAAAAGTGAAATTTGTCGGTATCGGCTTCAATGTAGTAGGACGAGTCGCATATCTCTTCGATGTCGGAGGCTGAGTTACTGCAGTATGGACTCCGGGTATCGCAAAAATACTTAAGTTCACCAACGGGTGTCGCGTAGCATACAAATCTCGAGTGGTCTTAAACATGTCACTAACATCTTCTTCTGTAAATCCATAGTCTCCATAGAGAATGCTCCGCAGTAATTGCATTGGTAACAACATAGAATGTCTTGTGGTGGGTGTATAAGGAAATAGTTGTTGAAACTCAGTTCTGGGTGTCGTTCGCCTTCTTACTCCAGGCTCATACTGTAAAAGATCGGAAAAGAAGGCGAATTTAGATGCGATGTGAAGGTTTTTAATTCAACATTATTTATCAAAATGTTCCAACTTCCGACGTGTTAACAAGTGGTGCTCTTCAATCCGAACTGATTTTATTCAATTACCTCCTCGGATCTTTCCGTAAACCTTGTTAGTGGCTCTAACTCTTCTCTTATAGTTGTATACGAAAAGTAGGGGATTTCCCGCGGGGGCGGAGTGGGGTCGTAGAAGTAGTTTTTATCAGTGTTAAATTTGAGCGTCGTTTTCACCGAAAGCTGCGGTCCGCTCTGTAAAAGAGAGAATACAGGTCAAGGTACGGTCGTGGTGAAATAAAACCGATTTTGACGTACACATTCGGCCACAAATTGGGGCTGCCAGGAACCGCATCAAAAGAAGTAATCGGTTACAATGTTTATTTGAAAACTTTTCGGCCAAACTTTTCAGATAAACATAGTTTCATCATTGAATTATATACACGCATTCGCAGTGTACAGACGTGCTCGATAGCAATATTTAATAATTACCTACTTTAAAAATAGTGACCTCCTTTAGTGCATTACTGACGTAATGCAACTATAATTTTGCTAAGTGTGTACTTTCAGCGAATAATGGACGCGAAATAGTGAAATAGTAAAAATACAAAATGGATAACAGCCCCTTTAATCCAAGGGGGCCAATGCACCCCACCACCTCGCCGCCGAAGACGACGACGCAAAATCCAGCCCTTGAGTCGGACACGGTTGAAGTTATTTCAACGCCTTTTTTTTTTTTTTTTTTTTTGAGGGTGGGAAATCATCCAATGACTTCTCCCGCTCTGGGTGGAGCGGAAGGGCGTGTCAGACTTTTACTGACTAAAACCCACCCGTGTTCCTTCAGTTGCCTGTTGCCAAGGTCCCGGTATCCCTTTCGGACTAACCCGCAACCCTGGCAGGCATCGGTCCTAGCGGACCCCGCCAATTGTGCTGACATCTCTTTGAGGCGCGCGTGGAACACGACGCGCCATCGACCCGGGCCTGGTCCTGATCGGACGGCGAGCTACCCATTGCTCGCCGTCCGCAAGCCCGCGCCTATGGTGGCCGGGAATCCGCCTGGGATTCCCGACGCCCAGGGCGTCTCCAGCGGCGGCGGCGGTTAGGGGCGTGAGGGCGCAAACTTTGCCTCTCCCTCACGCGTTCCGCCTCCTCCTTCGCGAGCATTACTGCTTCGCAGAAGGAGGTGACTGCTTCCCATGCCCTCTCGCTCCGTACCATGGCCTGGACCAGAGCCGGACGCGAGAGGTCACCGCCGCCAATCGCCTCCAAGAGGACACGGCGGGGCTCCTCCCAAGCGGGGCAGACCTCCACCGTATGCTCCACCGTGTCCTCCGGGCGATCCACACAGTGGTGACACCCGGGCGTTTCCTCCCGCCTTATACGAAACAGGAACCTCCCGAAGCAACCGTGTCCGGTGAGGACCTGCGTCAGGCGGAAGGTGAGGACGCCGTGGCGCCTCTCTAGCCACTCCTCAAAGAGGGGACTTATCGCCGCAATTGTGGCGTGCCCAGCACTGGGTTGCGACAATCGCACTCTCAAGTTATTTCAACGCCTGAGATTCAGAAATGGATGTCAGGCATCGAACAGAACCTGAATGAAGTTTGCGCTATTGCCGCGGAAGGCAAACTCAACTCGGAGCAGAAAATGAAAATTTCTACCCTATGCCGTAAAGTAGGATCTGGCACCTCACAAATGGCAGTCCTATACCAGTCTCTTAAGCAAAAAGCCATTCAGGCTTATAACGCGGTTGATGCCCTTCAAGAAAAACGCGACCTGATGGAACAGATTTCGGAACTCAAGCAGACGTTTAAGGATTCTGGTTCTGCTAGAAATGGTTCGTTTGCCGATATGGTGAAGAAGGGAGCAAATGATTTCGTTCCACCCAATAATCTAAGCTCTATTGCCATTTATCCCAGTGACAAATTAAAAACAAGTGTCCAAACAAAAGAACTCGTGCAAACAATCATACGGCCCGAGCAAATGAAGCTCCACGTTCGAGGTGTCCGGAATACAAAAAATGGAGGCGTAATTATCAGTACCGAGACGAAAGATGACACTGATAAAGTGAAGCAAGCAGTCCACCTCTCTCTATCTGGACTTACCACCGCCGAGCCCAACAAGCGCAAACCGAGGATCGTGATTTTAGGAGTGCCGACTTCCTTAGCTGAAAATGAGGTGTTCAGATGCATTTTCGAACAAAACGTAGCCGACAAGTTACCAGAGATGTCCTTGGAATCCTTCATGACCTACATAAAATTAAGCCACAAATCGGGGAAGAGAGATGCTACGACCTGTAATTACGTTGTTGAAGATTCAGCCGATATACGGAAAGCCCTAATCCCTCAAGCAAGGCTTTTTATAAATTGGACGTCCTGTCCTGACGACTTTACATTGGTAACAAGGTGTTATAAATGCCAACAATATGGCCATGCAGCAAAAACTTGCCGAGAGATTGTATCTACGTGTGCTCACTGCGGTGACGCAGGTCATTCGTTGTCCGAATGCGCGAAGAAAGCCGACAATCCGAAATGTGCAACTTGCTCACGCTTTAAAAAGCCTAGTGATCACAAAACAGGAGACGCTGAATGCCCTGCTAGGAAAATAGCAGAATATAGATACATTAACTCCATCGATTATGAGGGCACCTAGTGCGTCATATCCAAGGCCTGACTTCCGTAACTTTTGTTCAAAATCAAAATATTTTATTTCACATAAACCTACATGGGCACTTATGAAACGTCAGAAGCTAGGTGCACGGTTCCAATTGGTCGTTTCCTATGGAGAAGAGCCGGCAAGAAACTCCATGGTTACTCTTTTAAAAATAATTGGCTTTTACAATACTTTCAAATTACAGTGTTGGTAGGCATGGGAGGACAATGTAGGCCTTTCAACAAGTAAGTACCAGGTACTTAACAAAAATAGAAGATGTTCAATAAATCTACAGTCCAATAAGCCTACAACGTTCTCACATTCACAAATAGAAAATAATCTATCTAAACGTAATAATGTTGCTGACTCAATATCCCTGGCGACTGCGCTGTCCTACTTACTTGTGATTTGTCGCTGTCTAAGCATATTAACCGACCTCTTCATCATCTAATGTAGCCTTGAAGGTGATTTATGCAATATTTGTTTTAACCTAGTTAATAATACTGCAGACGCAATCGTAATCGTGTAACTAAGTGCAAACAACTATTTACCTTAATTATTAGTGTTTACTATCTCATTATTCTTAAAACTTATGTTATATATTGTTAAGAAATCAGTTGTCCTAATAGTAATCTTATGAACTCATGCCTCCTGTGATACAGGTTTATCCTAGTACAGGCATCATACTTTGTAATACCTACATTATTTCTAAGCTTTATACTGTATTTTACCAATTTTTATTTTTTGAATAAATTTTTATTTTATTTATACAATGTGGAGACGACAATACAACAATAAATGAAAACACTAGCAATACTAATGCATAAGAGTATTTTGGAACTACCAAATAAATCCTAACATCGAAATTAAAAAAGTCATTTTTTCAAACAAACTAAATAGTAGTGATGGGCCGACTATGGGGTTTGCCGATCTTTGACTAGCTATCGTAACTAAACTTATTGGATATATTTGATTAATTTTTTGTATGTAGACCGAGAACGTCATTAGATATACGGAGTTTCATTTTTTGTTGTATTGTCGTCTCCACCTTGTATAGTTGTGGTTTATAAAACATGCATTACATACAGTACAGTTTTCAGACGAGCTGTCAGCTTGTGGGCCATATAATAGCAACAAAAAATTACCTGCTTTATGATGCTGTCAATCCATTTGGTGTAGTATCCGAGTTTTGTGAAGACTGTGGGGGCATCGATAGCTCCGCACATCGGAGCGCCGAAGCTGATAACTCCAATTAAAAAGCCACCGACAACCCCTGGGCCACCGAGATCTTTCTGAAAATTAATCGGCGTCGATAAAACTCCAGTGTTTTAACATCACATTACTACCGCATTGGACCGCAGCGCATTACATAGGTCATCAGAACAAAAGAAGCGCGCTGTAGCTCGCCTGTAGTACGGAATGGTTCATACGAAATGCACGAGAGTGATGTTGGAGGATTGTGGCAATGCGGTGCGTCCCGCCCAGATCTTTAGGTAACAAAAATAGATAAACAATTAGGTACACAATACTAACATTACATGCTCCTCCACCTGTCGCGATATACCCGGCGCAGAAGTGCTTCTTTGTCACATACTGCCTGAAATTAGATAAGTAGTCCTAATCATACAGCCAGTTGCAGAAACGAACTTTAACTTTAAAGCTGTCATTAAATACTAATCTTCTATTAATTTGTTTTAAACTGGTAGCAGGAAGCAACATTAGACTCGATTTTAATGCTAAGCGTATGCTGAGACGCAGTTGAGGCAGATCCACGCAGCGCAGGGCAGAGCAGATTTTGTAATGCATACAGAATTAAAAAAAATCTTTTTTTTATATAAGTAGGCAAATATTCACAAAACTATTAAATTGATACGTAAAAAAGAAACACTCTGCACACGCACACTTGTATTTCAACGTAGAAAGACGTGTGACAAGTGTGCGTGTACAGAGTGTTTCTTTAATTTATTTTTTTTAATTTAATATTTTTTGTGAATTACTTTAAAAGAATAAAAAATAGTTTTCTTTTTTTATGGTAATATTTTTTTTAGCATGTATGGACGCTATACTCTTACGGGTTAACGGGAACGCCCTTTGTTAGTTAACATCTGTATGTAGCTTCTTGTACCTACATGACGCCGGAGCCGCACGGCGCGCGCCCCGTAGATCTTACATTATTTTCGTCTTGCGGCATATTCTGATTTTTTTTCGTCTTGCGGCTCCGGCCCGGCCTCTTATACAGGAAGCTGCATCTTCTTCTTCTGCCTAGCCTTTTCCCGACTATGTTGGGGTCGGCTTCCAGTCTAACCGGATGCAGCTGAATACCACTATTTTACATGGAGCGACTGCCTATCTGACCTCCACAACCCAGTAACAGGAAGCTGCATGAGAGCCATTATTAAAGAGACAGGGCGAATAGCATATAATAATATTATTAGTGCTTGTGAGATTAAAAACTTACTTGCCGTAGATATTCGCGCATTCATCGATGTGGTACACATCCAGTTTTGCTACCATCATTTTTTCGAACTGATCTATTAAATTGTTGTGCTAAAAAATAAAACATATGGAGGGACACATTTCATGCGTCAAAATCAGCTTACGTGTTTAGGGGCCATCAATAATCAACAAAAAGGACACAGGTCAGGTAAAGGGAAATATTAAAAGTTGGTATACATATGGCACAAAATCGCATAATAAGTCATTTTCGTCTGATACTGAATATCTATTGCCTCATTTACATTCAGCCCCTGCCGCTGCCCCTCGCGCTGCCGGAAATAATTCCCTAAATGCTGCCGCAGCAGGATCGAGAGGAGTGTGTGTTTACATACTCGTCCTGCCCACTTCCCTGCTCACTTCGGCTGAATGTAAATGAGGCATAAGAATGTGTGGTAACCCCCTAGACATCTATTAGAGGTAAGAAAAAGAGTGAAGGATTGGAAACATTGTTCATGGCAATATCCGGGAAGTAAACAAAGCTGTGTAATTTGGGTTTTACACATCGTATCGTCGTAATCGTATTCAGCTCACCTTCCTGGAGCCCCATCCGACCACAGTAATACCATCGGTGTTAGTCGCCAGGTTTCCTCTCGTCCTGTCAAACAAGATCTTCTTCACCTTTTTCGCATTCTTGTGGAATTTGATGTGCCTCGTCAGACGGAGGATAACCAGGTTGTTGGCTAAGTTCTTAGGGTCGTAGGACGGGTAGAAGTAACTCTCGATGACTGGTATCGTCTCGCCTCCTCGGCTGAAGTAATCGCTGCCGACACGGACCTCCACAGACCTGGGGTTCTCTCTGAAGAATCTGTTGTTATAAAGTCTGGAAAAATATAATACTTATGTTGAAGGTAATTATATATATATTTTAATAGTATCCAGTTTGACAAATTCTCTTGTTTTCTGCAACACAAGCCTACAAGCTGAGACACCACTGAAAACTCTGTTTGAATAAAATAACTAGTTTTTAGTTCAATGGTTGCGTTATAAGAACAAGTGAGTGTTTTGGATGATAATAGCAACGGAAAATATAGCGTCCCACATTGTCACTTACATTTGCAAGCATGAAGCTGCAGTGATGACCAAGTCACTTGAAATGATGGAGCCGGCACATACGAACATTTCCATGAGATGGATGCTGACGACGAAAGGGTAACTCTTGGCTCTGCTCCTTTTGCCCCTATATATCCTTCTAGTATTGGAGTCATTGAAATTATCTAATGCTGTCGGTTCTGAAAACAGATAAAACAATACATATATTATAAAACACGCGTTGATGTCAATATTAAATCTTCTTAAATGAATTTATCCTTTTTTTATACGATCATTTTCTATTTACCCCAGACGTCAAAATCTGGCTGTGTAGTATCTTCATCAATGGGCGGTAATAAGGGAGTCGACTTTGAGAAATCTGTTTCATTTAACTTATCAACTTTTTTTATAAAGTCCTTAATGAATTTCAAGAATTCTTTACTATCGGCAAATACAGGATCAGACTGACTGATGTCTTCCAAAGAGGTCGCTGTTGCTGTTGTTGTTGATATAGTTGCAGCTCGTTGTAGTATTGTATTTTTACGAATAGTCAGCTCACGTGACGTTATTTTTTCTTTTAATTTAACGGACAGTTTAAAAGGTTCATCGTCTAATGTTTTTTCTATTAGCTTGAACAATGCGAAACCTTTTGAACCAGGTCGGGCAACTTCTATCATTTTTTCGTACCCATCATAATTTTTCTCCGCCATGCTATTTAAATCATAATGCATTGTTAACAACAATTTGATTCTCGTTTTTGCTTGAAAGGTCGGTGCTAATTTCAGTTCATTGAATAGATTGTTCATCACATTTTGAACATCGCTGTCGACTTTTGCGTACAAGTTGTCCTTGGGCTTAAATATACTCTCAAGTATTGTCCTATGACTATGTCTAGCTACCACCACAGGAATAAGAAACACGATGATTGTAGTTAACTTCATTTTATATCAATTAAAATAACTTAAATAATTAAAAATACAGATTGACTTAGGTATAAACAACAAAAAGTTTGAAATAACAGTAATGCAATAAAATGTGTTTTAAATCGAATATTTTATTGCTTGGTTTGGCAATTTCTTTATTTTCGATTTCTCAATAGTAAGGAAATGAAACAAACGCCATAAAACATATTTCAATATATTGAGTAACTACTTTAAACACAAAAACATTTTGATACCGTTGTGAAATCAATTACGTGAAAATTTCATTTCTTTTATAAATAAAAAGTATCTTTCTTCACATGTATTCCATCAAGATTAATATTTTATATTTAATTGTTTCAACTGTCCTGGTCCAAGTTCAGAGCCTTGTTGAACTTCGTGAGGAAGACAAAGAGTTTGTTAAAACTGAGGCAGTTGTAAGAAAGACTATCAACAGTATATTCTCCATTCTCAATCTTGACGAGAAGCATAACGTAAGATTTGGGGAGTTCGCAGCAATTCACAACTTCTTTGTCACCATCACTTTTCGAGATGAAGAAAATCTGAAGGAAATTGGAAGACTAGCCAGAGCTGATAGCATCGATAACAATACACAACATTTTATTACACAATTAAATGAAGTATTAAATGAGGATAATAAAAGCTACCAAGCAACAGAGGATGAATATGTAACTGCACATATAGAAACGTTTATTAGAAAGCTTAAATATTTAAAATTTAAGTATGGCTTTGCTAAAAATGATGCTAATTTTCGTATAAATACACAAGTGTTAAATCATTTGATTTCGGAAGATAATTTGCAAAACAGTACAAAAGCAGCCCAAGAAATAAATGATAACGATGGTAAACTTTTGAATAAAAATGAATTTTGGAGTAAGTATAATTTTGTAGTTTGTAAAAAAGATTTTATCCGTCTCTTCAAACGTCTTTAAAGAGATCTTCACTTTTCTTTTGTCTGACTTATTTCGAATTTTCTAATTCGTGGTTTACTTTACAGAACCTAGCGCTAGTCGTCGCATTTTCGGGGGACGTAGAGAAACGATCAAGCGGTTTCCCTTCATGGCGAGCGTCCAGTTTTTCAAGAAGTTCCAATGTGCCGGCTCCATTATCAAATCTGATCTGGTCATCACTTCAGCGTCATGTTTGCAATTGTAAGAATTTGTTTAAGTCTAATTTACGAATAACTGAATGCCTTACGAGTTGTACGTCGTGGGCTTGAACCCATTCAATCACTTACTTTGTGTAATTTATAATTATCATTACCGCTGTTCTTAAAACGGTGAGGGAAAACATCGTGAGGAAACCGATGCCGGTTTGCTCACGATGTTTTCGTTCACCGTCCTAGAACCAAAAATTCGAAGATTATGGTTACATAATCTTCGAATTTTAGACACCAATCAATCAATGTAGATGTCAATCTATCAATTAGCGCTGGGCCCGCATGGTGGATTACACCCCACTCCCTTTCACAGAGAGGAGGCCTAGGCTGTGTCCCAGTAATGGGAATATTATAGATTGATTATTATTTAATTATAAGTAGGCACAATGCTGACGCTTAAATCTTTTGCTTCTATTTTATTATGCTTTTGGCTTATTATTGTCAACCTTTAACTAAAAGCAAGACAAAAATTACAGGTAGGTGCATACCCGGCCGATAATATATTAATGTTTTTTTTATAAATATCCATCAGAGCCTGGAACAACCGCTTCTTCAGAGAGAATCCGGCCTTCCTTTCAGTGCAAGTTGGCAGCGATTTCTACGAGGGAGGAGATGAGAACATCCCTGTTCTGGAGGTTTACTTCCATCCGGAATACAACCCCAAGAACTTGAGGAACAACCTCGCCATCATGCGCTTGGTTCGGGCTCTGAAGTTTGGGAAACGTGTCTCGAAAATTAAGAAGATTGATTTTGATAGGGATCCTTGGCCTCTACCTACGAATACTCCCGGCATCACCATCATTGGTTGGGGTGCAAAAACCGTGAGTTTTGTCATAGTTTTTCTAGACCTGTGAATTAAAGGGTAGTGCAGATTGGGGATAGCCGCGACGCAACGCATTGCAAAAGTCCTCCTTTATCACTCTCGTACATTATCAACCAACGCACACTATAGGCGCCGACTGCACCGCATTCTATTGAATGAAAATACGTTGCGCTGCGGCCCGTTGCGGCTGTAATGTGCCAAGTGACAATTTATCAGGTAAAATAGTGCTGCGAAATGCAATGAGGACTACTGTCAGTTGTCCGTATGTGACCTTAGAACTCGCGGGGGTTACTTACCAGGACTTCAGGTGTAGGATATAAAAGTATTCTTGTCCCATTTTTTTTTTCAGATCTCCAATATAATTTCAAACCCTTGGAACAATCGACTTGCGTATGCGGTGCTCGACTTCTATCCAATAAAGGAATGTCAAGAAGTTTATTCCCGGTGAGTGCTATATAAGAATTTACTTAGTTTTTTTGTCTTCATCTAGGCTATATTATAATCAATACATAGTTTTAAATAAAGTCCCCCCGCTGGCGTCTGTCTGTCTGAACGCGATAAACCTAAAAAACTGCCGAACGGATTTTGATACGGTTTTCACCAATGGACGAAGTGATTTACGAGGAAAATTAGTGATTATAGGCTATTAACATCAAGCTACGACGCCCTTAGGAGTCGAGCAAAAATACAAAAGGCGGTGGGTCGAGGGCCGAGGGAGTTTTATAAAATGTAGCAGTTAGTTTAGTATAGTGTGACGACTTTACAACTTTCACGCGAACGTAGGTATTATAGGACGATAAAAAAAACCGATATCTAACCTAATATCTATAAATATGATTAATATTTGATTACATTTATTTTAGTGAGTTCGTGAACAACAAGAACTTTTGCGCTGGATTCTTCTCTAAAGGGGGTGGCGCATGTAACGTAAGTTTAAAGAAAAAGAAATCAAACCTGATATCATTAGTTCATTAGACAACAAAAAACGAACTAGGAACTTCCTTTCGGTTGCTGCAGCTCTGGGGTCTTTACCATAACAGGGCACTTGCAGGGCAGTTTGAGTGCAGGGCAAGTACTTAAAGGTGACATGACGATCAGTGTACAGCGTACATAATACAAAATCACGAAAAACGGTCGTTGATGGATGATGCTTTGCTCACGGAGCTTGCACACTTCGCGGACATGACCTGCACACTTCGTGACCACAGATGCTCCGATTAATAGGTATATGGATGTTTAGGCCGCAACTGGTCAGACGGCCGGTAGACCGACTGTTGTTCTGGCTTAATGTGCGAAGCGCATTTGATCTGTGTGGCCACTGGCTGTAGGCGTCCAGTATGTTGGTTTAGGTTCAGAATTGTTTGCTTGTTAAAAAAAAGTGGAAACTATTAGATCATAATTATTTCCTTATTTCAAGTTGTGCCAAAAATACAGTGTACAACATCTGCATCTACGTGTATACCTTCCCTTTATTTCTTAAAGAATAGTTCTTGTATGTGTGTATGTACAAAGTTTAGTTGTCTGTATTTAAAGTCAAAGTCATTTATTTGCTTTAAATGCGGTAATAAGTACAAAGGTGGTAGATAAAAATAGTATTCTTGAGTGTAAGAATATTATTTTTATTTATTTTTCTTAATATTGTACCCACTAGAAAAATGTCGTAGAGATACTTTTGTTTTATTTTGACCAACTGGATTTAATTTGAATTATGCCACCTACAACAACAATAAACAATATTCTATTCTAAATATTGTTGTGACAGCGAGACGCCGGTGGGCCAGGAGTCGCGAACGGCAAGCTGTTTGGAGTCGTCAGCTTTGGTGCCCCGACCTGTGGCGCCCCTGACGCGCCCACAGTCTTCACCAAGCTCGGCTTCTACAAAAATTGGATCGAAGACATCATGGACATGGTCAGCATTTAACTACTTATCTGTAAATGCTCGCGCGGATTAGGGCCCCGGGCGGGCCGCGTCGTAACGCAAAGCATTGTAAAAATTCCTTCCTTCATCACTTTCGTGCATTTTCTATGAACTAACGCTCACTTCAGGCACCTTTATGTATGAATTAGCGTTGTGGTGCGGCCCGTTGCGGCTGTAATGTAGCTTAGTCATATTATACAGGATACGAGGCTTTTGTAATAACTGAAAACTTGAAAAGAGAAGGGTTGAAACATTTTAGTATTCAATTATTAGCAACTTAAAAAAAAACTGTTCCATTCATTTTGCCATTTTATGGAGCAATATTTTTTTTGATAAGTATATTGCCCACCGCTGAGCAAAGGCCTCCCCAAATCTTTCCAAACATCCTTTTCCAGCAGTGGGACAGTGTAGGCTAATATAAAAAAAAAGTATATTGCCCCTACCTATCAGCTTTTTATGTAAAACTAAATACCTGCTGAAACGACCAAGTTACCTACACAAAGACGCAAAGATGATAAAAATTGATAAATATCACCTGCAATTTCAGATAGTGCCGACCGGTAGAAAGCTTACAACGCTGAAAACGACCACGGAGGCCTACGATTTAAATAGCTTCGTAACTAGTACGAAAGAGAGATTCATGATCGCTCCCATCACTGCACGCTCTCAGACTCGCACAACAACTATTCCGAGTTCAGACTCCTTGAGAAGTTTGGATGAAAGTAAACTTTTCAAAGAATTTATAACAACAATGTTTGGTAGTGAAGAAGTAAAAGAATATCTTGATCAATTTGAATCGGATACTGACACTCAAGCGGAAGCAACACCAAGGGACATTTCTATAGCTGCAATCGTCAAACCGACTACCGGACCAACCACAGAAGTGCATATTGAGGAAAATGTTTCATCCGATTACGAGATTCCTCAAGACCAGAAGGGATCGGTTAGAATGGTGACTACAATAGACAACTTTGATGAGATTAAAGAAAAAAAAAGTGAAGAAGAAGACGCGATTAACGAAGAGGAACAAGCGGAGCAAAAAATTGCCAAACTAATTGCTGATATTGACATACAAGATCTATTGGCACCTGAAACCAGTGAGATAGTTTCCCAAGATGACCAGGTAATTAAACCAAAACATAAGAAAGAAAACAATATACCTAAAAAGCAAGAAAGTCAGGAAGTTAAAGAAACAATGGAAATGACGGCTGTATCAGAGAGTAGAGAGGAAAGTACTGATGATAGTGATGATAATGGTGATGATGATGTCGAATACGAACATCATTCTGACGATAACAACCCGTATAAAGACGTTACGTACAGACAAAATAGTACTGGAGATATTTTAAACATATTTTCTCAAAGCGATCTTTTGAGATTGTTAAATGAGGCCGTAGCTGATGCAGCTCAAAATGAAACCAAGCAATATTCACGAGAGGTTACGCGAATGTTCATGCAAGAGTCATAGGCGAGAGGTGCGAGGTGAGACTAAAGATAAGTAAGGTTCACACGATGACCATTTGTTTATAATATTCACCGGTTTTATCGGATTCGATACAGCATTTGACACGATTACCGTAAACTATTATAAACTCAAGCGAGAAACAACCACTCGAATTGTTCACATTGATGCTGCCAATTTCTATAGACGATTTGAAGGTACCTAATTTGATATTCAGCTATTCAAAGCGAGGATCTCTCGTAGAGTGAACTGAGTGTAGATGTATTTTTTTTAAATATATTAATCGGGAATTTGTTGTTTTATTTCTCACGCTGCTTCGTACCTAAGGTTTTTACGACTTGACAAAAAATTGAGATTTCATAGTTAAGTTTAGGTAAATAACGTATTAAATACACATAGGTATACTTTCCGGAATATCTACTCATCTAACTCATCAAAATCTGTTGCGTGGTTTAGAAGAACAACGTCGATTACAACCACGAAAAGCGACATTAATTTATAATGATGTATTTAAAGGGCGATACCGCCAGGGTAGCCCGGCGATATTCAATTTTTTTTACGTTTTTTGCAATTTGCAGGTCAGTATTTATATATGATTCGCGACCGTAACAAATATTTATTTATAGAATTTTAAAATCATACAAATCATCAATACAACCCAAATCAATAGTTCCTAGTGAATGATTATCACTAATGATTATAATTCATCAATCACAAATTGCAAAAAAGTAAGAAAATTTGAATTTCGCGGGCTACATTAGCGCATCCCCCTAAAAAAATCACCTAAATTGGTACAGCCGTTCTCGAGTTTTACGCTTAACAACACATTTATTCTACGGCGAAGCAAAAAGGAGGGTTATGATTTTGACCGGTATTTATGTAGTATGTAGGTATATACCTAGCCTACTCAGATAGATATAGTTTACAGGGTTGGTTTTATGTCGGCAAGCCATTTATGGGGATGTAGGAGAGGTCTTTTACAACCAATTTATTTACCTCTTTTAACTCCAAATGTCAAAAAATTTCGACATTTTTTAATTTTATTTCATTCATTAAAATATAAAATGTCAAATTATACAAAACAGAACAGACCCACATGAAACACAGATAGGATGGATAGTATGAAAAAATTACTTATACCAGATACCAGGCTTTATCAGCAGCTACTTCAAGCCAATGTGCAGTGTTTCCACTATATGTTCGGGGTGGCGCCACCGTCTACCTGGGCTTTATGCGTAGACCGGAACGTAAAAATCAATGTGAAAAACCTACCATCCTAGCCGGCAGATGTCGCCTGCGCTCTAAATTTTCAGTCTTGGGTGGTGATAAGAATATTTTGCAAGAGAAAACCACATTTTCGAGGTAAAGAAACCTTATTTTACAAATAAATACTGTGTTTTGTGACCTGTTACTTATTATTTGTTTTAAATGGGTGTTTTTAGCTTTTTAAAATAAGGTAAGTTGCGAAAAATAACAATACTGAAGTAAAGTACATAGGTTGTCAAATACGTAAGTGAATTCTGAATTCGAATTTATTTTTACATTTTCTTTACTTCCACGCTTCTATTGTTTTTTGTCGTTACGTTCATTAAAAGAGTACGGTTAATTACTTCTTCTCGTTACATATAACATACTGATAGATATAACTATGAAGTTCATGTTATGTAACTGATCACTGCGGGCATAACCTCGTAAGACAAATATTTTCACAAATATTATCCTGTATCGAAACAAATGGATGATAGGAAGTGTACGATACATATTTTTCCTAAAATACCTCACGTTTTTTATGATAAACAGAAAAATATTTGTCTAGTTAACTCTTGACAGTAGGTAATCAATATTTTTTCATAACTATGTCTAAAAATGCCTTCACTACACCGACCTTCTTTATTAGTTAAAATAAATGTATAGTGCTGAACATTCTTTAGACCTAGGGCTGTCAGAAAGATACTGTTTTTTTATATAAACTTAATAATACCATGGGTGTCTAAAATCATTACAGTAAGACACAACTTAGATGTAGCATAGATTTTAAAATTTGCATTCATTCATTTCAATTTTACGAATGTATTTGGTTATATGATTTTACAATTAATTGTGTTTGCGTAAAGATCATTTTCACCCAAAGCATTAAAGATTGGAGATGTAGAAGTCGCACTCAGTTCGGATGGTGATCGGTTTTACGAATTTTGCTGATGCTACATCTAAGTTGTGTCATACTGTAAAAGTCAACACTACTTAAATTATCATTGGTTTGTCATGAACAAAGATGTGCTAATAAAACCAATAATAATCAGGTACCTACTTAAAAAGCATACTTTATCAATGTGATAATAGTTTTGAAATTCACCTACATAATTTCTGTAATCACTCACAAGCAATGTTTAAGGAGTGTACAATAATGTTTACAAATGATGCATGAATATGTTCATTCAATCGAGCACTCTGCTAAAACACTGAAACAAAATAATAAACATTCATATATACCTACTTAAGTCATTTGTTTTATCTGCAACACTTGAAACATTACTCATTAGCTCTATGGAACAGACCAACACTATGATTTCTTATTTCGGCACTGGTTTCTTATTTATTGCAACATATAAACAATGTTTAATGATTTTCCATATAGCAAGGACCATGCCATAGTTTGTTCTGTTCTATATTCCATGTACCATGCGTAACAGATGTGACAAATAATATCTGTGTAATATTTTGTCTGCATGTTTTTTTTTAATGAATATTTTAATTTTTTTTATGCATTAACTATGAGTAATAAATGTTCGAAGGCTATGAATTTGGGTGTCTCTTTTCTTTATTAACATTTAGTTTTCCTTGAGGTTATGTGGCTTGTGTCAAGTCACACTACATTCTTTAAATATAATCCTGTTGAATGGGTCTTGTCACATATGTGCCACGGCAGTCACAATGATTGTTTAACAATTTGAGGGATACTAAGCGTCCATAGGGATTATAACAAACTATTGTGTCTGCTTTGTGAACGGTGAGACTGAATACTCATCTATTTAATGAAAAACCAAACTCAAAATATGTCAATGCATGATCTTCGAGAACTTAACTTAAACTTAGTAAGTAGTTTCTGTAATAAACTAAAAATAATAATCAGTACTCTTAAGCGCTATGTTTGTATGTATTTGTTTGAACATTAAAACACATTTTCCTTGTCACAACAACAAGTTTGTTGAGTTGAAACAAGTTTGTAGAGGTAAAATCTCAGACCAAATAAAAACCAAGACAGAACGCTGTGAACAATACAGTGAAGCATGTCAAAACTACACCTCCGGTCTGTGCATACACGCTCACACGCACACATTTACAATCAAACTATACCAAAATATGTGCACACATGTTTACGAAACCGGCCTCACGTCACTGTTGACAGCGCTCTGGCTTGGTTTTTTATTTGGTCTGAGGGTAAAGTATTATTTTTTATCACCATATAGGTATCAGTGGATTGTATTACTCATGCATACATATCTTTTGGTTGCAAATCTTATGTTAATAATTATTCAAAAATTATTAAATTAGTTGCCTAATTACCCAAATGTATTAATTATTCATAAACGAGGCAAAAGGAGTATGCAAGGATTGTAGCAGGTGGCTTTCTGTAGTTTCTGCCTACCCCCATAAGAAGGAGTGAGTGTTTGTTTGTTCCTAATGGCTAATATCTCTGTTTCCACAGCAACATGGCCAACCTCCTACTGCGTCGTGCGGTGCTTGACGCGATCCGCGTGCCGGTGTGCGCCCGCGCCTCCTCCTCTCTCGGCGAAATTAACAAGGTAAGGAACCTTAACCAAGGCCCTAGGGAATTATTTATAATAATAAAAGTTGACTGCCTCAAAGCATTAAACTTTGTACATAAATACAATATTTATTACTTGTACAGAACGTTTTAATAAATACAGCCTCTTTATTTCCAAGACTGAAATTTGAAATTCTTCGTTTTTTTTTTTTTTTTCCTTAGCCTATTGTGTGTCCCACTGCTGGGCAAAGGCCTCCCCTTTTTCCTTCCAAAGCTCTCTATTTTATGCGATTTCTGGCCATGTTGGCCCCGCAAACATGCTAAGATCGTCACACCACCTTCGCCGCGGTCTACCTCGACGGCGATGTCCGAATTATTCTATTTTATAAAATTATATATTATTAACACAAATAAATATCAAATAGATGGTATGTTACTGTGTAAGTCATAGAGCATTACAATGGGGAAAAACTGCCAGATAGTCATCAGTACACTTGCGTGCAATGAATCGAAATCAAGGTGTTTTATAAGTACCTATTGCAGCATGTTTTAATTTTAATTTTTGTCCTAAAAAAATTGTGGTAAAGTTGTTCCCTTCATAGCATTTTATATTACTTGAACAAGGAAATTATGTAACATTATAAAGCATACAACAATAATTTCAGATCGGCAACCGCGAGTGGGTCGGCTACGGCTTCAACGGCCAGCCCAACTACATGGACAGGCCCGACTTCCCCATGCCCGCCGTGCGCTTCCGTGCCGAGACACCCGATCTTAAGGTAAACTATAATAATATTAAATAATTATTTATTTCACCAAAAGGTTTTCTACAATACCTTTAAGATTATCATCATCTGCCTCGCCTTTTAGCTTTGTTGGCTTCCAGTCTCACTGGATGCAGCTGAATACCAGTATTTTACATGGAGCGACTGCCTGTCAGACCTCTACAACCCAGTAACTGTGTAACACGATACCCCTTGGTAAGACTTGTCAGACTTTCGAGCTTCTGACGACGTAACGACTGTCAAAGATCCACAAACAACAGCCGGGACCAAAGGAAGGAACACGAAGGAGTCTCGGTATGTAAAGATGGTCACTCATCAACGGACCAACCCCGGCAAGCGTAGGTTAACCTGATGGATCGACCCGTGCGGCAGTTATTACTTAGCCACGAGCTCCTCCACTATATCGACTATCCATATACACATTTAAATAAAACAATTAAGCACACACAACAATTAAGTGCGGATATTATTACTTAGTCTTCTTAGTCTTGTATTAGTCTTTGTTTCCTAAAAGTATCGAAAATGCGTGGAAATAAAGGTAACTTCGTGATACGTTTTCCTATCGAGAAAAACGAAACGAAAGTTAGAAACGTCATGTAGACTGCGGCCCGCTCTTAATGAATAGTTCTCTGACACCAGGTCCTCCGTGAGAAGGAAAAGGGAGACTGGCGCAAGCTGACCCTGGAAGAGAAGAAAGCTCTGTACCGCGCCACCTTCTGCCAGACCTTCGCCGAGTTCCAGGCGCCGACGGGCGAGTGGAAGGGCGTGCTCGGCTGGTCGCTCGCCATGGCTTCGTTGTGCATCTGGATCTACATGGCTATGAAGGTCTTTGGTAAGGAACTAGTAGTTTTTCGGTTGGTTTTCAATCCGCCATCCTGTGCGAAAACTGTCCGCCATGTCGCAGAAACCAATGTGAAAGTAAACTGAGGTAGTAGGTTAATATAATCAGGTGAGTTAATTTATGTTTACTACTAGCTGTCCCAACGTTGTCCTATCCAAATTACAATAATTCATAAAACAATCCTGTAGAAAAAAGCCTCTTCCCTCCAATTTTCGGGGCAACTTTTCCAATTTTTTTCCCCTAAACACGCGAGAGTATTCAGAGTATTACGAACATTTAAAACCAAAAAATTGCCACATCGGTCCAGCCGTTCTCAAGTAATGCGCTTACCAACGAACATGACATTTTTATTTATTATATTATGATTATTAACCTACTATGGTTACCATAGTGAGATAGTTATCATAATATATTTAGTAAGTATCTTAGTGACCAACAAAAATATTGAATTTTGACATTGGCACACTATTATTATACAGGGTGTAAGGGACAGCCCTCCGCAAACTGATGGCATGAATTCAGTATATCATACTAAGACGTAGACGAAATTATTTCAGGAACGTTATGGGAATCCAATAAACCTGATTTGTTTTATTACGTCACACGCAATGTATCGTTACCGTGGCACAACGCACACTCCACTCCACTCCTAGGCCACACTCCCCGTGGTGGGGGGCGCGCTTGAGCCACTTGATTTTATCAATGTAAATTCTGAGCTTCACGCGTCGTTCGCTATAGTATTAGTAGTTTATTTTTATTTTAGCTGATTTATTAACATAAATGGAGTGCTGCGTACATAGAATGTAATTTTACATTGAAATAAAGCAATAGTAATGCCCCTATTAATTTGCGGAGGGCTGTCCCTTACAGTCTGTATATTATGTTTTATTAACAAATGCTTTTCGTTCGTCCGCAGTCTACAGCCCCATCCCCGAGTCTCTGAACGAAGAGAACCAGAAGGCGCAGCTGAAGCGCATGCTGGACCTCAAGATGAACCCCATCGACGGGCTCGCCAGCAAGTGGGACTACGAGAACAACCGCTGGAAGTAAACTGGCTAGCGGTACGTACACTTAGGCCAAAGCGAAATACAATATTTCGTACGTTTTTTTGCAATTTTGCAATTTCAGTATCAGGTTGTATGTTGATTTATTTAATTCGCTACCATAACAAATATGTATTTACAAAACTATATCATTAGAATCCTAACTAATATTATAAATGCGAAAGTGAGTTTGTTTGTTTGTTACGCTTTCACGCTAAGTTGAACGGATTTAATTTGGCACATGGGTTTCTATTTGATTTCGAAAATGACCTGGAATAGGACATAAGATACTTTTTTATCCCAGTAGTACTTTCCCGTGGGATAATTTCGGACCTCCACTCGGGCGGATCCGCGGGCAAAAGCTAGTCATCAATAAAACTCTCTAAGTAACAGTCGGCTTCTAAAATCATGATTTCGTGAAATAGTCGATATAAATCAATAATATTAAGAAATTGGCAGTCTTGATACTGCTCTCAAGTAAGAAAGGTTTATTCATAAATAGTTGTTCAGCAAACGGTCGAAAGACTGCGAACAAAGACATTTAAAATATGTCCTCGATAGATTTCCGTACGTTCTATCGTCGTGGACAAATTGTCCAT
The DNA here is from genome assembly GCA_947522985.1 of Lithophane socia. Classification (NCBI taxonomy): domain Eukaryota; kingdom Metazoa; phylum Arthropoda; class Insecta; order Lepidoptera; family Noctuidae; genus Lithophane; species Lithophane socia. The sequence goes on along the minus strand of OX383273.1, from coordinate 719,198 downwards.
CTTCTGCTCAGCGCCATAAGATCCCAAATCATTCCTTCAAAATGTCGTTGAAACAAGATATTCAAATGTATATCTCTGTTTTCAGATAACAGGAGGGTGCTTTGCCTGCAGGACGCTGTTACTCCGGGGCTAGAATAGACAAATGTATTATAAGTGATAATATCTGTGTAAGATAAATAAATTGCAATTCCACACAACAATTGCCTTTATTTATTTTTGCCCAATGAGCTCTTCCCTTTATTTTTTTATTTTAAATACTTATAATATATCATATCATATTAAATACTTACCGCCTTACTAATAAACGTTGTATAGCGCCTGTATAGTTACACAACGCTTTGTCTTCTTCTTTCAAAAGTCAAATTACTTTTGAAAGAAGAATACAAAACGTTGTGTAACTATACAGGCGCTATACAACGATTATTAGTAAGGCGGTTACACTATAAATTGATCTTTATTTATTTTATCCTTAAGTCAGCGGATCTGGCAGACGTTGTTCTACCCGAACAGCACCACCTACCGGGTTCAATTGTATTTTCAAACCATTGGTACTAAGGCAAGTTAGTGGCAGAGAGGTAAACTACGCAGCTGTGGTTTAGCAAGCACCACGATACTAGGCGTACACAAAACACAAGCTGTTTGGCATCGTCCTTTACCGTACTGCACCACGCCAAGAGTCATTTTCTAGACGTTTGTTCGAAGATACTACCAGGCGTACATAAATTAAAAACAATAGCGATTAGGTTGTATCCATGAGCAACAAGCTAGCAAGCTCACTAATTTCTCTTTCAGTATTTGATGAATACCTTTTTGAATTTAGAACACAATAGTTTTTGAATTTTCACTGACCTAAGCAGAGGGGTGATAGGGAAGAGGAATATTGCATAAATAAAATAAACAACATTCTGCAAAGACTAAGCGTGGGTTCATTTGTTTTTAATTACACAGTCCATCATCTACTTTTTTTAAGAAGAAACGCCAAATACTTAATTATTGAGGGTTCGAATAAAAGAAAACACGTTTCGGAACAAATTTTCTCTATATTTTTTTTTATAAAAACAACGTCTCAACATAAACAATGCCGTTCTCCTGAGCTTATACACAAATATCACCACTACTGTGATTCTCAGCTATGGGGATACATCGCGGATAACTACGTGCATCCTGTTAAATACGATTTACTATCACTTAGGTGCTTACACACGTCCCAATTTTGCACATAATCTGGTTAGATCTGACTGAAGTGCCTTTTACATTTTTGACGTCACTGGTCCCAGTATTCTGGGAACATTTATATTGGCATAGCCTGGTACAATCGAATCGTGACCCACACCGAGTGGAAAATTGGCACGAAGTATGCGTATTTAGAATTTGTCCGTTTCATCTTATAAAGTTACAAGTTCTTTGTCTTTTTAGAATTCAAATAATATTTTGAGAAGACGTCATCTAGAATGTAATTATTATTAATTAAGTTTCATTGTCGTACGACAAAGTTTAACGAACTGTCGTATTCAGGGAAATTGGCAAAGTTATTTGTGATTTTATAACTAAAGCATTCATGACTTGGCCATTGAGTTAATTAATAATTAATAATATTATGGTCAATATTTATTGTGATTCTACCTATTACTGTTTTACTTTAACGTTAATCTCAATAGCCTGCCTCATTGGTCTGTTGGTCAAAAGACCGGCTGCTGATTTGCTGATTGTCATTCTGACTAAACGGTTATTCTATTCCATTTTTAAATAGACATATTTATATTATTAATAATTAATTAATTTATTGGAACTTGTTACTTTATAATATCAAAACTTAATTAAGATCTTGTTCATTAGTTACAAAAATACCGTTGGACGAATAGTAGGAATAACCTACATTTTAACTACTGTGTTACCCGCCAAAATGGTTACATAATTAAAATGTAATAAATTCCAATTAATCGTTACAGTAATTATAAAATAAATTATTTAAAAACACCTATCACATTCTTAATAATTTAAGTCTCAACATCGATCGAATATTATTTTATTTATTTTTTAACAAATTCATATTTTAAACCTAAGTTTATAAGTTTTAAACAAATAAATAGGATTTAAAACTAATTTTAAGTTCTAAAATAGTGAGAAAGGCGCAGGAGGTGAAGAAATGTTTGAATGCCAGCCCGTTACGACATAAGATTAAACATACGACAAAGAATTTACACGACAAATTTTATAATTATTTGTGTTTGTTTGCACAAATATTATTTATTTTTATTTGTTTTTTAACATACCTAGTTGAATTATGAGGTAGAGTCTGACAAACAAGTAAACTACTGGCATTCAGATATTTTGTATCAATCATATGCAGTACAAATGATCATGCTCATTGGCGTAGGATGTTGCGGTCATAAGTTGCATACTGTTTAATATCCTTGCCGTGAGGTACCTAAAGAGTTTATTCTGTGATAAATAGTTCACTACAAACCATTATTGTACTTCATATGAAAGCCTAAAGACGTAATAATATTTGGAAAGACATCAAGACATTGTGCCCAAATTATACAGAGACATAGATTGTAGACTAAGTGACTAGATTTTACGACTAGAATAGTCAAAACTAAATAATTTCTCGTTTAGACATTAACGTGCCTAAGTATACTTTTAAAGCTACTTCTCTGACATTGAAAGCGACATAGAAATATATAGATAGATAAAAGTTGATACAATACACACTAAAATAAGTTATCTTCTCCTTATAGTAATCATAAGAAAATTTTCAGGGATATTTTTCATCCCTCTTGTTTAGTTTGTGGACAATTTTGGGCCACAGAAGAGAATGTTAACGCAATGTCGTATTGTTTTAATGGAATGTGTCATATTACATAATCATTTGTCGTATCTAAATTACATCTATGTTAGGTGTATTTTACATTAGGAAGTTGAGATAGTAAAACATTGTTTGAAAAGTATAGGCTTATTTTATTTGTCATATTCACGATATTTTTTTTTGCCTAAAATTGTCCACAAACCACATTCACGTAATATTTTATTTAAAATTAATACGATATAATTATAAAGTTCCTAACACACCAACGACCGTAAACATTTATTGTTTTTTATTATTTTTATCTAATTAGCGACGTATTTAGGCTTATCAATATAAATTGTTAATTTGTAACTGCTAACACAGTTATGCACCATTACTGAAATATTTTAGATACGTTTAAAACCATGTTTTAGTAAATGTCCTATTTTATTGAACGTAAGTAGTTAATCTATTGACTGCCCCAGTCGGATTAATACGACAAATGTTTTCGTGCCTGTGCCGCCTCAGAACCTATGTTTGTTTTTTATTTTATTATACGACCCGATATTATAAATAATAAATTTATAACAAATCGATGAGCTGGACGCTGGGGGCACGGCAATTAATATTAATCCGACCGTTTAATAGTTTAAACTAATCTACAATTTTGTCTGTCGGTCTCATACTTACATGAAATGAATGTCTACCTACGTACTGCTTATTTTTCGCGTGAGATTGTACAGTAAGGGAAATTAATATTACGTCAATTTGCCGTAATAGAGCCATTTCATATAGCTGTCAAAGAATCACAATTGTGATTTGAAAGAATGATACAATACACACAATACAATGATTTGAGTAAATGGGCAATTTAACTTGGTAGTCAATTTGCCTAACAATTAATCTCCCTAACTTAACATAAAAGCAGTTTCTTTTAAATCTATAAAAATAATACTGAAACACCTTTTAACCGCCCGCCATTCGGAGTTAAATGTGGTCAAAACATGGTTTTACCGATTTTTAAACTTCTTTTTATATCTCAACATTTTACGTAAGTAGGTATTTAAACAAAATAATCCGACCAAAATTTTCTAGCTAAATTATAAAAACGCCCGAATCTTAATTTTGTATTTTAATCAAAATCATTTTCTTTTAGACACAAACACGCATTCTAATTTATATAATTTTTAAATCATGGAAGTCTAAATTTGGCATTTTAATAAATTTATCGAATCTTGCCAAGCCACGTTAGTCATTATTTTCTAAATTTTCGTCCGCATTTTATTGCATACAAGAATTTCCTCACTACCCGATTAGAGGAAACTTCTTTAAATGCACGCCATCTCTTGCCGAATAGCGAAAAGTATTTACGATTTTATTGCATCACACCAATAAATTATTATTGTAGTAGGCATTTATTCAACACAATGTCTGTAATTTTAATATTGCTGTAACTACCTATTTCAATAATATTAAAAAAAAAACTAAATGCCTATTGCAGATTCTCACCAATGCATATTCAATTTCATCTATTTCGACTCAAACGTAGTACCCAGGAATAAAAGAATCGTTTCAAAAATCCACCACTCAATCACTCAAGAATCGATTAATCACATCGATTCTTTTATCGATTTCTCCGTGAAGAGTTAGGGGGAGGCCTGGTCACTCCCCTCATCGTAAGACTAGTCCCTGAAAGGGAACAAGCCTCCAACGCCGCCGGTGTCCCAGTCTGCTACCTCGACTGGTCCGAAGCACTCGTCGAAGAACTGCTCCATCGTCTTGTGGAGGTGGATCGTGGAGCGCTCGAAGCTGTGGCCTTCGTCGGGGTACACCTGGAACATTATGAGCCAGCACATGAGTCCGAGCATCCAATGAGGTGGAACCACTTGAAAGTACAAGTTGAAAATATAAATAATGACGACCGGAATCTGGACGACAGCCGGTGATATTCCTAACCGGGAGGAGTTAATCTTTCTAGGTAAATCATCCATCGGTTCATCGGTTGATGCTGGTTCTTAATTTCTGTGACGTACACTTAAAAATAGAGAGCAGTGGTGTCCCAGACTTACGAGTTGTAGGTCGTAGGTTCGAACTCAGACAGGCGCTTTACTTTGTGCAAATTATTTCATCACCACTGCTCTCAAAAAGGTGAAGGAAAACATCGTGAGGAAACCGGCATGTCCTAGAACCAAATATTCGAAGACATGTGACATCTACCGCACTGGACCCGCGTGGTGAATTACGGCCCACTCCATCTCACAGAGAGGAGGCCTGTGTCCCAGCAGTGGGAAAATTAGAGGCTGATTATGCTTATTTTACTCACTGCTCTTGAACACTCCTCGACGAGACAGTGGCAACTGGAGTTGTAAGACCGCGTTTTACTAACTAGCACACGATGATCATTCCAGTATACTTATAGACTCTCAGGGTCTCCGGTGGCATGCAGCGATGCACTTGTTTTTCTATGGCTTATTAGCAGATTAATTACAACAGGGCTTAGTAGAAGCCTATCACCAACAGTGGAAGACTTGCGGCTAATGATGATGTAGAGAATGGTCTCTGTTCAGAAACTTACCTGATGCGTATACAGCGCAGTATTCCTGATGAGTGCCCTCGCTAATGCTAGCGCATGGTGTGGCGGAGCCGTGAGGTCTGCTGCTGCATGTGCCAGGAGAACTCTTCGTGGTGGAAGGTTTCCAGCCTTCCGCCACACGGCGTTGACGCCCAGCGTACCGGCCCACGTCGAGCCGTAACCGCTGTAGCGCTCCGTCCAGTAGGAATCTGGAAAAATGAGTGGAGGTTGGAGAAGGTGAATTTGAATGTGAGTCGAGGTTGTTTGACAAAACAGTTTTACAGTCAAAGTCCGGAGAAGCCAGAACTTAACCTAAGAGAAGTTCTTTGACGCGGCTAGCGGTAAGAGTACTTAAACTGGCAGAAATCGGCACAAATTGGCTTTTTCCCAGGTTTGGCCAGTTTCAAGTGTCAAAATATACTTATTGTTTTTTAATACAGAGCCATCTACTTATACCTACTTAATAGTTCTGTACTAAACGCGCTGCCATAGGACTCGCGCGGTTGATACTTAATAAATACAAAGAAAGGAACTTCGTTTTTGCTGATAGCCTGTTCCTTTTTTTCATTTCATTTTTCGATTATTTTGTAGCCGAAATTCTATGTCGTTACGGTTGAAGAAGCTGAATGAAAAACACAAAGATAATAAAGATACCTATATACGCATGAAAAACAAAACTCTCTGCCTCATGGTCTAATGGTCGCAAGCGCTACTGCTGAGCATGAGGTTTTGGGTTCGATTCCCAGTGTAATTGGGTTTTTTCCATCTCGAATTTATCTGCAGTAGCCGTGCGGAGTCTGGATTTTTGCCAAGTCGATGGCGATAGGCTCTCTCCCTATTACATGGGATTTAAACATAACCGGCGAAATGATTTTTTTGCCTCCTCACCTAACTTTTCAGGCAAACAGGCGAGATGTTATATTTATGTGTCTCTGCTGTCGTGCAGTCGGGTAAAAGACGGACGAAAAGTGTAGCGTCCGATATCGCGTCCCGCGCAACACTCACTGTGGTGGCGCAGGTCGGTGAGCGGCGCGACGGCGGCGACACAGCGCGTCACGTTGCGCGCGTCGCCGGCCGCCAGCGCCGCCGCCGCGCCGCCGCCGTAGCCGCGCCCCCACACGCCCACGCGCGACCCGTCCACCATCTTCAGGTTGTCGCGCAGGTAGCTGCGGAGGCATACGCGTGCTTCAGTCTTACAGTATTTTTATCTGACGAAGCGACGCGCGCTTTATTTGTGGTAACCAACTGTACAAAAACACTGTAAATGTGTGCGTGAAGAAAAACGTCGGCTTATAACACACACATGCGCTACTGCTGAGCATGAGGTTTTGGGTTCGATTCCCAGTGTAATTGGGTTTAAACACACACATGCACACACACACACACAGTGCCGACTTCACCATTGTCTTGGAAGGTACCGGTCCTGTTCAAAACATCCTTCAAAATGATTCAGATTATGATTGATCGTATGTTACGCAGTTAGGGTGCTGGTAATAATAATAGTGGTTTACAGATGGAAGAAAAATGCCCAATTTCAAGCGATTTTGTAGCAGTGCAATTAATCATCTCAAGATTTGGATTCTGAACTCAAGATTATAATGCGAGCCCAACTTAAGATGCGTGCCCAAATATCAATTAGGTACTTGCTAATTCAATAAATACTTACGATAACACTGCTATCTGATCTTCAACATCCACTGATAGAAGCTTGTGATAGATTTCTGTTCTGAGTTCCTCTCCCTGAAAATATTTAATAAGGACTCGTAATTAGCAGCGAAATATTTTATTCTCTAATCGTTTTAAAATAATAATAGGTACATATACATGTACCTATTATTATTTTAAAACGATTAGAGAATAAAATATATTTTATTTTATACAAAAAGAGTGAGGGGAACGAATCATAAACCGTAAGAAAAATCGTCCGCATCACTACCAACAGGAAAGTACTAAAAAATCTAGCAGCATTGCACGTTGAATGGCAATGCTGATTTGTTGACCTATAAATAGGCCAACCCTTAAAAAACCTCTTAAAAAAAGGAACCTTTTTTGTATTTTTTCTTGAACGTGTTAAAGAAAAAAAGACAACATCTTTAGCCTGTTACCTGTCCACCAGAACCCCTGGCATCTATCTCAGCGACGATGAAGTTCCTCGCTGCCGCCAGGTACCAGCCCCAGCTGGGCTTCCACCGCTCTGTCACCAGCTGCCCTCCGGGTTGAGCAGATCTGTGGAACAATCATTAAGATCAACAACATATAGGCCCTGTCAACCGCATAGCTACCATGGGCATGGTGTTGTGTTGTAAGGATCAAATAATTGCAAAATAATTTAATGGTTTATTGGAGACTTGTCCAGAAAATGGGTTTGGACTGTTAATAGTACTCCACAAGAGACAATAGATGGCGTAGATAACGTCTGACGGGTCAATAAAACACTAAGTTTTAACTCACACGTGCAACACTAGTGGTAGAGGCAGGTCATCCGTTTCTCTGAACCCTGGCGGTAGGAGCAGTCGGACGCGGGCTGCTCTGTAGGCTTGCACCTGGAAAGTTTATACAACAAATTCATATACGTAACATCACGTATCCCTCGATGGGTATCGAGAGCTACGGCAGCAGTAGGTACGCCCACCTTCCGCTGGTTATATTAAAACTCGCCCGTTATTATACAAGTAATAGCGGGCGAGTTTAAGACTAGGTATTCGTCAAATCCAGACTCTGGTTAACACTATACTCGAGCTAGGATTCGTATCCAGGACCTAATTTAGTAGTACGAGTAGGTAGTTTGCGACCACAGGGAGTCAGGTTCGTATTAAATCGATTTGTTTCCAAATTAACGTTACTTTACCGAAATGATTGTGAAAGAAACTTCTATTTGAGAAAATTTCTAAAAATGGCCATACCTCGACTCGGAAGTCCTTGACCTGCGGCTGCGCGAGCGCCGCGAACTGGCTCGCGAGCGGCGCGCCGTCCCACAGCACGGCGCGGCGCGCGCCCCAGTGCGACACCACGAACGTGGCCGGCGGGCCCGGGCCCAGGCACTCCTGCGGGCGCACTGCTGGTGAGCTTACGGACTTATAGACGTAGCTTTTCGAGGAGTTCTCAAAAGGCTGAATTATATAAAACGTACTAATTCTTTCGACTTTAGTAGTTAGTCAACTGAAACCTTTAGAGACATACTGGCTTTAGTAAAACATTAGCTTAAAAAAATAGTAGATGTCATTTGAAGTTTTCAATCTTACAACTCCTACTCAAACCCTCCTTATCTTCTCCGTAACTTGACAACGATGGTGTTCCAATGGTGGACCAGTTGTGTGACTTTTTTGGATTTGGAATACCTAAAATGACTGTTAATTAATGAACATACAGACATGTAATTGATTCGATTTGTTCTATAAAATTCATGAATAAGCGGGTTGGATTGTTTTATTCTTTTCATTGCGATCCATCCAGATTTCTGGCAACCTTCGAGACATGTTTACCTGTACATAATACGAGTAGTTCTTGCTGAACATTATCCGGTTGTAGAGGCACTCTGTGGGCAGCGTGTCGTTCTCATCCGCGATGTGTGGCAGTACCGTCGACGTCGGCCACGCGGGCAACGCTGATGTTGCGTTCTCGAACTCCTGGAAACGTTTAAACAGTTCGTCATTATCATCCGCCTATAGCAGTCCACTGCTGGATAGGCCTCTCAAATCCCTCGCCATTTAACTAGATCTTTGGGTACTTTCTTCTAGTGGTTCCAGCTTGTCAGAAGGTGTCCTTACGTTTGCCGATTCACTGTTTCTAAACTAATCTACTCCAACGGTCATCATCGGTATAGAATTCGTTTTTCTGTTGGTTCCCAGGCCAGGCCAGGCTTTGCGGGTAACTCCGAAATGGATGCCGGGGCCCTTGGCAACAGGCAACTGAAGAAACACGGGTGGGTTCCGCTCCGCCCAGAGCGGGAGAAGTCATTTGAAGATTTCCCAATCTCAAAAAAAAAGGCCAGGCCAGGTTTTAACTCTGAGAACAATCATCTCATAGAAAATAGAAGTCTTTTACGTACTACTTTTTGTCCTAATTCACTTGCTTCACTTGATTAAATTTAAAAAATAATTGACAGGTGAACAACCTGTCAATTAAAACTGATTTCATTCAATAAAGCTGAGAATTAAATCAACCTAGTTTCTCCAAAGGTTTAACCTGCCACAGGCACTGCAACATTCTATGCTCCATTCCGACAACTCTACTTACCGGGTCATCACTAACAGACTCGGCAGTAGCATCAGGAGGCAGCAGGTCAGTGCCGGGACACGTGAGACAGACGGCCGGGTCGGGCCAGCTGGCCGGGTCGCTCGGCACCTTCACGCGGTACAAGTGACGCTCGCCCGCCTTGTCAGGAGCTGTGCCGATCACGTATCTGTGGAAGAGGGGAATGTTTATTTAATTATTTAGAACATTGAAGACTTATAGCTAAGGAATGTGAATAAACAAAACATAATGTTGACAAAATATTTTTTTTCATGTTTTTGGATGACAAAAAGGGTCTTTGTAAGTGGTCAGCGCCACATATGGTCATGGGCTAGAGATATAACAAATGCATTGCTATCATAAAAATGTCTGATGATGCCAAGATATCTAATGTACTGCCGGTGTTACGGGGTGTAATGTAACATGTTACAAAGCGAGCATTCGTGCAGTCAGTACGTGGAAACGAGCACGAACATGCGAGCATCGAGCGTATGTTACACGGAGTTTAGAACACGGCGTAACGTAACATGCTCGGTACGAATGGTACATTACGCCCCGTAACACCAGTCAGTACACGGCTTAGGTGTCAAATCGGAACGCAGCAACGCTGCTTGGCGGCAGAAAAGGGAATGGAGGACAAGACAAGCTCCTTCAAAAGTTGTTCTACTAAAACAACTTCTTTTAACACCAATTCCCTCATAATTTACAGCGGTTCTTATAAAATAATATGATCATCAATATTAATTTATTCTTCATTGTTTTTTATTGTCCTTTCAAGATTAATTATTATTAATCTTTATTAATCAGACTACAATGGTCTATAGTGTTAGTTAGTTAGTTAATGCAACTTGCCCGACATTTACAAGCATTCCTTTTTAAAACCAGCAACTCATATGTAATACCGAACATAGAAGAAGCTCACAAGAACAAACATTAAGTATATACTCACAAGAACCGTCTTCGCTCGTCCCACCCCATGAGCTGCGTGACCTCATAGCTGCCCAGCGTGAGCGTGGTGCGCGTGTCGTGCGCGAGGCGCACGGCGTGGCGCCACCAGCCGCCCCCCCCCCCGGGCGGCAGGTCGCCCACCGGCATGGTGGTGTACACGGTGGCGGCGTGGCCCACCAGCGCCATGCCGCCGCACCAGCCGCAGTCGTCCTCCACGGGCTCGGAGCCCAGCCCCGACCAGCGGGAGCCGTCGGACTCGTCGCGGTAAATCTGGATAATGTGAACAAAGAAAATGTTTTCGTTCTTTAAATCACCAGCACCAGTCAAATGGATCGCTCCGAACAGTTGACCGTTATTTAGTTGCATCGTTTTTTTGTTGTTATTGTATTGAACCAGTCTGGGATCTTGGTGCGTTTTAAACAGAGAGATATAATCATAATAAGTGAAGATAAAGTGATCGTATTTTTTTCGGGTTTAGATGATGGAGAATATTTAATTCGATCCGATGTATACAGCGAACCAGTCTCGTCTGTGCTGATACAAGAGAGCCTAGAATTATTTAATATTTATCCAAGAATAAAAAGGTATAAAGATTTCCAGACTGGCTGACAGCTGAAATGCCCATATTTAATAGCAACCATACTTACATCTTGGCAGTTATAATGCACGGCGCTACAGACACTGATGAGGGACACGTTCTGCGGCCTGTTGAGCAGCAACACCGCCAGCTGCTTCTCCGACGTCCAGCCCGTCCATCTCACGTACCAACCTTCAGAAATACCATCAAATACATATTTAAACGTTATTCGGAATAATCGGGATAGATATTGCTATCCCGATTTTTGGACTGCAGCTTATCCGCGAGCCAATAATTTGACTGGGCAATCTTGATGTCGAAATATTAAAAAGAACAATATCCTTACTGCCGCAAAATAGTTTTTGTTTGTATACAAACACAGTGTTGTGATATGGATACAAACAGACAAAAATACAAAGCAAACTGTATTTTTCCTGTAATTTTCTAATCCGCCTTCTCAAAGATTAAGGATAGGAATGACAGTGACTCACAAGGTTGTGTAATCTGAAATATTTTCGGAGATAAGGTTACAAATCGTACGTACTGTCATCAACTTGCGAGTTGAACTGTATGGCGTGTGAGAACAGGTACTTGGGCGTCTTCACGCTGACCACGTTCACAGTCACCACCGGGTTGTTGGTGTTCACCTGTTAAACCATGACATTTAGACCATGTAGGTATAAATAATGTAAACATTTTATCAATATTTAAGTCTACCAGACATTTTACTATTGCTTCTAAGCTTTCTATTGGGTTACCAATAATCCTTTATTTTTGGGTATTACAACGTAAAGTTTAATGATAAGAGTAATAATTATAAATACACTTACCTAAATTAAAATAAAATAATGACCAACCCACCTTAGGATACCTCAAGGCCCGTATGGTGGGATAGGCGGGCGGTTCCTGCAGGTCTAACCCGTACCACGGATACTTGTGTGCCTGGACGAGCGAGGCGTTGTACGTGACATACATGAGGGTCTGCCCATCAGGACTGAACCACAGCGCCTTATCCAGGCGCAAGACTTCTGTCTCGTATAGGAAGTCTGGCACGCCGTTGAAGATCACGCCTGGGATTCCTGAAATTGTGGATAGAAGAGTTGGTGTCAATTGGAAAGGATATAATGGTTACTATGACACTGGTTGTTTTAATGTTGGCAATAAATTAATTGTTTCAGAAACTTTTATAGAGGATTTATAGCATAGGTAGATAAACTACGTTAAAATAGACTACATATTACTAATCCTATAAGCGTTAACATTGATTTTTTTAAAGATATTTACAAAGGATAATTAACCAGTGTTAGATTGACAAAAAATCCTTCTTGATAAAAAATGCGATTTGCAAAGCTCACCATCAGGAGTAGGTTTTGTAAATAGCATAAATGGAAACAAAAAAGAATTTCCGATTACGGGTTGAGAAGTGTCGGAAGACCACTTGAATTTGGCCTATAGAAATACAGCCTTTGCATTATTCACTCTTTTACTCTTTAAATCAAAGTGTAATCTTCCAAGCACAATATACAGACTCGACTGGGGTCATGGTGATATAATTAATAAAACTTACCATTATTAGTGATCCTGCAAACCAGCGTCTTGAAAACTTTAGGCTTGTAGTAGATGTCATTGTCGTGCACGAACACCAGCGTGGCCCCGACCGGAGACCACTCGGCGTACTGGATAAGAGGCGCCGAGCGGTCGTCCTCGATCGGGGACACAGGGATCTTGTTCCTGAAAGATTAAGATAAACAAAACGAAGTGTAAGAAATGGAGTGGAAGTTAGAAATTGGAAAGGTTAATAAAGACAACTGGTGAGCATTTAAACTGCTGCCACTGCCGAAGATAACCAAAAAATGCCATGCTGACTGGCTAATAGTAATTTTCATTAAAAAATGAGCTGTTATCATTATCACTCACGCTAAAGTGTGAGAAGAGGATAATGTATCAAGCTTAGAATAATAACGTTATTATTCTAAGGTATCAAGTAATAAGGTTATTATTCTAAGGTATCAAGTATTCATGCCATACTAGAGTCAAATGGGAACCTCCGAAAGTTGCCACGGTGAATGGATTGGAACGATTTCTGCAAATGAATCATCGAAGCACTTGTCTTTCGGAGGATATACTACAAGGTAGATTCCCTCAGAATAAACGAATTCCTGAGTTAAATACTGATTGTTAAGACTCCTCAAATCATTTGTAAAGACTCTAAAGGGAGCCAATACTGACCTGTTGATGACGTCATAGACGTGGTACCGGGCGAGACGCGCGTGTCTCCACCCAGGTCTGACGTCAGAGATAAGCAGCACGAACTTCAGGTCTGCTGACACTTTGAAGTCCACCGCGTTTAGTTCTCTCTGGAAACAAGTTGTTAGTCATCAGAAATGGACGAAGTGGCAACAAGAAATCAGAGTTGAATAGATTATAATGCAGGGCAAATCCATGATGCTTCGTTGTTGAAAAAAAAAAAAAAATTATAAGTACATCACGTGTGCTCATTGGATTTTTGGATCTGTCAGTTTCTCAAGATGTTTTCTTTCAGCAACAATGATATTTTAATGGTTGTAACTTTGTGTTTTCACTCCGATCAGCCGATTTATTTATAAACGTTGCCTATAGTTAGGTAATGATTAGCGACTGTTTAACCATACATTTTTGACGTTTGAACGTCCCGTAACTTTACGTTTTTAAATCCCTTTGTCTCACGACAGTTTTTGTTGTTTTCGACGTCTTTAGATGTGTCATGCGAAGTCAAGCGACGCCGCACGTCATCGATCGGTTGCCTTTCACGAAATGAACGTTAAAGTTCCATCGAAATTGAAAAAATCACATTAGTAGGCACAGATTACTATGGTATAAGTAACCGCAGGTTTAAAACCGCAACTGTGTGCATTGACAAGCATTCTCCGAGTTCCGATTTCAAATAGTGTAAAAATAATTCAATTTAACCTCCGCTTCAAAAAATAAAAATAAAGTTTAAATAAAATACACGCTCGTCACCCGACAACAGAACTCACGAGCCATTAACCTCCACATTGTTTCCTGGGTAAATTAATGGGCGCTTGTGACGAGTTGCCTTTTTGACACCTACGTAGTGCCGCGACTGTTCAACGATTTATCTTTAAATGTTTGCCTGTGAGTGCCTCGCATGGAGTGGGACGGAGTGTGTTTTGTTTATTTATGATTATCTGCACCCAGTAAAGTTGCGTATAAAAAATGTAAATGGAATGTTTCATTCAGGAGACGTTCTGTGATGTGGAAGTAATTTATTTGTACCTACTGAGACTTTTGAAAGTCAACAAAAAATTAGGTCAGACCCTTTCCCCTTTTAGAACGTTCACTTTGTCACACACTCTAATTTTTGTCTCAATCTGTCAAAATACCTATAATTTACCTTCATATTTGACAAGTTTTTGGCATAGATTGTCGCTGAGTTTTGGTTGCGACTAGATTTTGAACTTTATTAATTACGGGAATTGGCTTTCTGGTCATGTCAAAAATTAGAGAGGGAGAAAAAAGGGCGCAAGACCCTTGACAGAAGCACACACCTGTATTTTGTGACTCATACTCAAAGTAATTACAGTAAATAGATGAATCTGAATCCAACCCTTATCACAGTTGTCTTGAACTCACGTCTATTTTTCTTCTTCGAGAATCTATTTCGCTAGTATTAGGCTTAGTTCCTGTGAATCTAAAAGCGTAAATACTACAGAAACGTGAAAGAGGGACACAATGGAAAACTTTTTCTTAAAAATACGAGACTGGTATTGTCCCACGGCTGGGCAAATACTTCTTGGCATACAGAGAAAGCATGAGTACTACACTTGCAAAAAAAGGGACGGCGGGAAGTATTTTCTTAAAACCACAAAATATGACGTCAAATTATAGACCGTGTGCCACCACCCTACGCCTCAACATCACGAATCACATTACCATTTCACCGCCTTACTTACGACACCATTCGCCTAACAGCCGAGGCAACAAATCAACTAGTTTGATATACTCGTAGCAGCTATATCCAACGTGTACACTAAGCTTGCTATATTTCAGCATGGCCGTCTATTGTTGATAAATGTGTAGCACGCGCTAGCTCCTAGACTATTTATGAAGTTAAGGTTGGTACGTAGTACATAACAGCAGGAATGTTTCAGTGGCAGCCCGAAGTCTCGCAGTTTATTTACGTAGGTACATGGGAGTGACTGGCGAGCGATATATACAGCCCTGCTTATATTTTCATTTGGGAAAGTTATTTGTTATTTCAACAAATGATCCCGGTTCAATCCCCTGGTCCTCATTATGGCCTGGCCAAGAATACAGTATGTTAACTAACAGAGGGCGTTCCCGTTAACCTGCAATAGTATAGCGTGTGTACATGCAAAAAAAAAAATACTACTAAAAAAAAAAAAAACTTTTTTTTGAGTAAGTAGTAATATTTAAAAAAAAAAAATTTTTTTTTGTGTCGTGAAATTTTCACAAAACGATTAAATTTTTACGTAAAAGAAACACTCTGTTCACGCACACTTGTATTTCAACGTAGAAAAACAAGTGTGACAAGTGGGCGTGTACAGAAAGTTTATTTTCCGTAACAATTTAATATTTTTTGTGAATAATTTACTATACAAAAACAAAAAAAAAATATTTTTTTTTTAATGGTAACATTTTTTTAGCATGTATAGACGCTATACTATTGCAGGTTAACGGGAACGCCCTTGGTTAGTTAACATACTGTATGTATGTAGTTTAAAAGAGACTGTGACTTCTGAGTTTGTTTCAGTCTTTCTTTACAGAGTAGTCAGATAGAAAACGCCGAAATTATGTAGTTTTAAAACATAATTTATTTTGACGTGCTGTACAGTTCATAAGCTTACCTATCTACATTTATGAATACTTTACTGTATTCAGTAAAGTACAATTAAGGGTATATAATGTCCATTTATAATTTCAATCAGACATGGCCGCTGTATTTCATCGACGCTTATTGATGCGAGCCCACAAAGAGACCGAGTACATTTAAGCGCTACATTTTAAATAGTCACCATTAATGTGCCTCCTCGTTTAAAATACCGTTCATTATTTCTGTGGCTTACATTAACGACATCACATGAACGGATAGCATTCAGGCTTTTTGTATTCATTAATGATTTTGAAGTTCAGAAGAGATTTATTTATTTGTATGGTCGACCTCGTAATTGCTGTATTTATTTATTCATTAAAAACTTTACGCACACATGAATGTACAGAGGCGGACATAATGGTATATGCATTTTCTACTAGTCAACCTTTGGGCGATGTAGTAACTAACAATGTTGGTGTAATTATGAAAACTTAAGGAGATTCATACAAGAAAAGAGAGGGCTATGGCCAGCAGTGGGTGAAATCGGGATGATAATATGTCGCAGATAGATGATAGAATCCGCTGTTTTACATAACTACCACCTGTTTTACAAAACAGCTCCGTAATTTAAAACCGCTTAACGACGTTTAGATGGATTATCATTGCGTTACGTTTAACAAAACTGCTACCCACGTTTAGACGTAATGCACAATGGCTTATCTGCAGGCACAATAAGTATTTGGTTTGGCTTCTAATACCGAAGCGGTCGCAGTAATTAAGCTAGGGCACCCTGGCCAAGTGGTTTAGGTAATGGCTGTGATAAACTGCGAGAGAGCCGAGCGAGCCAAGGAAGCGGTGCCGTGGCAGCGGCCGGCGAGCGCTTCTCCCAACTTGCTTTACCGCCCGGTAAGAGAATTCCGAGGTCCAATACACAATAGGCTCAGTACCTGGGCGTACCTAATTGCGACACATCTAGTCTTAGCAACAGACTGTCATGGGTATGAGTATAGCAAAGAAATAATAATAGCGTAATGAGATTTCGATTTTAAGAAAATTTGTGTGATTTGAAGCAACTTTTGGATGTTATTCAAACCGTAGGTTATATTCTTACAATGATTAGATAATCATGCCAAACAGGGTATGATGAATGCGAAAATTCGTGATATTTTTACCTTGTTTGAACCAAACAAAATAAGTTAGAAAATAATATACACGTTGGGAATATGCTAAGAATATAAGTAAGTTTAATAAAGATATGTTCACACCACAGACACGTAGTTCGATGGCCGCCATATTGAATAAAGCTGACAGTTTGGCGCCAAAATATCGGAGCAACGCTGGCAGACATGTGTTGTAGTTCCGCACACTGAATACATAATGAAATGAACGGATATTAAAACGGAACGGAAAAACAGGTGTGAGACACACGGATTTTCACTTAAAACTTTTGGCAGTACCAACGTCACGTTATTGTGCGGTGCTATCGTCGACTGAAAAGAAGGTTTATTCAACAATTAACATTAAGTTCGTATATTAACAGCATGAAACAGTAGTAGGACTAATCCTACATCTAAAGAAAATACAATTAAAATTCGTGGTTGGTTTATGGCAAATCCAATAGGCTCCCATTACATGGGGCTTGAACATAACTGGCGAAATGTGTAGCATACACCTCGATCACCCCTCCGGAGAATAGAAGCGTGATGTTATGTTGGTGCGAAAGAGACTAAGGCCTAGCCCGCACTGCGAATTTTATTCGCGCGATTAATATTCAGTGTACGGCATTGCAATTAGCGCGAATGTGTAGATATATAAGATACAATGTGTTACAGAATTGCGAAAAAAAAAGGTTGGCTGGTAGAAAATGCCTGTGGCATTAAGTCCGCCTCTGTACATTTGTGTGCTTAAAGTCATCATTATTCTCCTGCCCTTATCCCAATTTATTTGGGGTCAGCGCAACATGTCCCTTTCTTCCATACTTCTCTATTAGCCGTCATCTCGATAGTCACCCCCTTTCTAGCCATATCATCTTTCACACAGTCCTTCCATCGTTTCTTTGGTCTTCCCCTACTCTTATAGCCATCGAAATTCATACCCAAAACTTTCCTCACAACATTTTCCTCATTCCTTCGCATCATGTGCCCATACCATGACAATCGACTTCCGCACAATTTTTCAGTCACCGGTGCCACTTTCAGACTTCCTCTTATGTACTAATTTCTTATTCTATCCATTTGTGTAACACCACACATCCCTCTTAACATTCTCATCTCAGCTGCATGCAATTGCCTTTCATTCATCCCTTTTGTGGCCCAACATCCATACAAGACAGCAGGTCTAACTATTGTTTTATATATCTTCCCCTTAAGTTTAAGGGGAATGCGGGAGTCGCAGATTGTTCCCGTGACCTGCCGCCATTTTGTGTGCTTAAAGTATTAAATAAATAAAAGATAAAATAAAAAAATATCGCGCGATTTTTTATCGCAGTGCTGGCCAGGCCTTATAAACAAGTAGATTCAATAATAAATCCTATTTATATGATAACTAGTCTAGGCATTCTAACAAAATACAGAAAGCTGATCAAATTGCTCATTATACACAAATATGATTTATTTGAATATTTGCGTATTCCACTAACATCGATTACGTAAAATGTTTTATGAATGGAAGCAGTCGCTATTTCATTTTGTGAAAGCCTGTTATATGCCTGTACCTGGAATAGGATTTATCAAATTGAAATACCTGGAACTAGCTAACTGAATTGGTTATACCAAGTTATAATGTTTTTGGCTCTATTTTACATACATATTTGATTTATCTCTATTTTACATAATTATAATTCAAATATTAGAACTAAGAACAAACTTAAGAAAAGGGGCTGCAATTCTTTAGTTTCTAGATACAAAAATGACGAAAAAGTTACATTAGCAGGGGTGCCAAACCTTCTAGCCACCATTATGTGAGTAACGCATTTCTGGTGTAAGATTTTCCATACAAAAACATTATCGGTTCCCGAAATCCCGACATACAATAAAATATTCGATCAATAAATCCCCAAAGAGCTTCCTGCTCTCAACAGAAAGTACTTAAGCCGTTCAGCACGCGTACACCGAGAACCAATACATCCAATACAATACAATAAAGCAAAGAATACAATACAACACACTTTTCGTTCACGAAAAATACTGATAAATCTTTATCAAGTGTTTTATGTTGGTGCGTGTGATCGAGTTTGAGTTTGGGCGTGTGTTACACCGTAGCAAGTGCTGAAGTATGAAAATTCGTTTAGTTTCATTTGTTGGTATGTGAAGATGGATTCTCTAAGCTAATTACAGACAATTTCCTGGTGACCTATCAAGTTGAAATGTCATCTACTCGTTCTGATGAATTGTGAGGCAAAAGTTTTGTTCCAGCAAATCTCGAAATTTTAACCGACAATTGAAGAGAAAGGTTATGTCATCATTCACTGCCAAGAATTCCTCGCTATGTAATCTTTTAATCCATCCCGTGCAACTTCATCATCATCAAAGTCAGGTTTTCCTTGACAATCACTACCACTATAAAAAAGTGCAAGGAGTAAAAAAATGGCGGAGAGTAGAGGACTTATTTCAATTTAAAACCTCTTCATTTCATTGGCATAAATACAATAATAAGTGTTACACATAAAATTACTTCTATTGATATTAAAATAAAGAACATTTTGCTGAACAATGTGTTCATTAATTTATCCGTGTTTCAGATGTGTTAATGCTAAACTCATCAATCATTTAAACAATATCCAATCTATTTGTTGGATTAAAAAGTTATGAAATACAAAATATGAATTAATAATTAGGTAATTATTAATTAGTCAACCTACCTAGCCTTTTCCCATCTATGTTGGGGTCGGCTTCCAGTCTAACCGGATGCAGCTGAATACCAGTATTTTACATGGAACTACCTGTCTGACCTCCACAAGCTAGTAACTGGGTAATACGATTGGTAACACTGTTTGTCAGATTTTCGGGCTTCGGACGACCCGTAACGACTGTAAAAGATCCACGAATGACCGTGCTTTCCGAGACACGGAGGAGTCTCGGTATGTAAAGACCGGTCACCTATCCACGGAACAACCCGACAAGCGTAGCTTAACCTCATGGATCGACCCGTGCAGCTGTGATTACTTAGCCACGAGCTCCTCCGTAATTATGAATAAATGAAAAAAAAAACAATTTTATTCTAGAATTAAACCAAATAGGGTGTACATGTACAAACAATGGCTTAAATTACCAAAAATAACCAATCAGCTACAGAAATACTGCGTTTATTTTTATTTTATTTCATTATTTCTTAAAGTTCTCACGTTACGCTTCGGTGTGACAATCACCTTCTTATAAACGCCCTAGCAGATGAGATATACAAAATATATCGCTTTCGTAAGAACGGATCCGATCGCACGCAGATTTACCTTTGTGCTCAAACAGTACTTTGACAAATAATATAATATATGAGAGATACGTATCAACTTTATCCGATGGCTTTATAAGATATGTGTGGCTGTTTATTCTGCGGATAAAGAATAGGGCCATTTTTCAGCGACTTAGTTCAAGTAAGATTTTTTTACAAATTGCTTGAGAACTAAACCAATTTATTTGTTTCTAGGCTTAGGCTCAATTTACATTGGAATGGAAGAGATTTTTTTTCCACGACATTGTGTCAAAGCATAATGAACTTTATGTCGATTGAGTAAAGGTGCTCCCCATACTGCTGTTAAAATTGTTTATTAACATTTTCTAAGAATATAGACGCGTAAAAAAAGACGCGTAGGCTTCCGAAAGCTGAACGGATGCGTACGAGTACTTCCATGGTTGTAACAGCTCTATATGAGATCTCAGCATCGCGCGTTCGTATTTCCGAAGATAGACGACGATCCCCGAAGCGCATACTTTTCTTGGGAATCTGTAGGTTCCTATACCTAAATGGTATCTGAGATCGTCACGTACCCGCCGTATCGTTGCAGTCTCATTTCCTCCGACAGCGGGTTGAGTATCTGTGGCACGATCGAACGTGTTTCTTATCTGCACGCTATTTCTGCATCGCGAGGTAAGCTGACTGCGAGGTTAAGAAGCTATTTACCCGGAGCATGAGAGGACGGAGGTTTTATAAAACTAATCAACAATAAAATTTAAAATATTTTTTATGCTGTTATGTGATATGGACAAACTACATACTTGGTAGAAAATACCTCAGGCATTAAGTCCATCTTTGTACAACATTTTTGTGAATTCAACATTTTGCAAATTCAACATGCAGGCCAGAAGGATTTTTTTTAGTGAGCTTTTGGTATTAATAAATACCGATATAAAAATAAACCCCATTAAAACTTTGTCCGATCTAGGAATCGAATTCGATCTTATGCTCATTCTTTCGTGACTTTTTCTTTTTAACCGCCTTCTTCAAAAAGGAGGAGGTTCTCAATTCGTCCGTATGTTTTTTTTGTTTTTTTTTTTATGTTTATGTTACGCGATTACTCCGCCAAATAAGATTCGAGTTTGATGATTCTTTTTTTGTTTGGTAGGTCATGCCTCAGAGTGCGTAGTTTTTGAGTTAGCTTCAATAATTACGTATTTTGCCCACTTCGTCTTTGTAGACGACATAAATTGTTTGACTCTGTCACTGTTATTTACATAGCAGGTAGTGGTATTCGAATTTGTGAGGGGTAGGTACCACAACTAAAAAGTGAATTTCGGAAGTCGGTGGCAAAAAACGAAAATTGAAAAGCAAAGACACCGACTTCCGAAATTAAAGTTATTTTTCACTTTATTAGTGTGTTTTTTGGAAGTCGGTTGTTTTTTTTTTGTAAAATGTTTTTATTTAACATATGTACTTGTTTCATTTCCAAAGAACACACCCTTGAAGGTATACCTAAGAATGTTTGACGTTATCGTTCGATCGTATTTACTGATACCAGCTACTCTTTGAACGTAACTCAAAGGAAATGAGAGCGAAGGGAACGTTTTCTTCAATACGTCTTTTCGACGTGTTGCCAAGTTTTCGTACGTAAAGGTGTAAATTAATTCGTTGCTTGGTGTAAAATAAATAAATAAATTGATTATTTGTAGATTTGGTTTATTAAGCATTATTTTCAAGAATCTATGGTATTGTCAGCGTCGTAAGAGGCTATTAAAAGATTGCACTATCTTATGCTCTCATCACAATTGAATTTAACTGCGATATTGTTTACCCAGACTTCCTTGCGCTAGAAAGGAAATCCCACTTTAAATGTAGGAGAAACCACTTAACTGTGGAGGAAACCAGGTTTACTAAAGAGGAAATCAAGTTATGATACAGGATGCTTGCCTATATTTACCGTAGGTAAAGTAAGCTTTTAAAAACACTTGGAATATAATTAGGCCAAGATGTTGCGATGGAACAGCTTTGTTTCCCGACCGCGGCGAGGCCCGAATGGAGGGTACTTATTGTTTTTGAATGACTAATAAACTCACCAAGTTCTTTTGATGTTCCCTGGCTAGAGATTTAATTTTATACCCACTAGTACCTGACAAGGTTACCTTGAAGCTATTAAAACTCGTACACTCATGTCTGTGACTTAAAGCAAAGATTTAAAGTCTGCAACCAGTTTGCATGGCTGTGACATTTACTTGAAGGCACACTGGCATGCAAAATACTCGCATACTCTCGTGCAAGTTCCAGACATAAGTATTTGCGCCAAAAAATCGCTCGTCCACTTGACTGTAGGATGTGCACGGAGAGGTTTGCCACGTTAGCAGCGCGGTTCATTTGTTTGCCAGCCACGCATCCGTGCATAGCGTAGCCGTGGGTCGCAGTGGACGATCCCGCTTACATTTTCATACAAAGCGAAGATAAGTACATGTGTGTAACTTATATAGCCGTGGGCTGCTGTGGAGCGGGGACTTTAATTTCTAATGTCATCACCATCTGCCTTTCCCAAAAATGTCGGGGTCGGCTTTCAGTCTAACCAGAGTTGAATACCAGTATTTTACATGGAGCGAATGCCTATCTGACCTCCACAACCCAGTTACTGGGTAACACGATACCCCTTGGTAAGACTGGTTGTTAGACTTTCGAGCTTCTGACGACCTGTAACTACTGTCAAAGATCTACAAATGACAGCCGGGATCAACAGCTTAACGTGCTTTTCCGAGGCACGGAGGGGTCTCGGTAGGTATGAAAAGATGGTCACCCATCCACGGACCAACCCCGACAAGCGTAGCTTGGACGATGGATCGACCCGTGCGGCTGTTATTACTTAGCCACGAGCTTGAACTAATATTTATAGATACTTAATTTGCCGTGCTATAGCCAGTTCATACTGTCAATTTAAAACAGTTGTGATTTGAATATAGGTACGGACAATTTAAGTTGGCAGTTTCCTTGTTTCCTTGTAGCGCATTGTGAGTGCACCGTGCACACTTCTATCTAAACACTAAAACAAACAGGTTTTTTGCTGAGACCGTTCTTGTTATTTTGTTTTTGTAATTATATATTATATTATTTTAATATGTATTTTTATTACTAGTTTATTTATATTATAATTTTATTATCTATTAGGTAATTTAGGTATGTTGAAACTGTATGTACTTCCCGTCACTTGTCCATATGGGTTCATTAGAAAACCAGCGTCAGACAGTATCTGTCCGGCGCTGCTATTAATGCTGAAATGAACCTTTTTGGCGCAGCAGTGAGGCACACACTATTGTTGTTAAAGCATTGTTTTTATTCTTTATTTTGTTATTTGTATTTTGTGTTTCATGAACTGTGTCCAAATAAACGTTATTCTTTCTTTCTTTCTTTGTCTACATCTAAACTTATAAATTCTTACTACTTACGAAAGTAGAGTTATTCATGAGTAGTCTGGTGGTGAAGTTTTTGACGTTGAACAGCGTGAGGCCTCCCCATCGGTCTCTGAACACCAACTCCTCGTCTGAAACAATAGAAGCAATGGTTTCAAAGAGGATCTTTTGTTACAAAGAGATGCAGCTTAACTGTAGAAGAATAAGTTGATAGCTCTTGAGTTGTTGGTGCAAATTGGCCTCGTGGCTTCATCAAAACTGTTATAGTTTACCTATACAATACAAATGAATAAAATTGAAGTGTCTGTAAAAGTGTAACGTCATTAAAACATCTTTTTACTATACGGTACTTTTATTTTAGAGTCCACGCCGCGTGCAGCAGCTAGTCTTATATGTATTTGCCGTGATAGAGACATTAGAAATACGTATATTGAGACAAATCATAACTACATAAAAAGGTTAGTAAGATACAGTACTGTGACAGACAAATAGGTATATAAACAAACAGACAGACAGAAAGTTGGCACTATATGAAAACAAAATCCTAAAAGGGTATTTGTACTATAATAGTACATTTATCTAAATAAAGATGAGGCTGCCTTGTTGGTCTTGTGGTCGCAAGCGCTACTGCTGAGCATGAGGTCCTGGGTTCGATTCCCGGGTCGAGTAAAGTGATATTGGGTTATTCCATCTGGAATTTCTCAGTAGCAGCCCGGAGTCTGCATTTGTGCCCGGTTGTTGTCAATAGGCTCGCCCCCGAATACATGGGACTTAAACATAACTGGCGCAATATGGGTGTCTGCCCAACGCTGCGGGTATTACAGGCGTGATGTTATGTAAGGAAGATAAGTACAGACATACGGAAAAGAAGGTGTCATTTACAATTGGCAGCTCTTCTTGGGATTCTATTGAAACCAGTACACGGTCCTATGCAAATATCTGAATAATTTTACAGTCAGACAAGTAAGATCGGTACGTATGTAACCTAACCTTTTTATCAGAGCTTTCAACTACCTTACAAAAAGCGATTTGTACAGCGGAGTGGAAACAACGAGGGTTTTATTACAGCGAATACGGGAGAAGGGTTCCCTACAACAAAAATCGACGGTAGAATGTTCACGGCCCAACTTATATTGGCTTGAACAAGATTATTAGGTATTCCCAGTATAACTTGATGCGTTACGAATAGGGATCAAGATATGCTGGATTGCTGCCTTGAAAGTTTTTATTATAGCGTCGTTTAAACGTAGTGAGTGATTGTTAGAAAGAAAGAAATCAATTCTGCACAAAAATATAAAACTGTCAGGCTGGAAAAATAATTCTTTAAAACAAAATATAGCCGTCAGATGCGCCCGGCAGATGTGAAACATGGCGGAGAGGGAGTATAACGGCATGAGAGAGCATCATGGCTTTTGCCGTCACGACATACGAGACGATCTTATCCCCAAGGTGTTCACATCAAAAAGGTTGTCTAAACTAGAATATGTATAAACAGTCAATCTTTCCGATTCGCAGGGAAAAGTAGGGACGGTAATGTAAGTAAACTTCAAATCGCGAAAAATAAAAATTATACGTTAGATTAAAAAAAAAACGCTTTCGTTCATCACAGTTATTATGCAACCATTGTTTTGTATGGTAACAAAACAATAGGTAGGTCCCCAAAATGTCGGCAACCTTTACCAAAACCGTGTTTACTAAGTAGAGGTTCAATTTTGGTGGTTCTACCAAAACAAGGCCGTAATATAAAGTAGTTTGTTTGCACCGGACCGTTACCTCAATCAATCACTGGAGGGGTAGGTACACAGGTCGGCTTTTACCCCCAGACGCTGACATACGGGCGGTAAGTTCGGACAATGAAGTAGTTTTTATATTGGTATAAATGTTCGTAATTTTTCGTGACTGGTCACGCACAGGGAAGTTTTTCCTGCGAGATAGGTGGAAAGAATGATCTTTATTGCACAGCAAATAAACGGAAAAAGAATTTGAATTAACAAAACAGGAGATAAAAATTAGCAGTCTTATCGCTATAAGTAATATCTAGGTTATCAATCAGAACCAAAAGATGACGAAACCATAACACAAAATCCTGCATCGTGCAAAAGAATTTGACGCAAAAATGACATGTCAAAGCCCTGGCCAACTGCCTATACATTTTCGTTCTAAGGAATTCACGTATTTTTCTTAGTTAGAAAGTAGTCATTCTACATAATGGTGAGCTATTTACATGCAGTGCGCCTTTCTGATGTAGCATATAATGACACATTAAACGTCCATAAGTTAGTCGCATTTAAAAGAAAGCGTTATAATTACATCCAAGTAAACTTAAAGGCTCCCGCCAACAGGCGCGATATCGCGCCTTAATACGTCTCCTCGACTTAGTTATCTTGGTTAATCAGAACGTCCGTGTGTATTTCTTTTAGCTAAAAAGCAAGGAAGTTGTCGCATAAGACTGCTAACTGTGATTTAAACCAGACAATGTAATTACACAGTTGCTAATTACTAGATACCTACACTTCGTACTTTAATGGACTCTTTGTAACAATCATTTGCAGGACAGTTTACTGAGTGCAGGGATCTTTTGTAGCTCGAATGACGTTGTCAGGGGGGCGCAGTCGGTAAACATTTGGCCAATTGTTTGATGAAATGTATTGAAAAAACAGTATGGCGGCGTTAGTTTCAATTTTGGGCCACGCGCCAAAATATCCTTGTACAATTTGTAAGTGGAGGGCAGATCAAGTTGACGGTTATGTTGTTGGTTATGCACATGGTTCAGAATCGCTTGACACTTCTTGACAATATAGGCGTGCTTTGTTTTCAATATTTAGTGCATGTGCATAGTCTCCCCCTGCCCTACACTACTCTTCCTGTCCCCCTTACTATCTCGCTTTATCGATGCGAGATTTTTCTGTATATAACGCCAAAGAATCTAAGCAGGAAGATATAGAGCTACCTAGGAATACATTAATGGTCGTGTACCGTTCCCGCGTAAGACCAATTATTTGCCAAACAATCTTACAAAAGGTATGTATCTAGTGTGTACAATACGATCAGCTATTCTATAATATTATACAGCTTTTCAAAAAGTATAATGGCAATATAGAAATGCTGACTGTCACAGTAATGTTATGACTCGGCCATCTGTCAGCTGACGCCCCTCGTCAGGGTTGTCGCGCAGATAAAATAATAACTATTTCAATAAATAAAGTTTTAATTAGTGTTAAGTGGTTGAAAGTACATCTGTGGACCGTAAGTTTTTGGTTTATCTTCTTTATTTTAACTATTTTTTTAAGTAATATTTTTTTCTAGCTTCATATTACAACTATTACAAGAATCTAAGAAAAACATAAAAAAGAGATATTAAATTTTGGGGCTAACTGAAAATTATGGAAAAGAACACAATATACATTGAATTTTTATTTATCCGTAACTATAAAATTATGATCTTTACAAATGAAAAAAAAAATGTAGTCTTTAATTTTGCCGTGATGCTTCATTCGTTGCTCTGACGTCATCTGACATGATTGATAGTGGGATGATAAGGGTAGGCGTTGTTGTTTGGATAGGTAAAACTCAATTATAATGTCGTGCGTTGTACGAGATTACAAATACCTCATGGTATAAACAGGTTAATAATAACTTTGCTAGAAAAGGTGAAATAACGAGCTGGTATCACAATACATGGCTAGGGAAGGTAACGAGGTGTTGGTGGCTTTGCACGCTATATGAATAAAAAATATAACTAAAAACCTTTTTAAAAACAAGCTTTTAATTAACTAAACAGAGTTTTCCCAGGGCCACCTTCCGGCTCCATCATAAGACCCTGAACACCACCTAGTGTCAAAGCCTTTGTTAGTACATAGCTAATGAGTCCAAACACGATCGGGCTATCTAGTTTGATTGACCAGTTCCTATGGCCAACTTCCGGCTCCATCATCAGACCAGGTCCATGGTATCATTTTTTCAAAATGTCTCGGTAGTTATATAAGTATGCCAAGTTTCAGCTCAATCGGATGCCAGGAAGTGCTTGAAAAATGGATGACAATTGGAGTAACCGGAAACACATACGAACAGAGCAAGCTATGTAATATAAAGCTTGTAATAATAAAAACAAGATCGAGGGAAAAAATAGCAAAACATCACGTGTCATCAACGTGTGTATCTGTAAAAAGTCTGCAAGTAATCTCTAACCAGATTTAATGAGTAATAAGAAAGTATCTCTACGTTGACGTCGTGGTGGGGCTTGCGCGCTCGGAACTCTGGGTCTGTGCCAGTAGAGTTTACTTTGCCGGAACAGGTCTAGGGTGAGGAGCCAGACCAAGAGAGACACAAAAACCCGCAGGGCAGGTAGTGGCGAGTTGTTGGGCAGTAGCGACCCCACGGACCCTACCTCCCGGGAGAAGTCTTGTTCCTCATCTCTGGCTTGCCTTTATTGGCCGGCTTAGAGCGAACACTGACGAGGAACAGAGCTCCCACCTCATTCTGGCCTTTATTGGCTGGCTTGAGTGGTGATTCGCAAGAGCAAACGTACTCGGCGGAAGGAAGTATTCCAGTAAGATGCTGGTAGGGATCTTGACCGTACTTCCGGGATTGTCCTGATAGCCGTGGAATACCTCTCCACTCCTCTTAAGCACCTTAGGAAGTGTTGCCCCCTTGTCGCTACGTCGCTATGTGCTAGCGACCGTTTTCGGAGGCCCATTATTGCGTGTGCAAGTCACCCCCTGCCATTTTACCCGTGTATACCATAACATTGATCAGGCAGGGGCCATAGTCTTTCCATAGTTCAATATAACCATTTCACTTAGCCACCCAAACCCATAGCCCAATATCTTTGTTTCCATGTTCTGCAATAGTCCTACACCAACCGGGGGTTGTCCTTGGCTGCACTTTTTTTTTTTATTTTTTTTATTTTTTTTTATTTAAATGCCTTAAAAACTACCATTACAGGTCGTAGCCTAATGCGATAGCCAAGGAATGTATACATAATTAAAATTAAGATCATAGTTTATAACATAACATAAATAATAGTACTTTTGCGAATTCACCCCAGTGACATGTAAATATATCAATTTTGACCTGAATATCATTGATGGTGCGAATTGCTTGAGTAAGAGGAGTTTTGGCCAGCAAGTTGGTCCTGGCTGATGGTACGACCAGCAGTGGCGGGGGCCTTCGCCTCCACACATAGCGGTCGGGTACGTACAAGTGCAACCGCTGCAACAAACAAAACTTGCAAACTTGCATAGTGCGAACAGGGATAATCGTCGGTTGGTGTCTCATCCGGCCCCTCGCATGAGGGCCGCGTTTCGACGGTATGGGGCGCTTGCCGTTTATTAGAACCTGGGTAGTCATGGGTTCTACTAACTCCACCTCATGTCTCGCTGAGGGTGGCAGGTGTGTGGAATCATTTAGCTCCCTTCAAAATGGTTGAGCTGAATTGATCCATGCGTCATGTTCGTGAACGAGCGCCATCAGGCCCGTCAGTTGAGACTGGACATCCTTTAGGGGACTGGTTATTCTCGCATACTTATAATTATAAATTCAAAAGATGTCACTAATATTTTTGTAACAATATAATTTAAAATAGTGTCCTCGGAGTTTCTTGTCCGTTCTTCTCCATAAGTAACTACTACGCTTTGGAATAGGCAACTAACTTCACATTTCTGACTGACCGTCTCCTTGACAGTTCAAAAGTGCTTGTAAATGGTTTAATTGAAATAAATGGTTTGAGTTTAATGTCGGGAATGTCCTTATAAGTTAGAGTGAGCAGTCATTGCCTAGCATAAGGTGGAACTATTGGAGCTCCTGTAGATTTTAAAAACTATCATTGCTTTGTATAAATCTCTTAGTATGTATAATTGCATAGCACATGTATGAGTACTATGTAACTACTACGTATGTTTTCATTGACTTGAATGTGCCGTGGCGGCTGAGACTATGTCATGGTCACTCTAATGTTTCGCTGATGATGGTACTTGTGTTGGATCATTTAGCTCCCTAAGAAATGGTTGAGCTGATTGGTGCTAATCCATGCGTAATGTTCGTGATTTTAGTTTAATTTAATTTTTGAAATTGTTTTATCTTTTTATTACTGACGCGTTTTGGATCGTTCTCAAATGTATAATTTCAACATGAATAATGTAACCAATATTTTGTATCTAACCATATTTTGTGTCTGTGGGGTTTCTGGCCCGGTTTCTCCTTATGTACGCTCGGACATCAAGCTATCCATTTCCTGTATAAGCTGACTTCTCATTGTACGAAAAGCCTATACAATACGAGGTCAGCTAAAACTGGAAATGTATGGTCCGTTATGTCGTTGTGTGTACATACTACGCTTTGGAATGGGCAACTACAACTCGTGCGCATTAACATGGCACCTGGCTCAATGACGTTTGGAGCTCCCACCGCTTCCCCGCACGAAGACGGCGGGGGGCCGCGCGGGTAGCGGGGGAGTATTGAGTTCCGAGCCAGGTGCCATGCACCATTCATGCGCACGGGTTGTAACTTCATCTTTCTAACTGACCGAGCCCTTGACAATTCAAAAGTGCCTGTAATTATCTTTTCTTTTTGTTGAAAACTGAACTTTTTTTATTTTGAAAGGTACAAATTTTTTTTTTTTTTTTTTGTAATATATTTCTTGAAAACAAAATGTATTTTATTTCAAACTTTTCCTTTCCCTTTTCTTGAATTGGGGTAACTATCCGTAAGTATATGGGGTCAACTACAGTAGGTACCGCACGGAGGATTGAAGGTGATAACAGTTTCGACTTGCATGGTATAAAACACACTAAAACCTGACTATATTGATATATGGAGGATAAAAATTCAAACAGGCAAACTTTATCATGATAGATAAACACAATAATTACCTCCACATACTTCGTTGTACGTCTGTCTGTCTGCCGGTCTGTCAAGACCCTTTTTCGACCGTGATAGTAGTTATGCACCTATGCGGTGCATTCGACATTCTAAAAACCGACTATTGATACATGGAGAAGTAAAAATTCAGAGAGTAGAGAGCAAACGTTATTATCATGATGAATAAACACAATAATTACCTCCACATACTTATTTTTTCGTTTCTTCGTTTTTTCATGTATGGTTTTCTTTAATACACCTTCATATTTATCTTTCCAATTAAATATTACTATCTTCAGTACCTAGGGTTATGTTTGATTTATCAGTCAATCTCGGAATTTCGTCATTTTTTACGAAACGGCCAACCGATAACAAAAATGTTATACCTACAATTACTCATACCCTTCGGAAAACCTTCATATTTTAGCACCTTCTCTTGAGTACGTGAGTGGCATACTTACGTATGTAATTCGTTACGGCCTGAGGCCTTCAGTTTTGGAATAAAACCTCTTTTGTTACCATTTAGGGGTTTTCTCCAAGAGTTTTTCTTCGATGCCCTTTTGTTTGGTAAGGGGCTTTGAATGTATGTGTGAGATTTGAATGTGGGGTAGGTTGTTTATGGGGTCCAGAGAATGGAAAGTAACGCACTGATATCTGCCTACAGGAGCATTTTATATTTGGAATTAAAATTTGTCTTCTGTCCAGGAACTTTAGGCAGAACAATTATGATGCTACGACGTAGCTACGCAATGACGTCACGGCTACGCATGCTACGCTTTCGTAACGGAGTATTTGTCTTGTCGTAGCATTTGATATGTGATTTAGTTAGCAGATAATCACTCTCACTGTGTATAATTATTACAATGGATACACGTATATAATAATAATTAAAATTAAAGAAACGCTTGTAGTTCAACAAAAAAAAAACAAATTTAACTAACACCAAATAGAGTGAAGATATGTACATATCTACTAGCACAGTTTTAAGCTAAAACTAGTTTCACTGGTAACCGGAGTGCAGAAAATTCGGGCAAAACTTCTGGAAAACCATCTGCTATTTCGGTTAAAGGAATGTGAAAAAATACTGTAAAGAATTTTCGGGAAAAATATGAATTTAACATGACTTGTCCAACAGTTTCACATCAGAAAGTAATATCACATGTAAATGTTCTTGAATGGCTGTTGTTATTTTTCTCAAGCAATTACAAGCTGTTTGGCCGCTCAACTGTCGATTTGAGTTTAGAAGTCGATAACCTTAAAAATTCTTTTGTGTCTCGTTAGTATAAAAGTCCATTTAAGAACTTAGTACGAGTACGAGGGATGTGTGCGAGGGATGTGTTGAGAAGGATGTGTTGCGAGGTTTGCGCATACTGTACCAGCCAGCCCATCCATCCTCGCACCGCACATTAATGCGCATTTTCACAGCTCCGCTACACATCCTCGTAGGCACATTTTCATCGCACAGCTTTGGAGGAAACCCCCACACATTTTCACAGCACAGCTAGACATCCTCGCACGACACATTTCCATCGCACATCTCTGGTGGAAACGCCTACAACTGGCCTCCATTTTTTAGGAAGTCGGTAAAAAATACGCCTGATCTCCCACATTTTCCCAGTTATGATTCAAACCCCATATATTTAGAAGGCGAAATACTGACATTCAGCTGCATCCGGTTAGACTGGAAGCGGACCCCAACATAGTTGGGAAAAAGCTAGGCAGATGATGTATGTAGAAGGCGAACCTATTCCCTATCCGGGCACTGATTCAGACTTTGTTAAAGAAAAAATTCTGTACTTATATTGTTTCTTTTTTTCTGTGTTCTGTGATATGTTTTTCCATGCTGTGTCTATCGCGTAGTATTGTGCACTTGGTAAATGATAAATGATTTATTTCTGTAAGTAGGTTTTGACAAACACGCTGGCTTGTATGTTGCAATTGGTTGTGTTTGCAATCAAAATCAAAATCAAAATATTTTATTTCACATAAACCTACATGGGCACTTATGAAACGTCAGAAGCTAGGTGCACAGTTCCAATTGGTCGTTTCCTATGGAGAAGAGCCGGCAAGAAACTCCATGGTTACTCTTTTAAAAATAATTGGCTTTTACAATACTTTCAAATTACAGTGTTGGTAGGCATGGGCCAATTTTCAATTCCAATTGGTTGAACAGTGTAACAATTGTAAATAGGCCAATAAATAAATAAATAAAAAGCGACAACGCGGCAGGCCCAGAAGGACACGGCTGGATGAATTGATTCCTTTTTTAAAGCTTTCGCCCACAATGACATTAAAGTGGGAAACGTGGAAAGAGAGAAGTGTGCCGTGCAGTGGGACATCATAGAATAATCAAGATTTCCAATCCACTATAGCCAACCAAGAGCAGTGGTGGCCCAGTGGTAACGGCCGCGACTTACGAGTTGTAGGTCGTAGGTTCGAACCCCGACAGGCGCTTTACTTTGTGTAAATAATTTCATCACCACTGCTCTCAAAACGGTGAAGGAAAACATCGTGAGAAAACCGGCATGTCTTAGAACCAAAAATTCGAAGACATGTGACATCTACCAACCCGCACTGGGCCCGCGTGGTGGATTAGGGCCCACTCCCTGTCTTAGATAGGAGGCCTGTGTCCCAGCAGTGGGAACGTTATAGGCTGATTATTTATTTATTTATATATACTTTATTGTACACCAGAAAATACATTGCGAAAATAAATAAATTTAAAACTATAAAACATACAATGGGCGGCCTTATCACTTTCTGTGATCTCTTCCAGGCAACCTTAGAATGGACAGTGATTGCGTGGACATAAAAAATGGGGATTATGTATGTTATGTTATAGCCAACCAAACCCAAAGCCAATATTTTTTGTTTCCATGTTCTGCAATAGTCCTGCACCAAACCAGGGGTTGTCCCTGGGTGTACTTGCATAGTGCTTACATGGATAATCGTTGGATCCGATCGGACCGTGCCTCATTTCATTCAAAACGTCTAACGGGCCTCTGCGAGTTGGCTTCGGCCCCTCGTAAGGACGCCAGGGTCTCGAGAAATGAGGAAGACGCCAAAATAATAATATTAGGAAGGTTTGCACACTGCATCTAAATCTAATCCGAAAAAGGTCGATACGAAGTGTCCGTAGTATTTGAATGACCGGTTGCGCATTAGATCTGAAGGCCAATTCTGCTATTTTACGTGCAAATTGAAAATCATGCGACCGGAATGCGATGACATTGTGAATAGATCAAAAAATGGTATTCTGCTAACCTTAATATTCGGTTTATTCACATTCTGATCGCAATATCTTCGCAATCGAGTCTCACGGCGGTCGAGTATGTTTTCGTTTACGAAAATAAATATATTTTCATGTTGGTTCAATGCACGCAGACGATATTGTGATAATTAGTGATACTTCAATTTTTAGCAACCTTATTTTATGATTTTTAAAATGTATTAATTAGTTTGCTTGGTTAAGTACATAGTTTTAGTATTTTCATTTCCCGTTTGTTATTATATATCTTTGAGAATACAAAATCCTTAAAATAAATATTCAGATAGAAAGATAATTTGGAACGTATTGAAATCGCGACGCGCAAGCGCGATGGTTTAAGATGTCAAGAAGAGACGTCATTGAATGTCAAACTATAGTATTATATCTTTTTTATTTATTAAATTCTTGGTTTATGAGTGAAATAACTGTAACTATATAGCACTATCCCAGGAAGAAAGAGATTTTTCGAATATGGTGCCGAAATAGCCATCAGAAAATTGTTTAGTTCCTACATAACTATATTATCCATGAGGAAGGTTTTTTATTTGGTCTGAGTGAGGAATATCATCGTATTTCGGAACAGAACCCGAGCATAGCATCCAGGATAGATACCTACTGTTGTAGTCGTTCTAGTGCGTTGAGTGAAGAGTTGCAGGGAAAATCATACAGATATAGAAGTGCCGTTATGATAAAAAACTTCCGTACCCTCTACAACAAACACAAGGGTTTGTTGTTAGCATCAATAGCAGATTTTTCGATATCCTGAAGGAAGATGAAGTTTTGCAGCGGATTTAATAATCCTTTACAGATGAAAGTGCCAAGCTACCTATATGCTATATTGTAAAAAATAATTTATACAAGGTACTAGTTACTGCATACAAATGTAGCAAAATAAATCAAAGTATAGTTTTCATTTGCCTTTTTCATTTCTTTATTATGAACTTTTGCTCGTTTTCGCAAGATCAAACGATCGGTCTGTTCCTTTGGTAAATAATTAACAAATAATTTACACCCTTTCGGTACGGAACCCTAAAAAGCATGCAGTTATTTTATTATTATTAATATGGAAATCTTGATGTATCAAAATACAAAAATGAATTACAAAAAAACAAAAAAAAATAACAATAGTTGAGGATCGAACTCACAACCTAAGTCATGCAAGGCAGACGTCGAATCGCTTCGACTGTACAACTCTTTGACATGTGGTGAAAATAGCCTTTCTTATATCTATATGTCATAATTGACTGTGTCACTTGCGCAGTGGAAGCGGGCTGGGCCCATAGGCCCAGCCCGCTTCCACTGCGCAACCGAACCGAAGAAATGATGGACTTTCAGCAGTTTGAATACTATTTATGAACAATCAAATATAGGGTATCAAGTACTTAATATACAAAAGCTAACTTTGAAAAGACACACATGACACATGACACTTTCTTATAGTATGAGAGCCCATGAACAACATTGTTGCCTTGTCGTTTTTCGACCAAAACCCTATAAAATTGATAGATCTGAATCCAAAATCCTGAGGACCATTCACGTCTCATTCAAAGTTGAGCCAAAAACACAAAGTGCCGAGTGTGAAAAAAAAATGAGGTACCTTCGTCGGAGAAGTCCTCAAAGACTATTCCTTCAGCTGTTTTCTTCAAGTCTATTCTACGTACTTACCTTCATTTTTTTTTAAATATAAAACTAAAACTTTGGGTATTAGGCCCAAAATAAATGATCTCCTTTCAGAATTTTTCACAATCAGAATTTCCCAATCACGCCTGAGCTGACCCAATTTACAAATATTATGCCAAAAAAAAGTGCGGATCTATTTCTTAACAATCTGTCTGATTTTCAGAATGTAGTTGAACGATAAATTTTAGATTTACAAATAAAATTAAATAGAAAGAATACGAACGAAGGATTTTGAACGTGTTGAAAAATTTTTCAGGTCACATGTGCCTCGCAAAATTTGTATGTAACGTAACAACAACTTCAACGAACTAATGATTTTATATGGTTTTGGTCGTAAAGCGATGCGACATGGTTTTGGTCGTGGGCTCTCTTACTAATATGTCAAACGCCAATTACCTTATGAGGCAAACACTTGCTAAGAAGATTCCACAAGGCTGTTTGCGTTCTTACTATTTTCCAACATAGCTCCTTGTAGAGCTTGTCTAATCCTGTCTTGTACAATCCCGCAGTAAACTATCGAAGAACAGGAACAAAATAGAATATTCATCTTCGCTCCATAGGAAATAGCGTATTAATGTGTAGCATAAACTTACTCAGCAGTGGGCGGGACAAGGCTGCCAGAAATGATGATGATGATCTAACCTATGTGTTGGTCCGACCTTTATCATCTGCCTAGCCCTTTCTCAACCAAGTTGGGGTCGGCTTCCAGTCTAACCGGATGCAGCATATGGTTTTGGTCCGACCTTAAAGATTATTTTTGCAAGAATCGTACATACCTAATCTATCAAGTAGTATTTATTCAGAAGCTTGGGCATACATTCAGACAAAGAGGCTGGAGGAAATGAATGTAATACATATATACAAATCTATATAAATATGTATTATGTTTGGAACTGTGACCATCTCTCACGAGCATAGTGAAAGAGCAAACGTGCCGTGATGCAGTTGCAGGCGAAGTGCTTACCGAATATAAAGTCAGCCCTATAAGTCATCGTCATCATTTCAGCCGAAAGCCGTCCACTCTTAAACATAGGCCTCTCTCAAGCGTCGCCACATCGACGGACCCTGTGCTTCACAGAAGTGGAGTGACTGTAGAAAAATAAAATGACTACCTACTGAAGTGAATATTTATTATTAAATAGGCAGGTAACTATTTATACAAACAAAAAATATTACGCAAAACAACATAAGTAACACTGTGTATTAGGGCGCTTTTAAACGGTTTTTTTTATCAGACGTGGACCGTCCTTTTCGCTCTTATCTAGGTCGAACAATGGCAATCAGAACGACCGTCCTGCTCATTTTTCCCGCCATGTGTCGTCCGCGTGATTCCTCCAAATAGTAATGTAATAGTGTGACAACCCCGTGCCTAGGAAAGCACGTACAGCCGTTGGTACTAATCTCTTCCCGGTTACGTCGTATTGCCGACCCATCGGACTATGAGAGTGAGGGAAGAGGTTGTGTACATGTTGTGTGTGCGCACAGCCTCGTTTTCTATAGTATCTCCTGTATACTTGGCTATCTCCGTTTAAATTGGCCGCCATGACAGCAAATAGGTCGGGACTTCGTATCTCATCTAAACGTATAGAATCTAAAAAGGAGACATAAAAGGTTTAATAAATAGTGAATAGACAAACAAATTCTATTACTTATTCATTTTGCATAGATTTTAAAATAACGGTTACGCTTCCAGCCTTTCTACACAGCTGTGAACCTGAAGGAATAGAGTTTCGACCCACAATGAAAGTGTGGAAAAAGTAGATGCGGTGATGAAGATGCTTAGAATATAGCTGCCTTGTTGCATATCAATCGATAATATCCCTTTAATATATCCTTACTAATATTATAAATTCGAAAGTAACTCTGTCCATCTGTCCGTATGTTACTTTTTCACGCCTAAACCATGGAACGGATTTCGACAAATTTGGCAAGGAGATAGATGGCATCCTGGGGAAGAACATAGGCTACTTTTTATCGACATACCACGCGGGCGGAAGCTAGTTTTGATATAAGTATTATAATTTGTACTTGTAGACCAACCTTGGCTGCAACACCCAGTCCATTTCTTCGCTTATCCTGTAGGAAAAGCGGCTTCAGTTCGTAAGACTGTAAGTTTTATAAACGCACGGTCGCTTTTGGAAAATGCGCCTGATGTGTGACCCCGCGGCTGGCGATGCTGAGAACAGCTACTGCTGTGCTCTCTACGTTGTTCCGCCGACAATTCGGCGTCTGCACGTTGTGCGAGGAATGTAAATAACTCCCACTGGCGAACCCACTCGTTTTGCATTATTTTGACCACACAAACACAAAAGTATTTACAACACTGTTCCTGTATAAGTTTTTATTTAATGAATATTGGATTTCAAGATGATTTCAAGGACAAAATGAAAATAAAATGAGAAATTGAAACTGCAGAAGCTAAAATTTTTCGTGACAGTTCAGTCAACAAATAATCTCATGCTTACGTCAGTTTTGACGGTTGCTTAGGTACGGGAATACCCACGGATATCGATTTTATTTTCATTCGCTACTCGACAATTTAGCAGAATACCGTTTCAGTACATTTCTTATTTTCATTCAATTCGCAATATCATCGCACCAAACGCCACCTTTGACTTAGTTTTTTGGTTTAGCAGAATACCTTTTTTGACGTTTTGGAACTTTTGCGGCACTGCGACTTGAATTTGAACGTTTTTTAAGCACGAGAATTGGCCTTCAGAATTTCATCCTGCATTTATAACATTTTGTGGTTTTTGTTCCGACCGTCATTTCTGCCAGTAGTTTTCCAAAGTTCACTTAAAAACCGGTGACGTGTTAGTGACGATTCACCGACCTCTCCTAGGCACAAATATTAAATCGATGAGATAGTAACGGTTACCCATCCACAAACTGACAGCAGTAATTTTTTTTTTTTAAACGTATCTTAACCTCACTAATCAATCCTATACAGCTGGTATTTAGTCAAGCTAAAGCTGGTTATCTAAACAAGCCCTAATACCCATCTATCCATATAACTAACCGGGTGGGGCTGGCTTATCCGGAGTGAAATCCGGTTAAGGACACTCTAGCTGGGCCGGGATTTTAAAATTTCATCCGGATGTGGGTAGTAATAATTAAAGTGGTTTGTAAGAGTTATGGGCTCAGATTTATTGTGTTTTTTAGCAGTTTGGAAGATTTTAAAGTGAGCTTTCTTTTCCAAGGCGTGTCTTTAGAGTTTAACAAAAGATGTATCAAAAAACATTAAAGTAGTAAAAAACTAAAACCCGACTACGACTAAAAAGGTATAAACAAGACACCACAGTCAGAAAAATTAAATATCCGGAGTCACACGTGTTATACATAAATCGAACAAATTACGTGTGACTCCGGATTTTTAATTTGTCTGTCTGTGACATGAACATACATACATACATACACACACAGGACTACTGGTCAAAATCATAACCCTCCTTTTTTCTTCGCCGTAGTCGGGTAAAGACTAAGTAAGTATTTGTGTTCGTGGCTTCATCTACAACTTCAGTAACTTTACTATCCCATTATCTACTTCTATCAATATAGCTATAATATTATAGCAATTTTTTCCAAAATTGCTAAAGTAACCTCTCCGTAAAACCAGAAATAGACAGCTTTATTTTCGGATTTGAATCCAGACACCTCGCTGTTGCTACGGCGTAGCTGACGGGATGACGTCATGGCTACGTTTACTACGTGCGTAGCTAGCGTACTACGATCTCGTAGCAACAATTTTCTCCGTAACATTGCTATGCAAAGGAATATTTTCTCCGTGACTATTTCATTTGAATAATTTGTGAAGTAAGGCAAGGGTTATATAAATAAGTTAGGTTTATTGTATAATTTTGTAGGGACCCCAAAAACGAGGTTTAGTTAAAAAAAAAAAACATTTATAAACGAACTACTTATAAAAAGGTGTGCTACAAATGAAAGAATACGAGGCTTTTGGCTAATTTGTACTTTTAGTGAATATCATTAGGTATTTATTTTGTATTGTGCGTTTAGTTTGTGCAGAATAAACAGTTTTTCTTTTTTTTTTTTTTCTTTAAAGATAAACTTGGCTGGTGTATATTTTCGAGAAAAAAGTACCACAAAACTTGTTTCAGGTTTCACATACTTATTACAAAAAAAAAAAACAACTTTGAAAATCACCAAATCTAAAAGATAAGAAGCCACTACGATCACAACATCCTAGTCTAATTCACACCTCCATTTACTAATGAGCCGCCATTTTGTTTGCAGCACAATATGGCGGCGCATCCGGCCGAGCCGGAAGTGGCTCGCTCACACCGGACGTCAATTTGTCCGATGCATAACGAACGGAATACTTTATGAGCCTTTACAAATGGAGATCGGTATTTTTTAGTTTTTTTAGGATGTAATAAAATGTATCTCATAGTCTAGCCAAGGCTATCCTGTTACCCAGTTACAGATTACCCAGGTCAGATATGCAGTCGCTCCATGTAAAATACTGGTATTCGGTTAGACTGAAAGCTGACACCAACACAGTTTGGAGATGAAGAATAGATGAGATCGCATCATATATGTTGGAAAGATTAATAAAAGTTGATGGCAGTAAGACTGGAAGCCGACCCCATCATAGTTCAGAATAGGCTAGGCAGATGATAACGGTAATAGGGTCGCCCTTTATTATATGAGGTCCAACATATCTGGCGAAATCTGGGTAGTATTCATCTCTGCCTATTCTTTCAGCAAATACAGGT
This sequence comes from Lithophane socia, assembly GCA_947522985.1. NCBI lineage: Eukaryota > Metazoa > Arthropoda > Insecta > Lepidoptera > Noctuidae > Lithophane > Lithophane socia. The sequence continues at coordinate 678,890 of OX383273.1, read as the reverse complement.
GCTTATGCGAAAAGTTACTTCATAGCATGTAAATGTTTTTGAAACTGTATTAAACAACAATGAATGTTTGGAAATCCATCTTTGTGACGTACCTTAATTAATAACTCATAAAACTTTTAAAATGCACACAATACCTAATTCCTTCATTAAACGTAAAAAATCCTGTGTTAAATACAAAAGAACATGCCACTAATTCCTTTAATTCCACAGTAAAAAGACTTTTAAAAGTCTTTGAAAGCTGTTTGTCTACCGGTAATGACAGACAGCTAATTATGTACCTTTGAGAGAAGAAATAAAAGAAGTTCGTCTTTCTTACCGCTCACTGCTCAGATTTATCTTTTATCTTTTTCTGCGGAGTTTTTGTTCAAAAGGATAATTGCAGTGTTCGGAGATGAAACATTGTTACTACTTTATTATTGTACTTACTTATAGGAAACAAAATCAGGGAATTAAATTGTTTAGCAAATTGACTACTTAAATTGTCCGTATATTTATGATCACAACTGAAATTCTTTGACACTTGTATGAAATGGCATAACACGGGCAAAATGCAGCGGGACAATCATAGGCTGGTATTTTAATAGAGTCTTAAACTATCATAAACATAATACATTATCAACTATTTTACGACAGATTAGAATATACGTGGGAGTCACTATCATAATCAATCGATCCGTATCATGATTCTGAATGCGATGTTCGCGAGTACTTCATCAAATAAACAGGCTATATGTGAGTCGTTCAATTACCAGCGTACGCTTCACCAACGCAAATACTAGCTCATTGAGTCAACTTGTTCAAAATATACGCGGACGCAGTTTGGATGGGCTCGTCTTGATGAGGTTTTTTGTGTGAAAATCGGGTCTGACGGCTGAACGTCATCTCCGAAGGTTGTTTACGCCCCTCTAAGGGGTGAAATAGGTTTGTAAGTATTTGTATGGAACATTGTGTTCCCTCTGAGTGCTTTAAACAATGTAAAATACTCTTCAAACAAAATAGCGAAACATAATTTTATAGATTTATAAACCAACTGGAGTTTAAAACGGAGGATTGAAATTATGAGACTACAACTGGAAAGTTTGAGTTAATATTCAGGCGAGCAAACAGACTCCATTACGATTACATTAAACCGGTTTACAACCTAATCAGATTTACTATAGACAAAACAAGTACTCCTGCCCTACTGTCATAGCCTAACATTCCAACATTACAAATATTGCGGGCCCGCTATTTCACCCCGTCCTGTACGGACCTTTCACCCCTCTAGCAAAAGTCATTAAAATGATTACGCTGAGCTGGCATTGCGAGCTATTGAACCGATTGAATTAATGAACACTAAGTTCGAGAATATGCCAGCTGCAGAAGATAATCTCTAAGTCAAACTTTGTAACCACTTTTTATGAATAAAGTGTGCTCTATAGAATTAGTGAAGTGACCGGACTTTCTTGATGAGGGTTGAGTTACAAAGTGGTATTGCTTTTGTTTTTAAAGCTTTCGTTCTACGGGTAAATTATTCGTACTCAGAAGAAAGTTTTGTCGTTCAACTTTTTTAAACCGGTTAATTGTGTGAGGTAGACTCGCGTACCAGTGTTCCGTATGTCAAAGTCCCTTTTTTTTCTTACTTATGTTTTGTGTTGCGTAATATAAATGATATTGCATGCTATTAATTGTACACTTTTTTTTTTTCTAACGGTACAGACAGCTGTGCTGCTGCAGAGTTTGTTGCGCCACTTTGTAAAAAAGGGTACTATAAAATCACAGATTATTTAGAAGACAAAAATGCATGGGATTGAGCTGCTCGCTCTGCTAAGCATTGTGACATTTTGAATATTATGGAAAGCCATAAAAATATACCTACCAGTTTTATATACAAGTTGACATTATTGAATATTATATACAAAATGACATGATGATTACTTGTAAAGTATTGTTTTATTGTGAATGTGAGGACTATGTGGATATTTATTTTTCGTTCTGTTAGTTTTAGCGAAGGTCTGGCAATTTGAGAACTTTATGCGACCTACCCAAATGTCCTTTCTTTGGTATTGTTCGTCGAGTCGTTGAGCTCCTTAAGTTCTGAGTTGAGCTCCACTATTACTGACAAATGCTTGCACTGGACAGGTCCACTCAAATCTGTGTGGTTCTTTCCTCAAAAGACCATTTCAGACTGTTATCTACATGGTCCTCATATGGCCTGACCAAGATTATGTCTGGACTTTAGAGGAGACGGTGACCTCTGAGTTTGTTTCGGCCTTTCTTCTCAGAGTAGTCAGATAGGAAACGCCGACCTCATCTAGCTTATTTTTACAACTTTTTAATATGACGTGTAAAAGTGATTCCAATATCCTATTTACAGAATAAACAATTTCATTTCATTTCATTTCATTTCATCTTCCCAGCTAAAGCACTAGCAAGTGATGAAGGGTGGGCGTTTTGGGGGACTGTCTTATATAATTTTGACGTTCGAAAAGTGCTGATTCTCAGCCTAGTTTGAATAAATGACTTTTAATATTGATTTCCCTTGATAGAGAGAGAGTGACGATAGTAAACCGTATTCTGTGAACTACCATTATCGTTAAAAAGATACTTACAGCATACAGAAAGACGGCTTAGCTTAGTAATAGCGAGGGGTTCCATTGCCACCTTTTAGTCACGGCATGTCACGACACCCCGTTAGCTAAATACAAGCCCCTGAAACCACTTCACGAACAACAATACTATAAAATCTATAACCTAACATACAAATAAAAAACTCCTTCCACTAAGCACTCAATTAACTTAGAAAAGTACTTCCATTACTACTAGTACTGAGGCAGTGTTTATGGTAATAGTTCCATAGCCCCTATATTGCTATGAGGCGGATTAAACGCATTGTGGGCGTAATTGCACAGCGTCGTCTTTTATAGAACAGAGCCATCTAGGAGCACGCGCACGAAATACTTAGGCGTTGTAATTATGTGTCATTATTGGCTGCCTGGCGGATTATTATTTATTTTAGTAGATTTAATGAAATGCCACTTGTAGGTACGTCATAAAAAGTCAAGGTTTATTTTTGCTTTAACCTTTTGACCACCACGTCAAAAAAACAAAAACCTGCCCTCGGCGCCAAGCTACGAATTCATCCTTTCATACCTACAAAATAGTAGTGAGTTCGGCATTATATCGATAAAGCTCATGTATTTATTTTTTAACATGACAGTTATAATTATGGTGCCTAGTTATACACTTACTGCAGCTTCACCTACTCACACCCACTTTTCAATTTCGATGTCATTTATCTTTTAAAACTTTTTTCGTTATTTAAATATTAGTGGCTCTAATAATGTGTTTCGCGTTTTGTCAAGTGATATGAATTAAATGAATCTCAACAACTCATAACCACAAAGTTCCAAGGAGTTGGGTCTGCCGCAGGGTGCGACTGATATCAGTCTCCCTTATAAGGGGTCGACCGTAAACTTCGCCGATTGTACCTTCAGATGAGGATCAATTCGACTCGTTAACGAGGGCCTGAGTTAGAATTTTCAATTTTAAATAACATCCCTTTTGTATTGAGCTATCTGTTGGCGGTTTTACCCTTCGAATATATTCACGCCTACCAATTATTCGTGGTAAGAGGAAAAACAAATATACCAGCTATTGACTTATCCAGAGAGAATTCCTGTTGAAAAATCTATGTGGATGTAACTTCAGCCACGCACAGACTTCTTGTCTTGTCAATAAACAACATGGCAGCATGACACTGTGTCATTCGTCATGTTCCTTTGTGGACGACAATGTTCATTGATTTGTGCTGATGGCACTACTGATTGATGGATGAGCCTTGTCTGTAGGCTGTGTAATTGGTGTGGCGCCTTTAATCAATCAAGTAACGGAATTAAGGGAAAGTTTGAGATGCAGACTCAATGTTAATTGAATTGGAATGAGGAAAAACCATATTGAATAAAACATTTTGCTATTGGAAACAAGCCTCGGTTTTTAAACTTATTAATTGTTTTTTTTTCAAATATTTGTGGACCAGTCCATGGTGAGACATGTAGATCCTCACCACTGAAAACTATCATGAGGAAAGTGGCATGTCCTAGAAAAATTCGAAGACGATGTTGACAATCACCAACCCGCACCTGGGCCCTCTGCTACAGAGAGGAGGCCATACAGAAGTGATTATGCTATACTTACTTATGATTATGCAGTTTTAATTTACATACCCAAAGGCGAAAGCCCAAATCACTGTACACTTACAGAATGCCAAACACCACACTATCACTTACCTAGATCACCCTACCTATCCCTAACAAACGCTATCAAATCCAATCGGAATTTCGTTAAAACTATTAAAAAGCCAAAGAACAAAGCTGCCTATTTCTACATAATCCTTTACTCAAAAACTACTCGACTCCCGTCAATGAAGAGTCAAGCTCATCACTGCTGCTCCACTACATCACCGATGTCAAACCGTCAGAGTAAACCCAACAATGTATTTCAGAACAGGCGAGGTTCCCACGTCACTGACTGCCCGACCTAATTGCTCAGTGGCCAGTATTTCGTCCTATTTTTTTCTGAAGGCAGTGCGTTACTTCAAAGGTGAGCTGGTGTATTTTTATCAGGGTTGGATGTGACAAGGAGTTTCGTTATGATTAGAATGTGCGGGGAAGCTGAAATTAATTTATGTACAGGCCAGGGATGCAAGAAGTGTAAAAAAGTATCGATATTTAAAAAAAATATCAATGTCGATTTCGATATATCGAAAAAAAAAAATCGATATATCGATATATCGGTGAAATAAAAAAAAATTACTCTATGTAGTTTAAGTTTTATAATCATTTAAATACCAAACTAGGAAAATACGGCTCTGAATTCCAGCGGTTTTAGTCAGCGGCGAGAACGGTGTTGCTATTGAAAATACATCGTTTTTGATACATTTTAGATACTTGATATTTTATATCGATACATCGATATATCGAAATAATAAATATAGCCTGAAAATATCGATATATCGAACAAAAAATATCGATATTTCGATATATCGATATTTTTCTGCAAGCCTAGTACAGGCAAAATGTTGTTCGGAAATGAGATGCAGGACTTCATAATTCTACATTTCTTAATTGAAATCAAATATTCGATAAGAATTGTCAAAAACAAATTATAGGTACTCTTTCAAAAGAAAGATTTCAAAAGCCTACCAAATTATTTCTGAAAACGTTTGTGCCAATTATTTCCACACTTTTCAAATTGATTGCAGATCATTGTCTCCTCCTGTCCTTATTCCAATTTATTTGGGGTCGGCGAAGCATTCTCTATATAATTATCTATTTGCCGACATTTCATTATTCACCCCCTCTATAGAAATATATTTCGATGGTCTTTCCCTACTCTTATAATCATCCACATTTATGCTCAAAAATTTTATTCATAGCTGACAACCTGACGATATATTTTCAATGTCAAGTTCCACACACTAAGATATAAAGCAAGAGTACGAAGAATAGGTTTAAAAATAAAAGCCAGGTCGATGCGGGCTAAAAGCATTATCTTAAACGGATTGAAGGCTGCATTGCACGCTCTTATGTCTGAGCAGACGAGCGTTTAAACGCTGCGGTTGCGACCGTCTTAACAGGAGAAAAGTACCATGTTACAGTCAGGGAAATTAATTAACCCCACGTAAATTTTTCGTGTTATAGCCATTTCATACACCTTTCAAATAATGACAGTTTTGATTTGAATATACGGAATATTTAAGTTGGTAGCAACATTTAAATTACATTACATTTATTATACTAAATTAACTAAAAAACAATTACATATATAACAAAATTAAAAAGAAAAAATAAAGGGGAGGGGCTCACTGAGCATCAAAGAATTCGTCCGCATCGCTGTCAATGGGAAAGGTGCCCAAAAGGCTGGCAGTTGGTAGTGAGTTTACTTAATAATTTACCACTCCCACGGCCGGTACAAGAAGAATCTTACTTTACTTCCAACCAGCACCCTAATTGCGATAAACACGATCAATCAATCAATTCGAAAATATTGTAAAAGCCAATTATTTTTAAAATAGTAACCGTGGATTTTCTTGCCGGCTCTTCTCCATAGGAAACGATTAATTGGAACCGTGCACCTAGCTTCTGACGTTTCATAAGTGCCCATGTAGGTATAAGTGAAGTAAAATATTTTGATTTTGAATCAAAATCTGAATCGGTTTGAAACGGATTCCTAATTCATTGCTTCATAAGTTCGAAAAGCAAATCTGCTCAATAACGTAAATTACGCAATGAATGTTGTTGAACTGTTTAAATAAAACAGATTAATCGGTTACGAAAACAAGTTACGCAATTAGACAGCTGAAGTAAGATTTTCTACTACCGGCCCTTGACCCAGGTTACTTGGGTTTTAACCGTTCCTTTTCCTCTGTCACCCGTCGCGCTATTAGTCACTTCCTTTTCATTCATATTATCCCTCTTACTCTCGCATCTGTCTTTTCTTTGGTTTCTTTTCCTCCCAATGAAGTACCTATTGAAACCATTAGGTACTTCATTGGGAGGTTATTTTTTGGCACATGGGTAGACCATGAGTTTGAGAAGGACATAGGTTACATCCTGGATCGTAGACGAAGTCGCGTGCAACAACTAGTATTATTATAAATTCAACATTAATGATGTATAACTAATATTTTGTAACAATATAATTTAAAAGACTGTCCATGGAGTTTGTTGCACATTCTTCTCCATAAGAACGTACTACGCTTTGGAATGGACACTTGAACAACGAGCTTCATCTTTCTGAATGACCGACTCCTTTGACATCCAAAAATGCCTGTAAATGGTTTTATTGAAATAAATGCTTTGAGTTTGAAGAAATTCACTAAAATGTACGATACGATGATACGTTTGCGATGTAAAGTGTAAGTGAACCCGCTCGTCTGTGTCTGCTCATCGCATTAACACTAACTAGATTGCTCCGTGCTCATGTGAGCCGCGATATGAGATCCCGCCCTCTAGGATTGTGCTCAAATTATATTACCTCTTCAATTTTACAGTAGGCACAACTTATGTTTACATCAATATTTAATGTATGTAGGTAATGTCTCCTCTAAGTAGTTTTAGGATAGATACGCAAAACTGACAGTGTTTTTGTGTCTGCCCATTTTAAACCGGCTTCGAAAAGGAGGAAATCCTCATTTCGTAACTTATTGAACAATTTTTTTTTAATAGCAACACTTTAATAAATATTTCGACATTTTTTTTTTTGTTTAAATAGAACACCGATCTTTGATCACCGTGAAATCACCTCATTTGCTCATTGCGTGTTGGTGATTATACAGGTTTTGTTTATTGTTGTAAACGAGCGAACCGCCCCCTGGTTTGCAAGGTTTTTACGACTTGATATAACATGGAGATTTCTTTATTTAAACTTATCCTTACATATTATAAAACAAAGTCCTCCGCCGCGTCTGTCTGTCGTCCTGTGCACGATAAACTCAAAAACGATTGCACCGATTTTCATGATGTTTAGAGTGGTTTTCGAGGAAGGTTTTAGTATATAATAACCGACATCCACGCGGGTGAAGCCGCGGGCATGAGCTTGTATTATATTAAACATAAACCGGAATAATTGATGGTGAAAAACGCATCAAAATCCGTTGCGTAGTTTAAAAGAACAATCAGGTCACACAGACAGGCACGAAAAGCTACTTTAATTGATGCGTAGAAAATCTATATCTTCTATCTATATCTACACATAGTGTCCGTGCTATACCTTACCGTACCTTTAGTAACTGAAATCAGCATCTATATGCCGATTTCAGTCACTAACGGTACATAATAGCACGGACATTTCATAAAAAGAATTTCATTTCTGTAATAACTAACAAATCTTCCATCCAAAATGAGAACAATGAAAATCTCGTTCTACATTTTCAGGAGCAGCTCAAAAACCGTAGCTGATGCTGAAATAAACTAGTTCGGAGGTCTGTGGCCAACCGTGCGGCAAATACGATCTCATACGAACTAAGCCTGCATATCACTTACGAGACAATATGCACCTCGTATTTAGGAGCGGGAATGTATTTAATTTGATGGAATACTCAATCTGCCTAGCTTTTTCCCAACTATGTTGGGGTCGTCTGTCTATCTAACCTCCATAACCCAGTTATTGGGTAACACAATACCCATTGGTAAGCCTGGTTGTCAGGCTTTTGGGGTTCTGACTACCCGTAATGACTGTCAATGATCTAGAAATGACAGCCGGGCCCAACAGCTTAAAGTGCTTTCCGAGGCACGGAGGGGTCTCGACATTTAATAGATGGCCACCCAGACACGGACCAACCACGGCAAGCGTAGCTAAATTAGACAAGAGGAAATTTAGAGCTAGATAAGTTTTACTAGGTATTCTTGTAGGTACGCTATTGAAGTAGCAATGCATTTTCACAATATTAGTTAAACTGCTGAACCAAGTTTAATATTTGACAATGAGCTTATTTTAGTACGAAAAACTCCGAAATACATATATCCAAGCCCCTTAGAATTTTCATTTAGCTTCTTCGTTCTTTTACGTGTGGTTATTGAGTTGGTTATGAGGCCCTAGACAAAGTGACATTCTATCAGCGATAACGATGATAGAAAAGGCAAAAATCTTTATGACTGACATAGGCTATCGAAAAGCTTATGTCAATCCTGTTGAAAGTCGTTGTAGAAATACGAAACGCTTTCGAAGCGATTGTCACTTGTCTAGGCCCTCTGGCGTCAGAGTTTTTATGCCGCCCGTGGGCTTCTGACTAGGCTTCACATACCGTCGAGAAATATCTCTCAGGTCCATTTAGCTACTCCTTCAATACGCAAAATCTTGGGAATTTCACAAAATTCAAGTAATGCGGTCGCATGATTTCAGGAATTTGATTCCTCCTGGCATGTCGTTTTGGAATGCCTCTCAAGCCTCTAACGATAACCCCTCGCATATTCAGCAAGGAACCCTCATGTTTTGTATAAATTAAACGCTTCAAATGTCTTGAAAACGTATCAATAGCATTAGGCAGTTTGCTGAGGTTTGTATAAAACTCAATTTATTTCTATTACTTATACCAAATTACAGGCACTTTTGAACAGTCAAGGAGTTGGTCAGTCAGAAATATGAAGGTAGTTGCCCATTCCAAATCGTAGTGGGTCGACTCGTAATAGGAGAAGATCGGGCAAGAAACTCCATGAACTCTTTTAAATCAAAATATTGTTACATAAACTTTGTATAAACAACTTACGATAGCATCACGCTAGTATTTTATGAGGATGTAAGCATATAGCATCTACACCCACATTACACCAGGTAGGTATTTTACAAGTCATATGTAGTAGGGAGCGAGAATATTGCCATAATTCGGTCTGAAATCCAGATCCTGGGCAAATGGTGAATCCCAACAAAACTTTTTACGACTCGAACCAGGACATTACTCATTACCAAACCAACTCAGCATAAATCTAAACTACTAAACTAATAATAAAGCTGAACAGTATTTGTTTATTTATATAATTGTTTGAATGCACTAATCTCTAGAACTACCAGTCGAATTTGAAAAAATATTTTTGATTTATATAGCCCAATTCTTGAGGAAGGCAGGCTATCATCGACGACTCTTTGTAGTCGAGCAAAATAAAAAAGTTAAAAAACAACTTATGGCGCGGGCGGGCGATGGGATGCGACGCGGTGGCTCGCGGGCAGAGAGAAGCTAGTGACTAAATAGAATTATTAGATAAATACTATTACTTTTTCTGTAATAAGCTAGGTATAGAAGAATATTTGCTCGTAATAGACATTAAATCACAGTAAAGCTTGTTTTGAGAAAGTTACCTACAAAAGCTCTCAAGCTTCCAATCGAATCAATTTTCAGAACTCTACTTTACTTCTAAAACCTATTACAATTTCGCTAGTCGTTGTGGCAAGCCACCCAACCATTTTGAGGAAATTCTCAGTTAAACTGTAAGAGAATTGTTTTAGTTATTACGCCATCTTGGAAAGGTGCCAGGCAGAGGTATACAGCTGACGAGCCAACTTTAGACCAACTTTGACCATAAATTGTGGAATGCAGTACGAAATACTGTTTATTGCAGAATTTACGTTTTCGCCTTTTTTAGTTTAAAATGTTTAAGTAGTTAAATAAGAATTCTATTTGATTTTGGTATCTGTTATGGACTGTTTTGGCAAAGATAACTGTATTATATTATTGCAATTTGGAGCCATTATTATGAAGTTTTAAAGCTAAATCTGTTCAATTGAGGAAACAAGCTTTTTAGGTATATCGCTCTCTTCGATGAAAGTGAGACTTAAAAGGGATACCGGTTTTCTTTCTTTAACGCGTGGAGAGTTTGTTAAAGCCGCCCATGGGCCTCTGACTAGGCTTCACATGCCGTCGAGAAATATCTCTCAGTTTGTCTTTCATTTCTAACGATCTTTGTCTAGGTCTTTTTGTAGGTAGACTATTTCGGAAGAAAGTTTTCTATCCTTACTGTCAAAATCACACTGACAACCGATAAATCCTATGACAAAACAAAAAATTCTGAGTCAAATTATGTAAAAGAGTGAATTTCGTAAAAAGTGCAGTTGACTCTTTCTACTTTGCTACCGTCATACTGTCTACAGGAAACGTCATTTTTGTCTACTCTTCCGTCGACAAAACGGTGGTCATGCTAGGCCTGCTGGAATAGGCCCATGTAACAATAGATACGATCATGTCGTATATAATGTACATAAGTTATAACTCTTGATCTAAACGTCTTACGGCCGCAGACAGGCGCCACGCGACACTGGTGGAACAATTTTTATGAAAACTTGATGGAAATGGTTCTACCGGAGTCGCGTCGCGCCTGTCTGTGGGAACCTTTAAATTTAATGGGTTCTATACATAAACAACAGTTCTACAATCGCTGACAAACAAAGTACTGTCTACTAAATACTATAAAATAATGAAATTCCGTTGAAAGTGCACAACTGCACTAAGAATGGAATTTGCGAAACTCAACCTCTGAGTGGATTTAAGTTTATATGCGAAAGTTATGCCATTAAAGCATTTATAAACTTGAACCATTTAGCATAGCTTGCATAGCTTACATCAGTAATTGAAAAACAAAACTTAAATATTTAATTTAGTCAATACATAATATTATAAACATCTGTGTGGTACAGTCAACCAAACACTAAAGAAAACAGGTAAGAATATTCATATTTCCAGTACAATAATATCATTCATATTTGTGTAACTTTATACAAATAAATAATATTACTATTTTTACTTTTTGAAGCAGAAGGCACACTTACGCGGAAATAGGGTCGGTCTTTTTCTCCATACAAAAAGTCATAATTCGAGGTTCGGCTCGTCTATTTCCTCGTCCAATATTGGACCAATTTGAAAGATATTTTATAAATTGACTAAGAAGGATATTTACTGTGCCCCTATGTTTTCCGATTTGATGATTTATCTGTAGAAGCACTACAGATACAGCCAGACAGAACACACATCATCATCATTGTTACATTGCGATGTAACTCTTATGTCGGTAAGGTATAAAGAGTGATTGCCGAGAGTTTTATCAAACTTACGGAAACCATTCTAATTTATATTTTATTACAATGAGATAGAATTACATTGTAATGTCTAGTAACGGTTTTACGTCATGACCGTGAATTTGGGGCTTAAGAGAGTCATTTTAAAGACGGTTGCTCGCAAGTTGCTCGCAAAACAGATAGCCGATGGATCCGAAAGGTTCTGGAGTGGCAACCGCGTACCGGAAGACGTTGTGTTGGGAGGCCCGGACAAGGTGGACCGATGACCTGGTGAAGGCCGTGGGAATCCACTGGATGCGAGAAGCACGGAACCGAAGTGGCGGTTCTTGAGGGAGGGAGGGTATGTCCAGCAGTGGAAGTGGGTCTTTCGGCTGAAATGATGATGATGACTCGCAAGTTACCTGGCCTTCATACTTATCTCTTTGCTTGACTGTACTATAGTACTTAAAAAGGTGACTCTTCACAGCGTCAGGCGCCAAAAACTCAATAAATCCTTGAAGGCACAAACTCTTTGGCGCTAGCGAACTTATCGAATTGCCTCATCAATACAAAGTTTTTGAATCCAATTACCAAGTTTCAGGCGGGTCCAACGACCAGTGTTGTTGGAGCCCCGAAATAGCTTTCATTAGGGCTGCCAGGTTTTCAAGATGCCCAGTTACTGGGTTGTGGATATCAGATAGGCACTCCATGTAAAATACTGGTAGTCAGCTGCATCTCGTTAGACTAGAAGCCGACCCCAACAGTGAAAGACTAGGCAGATGATGCGATTCAGGCGGTCACTGCATCCAAGAAACGAATCTGAAATGTGTCCAATAATCCATTATATACCAATACCCCTCCGTGTCTCGGATAGCACGTAAAGCCGTTGGTGTCGGCTGTCATTCGTAGATCTGTGACTGTCGTTACGGATAGTTAGAAGCCTGAAAGTTTGACAACCAGTCTTAGCAAGCGGTATCGTTTACCCACTAAGTAGGTGTGCCTATCTGACCTCCATGTAAAATATTAGTAGTCAGCTGCAACCGGTTCGACTGGAAGCCGACCCCAACATAGTTGGGAAAAGGCCGGGCAGAAGATGATGACCTGTATCATCTGCAAATAAAATAACTCTTGGTTTCTAAACCGCACCCAAGACTTTCTTATTTTCTTTGACGGTGCGCCCCTACGTCCAACAGCTGTCTCGTTCCACCGCAGCCTGTACCGTGACAGGTCCTCGTACACTGGCGCAGACTTCACGGTTTTTGTTCGAGTTCGACACAGTCATTAGACTATTGTGTCTTATGACCGTGACACGGTGTTTCGTGGCTAAAGTTACGCCTTGTAATTAAAAACACGCTGGTCATGCATTCTGTGTGAAGTTTGGGACAAGGGAGCCTTTGTTTTTAAGTGTTTTTTTTTTTAATTATCAGTTCACGAAGACGGTGCTTAATCTTTAGGCTATCTATGGTATCGAAGTCACAACCCCTAGATTCAAATCTGCGACTTAAATGCACCTAAAGTCTAATCAAGTCTTTGTTTTTACATTTGAGATTAAACGAATATAAACTTTATGCTATTTAAGTTTTTTTTTTTTTTTCTTTTTTTTGTTGTAGTTGAATTCAGAATGACTAGAAAAAGTCAAACTGAACTTTATAAGAGAGCGTTAAGGTAGTTTTCCAAACAACTAATATTCGTTTACTTATTTGGAAACTACATCGCGAACGCAGTTTACGCTAGGTTTCGTTTCGATTTTTTTGTATCTCTTTCCGTATAGTATTCCCTAAATGCTCTTAAATAATTTGATGTGCATTATAACGCAACATCACGCCTGTAATCCCCGAACGGTTGGGCAGAGGAGTACTTTTATTACACCCATATTTCGCCAGTTATGTTTAAGTTCCATGTAATAGGGTGCGAGCCTTTTGCCATCAACCGGCCACAGATCCAGGCCCAGGGCTGTTGCTGAAAAAATACTGTTGGAAAAACCGAATACCACTTTGCTCAGCAGCAGCACTTGCGTCCACCCGACCAACGAAGTAGTCAGTCTCACATGAAATAAAGGTAAAGTATGGCTTGAGTTTTCGAAAAAGTTCAGCTTTGTATATCTTCATCTCTCTCACTCATACGTGTGCCTCTTTCCAAAGCTCGACGTGGCATCTAACTCTCGGATGCTATTAATATTGTATAATATTAAAACGATGACGTCACTTAGCACCCGGTGTGGAGCTAAAGTTACAGTACACCGGTCGTTTTAAGTCCCTGTATAATTAATGTGACGAAAATTAAATATGGCTCCGACTGAAGCTTTCAGATCGCGGGGACACAAGAGTTTACTTCTGAAAGGGGTTCTGTTCATAATTTATTTTATACTTTGAAAGGTGAAAAAAAATCGTGAATATAAGGACACAAATATCCTTTAAATATTAATTGTTGTCTTATGTTGCAAAAATAGTATCTCCATTATTAATTTTACTTTTATTACAAAGGTAAGTTAATTAGGGATAAGAGAATAGAGAATGCTGAAGACATTAAGTCCGCCTTTGTAACTATTATGTTGCTTTAAAGTTGCACATACATAATTAAATCTATGGCATTAAGTCCGCCTCTGTACATTTGCATGCTTAAAGTATTAAATAAATAAATAAATAAGATTTTGAAAGTAGTTCGAAAAAGCCTATACCTACTTAATTTCAAAACGTACCGCAAATTCAAAACGTACGGTAATATGTCAGACTTTCACTCTTTTTCTATTTTGCGTAGCAGAGCGGTCGACTTGGAGAAAACTTGTTTCAATACATACATGGATAGAATTGAATCGTCAATCATTGAGAACCCAAAATCCTTTTGGTCGTACGTCAAGAGCAAAAGGAACTCTGGTACTTTACCAAAAGTAATGCATTATGGTGATAAGACCGTGAGTACAGGTGAGGAGATCAGCAATCTGTTCGCAACCTATTTCCATTCAACATTCCAGGAACCCAATCCTGTGCCCGCTACTTCTGGTGGCATTAGCATTGAACATAATCTGGCATGCATCGGAGCAATAAGTGTGTCTCATTCTCAGGTTTTAAAGTTATTAAAGTCCTTGGACCTTACCAAATCTAGCGGTCCTATGCCTCCAGTATTTATTGTAAATTGTGCCGACAGCCTAGCTGTGCCACTGTGTATTCTATTCAAGCGGTCTCTCTCGGAAGGCATAGTTCCAAAAATTTGGAAATCCGCGTTCGTTACCCCAGTTTTCAAAAAAGGTAATAAGTCGGATATCTCTAATTATCGACCAATATCTAAGATATGTCTGTTCTCCAAAATCCTAGAACGCATAGTGTTTACTGATGTATACGATGCTATAAAATGCAACTTTGGTGATGAGCAGCACGGCTTTCTCAGGAAGCGTTCCACTACATCTAACTTAATCTTGTCCCATGAATATATATCTGAGGCTATGGAACACCGTGCACAAGTTGACGTTATCTATACTGATTACAGTAAATGTTTTGATCGTATTGACCACGCACTGCTCTTGGAGAAGCTATTAAAGGCAGGAATACATGGAGATTTATATCGTTGGTTCTCGTCTTATATTGACAACAGAACGCAGGCTGTGGTGCTTCAGGGGTACACATCTGGATGGTGTTCTGTCCCCTCGGGAGTTCCTCAGGGTTCTATATTAGGTTCACTATTATTTACTATCTTTATTGCTGACGTGAAACATTGTTTTGAAGCTAGTTACATTTTACTTTATGCTGATGACATGAAGATTCATAAAACGATCCGTAACATATCTGATACGCACCTGTTACAAGCTGATTTGAATAGATTTGAAGAATACTGTAGACGTAACAGGTTGGAATTGAATGTTTCAAAATGTTTTCACATGATTTTTACGCGCCAGAAATCGATAATTGATTCCACATACAAGCTTTGTGATATTAGTATAGGCAAAGTCAATAGTATTAGAGATCTTGGGGTTATTCAAGACAGCAAGCTGGTCTTCGATCAGCATATTGATACCATAGTAAATAAAGCGTCGAGAGCGCTTGGTTTTATAATGAGAACCTCAGCATGTTTCCGATCACTAAAACCGATTAAAGTCTTGTATTGTTCGTTCGTACGCAGCCACCTTGAGTATGCATCGCAAGTCTGGAACCCTCAGTACGGGATCTACAAGTCTCGTATTGAGGGTATTCAGAGAAAGTTTCTTAAGTACTTGGATTATATATATATATAATAGAGTTGAGGGAGCAAAATGGTTATAATTTAGTTAATTTATTTGCTTATAAAGTAACTTAGACTATGAGGGAGTAATCATGTTGTATTCATTTGTGGGGGCTTGTAATTAGCAACTTAGTTTTATATTATTGATATTATTATAAAGATATTTGTCTGTAAGCCTTCCGAAAAGAATAAAATAAATAAATTGTGATTGTAGTTGTGTGTGTGTAGTGCGCGTAATATCATCATTCTCCTGCCCTTATCCCAATTTATTTGGGGTCGGCGCAACATGTCCCTTTCTTCCATACTTCTCTATTAGCCGTCATCTCGATAGTCACCCCCTTTCTAGCCATATCATCTTTCACACAGTCCATCCATCGTTTCTTTGGTCTTCCCCTACTCTTATAGCCATCGACATTCATACCCAAAACTTTCCTCACAACATTTTCCTCATTCCTTCGCATCACGTGCCCATACCATGCCAACCGATTTCCGCACAATTTTTCAGTCACCGGTGCCACTTTCAGACTTCCTCTTATGTACTCATTTCTTATTCTATCCATTCGTGTAACACCACACATCCCTCTTAACATTCTCATCTCAGCTGCATGCAATTGCCTTTCATTCATCCCTTTTGTGGCCCAACATTCTGATCCATACAAGACAGCAGGTCTAACTATTGTTAGTGTAGTATGTGTAGTGCGCGTAATAATGCGTTAGTAAAGCTCGAAACACATAAGGCGGGTGCGGGTCGGGCGCGGGTCGGGACGGCAGTGCGCGGCTCCCGCTCCCGACCGACCCATTCCGCGCCCGACCCGTGCACACGTTTCGTGTGATAACGTCCATGTTACACAAAGAATTACAATTGTATACAAGCCCGCCGTATTCCCGTCCCGACCCGCGCCCTACTCGCACCCACTTTGTGTGTATTTTGAGCTTAAGTTGCGTCGTGTAAACACCGCCATTGGAATACTAGTGCTGTAATATTCTGGCTACTCCTAATTGCGTAACACAATTTCAATCATAATCCGAGAGTTTTCAAGGATATTGTTAATCCATTGCTTCGTCGATTTGAAAAGCAACAACTCTTCTCAACAACGTAAATAACGCAACGACAGTGGGTGAACTGTCAGAAGAAACCCATTGTGATCAATTTTGTGTGTGTTACGCAATTACCCGCTGGTTACTTTTGAGTAGAGTCGTGGACGATGAGCCTAACTGTCAAATTAAAACTTCAAAGAGAATGGCGGACAGTTAATTAGATTCTTTTCAACCAAACGACAGTCGGTGTTGAATCAGATCTTGAATGAGGTGGAATTAATTGAAATTTTGGAGATCATCACTTTGCGTAAAGTAGGTAGAGCGTCTCTTTCTTAGCTTGATGGGACATATGTATATACGTAGGAACTTTGAGGTTGCAAAGTATTGTAACCTCAAAGTACACACGTGTTACTGAAATTGTTTTTTTTAACCGAATACGGCGATGCGAAAAGGATTGTTATGATTTTGACTAGTATATATAGATATCTATGTATATATGTTCATCTGTTCCCTCATATCTTCTAAACGACTCATCACAGTTTGACAAAATGAGGTATCGTTGGAAGCGTCCGCTAGTTATAGGCTATGTGACGTCACATTAAAATGGCGCCCATGACATATAGTTATTCAATGGACTAAAAAAAAATATTTTTTAGTCATACCATGTTGTTAGTAAAACAAGTTTTAACTTAACTGTCAATACCGTTACGACCCCCGGACCATTGCATGCACACATTAGCAAAATGCTTTGCTACACGTTGCAGTCCTGTATCTGCCGTAACACGACGACTCAAGACCACTCCTATTTCAATTTCAATAGTAAACTGTTCTCTACACTGATTACTCCTCACATTGATCAAACATTACGCGCATGACCTAGCCCCCTAGCCCACGTATTTTGTTGATCGCTCGCGGCGTTTGTCCAATTTTCCGAGTCAGCGACCCAGACCCGCCTGCAATGTTTTTTCAATAAAGCAAAATTTTGGCCTACTATGAAACTTGTATTGGAAGCTGATAGCGTGAAAAAATAAACTATAAAGAATGTTGTGATACTTTGAGATGTCCGGTTTTTGGGGAACCACCTCAGAAACCGAATTATATCCATTCGATTGAGCTTTATTGGTCTGAACTCTGATACTTTAACTCTAATAATACTTAAATCAAACGGTCATATTACGAAACCGGTAAACAACTTTGTTAACATGTTTACCGGTTAAACAAAATCGACAACTAAGTCAGACGTCAACTAAACTGACAACTAGTATTGTCAGTTTAGTATTAAGAACTTTACTTGAAATACAGAAACTAGTTCGATGGTGTTAGCTCGGGCTAAAGTCGTTTTGTCATGAGGCGGATTGTCTTCTGAATATTTAAATATTGACATCATGATTTTTTTTCAGGCTGTTACATGGGATTTTGTGTGCCAACAACCAAAGACCCAAGGAACGGTACCTACATGAAAAATCATAGCAATTTTAGATTAGTTTTCTTCAGAACACTTAAAAAACTTTCCATATTTCTACGTCTAACAGCGAAAAAAAAAAGCAATCGTAAAATTGCAAAAAAAAAAAAAATATTTTTGAAAAACGATTCGAGGACGGCTATAGCAACCGAGTAGCTCCAGAAACGCTCTAAATAGTTAAGTTGTAGAGGCAACTGTGTTGATTGTTTACTGAAATATTAAAAGATTAAGTCCACTATTTTCAGACGAATGCAGCACAAGAATAAAGACGCATTATGTTAGTCAGTTTTTCCATCAGGAATTTCAATTCAATTCAATTCAATTTTTTATTGCATTCTGCAATTATTTGCTTAGGTGGTAAACATTTGCGTATGAACAATCATGGACTTCTTTATAGCATAGTCGGGGTCATAAGACTTAAACCTCACCTCATAAAGGTGTGATGCTATGTTTTAAGTTTTGTTATTTAATGACAGAAAACAGTTTCTCTAACAACTCTAACAACTAACAGTTAGCATTTAATTTGTTGTTACTTCTAGTACTAACTAAGTACTACTTGGGACTGGGCCCAAGAGAATCGTAATCAGTGCGGGTGGGTGGATGTCTTTGTATTTTTGGTGCACATACCGGTTTCCTCTCGATGTTTTCCTTCACCGTTTTGAGAGTAGTCACTGCTCTGGTGATGACACCACTACTTACTACATCATCTACTCACTATTACATCATCATCATTTCAGCTGAAAGACGTCCACTGCTGGACATAGGCCTCCCCCAAGCACCGCCTCTTCGACCGGTTCTGTACTACTCGCATCCAGCGGATTCCTGCGGTCTGCACCAGGTCATCGGTCCATCTTGTGGGGGGGGGTGGCTTTCAACTTCACTATTGAATAATACTGAATACTTTACTATGTTAAAATAATGAATCATTAAAATCCATTAGAAATACAGTCAAGTGGAGAGAGAAGTCCGTTATTTTGATGTCGGTTAAAAAGTCAGTAAAATACAATAAAAATGTCTCTTGTACAGTTAGTGCAACTTAAAATGTTGTACAGAACATAAATGTCAGTACGGAACGAGAAATATAGATATAAATAGTAGATTATATGTCAGCTTGAATAACTTATGTTGCTTGAATAACTTATAGCTTGAAAAGGACTTTTATTTGTGGTCGCTTTCGGGGACTCTAATGTCGACACGAGCGGTTTGAGAAATGGGTCATGTTGTAGTGAAAATATTATTAGCCAATCAGCAAGGTTGACTGTAGAGAGTTCACCGGACGTAGCCGATCAACCGAACGTAGCAGTATCATTAGAACTATGCAATCATCTTTACTGCTACGTATTACAGGCACTATCAATGTAAATCAATTTATTTTCTTCCCTTCTTTGATGCCAATGGTTAACATGGACGTGCAGTTGACTGTACTTCTCATCATCATCATCGCCATCATCATTTCAGCGGAAAGATGTCCACTGCTGGACATAGGCCTCCCCCAAGCACCGCCACTTCGACTGGTTCTGTACTTCCCGCATCCAGGGGATTCCTGCGGCCTTCACAAGGCAGTGGTGGTAGTGGCAGCGGTGGCAGTGGACAGGGCACATTGCTCACAGACCAGATGGCCGATGGGGCCGAAAGGTTCTTGGAGTGGCGACCGTGTACCGGAAGACGTAGCGTTGGAAGGCCTCTCACAAGGTGGACTGATGACTGTGCTTCAACGCATATGACTCGTAAAAGCGAAAAAAAAAACAAGATATTTATTTAAAAAAAACTATAACCTCACGGCGATCCTCAAATAAAAATTATAATATTAATTTTTACTTTGTTGTCCTACTTTGAAGCACCTCCTATCAAAGATGGAGCGAGCATTGATCACCAGAATGATCACCCCTAAATAGCAGAACATTAACCAAGTTTCCTCATGAAGATTTCCATCACCAATTATAACAATAGTTACGCCATAACCCCACCACATGGCGCCACAGCTAGCCACAATGCCGTCCACCATTTTAGCATGAAAAATAAATCAGTGTGGTCTAGACGAGGCAGTAAACCCACTGTAACTAGGCACCGCGACCGACTGGCTTGACGATAGTAATAAATGTCTAAAGTTACATAATGAGTGTGACGTTTGTTTATGGGTTGGAGCATACGTGACGGTACGTTTGGCAACTTTTGTCTATCAGAAAAAAAAAAGACAACAGAACAAGGTAAGTATTGTATGGTATGGTATATTTATTAAGTAGTGTATGGTATATTGTCTGTGGTCTTATTATGACCATTACATTGTGACCTTTGTTTTTTGCCGGGGTGGAAAATCCTCATGGATGTCCTCCTCCCTGGGGCGGGCGAGGGGTCTGTCAGACTCTTACTGACTAAAAACCACCTCGGTGTTCCTTTCCCACACTTGCACCGGGGATCATGGGAACTAGTGCGCCTTCCACGATCCTCGACTTGTGCCGACCTCCTCATGTCTGCGGGGTGTACTCCCTCCGCAACGCCAATAGGGGCGCGCGCGGAACACTACGCGCCACCGCCTCGGGTCCAGTTAAACGGGGGGGCGGCGGACGTCCCCAAGTCCACCGTCCCTCTGGACCCGTTTAGGGGGGCTGGAAGAGGGCGTTGTCCGCCCTCCGCCGACGCCCGGTACGTCTGCTGCAGGTCGGGAGAGTGGTCTCGACCTCCCTCAACCTCTCCGCAGCCTCCTTCTGTGAGATGACCGTTTCACAGAAGGAAATCACCGCATCCCACGACTCTGCGCTCCCCACCATCGCGCGAGCGACGGCCGGCAGCGACAGGTCGGTTCCTACTTCTGTCACGAGGGCACGGCGCGGCTCCTCCCATGCGGCACACTCTACAAGCGTATGCCGCGCCGATTACATTGTGACCTGCCCTGACATCAAGTCTAATGTGCGTCTAAGTTGTGCAGAATAACCAATTTTTCTTTCATTCTTTACACAGTTCTTGGTACGAATGGATGAAACTTATTCAGCTGGATCCGGGTAGACTAGAAATCGATCTCAATATTTATTTATTTATTGAAATGTCCATTACACCTTCTTATTAATATATTTCCCAACTAAATTATATAGCCTAGGTAGGTGATGAAATGTGTGACAAAGTCAAAGTCAAATAATTTATTTCAAGTGACGGTTAACGGATGAAAGTACATAAATATGTAAGCTTGCTTGCTTGCTCGTAACTTGTACTAGGAAAAGCCAAAGATTTAAATCGTTAGATTTCTCCTCATCGTACTAAGTCACGAGAAAAAGTGTTAATACCGAGAACCTTTTACAATAATAACAGCTCTTTGACAGTTAAGTCAAGTCTCTGCTACATTGTGTGTGTCAGAGATGTCAAAACAAAACAAAAACGCGACCTTAGACGCAGTAGGGTGAGTCTACGATTTAATTCTTTAGAAAAAGGCATGAATTTATGATGAAGATGATTTTTTAAAAGGAAGTGAAACCAGTTTTTGGCAGAGGCATAATGCGCGGCTTTATAACAATAGGTACAACCGGTTACAATGTAGGTGAGGCTCTCAACAATATCCCTTTGTACAACAGGTTGTTCAAAGTTGTTGTAAAAACTCGCACACTTCTTTCTTACTAAAAATAAAATTTGTTTCAGGTTCCGGAAAGGAAACAGTAAACCTGGTGATGGTCGTGGGAATTTGCTGGGTTCGAGGGGCGACAAAGGGACCATTCTATCAGCGATAACTATAATGAAAAGTCAAAATGTATGGAACTGACATAAGCTACCGTAAAGCTTATCTTAATAATGTTGAAAGTCGTCGGAAAGAAATACGGAACGCTTTGAAAGCGATTGTCACTTGTCTGTGGCACTTGTCCCTCAGCTAATTGCGTAACTTATTTTCGTAACCGATGAAGTTTGACAGTTCAACAACACTCATTACGTTATTTACGTTGTTGAGCAAATTTTTTTCTCTAAAGTTAGAGAGTCTAATCCATTGCTTCATAAGTATGAAGCAATGGATTAGACATTTGTTTCAAACTAATTCCGATTCTGTTTGATGGTGTAATACGAAATTGCAAAATGCAGGTCTGTGATGATTTGGTGGTGGTCTCTATGTCCAGCAGTGATTTATTCATTTGCACATGAAGTCATTGGCACAGACTATATTTACTTTGTAATAAACCACGGGTTCTTTGGATTTAAATCGGTTCTTTTATTGCTTTAAAACACTTCAAACCTTGCTGCTAGACTACAAAAATATTGGTGTTAGGTTCGTCATAGCTCGTTCATGAATTATAAATCTGTTTGAAACGGGTAGAACCGGGTTGGCTTATCACTGCCTTTGGGGAAGCATCCTGTCTATTTTCAACAGAGACTTTGAAAGAAAACCTGCACTTCATCTTCTTTGAATTAGTTATGTGAAAACTGAGCTGTTATATCTCTACTTTATGTTTACCTTTGACTTTTGAGTGGTAAACTTTATGCATTTTCAACAACTTTTAAACTGTTTAACCCGATGCATAATAATAATACACTGAAGTTCAAATTCAAATTCATATTTATTTATTTGTACACTTATGTATAATGTTGGTTCATGATGTTATACATAAAATAAAAAATATTGTGTCACTTTATGCAGCTTTGCAAGGCGTATACAAAAGTTACAGTTAAAGGTGTACAGCAGACCTAAATCTATAGCAATAAAATAAAGGTAACAATAGTTATTCGACTATGATTATTGCAAAACATTAATTTTTTTCATTTTGACAGTTGAACAATTTTCATTACTAACTCTACGCAATGTATGGTGTGGAACCGTTTAAATCAAAATCATTAGTAGTGTGCGTAAATCAAAATCATTAGCGTGTCACTGAGGCGAATCCCGCGCGGGATGCGGGATTCTATGAAATCATTCGGGTTACCCTGATGTTAATGCACCTGGATAAACATCACAGTAACGAGACTAAAAGCGTCGAACCGTAAAGACACTTTGAAACTTGCGCCGTCTGTCAGTCTCAGGGTTGAATCTTTAGAACTGTAATAATTATCCGGTTGGTATCACGGGATACTTGTAACTACAGCCGCTAACAGGGCAAACAATAAAGAGAACGCAAATTACAATAGTTTTGATTGTATTACCCCTTAAAGCCAGTTTCTCTAACGAAAATTATCACAAAATTAATATGATAAATTGTCTAGTGAGCGTAAACTCCTGTGATTGGTTGAATGATTTATCAACAGCCAATCGGAGCAGTTAACACGTTTTGATAATTTGTCAAGTATTAGTGCGCGAGTCTGACTTACCAGCGTATTATTACCCCACTGCAGGGCAAAGAGGCCTTTCCTCATACATCAGAGAAGGCCGTTCTTTGCCCGTATTTTTTATTAACCTTCCAGTGAATTAAACTCTGCCTCTTTTTAATCCCAGATCAGGATCGCCGAACATCGCTTATTACAATCCTATCCTATACATTTTCATAAAAAGGGTAAAAATGAACGGTTCCCTAAGGGGTTGAAACACGTTAATATTAACGTTTATTTCAACCCATTTCAACCCGTATAACGTGGCTGGGGGGTGATATGTTTATTTACTGAAATATTTTTATTGTATCGCGTATTTCTTCGTAAAGGATAAGTCGAAGAATAGTTGAATATAAGATTTTACTTTTAAAACATAATTAATTTTAAGTTTTACACACAGTTTTACAATTAAATACACTAAAAGTAAAGAAGTCTAACGGCATTTCTATCGAACCCGTAGCCATTTTGTTCCGACCGTTTCCCTTAAAAACAACATTCCCTTGGCTTTGAACTCGCTAACTACGACAGCAAAAGAACAGAAAGTCGAAATAACAAAGGAAGAAAAACCTCATTATCTTTCTTATCAAATAGTGCTCTACATTCGAGCACAAAAGGCGAAGTTGGGCGCTCTGGGGCCTATTTCCAACACTCCATTCGAACCGGCTCGAGCCATCTCGAGCCTACACTTCTTTGTGTCGGAAATTGTGCCGAAAAGCGAAAAGCGACATCTGTCTGCGAAATGTCCAATTAAAAGTCCCACTTTTGTTCTTGTGTGAGAATTAAATAGTTTTCTGAAAGGTAAAGGAGAGGGAGGGGGTTCTATGTGGTTACTTCATATTACATCACGCCCTTATTCCCGAAAGGGTTAGGCAAAGGTGCACCAACATTTCGCCAGTTATGTGTAAGTCCCATGTAATAGGGGGCGAGTCTATTGCCTCAACTGCGCACAAATCCAGACTCCGGGCTGCAAAATCTCAGATGGAAAATCTCCAATTGTAAGTTTAATTTATATGCGAAATATGATAGATCTTCTTTATGTGTTTGAATAACATAAATGCTTTGTATAATGTATGTACAGTCACGGACTTTAATTGATGAGCCACCTGGCACTGTTCGTATTTTAGCCGTGTAATGCAAATCGGGTTTATTCGGTTCCCGACACGCAGTCATATGTCTTCGTATTAGAAGAAGAAAATTATATTTCATATCTTTACCGGTTGGCTAACCTGAGAGCCAGAACTACAAACTTGACAGCAGAGTGACTACTCAAAGTCAACCAATTGCAGGTCTAGCAACAGTAACCTAGCAACGATAAACAATTGTTGTTAGGTTACTGTTGCGATAGTAACGTTAGCGTACGGAGAAATTCTCTGACATCGATATTTCAACTGTCACTGTCTTCAGTTAAGTTTTCATAATTATTGAGTTAATGAGCTATGATTCAAAGGATGTCAGTATCAAATAGATTGGATAAACTTAATGCAACATTGTATTTATTTTTATCATTAAGAACTTATTAGTCAACCTCTATGGATATTTCCGATTAAAAGTAATTTATTTGTCATCTTGTTTACGAGCTTGCGCTTTGATTTCGTGTTTAATCGTGTAATCTCGTGAATGTATGAAACTGCAAAATTGAAAAGTTTGAAGGTGGCTCATCAATTAAAGTCCGTGACTGTACATAATACCAGTTTCCACCAAAAATATCTTGAATCTTGAGGTTGTGATGTGGATATAGTACCTAACGTGTGCGTATTGTTTTTGAAATGATTCGGTGTAATGATTTTTTTTTTACGTTTTTCCATCGGGAAATTATTAACAGATTACGTGACTTGCAAATGCAAGCCAGAAATGTAATAAACCAGAAACAATACGCAAAATAAATATTCTCCACATTTATCTAATTTCGATCCGTACGGCATTTCAATATGAATGTGTTGTTCAAACATTGTTGCGTGTGCCAATGTAACTTGAACCGTGGCGAAAAATGGAACTCAATCGAAATGTACTGTATTATTGCGATGTGCCTTTACAGGCCTTTACAAAGTGGCGCACCGTGAAGTGTCAAATTAAACTAGTTTTCTAATATAATATTTCTGGTTGTTTACCTGTCTACCCGCCACATTGTAAGCAACAGGGTCTTATTAAAAATAGCAGATATACTTTTATTAGTACAGGCGGGAAAAGGAAAACAAATATATAATGTTTTAACTGTTTGGGAAATTAAAGTGATAGAATCCTCCATCGGTTCACAACCACAAAACTAAGATCATTCTAATTATACGTAGGTACTGCATAGTTTAAAATAAAACCGTTTCGGTGTTTTTCGATACATATCTATCTAATTCAATTCCAAAATAAAACCCTACAAATACTACCAAAAATCTATCTTGCACTGCTATTGAGGAGATGGAAGGCCGAAACAAACTCCGGAGCGACAAATCAACCAATTTCAAACCTTTTTATGTATACCTCAGAGGGCAATTTACAGGAAGCAATGTACCACCGGGCCTCACAATGTTGTACTCGCGTTGTTCCAAGAATATTCGGTTCGTTTGGATTTGAATTCGTCAAGGACTTTCTAATTCACTACAATGTCTTTTGGCCCGCGCGCGGCCCGTCTGGTAGGTTAGCGGCTGATGTTATGTATGTGTTGGTTGCTTGTTGCCTTTATAACAATAATTCTTATCTCTTTGATGGTCGTGTGTGGGTATCTATGTATGATCTCTGTGCAATGTTCACGCTGACATCAGCTGAAATACCTATTACGTTAGCTCTCCATTCCCTCTTGACTCCGTGGTTCGATTGTTGTACAAACAACGTCTGGTGCGGTCTCGAGGATGTTACACTCTTGTCAATATTGGTTCTAGATGAAAAAGGGGTCCAACATTTTTCCTGATAAAATGGCTTCTGTTGTTTTAGTATAGTCGACTTTGTAATTGCTTTACCATTTTTGATAACATTTCACAGTATTTTGAAACTTCCGCCAAGCGGAAACTGCCACATAGCGTCCGCAATTTACTGGCGAATAATGACGAAGAATGACGTCACTGAAATGTTATTTTTTCAAACCCCGGTGCCATCATTTTAATTACGTCTCTGCGGCCGTATTGTGGCGGCTACCGCTTTTCTAGGAAACCGGTAGCTTAAGGTTGAAAACATCCACCTGTCACAAAGACATAATAAACCTTGTCATTCTATGACGTGCAAGTGACAATCAACCATAGGGTGATAAATCAATTACGAGGTCGTTTATACATTCATGGCGGAGTGTGTAGCAGAAAAAGTAGTAAAATATTCAGTGTAGCAGAGATAAATTGTTTTGATGGACTTAAAAAGAGTTTTTCTACACAATTAATTACCTAAGCTCGAACAATAATTAATAAATAGGTAACCTACTTCAAGAATATTGTGTGTTCATTGAACTCATCACCATGAATAACTTTGTCTATGGGAGCAACCCAACCCAACAACCCAAATCTGATCAACAAAAACTCAGCTGTTTCATACACATTGTCGAGTTATTTATTTATTTATGTATTTATTGACACACCAACGACTTATTCACTAAATCACTACATTAAAAATATATTGTATTTCGACAGTTTTGCGGTGAATTCGTCACTTATAGGCGTGCACAGCACTTGTATAATCAATAATAAAAAACTAAAATGGAATTATAATTATGATAATAACAAAATTAAAATTTGCAAAATATTCACATTGAATTCAGAATGTCACGTAGTTAAACTAAAATACAAAAAACATCAATTGAATTGGAATAGAAAAACAATTATAAATTAAAACTATAAAAATAACAATAACAAATTAATTGGGATACATTACATAATAGAATAGATTAAAATTGGAGTTATGCCAATAATGTATGGAACAGCAGATTTTTTTTCTGATGGATAGACAGACAGATATCGAAGCGCCAAAATATTGGTATGAAACAATAATACTAGCTCGAAGAATATCTGAAAAAGATGTGTTATTTTTGGTCGTGAGTTCCCCGACGTGCTCTAAAACCGTGTCCCGGGTCTGCATACAAGTTTCAGATGAATAAGAATTTTTCAGACGAAGCCTAGAATATTTGGGACGGTGTGAGGAGAGCGGTGAAACTATGAATTTATTATGACGTGACCCTTTACGTGACCGTGACGTTTTCAATTTCAAATGAAGCTTGAATGAAACAGAGTTATTTAAACTCTGTTTCTGAAAAGCTAATCCACATAAAAACTACACATTAATAACAGATTCTCAGATTCATGTTAACAGCTGTGATTGATTAGCTGTACTTATCCCAATCCCAAATGCAAGCAACCCAAATCCTTTTTCATTATTTTAGCATTTTATAGAAGTCAAGATGAAAATTGCATTTTTTTTTCATTTTCATTGCACTAAGTACTTTTTCTCATTTTACTTTTTTCTCATTTACAATCCATTCTTAGCAAATTACTTGAAATCTTACTTAGGTAAAGTGCGATTTTAGTATGAATAAAATAATAAATTAATTTGACTGATTTGGGCCTAAAATGAAAAAGAAAAAGCCTGGATGATGCGTCACCATGACCACGACAGTCAAACGTCGGTTGTTTGAATTGTAGTAGAAATTGTTGGAGTTATTTTTTTACCAATAAGCAATAAGTACGTAGTTGAATTTGACTTTTAATAGTTTTCTTGGGTTTATATTGCTGTTTTTTATGAAATTTATTTTTGTAAATAAAAACCAAAAGCCCGAAAAAAACAGGTTTCCTTAATTTTCACAAAAATATAGCAGAGATCACAAACATTTTGAAACACAAAGTTGCTTCAATATATCACGCTAAACATTTCTTGAACATCGTATTTTATACCTAATGACGTCATAAACGGTGTGATAACGCCTTTTTACGACTACCCACATTAATTTATGTACTAAGTTTTATTAAAATGCATTTGATCTGTACTGAAATAAATATGTACGTAAAATATGATAGCCTGTTTATATTCTTATTAACGAATATAATGTTAATAAATTGTAGAAAGTAGACGTAAATTACTGCGTACGGTTTAATTATGTGGGTATTTTGAGGTTAACATTTACAGAAAAAAAAATGGAAATAGCAATGTAGACTATTAAAAAATGTATTCTATTTTTTTACTTGCCCCGCAGGAATTTTTAAATAATCTTGTTTTCAAATTCTACTATGAAATCTCTTCTGATATTGTACCTAATAATATAATTTAACATTCCGTAATTATGTATTTTTTCATTTTATGGGTGCCAATGCCTGAAATAATCGATTATTATTATTATATACTTTGTTGTTACACATATTTGGTACACATCTGGCACACATACATAGACCATGACCTTTTTTCCAAGGGTACCTGGTCCACCTTAAGGACTAAGTGCGGAAACCAAACCCGTAACATAGAACATAGAAGGGTACCTGTTCTCCTAGGATGCGAGGCTTCTAGAACAGCTACTATAATAACCTAGTCCGTACGCTGCTATTTATGCCCCATCTAGCATCTCACCTTAACTTTAGATCCGAGTTACCTCGGTTGGTGATTGGGTGATACCTTTTTGTGATTGCCCCTTGTTTGTATAAAAATCAACATTTTAACGTGGATTCTGTACGCTCATAAACATCGTAAGTGTAAGTGTAATGCCTTAATAATAATGTTCTTGAACCATACAAATGCTATTCTATTGATCAAAATCTTACCTGTAAGCCAAGTCCCATTGAAAGGCTTGTAATGCTCCCCCAACACATCGTGCAGCGTGGGTCTCCTGCCCCTGACTCTGCCCCCGTCACCGGCTGGCGTCAGCAACGCGATGCTGAAGACGATCAGGCCCAAGACTGCTGCGATCACCAGCAGGGCGATCAGGATACCGCGCCAGTTCCGCTGCGTCGGCGTCGCTGCTGCTAACTCCTGGAACGAAACAAAGTGACTATTTAAGCTATTGTTTGAGAATGATTGAGGGACAGTCTTAACTTTTTGTTGTAGTTTTGACGTCACAAAGTGTCTCTTATAGCTGTACGTCGATATCTTGGCGCGTGGCCAAAATCGGAACTAACGCCGCCATCAACAAAAACTAAAGCGTCTGATAGCCGTCGTTATACGCTAGGTAGGCCCCAGATGAAATTCTGTTTTTGTCTATCCCATGTAATATGCCGAATGCCTTCCATCTTTTTTGGCTTTAGTACCTATATCATTCGATCATTGTCCCTATAAAATAATTTGAGCATTCTATAGTAGGCCGCGATGCACCTCTGTTTCGTGGTGGTGTGATCTACTGATTGTGGTGTCTGTTAAAACATCGACACTTCTGTGCTATTTCTAAGTTAACACGTGGCAATGCTGCCAGTCTCGTTCACGCACTCTCTCGGGCACGTTTCCGGCTGACAGCAATGTGGAGGAGTACTTCGAGCGACCCACTTAGACGTCTAAGTGTCATTTTGTTTTTGTATACAGGGTGAAATTTAATTCATGGGCATCGTCTTCAGGGGTCATTCTACTCATCATTATAAAAGAAACATACTTAGTGAACGTCCCATAGTGAAAGTTGTTCATAATGATGAGTACAATGACCCTTTAAGAGGATGCCCATGAATTAAATTTCACTCTGTATGTTAGTTAATTGATTCAGGCGTGACTTGGCGGAAATCTATTATAAAATACAATAGACGTAGATATATTTAGTAACCTATTCCGCTTGACTATTCTTCAAGAGTCATAAAAACCCTGTTAAGAAATCGACACGTGTTTCACCTCTCAACGAGGCGCGAGGCCCTAAGGATGATGATTGACCAATTGCAAACCAGAACGCGACGTGTTACCACACCGAGCGCTGGAGCCGGTATGTTTATATTTAGTTAGTTATTTAATTTAGTAAGTAAATAGTTAGTTGTATGATAATTACTATTGCTTAGGCATTACCTACGTCAATCTATTCGTCATACTTATAACGTGGCTAAGTCCTGCAGATCAGCAGAATAGTCGCTAATAGACTGGCTATTAGCGACTAATTGACATGCCTGGAGTGCCTCCAACCGTAACGTAACGTGGTGAGCATTCCCGTCACGCGTCACTCCAAACTGACCAATTAGCAGCGTGCGGATAAGTGTCCTATGTGGTGACGTCGCACGGTGTATTGTGATTGGTTCGTTAAGATTGATGTATGCTGCGTGTCTTGCCGCACGTGCCGGTGGTGTTGATAGTTAGACAGTCACAATAACGCAAGGTAGTCAAAAGAGTGTAACAAGGTTCTCTTGGCGCTTGAATGGCGTTGACAGGTTGGAGCTGTCGCTAAATATTTGTGAAATTGTTATGAAATGTGTTGAAAAAACAATATGGCAACGGCCGCGTTAGTTCCGTCTTCGGCCACACGCGATGAGATCCTTGTACAACTTTAGCACTTATTTCTTTCATTCCGTTCTCTATTTTCAGTCGTCAGTATTTATTTAAATTTTTAATTAAATAATTACCTATTTGCCGACAAACTGTTATGCAGTTTGGCAGACTTTAGGTATGTTATTGTGAATACAGATTTTGGAATAAATAAATAATTTAATTTAATATTTAATTAAATAATTATTTTATTTTACTTCTAATAAAATAATTATTAATTAATACATTTACCTGGTGTCCTCTACTTTTAAAGAATTTAAAAAATCTTAGAATTTAGTTAGATTATACTTCCGAATAGAATCCGGTTGTATATTTACGAAATAAATACTTACTGGGGTAGTAAAACCAAAATAGACTTAATTTATTCGAAATAAAAATAAAAACATAGCACCATATCTATGAACAGTTTCATTGAAATATCAACGGAAATGTACAAAAATAAATACATAGAGGTACATACAGACCACCATATCTATGAGTACCATTCGTATCATAATTATGATGAATACCGTAAAAAGGGCTGGGGGGTCCCAAGCAATATAAAACGTTCCATTCATAAAGCCGCGGATTTGAAATGAGGTTTCTGAACGGATCGCGAGTCCATTGAACGAAGTTTTTATTTGAATGAGAACGGCTTCAATACATTTGAATAGGGCGAGATCTAAAAGATCTTCATGTCATTGTATGAATAGCATCCTAAATAAATGCGAAAGTGAGTTTGTTTGTTTGTTACGCTTTCACGCTAAAACGGCTGAACGGATTTGGATGGCACGTGGGTAGACAAATATGTAGGTAAAACCGCACGCACATCAGTGTAGTACCACATAAAGGCGCTCTAAATTAGAAATGTCAAATTGTTACCACAGATGTTCGGTTGACAGTACGACGATGTGTAAAAAAATCGAAATATTCGAAAGCACAAATTAAAAACAGAATCGTTTTAAATTACTCATTCACCAATGCCATTATCAATCAACTTACGGAACTGAATGACATGAAACGAATCTGAATCAATCAATCATTCATTTGGTGCGGTAATAAAACCGCTCAATTATCGTCATTGTCGATTTATCAATCTTTATCAATTCATCAATCATGTTGTGTCGCTCTTTTAATTATTTTTGCAAGGATTTCATTACTAAATGGATTATTATTCGCAACTCCTTCTTTGTGTTGGTCATCATCATCTGCCTGCTTTTTCTTAACTATGTTAGGGTCAGCTTCCAGTCTAACCGAATGCAGTTAAAAATCAGTATTTTTAACCCCCGACGGAAAAAGAGGGGTGTTATAAGTTTAACGTGTGTATCTGTCTGTCTGCGCCATCGTAGCTGCCAAACGGCTGAACCGATTTTGATTTTTTTGGTTTTGTTTGAACGGTGACTTGACCGAGTGTTCTTAGCAATAAAAAAAAACGTTTATTAGATGCTTTGTTTTTATCGGGAGTTTTTAAATTTTAAATTTAATTTAACTTGTATAAGGAGCGACTGCCTATCTGACCGACCCAGTCTGACAACTATCTTAGACTGGTTTTCAGACTTTTGGGCTTCTGACTACCCGCAATTTAATAAAAAAAATTAAAGACTCAAAGATCTACCCGTCTTCCTCCTACCTGCTTTGGCATCAGCAATATGAGAATAGTACAGTCGACCTCGTAATAGCTTACTACTTTTGACAACAATTCCCAGAAAATTGAAACTTCATCAAGGTTTAAATTGAAACAATCTAAATTGCTTAATCTAGACACATCGACCCTTTTGTTTTATGACGTGCAGGTGACATCCAACCTTAGGTGGTAAAGCAATTATGAGGTCCATCATACCTATGGCATAGTGCCTAAGTTACTTGAAATAAGACACAGTTTCAAATCGCGTCATACATAAAGCCAGATTTACATTACGAAACTATGTAGTTGTGCAAAATTAGTTATTCATTGATAATTTCCCGTGTTAGTTTCATTTGGCGGAACAAGGCCTTACTCAGATAGCGCACTCCCTATATATTTTACGAATGGTATATTTCGCACTCTGCCAGACAATCATACAATATTGTATCTGCATATGGGGACGCGCTGGCAAAAGCACACTTATCACACTAGAGAGGGCGCACCGGGCACTAATCAAGGTTGCTCTCAAAAAACCTTTCAGGTTCCCTACAGACCTTGTCTACCGTGAGTTTGAAGTTCTCAGAGTACGACAAATTTTTATACTCCAAGCAACTCTTAAATACCACACTAAAATCAAAAAACGGCCTGACTACAACGAAATAATAAACAAACGTGTCTTCAGAGTACCCATACCAAACGCCAAATCCGAACTAGCTCGACGTTGTACCTTTTATTCCTATCCAAACACTTACAATAAAGTCAGTAAAATCTGCGACCTAAGAGACTGCTCAACCAAAAACTGTAAGAAAATCCTAACCTCAGCCCTTCTAACATTAACATACGATGACACCGAAGCCTTGATATAGAACCTACTTCACACACATACACCACCACACACCATCACACACCCCACCCCACCACACACAACTACACAAGCCCAACAAAATGTATACTATTTTTACTTTTGCTTAGCTTACGTCTAGAATTTGACATATTATGTTTTTTTTGTTATTGTTATATTTATTTTATCTTTAATACTCTCACACTGGAAGGTAACCACAATATTGTTAACCGCACTCCCGAGCCACAAGATACAAGCGACGCTTAGTTTGTGGCTCACCGAATTTGGCTAAATTGTATTGTTACTTTTTTGATAAATAAACTTTACTTTACTTACTTACTTACTTTACTTAGCTAATCGCGTCAAATATAACTTGTAGCTAATCGCGTCAAATATGACTTCATCATCATCACCAGCCTACAGCAGTCCACTGCTGGACACAGGTCACCCCAATCGCACGCCTTCAGCTCGATTCTCAACAACTCTCATCCAGCTGCTACCAGCTACTGAATAAATGACTTAAATGACTGATCTCGCTCTTAGGCACCTGTCCCACCGCCGCGCCGCATCGACGAGGCAGCGACTAGCTATCAACGATTTTTTCGCTTGGGTACCATGTGAGTAAAAGAAATATCTATTATTAGTTGATCGTTGAATGTTCACAGTGTTCACATCGCCGTCAGCAAGTACTCGTTTGTCGCTGCGACAAGAGCTATCAAAGAGCAACCCCCGCTTAGCGGGCAGAACACTCACATACCTACGCATACGCGGGTAAGCGCTCGTCGCCATCCCGTGCTCGCTACCCGTTGCTGCTAGCTAAACTCGCTTCTCGCTAATCGCTGGCGGTAGAACAGGTGCCTTAATCGGCGGCTATGAGAAATTGGCATCGTTTATATCCGTCAAGTACAGAAGCCTACAGCCGTGTCTCGTGGTCGCTGTAAAACCATGGTTTAGGACAAGTTTATCGTTTTTGTGGCAACTGTTCTATCGTTAATTTATGAAGGGGAATTAATTTTAAAGTTGGCGGCATTATGCTCATAATGACATCGATTACATTTGACATTTCAACTCATGACGTTTTTGGATGTGGGACACAGATTACCTATGACCTGGATTAACGCTTAAACAGTATACAGGGTGGCCGGAACATTGACGTCCAAAAGTAAAATTCAGGTCCCTCGTATCGTGGGGTATCCAAATAACCCCCATGTATGTTCCGCGACTTTTCATAGCTTTCGAGTTATTAATTTTTTCAGGTTTTTTGAGAATTTTCGACCTGACCAATTTAAAATCACTCTAAAAAAAAAAGTAGAAGGCTTTGTCGAACATTTTTTTTTGCAACTGAATGTTCATGAGTAGTGCTTTTATGCATAAAATAATCAGCTTCGTAACTGTGATGAAAGTTATGAAAATATTGGTCTTAAGTGAAAAATGTACGTTTGGTAAATTATAACTCTAATTTCAACTTCAAATTAAAAATCTAAACAGGTTACTTCATGGGTTCTAAGTGGGCCTCAAGAATGCGCCAGACTTTCAACTTTCATAATCATTAAAAAAAAGTAGTACATAATAGGGCTACTTTGGCTACAATCGGCCTTCAAAGACAGCAGGGTGGATAATCCTTAAAATTAGGCAACTGACAAAAAACAATTTTTTGCCCATTTTCTCTTTTCTAAGGTTAATTAATGATAAGAATACCGAAAACTAACCAAAAAATAGCTTCAGAGGTTGGGTTAGAAAAATTTTAAGTAAGAAATGGCTTTGTTATTAAGATGATGATGTGAAAAAAGTAATTTATTTTTAGCAATTACAAAAGGTTTTCAAAGTGGCCACCTCCAGCAGCAATACACATTCTGCACCGACGTAAGAAATTGGCTGACAATCGTCTAAAAGCTTCTCTGTTCTCTCTCACAACACGTCCAGCTTCTGCAATCAACTGCCTCAGCTCTTGTTCACTTGCACAGTCTCGGGCGTATGCTAATTCCTTGTAATAGCCCCAAATGAAGAAATCGATTGGATTGAGGTCAGGTGAGCGTGGAGGCCACCTTATTGGTCCACTGCGTCCGATCCATCTGTTGGGGTATGTTTCATTTAAGTAATTTCGGACTTGCGTTGCGTAGTGACACGGGGCGCCGTCATTTTGTAACAACATGGTTCGTCTAAGTACGAGACTCACATCTTGCAGCAACAATGGAAGTTCATTTTCCAAGAAGTTTCTGTAGGTTTCTCCATTAAGTCTAAAAGGCAGTTCAAACGGACCAATTAGTTTGCCATTGAGGATACCAGACCAGAAGTTAACGCTAAAACGATGTTGAAACGTTGAAGCTCTCACTTCGTGTGGATTTTGAATCGCCCACGTGTGGTAATTATGAATATTGAATATTCCGGATCGCTCAAATCGTGACTCATCTGACCATAAAACTTTATTGAAAAATCCATGATCCTCTTGCTCCTTTCGTATCATGGTCTGGCAAAAATCAACGCGCAATTGGTGATCTGCAGGCAGTAAAGTTTGGACTCGTCGGATGTGGAATGCGTGGTATCCTTCATTGTGAAGAATGGCTTGGATAGAAGTCCTTGGAATGTTCAGAGCACGAGCCATACTTCTCGTACTCGTAGACGGATTTCGCTGAAATCCTTCCAGCACCATTTCTCTGCGATCCGGGTCGGCTCTAGAGATTCCTTCATGACTGCCGCGGCGACCAGGAATGCGGCCTGCCATTAAATTGTTGTGCGTGTTAATAAAAACACGATGATCGGGATATCGCTCAGGTTGCAGCCCACCACGACGTTGAAGTTGTTCGCGATACAGTCGCGCTGCTTCATGGCCATTTCCTCGTGCAACTCCATAAAAATAATGCATTTCTGCATATTCACTTAACGTGTAACTCATCTCTTACACTTCCAAGTAAAAGAAGTCCAAATCAGCATGCAAAACAATGCGCTCCACGTCACTTTCAACTTTTTTTTTAATTTTCCGCGTCACCGAGCGATTTTTGGTTTTGACTGATTTATTTGATTTGTCAGGCCATAGAGTAAAACTGCCTAAAGACAATATTAGTTTTTAGCAGTAAAAGTAGAGATTCAAGCAGCGTGAACCGGCCGCGAAACATGTAGACAGTGGCTGCTGAAGGTCCCGATCATAATTTACCGAACGTAAATTTTCCACCTCGCTATCTTTGAAGGCCGATTGTAGCCAAAGTAGCCCTATTAAGTACTACTTTTTTTTAATGATTATGAAAGGTGAAAGTCTGGCGCATTCTTGAGGCCCACTTAGAACCCATGAAGTTACCTGTTTAGATTTTTAATTTGAACTTGAAATTAGAGTTATAATTTACCAAACGTACATTTTTCACTTAAGACCAACATTTTCACAACTTTCATCACAGTTACGAAGCTGATTATTTTATGCATAAAAGTAATGCTCATGAATAATCAGTTGCAAAAAAAAAATTTCGACAAAGCCTTCTACTTTTTTTTTAGAGTGATTTTAAATTGGTCAGGTCGAAAATTCTCAAAAAAACTGAAAAAAATTCATAACTCGAAAGCTATGAAAAGTCGCGGAACATACATGGGGGTGATTCGGATACCCTACGATACGAGGGACCTGAATTTTATTTTTGGACGTCAATGTTCCGGCCACCCTGTATATTAAAGTATGGTGGGACAGTTTTTTCTATGTATAGTTTAATGTAATTTATTTAGTTACATAATTTTTAAATAATTATATAGAAATAAATTACAAAAGTAATTCGTTAAAACTTATTATTTATCCACACATTCAGACACAGCATTTACCCACAATCTTTGTTATAATTATAAATCTCGCAAAATAATAGGAAAGCACGGCACTTTTAATTACCGTACTTGCACATTAAACAAAAATAAAAAAATATTAAAATTACATACAAAATAGAGTTTATAAATATACATTTATATAATAATAACTAGCTAAGCTAATACAGCTTAAACTTAGCCTTCAGGTGTTCACAATAACATATTACTTAATGGTTTATAGGGAATGTAGTATAATAAGGTGATCGCCCGTCGATCTTTGACTTACTATAAGCCTGAGGGAGGCTATCGTTATCGAAGTCTACTGCGGTGAAGTTGGAAAGTATTCCTGGGATTTTAAGGAGATAGGAGAGGCCTTTGCCCTGCATTGGGACAAATTATAGACCCCAGCATTATTTTTTTTACTCAAACCGGCGACCGTTGACAAATTTTAACACTTGTGTGTCTCGTGTCAAGTACTGAATTCATGGTAATAGTTTTCGTTTGTATTGTAATAAAAGGAATACACGATGTTGCTGTGTGATAACTTCTCAACTATGTGACGTGAACACGGAGTGTTTGATCAAAAGGGAGCGTGTCCAAACCTTATCAATATGTTCACTAAAAGCGGAGCTGTGACACGCTGTCACGTCCAGATTGGCAGCACAACACGTTTGATACAAGGACTTGAGAAACCTTCGTAAATACGGACACTTACGTAAAAAGAAATATTAAAACAATATGACATTGTGTCTTGGTATATGACATTCTGGCAATGAATTAGTCTCCCAGCAAGTAATGTTTGTCTTGCCTGTTTTAAATTGAACTATAAAAACAGGCGAAAGTTCAGCTTTTACTTGTTATAGCTGCAATACATACACACAAAATCAACGTCATTTAAAACTAATATATTATTGAACAGAATATAGAGGCAGGAGTAGGTAGGAATATAGAAGAGCTCGTGGCTAAGTAATAACAGCCGCACGGGTCCATGTAACAGGTTAAGCTACGCTTGCCGGGGTTGATCTATGGATGGGTGACCATCTTTACATACCGAGACTCCTCCGTGCCTCGGAAAGCAAGTTATGCCGTTGGTCGCGGCTGCCATTTGTGGATCTATGACAGTCGTTACGGGTCGTCAGAAGCCCGAAAGTCTGAGAACCAGTCTTGCCAAGGGTTATCGTATTACCCAGTTACTAGGTTGTGCAGGTCATATAAGCAGTCGCTCCATGTAAAATATGCTATAGCAGTAGCTGCATCCTGTTATACTGGAAGCCGACCCCAATATAGTTAGGAAAAGGCTAGGCAGATTGATTGATTGATTTATTGAACAGAATATTAATATTGATCGGAACACAGATGTAAAAAAATATTCAATAAACTAAGCTAGTACTATGACAACCTGAAAAGCAGGTGAATAGAATTTTGTGTCATTTCGTTGCTAACTGTACCGCTGACCACGTCCGCATAGGCCGAGTACTGAACATACGCGACAGTTCTATTCCGACAAAATTAAAGTTCTTATTCAAGAAGATTTTATAACCGTAAACCGTAACCGTTATTTCAAATTGTTTGAAGATGACAGAGACAGAATGATGTTTTAATATGTTCTAAGTGATTCGTGGTGCAAGCGGGCCTTTTTTTTTTTTGATGGTGGGAATTCATTTATTTATTCAAAAAAAATATCATCAAATGACTTCTCCCGCTCTGGGCGATTCGGGAGGGCTATCAGACTTTTACTGACTAAAACCCATCCGTGTTCCTTCAGTTGCCTGTTGCCAAGGTCCCGGTATCCCTTTCGGACTAACCCGCAATTTTGTCAATTTTGTAATGAGAACTTTACGTTAGTTGGATTAAAGTTCGAAATAAAAAAATGATTCGACTCGCTGGTTCATTTGGGTCTAAAGCTCGAACCTCTCTTGTAATGAGACGGACGGTGTCCTAAGCATTATTTAGGAACCTTCAGAAACCCCAACACGTTACCTACACTGCCTGTAGCAAAATAACTGAAACAATTACCGAAACTCATCTTGATAATATAAATACGGTGAGGGATAAGCACCTATTATTAAACCCCCTCCCTTCAGATCCTCCCCCGTGGTCACGATCAATAGCTGCGTGGTATTAAAATAAATACTGCCTGAGATAGAACTGGCTAATCGTACATAGACACACTGTAATTTGAAAACATTGTAAAAGCCAATTATTTTTAAAAGAGTATTTGTGGATCTTCTTGCCGGCGCATCTCCATGGGAATCCTCCGGGTTTGATCGCGGCCTGGAAAAGTGACACTTGGATTTTCCTTTAAAAAATCAGTAGCTGCCAGAAGTATAGACTATCCCGTACTGGCGATAGACTCACCCCTATTTCTCCTCCCCTCATTCTTTTATTTTGTAATGTGCGTTTAGTTTGTGCAGAATAAACATTTTTTCTTTCTTTTCTTTCTTTTCTTTCTTTTCTTTTTTTCTTTCTTTTCTTTCTTTTCTTTTCTTTCTTTTCTTTCTTTTCTTTCTTTTCTTTCTTTTCTTTGTTTCTATTGCATGAGACTAATATAATTATACCAGCATATTATTAGTGCCCCACTGCACGACAAAGGTCTCTTCTCACTCAGGCACGAGCATTCATCATCACGCCTTTTCAAGACAGGTTGGTGATTTTAGACTTATATCCTGCTGGTGCCTGCGATTTTGTTCGCGTGGAAGTCGTAAGACACCACAATAGACTACAACAACAGCCACGTTTTTATAAAACTTCCCTGTATAGTACGTACCTTTGTAGTTTTTTTCTCAGCACCCAAAATGTAGAGAGATATTTTATTTATTTATTTATTTCAGGTAACTTCTTAATTTGAAATCTTGTTATTTATTTTCTTTCGAATGGGCTTTTGGTTACCGTATTACATTTTTGTTGTTACAAATAGATAAGTAGGTATGTGTCTGAGGGCTGTGGTCTCACCAGGGGGCTTCAAACGGACACTTTGGCAGAATCATAATAGGAAAATAGGTATTATGAATCATCGTAAAATGTCACAAACTGACAATTCATAACATGATCAGCGTGTAGGTAATTTCTAATGCGAAATAATACATCTGCAGGTTCATAAACATGAATTAAACAGTGTGCTAATGGTAATCCGTGGTTTCACTTGTCTCCGTAACGTACACAGTAGCGAGGAATCTACCCACAGTCGGAAATAATCGGTTAGAAAATCGCTTCGTTTTGGAGTTTTGCCCACAACATACACGCCTGGGACACTTTTCGAAATCATTTTTCTTGATTTCTAAAAAGAGAGCGTTGCGCGACTTTGCAACTCATACCTACGTGTCAGTCTACCTCGTTGTGCCATATAACGCCCGGCTATGTTCCCCTCCAGCCCCATTGAGTCTAAATTACTGTACCAATATAGGCGTCAGCTGCTGGCTCACACGAGTATTCACGTCTTTTTCCTTATGAGTTGAGAAGGAGGCGTGCAATATTCACAACGAGAATTGTTATTGTTAATTTGGAGCTGTTTGGAGCCGAGTTAAATGCTGAATGGATTTGTATGAAATTTGGCACATGGGTAGACCATGACCTGGAGAAGGACATAGGGGGCTTTGTATATACTTAGTCATCTCAGATTTATAGAAACATAGGAGAAGGAGGACGAGCTCGTGGTTAAGTAACAACAGTCGCACAGGTCGATCCATCAGGTTAAGCTACGCTTGCCGGGGTTGGTCCGTGGATGGGTGACCATCTTTACATACCGAGACTCGTCCTGCCTCGGAAAGCACGTTAACCCGTTGGTCCCGGCTGTCATATGTGGATCTTTGACAGCGTTACGGGTCGTCAGAAGCCCGAAAGTGTGACAACCAGTTTTGCCAAGGGGTATCGTATTACCCAGTTACTGGGTTGTGGAAGTCAGATAGGCAGTCGCTCCATGTAAAATAATGGTATTCAGCTGCATCCAGTTAGACTGGAAGCCGACCCCAACATAGTTGGGAAAAGGTTAGGCAGATAATGATGAGACTTATAGAAACATGTAGATAGCTAAGGTAAAAATGATCATACAAACTGTCATAACCTCTCTTAAGGTATTTTCTTAGAGCCATCGGATTAGTTTAGGCGTCTGTCAGTGAGTGAACGAATGAATTTAAGATTATTACTCAGTAGAAGATAATATCTAAAAGATAATAGGTATTGTACAAAAAACCAGTGAATAACCTCTCAGTTAATGTATCACAAGTTAAAGCGCTAAACTGAATGTGACTGTGCGATCTCACATCGACAGGTATCTCACCGACCATTATTTATATTTAGGTAAACAGTAAAACTATCCGAATCTATTCTCGAACACATAAACTTGCAATGTTTTGTTTATATAGCGTAGTCTTCAAACGATTGTATTGTTTCTTTAGTAGCCGAACATTTAACTGCAGTATTAACTAAAATGTAAATGTTGGAGACTGTTCTATGATTTTCACATAATAATAATAATAATAAAGCATTTTCCTTCATCTAAGTTTTACAATTTACTTAATAAGTAGTTAATAATATTCACTTTTAATTAAGCGCTGCTTTACACTTTTTCGCGGTTTTTTTTCTCAATGTTTTTCTTTGCCGTTGTTTGTGTTATTTACTTGCGCTACTTTCTTGGATAGGAACCCCTATTTGGGTATAGGCCTCCTCCAGTTTGATCCAGTTTTCTCTGTCTTTAGCCCGTTCAATCCACTCTTTTCCCGCTGTAGCTATGATGTCGTCACTCCATCGTTTTATAGGTCGCCCCTTTCGTCTTTTTCCACTAGGTCCTTTCCATCTCGTCGCTTCCACTGTCCATCGCTCGTCGCTATATCGTGATACATGGCCCGCCCATCTCCACTTTAGACTTAGACTGTAGTGTAAGACGTCAATTAGCTTTGTCTTCTTTCGTATAAATTCACTTCTTACTTTATGTATTTTTCTTATTTTCAGAATACTCCTCTCCATTGCTTTCTGGCAGCAGACTAATTTGGTAGTGTTGTAGGTTCTCGTTTGGCAACCATACGTTAGAGTCGGCAGAATGCATGTATCCATCACTGTTTTCTTTAGGTGGAGCGGATAGTCCCCTTTCATAATCTCTTTGAGTGACCAGTATTTCTTCCAGCTCATATTAATTTGGCATT
This sequence comes from Lithophane socia, assembly GCA_947522985.1. NCBI lineage: Eukaryota > Metazoa > Arthropoda > Insecta > Lepidoptera > Noctuidae > Lithophane > Lithophane socia. The sequence continues at coordinate 636,618 of OX383273.1, read as the reverse complement.
CTACCTCTTCTACTTCGTTTCTGTCTTCGAATGATATTTCTTTTCCTAGATATATGTATTTATTTACGTATTCAAGTGTCCTACCTTCGAGTTGTATTGTGTGTGTGTAGCTATTTGTCATGAGTTTTGTTTTGTCTTTATTCATCAAAAGACCTACTTTTTCACTTTGTTCACTTAACAGGTTTATCATTTTTTCCATTTTCCTGCTGCTTTCAGCGAGGAGGACAATGTCGTCTGCAAATCTAAGGTGACTTAAGTACCGATTACCGATTTTGATTCCTTCTTTTTCCCATTTCAGATTGTCAAAAATGTTTTGCAGCACTGCTATGAAGATTTTGGGGGACAGGGGGTTGATTGGTGTGATTTTCACATAGTCTTTGTTTATTTTTGGAGTATTTTAAATATCGGAATTAAAGCGCTCATTTTAAGATGGTGTCATTGGAGAAAAGTAAAAGAATACTTCGGTGCAAAAATTGTCGCCAATTACTAAACCCGCCACATTAGCAATTCCTCTACAACCGGCCACATTAGCAATTCCTCTAAAAGCAGTTCATTTCCTGAATCCCAGCTGTCATTAGCAATTCTTCCAATTTGGCATATACGCAATTCATAATTTATGGACTATTTTACGAATCTCCATAGAAAACTGTCAAACAGATGAATTATTTCGGATTATTATGGGAATCGAACACGCAGATCAAATTATGAATTGTCAGTTTGTGACATTTTACGATGATTCATATTTTTACCCGACTACGGCGAAGACAAAAGGAGGGTTATGATTTTGACCGGTATGTATGTATGTATGTATGTTCATCTGTTCCCTCCTGTCTTCCAAACCACTTATCACAATTTGACAATTGAGGAATGGTGGTATATTAGAAGCGTCGTGATTGTCCGCTGGTTATAGGCTATGTGAAGTCACATTAAATTAAAAATGGCGCCCTCTAGAGGACAAAAAGTGAGGAAATTAAAAAAAAAATTGGTTCAATCGTACCATGTTGGGTATCAAATGAAAGGGCTTAATGAGCACATTTCAAAAATATATATATTATAACCCCAAAAGAATTTAAAAAAAAATTAAGTAATAAAAACTAAAACCCATCTACGACTTAAAAGGTATAAACAAGACACCACAGACAGACAAATTAAAAATCCGGAGTCACACGTAATCTGTTCGATTTATGCCCTAACACGTGTGACTCAGTTCCTATTACTTAATTTTTTTTCATTTATTATGATTCTGCTAAAGTGACCGTTTTAAGCCCCCAGTCCTAGTTAAGAGCCCCTGCTAGACTCTCGAGCTACTGTTACTCCCGTGCACCCCCACTACCGTAGAACACTACTCGGAGCAAGCTCCGTCGGCGTCGTGCCGCAGCTCTGTAAACTATTAAACAGCTGCAGCGATCTTGTTGACGTGCACTTCGACTCATTTGCCAAGTTCCACAGAATGGGTGTTAACATTTTCTAAATATTTCCTTTTATTTAATTTTATTTTTAATATAATTTATCGGTGTCTCCATGTTTTATGTTCATGTCCAATTTTATTTAATTTGATTTTTGATGTTATTTTTATAGTGTTATTATAATATCACGTATCAAAAACGAAATCTCTTGATTTTGAACTTGTAAGTTAAAACTTTTTCCCACAATAACAAGTTAATGATCTCATAAAACAGGGCTTCCTCTCTTCTACCCTTTTGCTGTGCCCTACAGGGTCCATAATGATCTACATTATATAGTTACCACCTAAGTACACATTATGGTAAAGCAATAAAGATATTGAGTATTGACTATAATTTGTTTCGTTTGATTTTCCTAATATTAATTTTATAGTATAGTGTGTTATAGTGCTTGTGGCATAATTATTACGTTTATGTGGCATGCGGTGCTAACCTATAAGAAATTGTTACACTAAGCTTAGATTTAAGTAGGTAATATAAAATTGTAGTTGTTGATTGGTCATTAAAGAAAATAAATAGATACCGTTGTGATGTAAACGGGTAAAGTAAAACTTGGTAATTCGACTGACCGACAACCTTTTAGTGAATGGAAAGTTTTTTGTATGGAAAGCAAAGGGAAAACCCTCCATTTATCTTTCATACATTTTCAAATCGACTTGTAAACCTTCCAAAAGAATATCCTCTAAGAAACACTGAACGAGCCCCTTAGGCTGGTTATAGACCAGGGTTTAAACCAAATCAGTAGTGAAGGGCCGCGTGCGGGAAGCCTATCACGAAAGTAGTTAGCTACAATGGCGGTCTGTTGTAATGCCCCGGCCTATCTCTGTAATACTGATGAGATAGTGATGGCACTAGCCATTTGTCGATAAAACATGACAAAAAATCTTACCTAATAATAAAAACGAGAAATCGTTGGCCAAAGTTTAATTCATTTGACATCACGCAGACGGAGTCAAAGTTAAAGTCAAAGTCATTTTCATAATCTTCCATAATAAATAAGGTAAACAATTGGGTAGGTTTTGTCTACCTTACGAGATTGAAAGTTGCCACGAATCAGTCGGTATCATGGCCCGGTTTCCGAATAGAGAATTTGAAGTTGAGAACTTGTTGAAATTTAATTTAGTTTTACATAAGGTGGCCCACGAAATTTAAGTTTCTTTGCTTCATACATAAGAAATTATGATTTTCGCGGGCTATATTGAAACATGAAGGAAACAACATGCTAAAGTAGAGTTTCACAACTTCTCAATTCAGAAACGGGGTTTACGAGTTTATGATGTGTAGATTAGATACTTTAAGACGTTGCTAACTAATGGAGCCTCTATAATGCCTCCACTAGTGAAGCATCCATGGGCAGTCAGCGGTGCTACCAACTCGCGACGTTCGAATTCGAATCTTCCTTTCATCAACTCAATGTACATCTTTCTTTGTCTTTAATTACGAATAACATCTACACTAATATTATAAAGAGGAAAACTTTGTTTGTTTGGTTGTAATGAATAGGCTCAAAAACTACTGGACCGATTTTAAAAATTCTTTCACCATTCGAAAGCTACATTATCCACGAGTAACATAGGCTATATTTTATTTTGGAAAAAAATAGGGTTCCGTAAGATATTTGGGTTTTTCGGACATCTACACTAATATTATAAAGAGGAAAACTTTGTTTGTTTGGTTGTAATGAATAGGCTCAAAAACTACTGGACCGATTTTAAAAATTCTTTCACCATTCGAAAGCTACATTATCCACGAGTAACATAGGCTATATTTTATTTTGGAAAAAAATAGGGTTCCGTAAGATATTTGGGTTTTTCGGACACAAGGTGTAAAAAATCAACCAGAAAAGTTACTTATTTTGCGTACGCTGCCTAAACTATAAAAGACAGAACCATAAAATGTTCTAATTAATTGTAGATCTTATAAATACCTTCAAAAAAGTCCGCGACGCACTATACCTATCTATGTCGAGTGAGGCACAACAACTGTTTTTTATTTAAAAATCTTGAATTTTTTTTGGACTACATTTAAACGCGTTTATTTTACTCATGCTATTAATCCTTATCAAAATAAATTATTTCATCACTAAGTACAGTTTATGTAGATAATATTTGGTCTTTGAATGATTAAAATTGGACGTTTGGTTTTGAAGTTATGGCGAAATTAAAATATTACGATTTCTGCTGCACGGCCCGTTGGGAAGTGGGCGTCACCAAGGCGGGGGTGCGCGTGCGGGAGGGGAGTTTAGATCTATGAGTAAGGTATGCTCCCTACGCAGCGGTCGTGCGCGAAGTCTAATAATTTTCGTGCGATTTTTTTTAGATTTCGTTCTTAAAACTACACCTACGCAAAAGTTCTTCTCAGAGCTAAACAACAGTTCTTTTCTCCCAGGGCCGAACATTCAAATTAGTAGGAATTGATTTACGAAAAGAATGTTTTACGCATGGGCAAATTTACGTTGCCCTATCACGGGTCGGGGCTCCCGACCATCAGTATATTTTGTTACCTGAAAATAATTTAACGTCAAATGTTGTTTATAGAGAAGCTCTACAATAATCGCTTTAGTTATCTATCCTAAAACAACGGGTTGCGCTCCGGGATTGCCGGCAGATGTGAAAACTTAGTATTAATTACATTTAAATATTTTCATCATTAACAACTTTAACATACACAGAAAGACAATCTGTGCAGCCTGCGGATAATGACTGCGTCGTCGATGTTACTGTCGGTGTCTGTGAATTGACCTGGGAATCATTTTGCTGACCGTGTCTTTCCTGGGTAGGCTTTTTGCAGCGGTAACCGACATCCACGCGGGCGGAGCCGCGGGCGACCGCTAGTTATTTATATTTATACTTAAGTACAGTTATAACATGTGTTGTTTCCTTACGCTCTCAGTGAGTTATTAGTATGAACTCCAGTATTTGAATCTATTTTATAACTATTGTTTGCTCAATATTGTATACCTATCTATTGAGCAAAAAACCGAGTCTGAATTCGTGCCGGATTGATGGGCCCTACATGATTGACTCGCCCGGTATTACTTGGGGCTTAAATATAACTGGCAAAATGTGTACTACACCTTTCTGCTGAACCCTTCGGAAAATACAGGCGTGTTGTTATGTTATGTTGTTTTAACAATCGAATAAATCAATAACTAATTACTATATTATTGTATGTTCCATAAACAAGTCGGTGTCCCCTCACTATACACTGAGTGGGTTAATTGCAACTGTTCTCCAACAACTGAGTATAGCATCTATGTATACCGAGTATCGATATCTATCTATACCGATATCTATCGAGCGCGGGTCAGCAGATGTCTTTAGTTACCGTTATTAGTTTAGTTGCTATCAGAAAGCGATAAGGGCCGGAGTTATTATCGTCGCTTTGTTTGCAAAGATCTCTCTTTAGATTTGTCAGTGTGTGAGAGAGGCTGGAATGCACCTACTGCAATATAAACCACTGTATCTTGGGTTTGATTCCCAAGCCGGGCAAAGTGTTATTGGGTATTCCATCAGTGTCTCGGTAGTAGCCTTTTTTTTTTTTTTGAGGCTGGGAAATCATCCAATGACTTCTCCCGCTCTGGGCGGAGCGGAAGGGCGTGTCAGACTTTTACTGACTAAAACCCACCCGTGTTCCTTCAGTTGCCTGTTGCCCAGGTCCCGGTATCCCTTTCGGACTTTTCCGCAATCCTGGCAGGCCTCGGTAGCAGCCTGGAGTCGGATTTGTTGTCTATGGATATTGTCCATGATGATATAAAATGTTTGCCCATTTTATGTGAAATAAAATATTTTGATTTGATTTGTCTGCTGGAACACAGGCCTCCTCTCTGTGAGAGGGTGTGGGCCGTAATCCACCACGCGGGCCCAGTGCGGGTTGGTAGATGTCACATGTCTTCAAATTTTTGGTTCTAGGACATGCCGGTTTCCTCACGATGTTTTCACCTCTTCACCGTTTTGAGCGCAATGGCGATGAAATAATTTACACAAAGTAAAGCGCCTGCCAGGGTTCGAACCTACGAACTACAATTCGTAAGTCGCCCCCGTTACCACTGGGCCATGACTCACTACTCTAATATTGTCTATTCTTAATATTGTAAGTAAAATGTAGGATAAATATTGTAACCTAATCTAACTTTCTAAACTTGTTATTAAAATTCTGTCAACCATGAAGCAGGTAATGCTGATCATACAGAGTAGGATGTATATTGTTTGTTAAACAATGATATTGATGAAATGCATACAGGTTCACTATGCCCTGGGTTAGAATATTTATTAGGAACTTTTCATCTATGTACATTAAGTAGTTTCCTGGGGCGAGTGAAACTGTGGAAAACGGCTATCATGAATACTATTTATTATGCTAACAATAATCAGGAAAACGTCAGTTACAAGAAATTATTTGCAATGCAAACAATCCTACAGTATTACAAACACAACTTAAATAAACAATTCATGCGGCATTCGATTTTGTATGTTAGTTCGATATACATAAAGAGGTTCACTATACAAAGAAAAATGAATATTTTGTGGAACTAAGGCCCGTCGTCCACTAAGCTACTCAAAGTAACGTGTTACAAACTCAAATCACCAGCCAGCACCCTAATTGCGTAATACACAATCAATCAGTATCGGAATCAGTTTAAAACAAATGTCTCATCCATTGCTCCATAAGTTCGAAAAAAAATCTGCACAACAACGTAAATAACGCAATGTATGTTGTTGAACTGTCAAAATGAAACAGATTAGTCTTAATCGGTTATGACAATAAGTTGCGCAATTAGATAGCAGAACGTTTCAGCACTCAGTATTTCAATGGTCATTTTACAACGCGACTTACTAACACGTTGTTTGATTGGTCGTATCGTGAACGAAACGCCATTAAAATACCAGTAAGTACCTACTGGGACATTCTGGGTACCTTCTCATTAGTAATTTGGGTTTTTTACTGGTTACTTTTGAGTTACTAAAATAAATAGGCAGTTACCTATATTCATGTAAAATTAATATTATTAGCATGCCCTAAATAGACAAAATGTGTACTGTACATAAACCGCCAACTTTGAAAACAGGTTACACCTCTATTTTCTGAAATAAAATTACTATTTATTCATGAGGATGATGGGCCTAATATAGATAATATCGTGTTTCATTAGTAAAAAATGTTAAGTCAATCTGCTTAGCCTTTTCCCAACTATGTTGGGATCGGCTTCTAGTCAAACCGGATGCAGCTGAATACCAGGATTTTACATGGAGCGACTGCCTATCGGACCTGTCTTGGTCTTGGTACTGGTTGTCAGAGTTTCAGGCTTCTGACGATCCGTAACGACTGTCAAAGATCCACTAATGACAGCATCACGAATGACAGCATCCCCGGCGTCTTAACGTGCTTTCCGAGACACGGAAGAGTCTCGGGATGTTAAGATGGTCACCCATCCACGGACCAACCCCGGCAAGTGTATAGCTTATCCTCATGGATCGACCCATGCGGCTGTTATTACTTAGCCACGAGCTCCGAGCAAAAATGTTCAGTATCGTGATTAATTCAATTCAAATACAAAATTCATTTATTTCGGACAACAGTGATCCATATCGTGTTAGTATTACAAAATAACTTATATTCTAGTGTTAGTAGTATTAAAATCGAAATAGTGACCATTCCATGCAGAGGACGACCAGACAAGAAACATGTATCCTACCTGATCAGCCTCCGCACAAAATGTCCCATATTTGGAGTATAGCTCTCCGCCACAGCTCTCAGGATATAGTTCCGACTACCCCGCACTCTGCTCAGAAGCGAAGCTGTTTTTTTGCGAATGATGGCTTGAAAACCATCTGTGTGGGCCTTAGCGAACATTTCCGAGGCGCTGCAGAAACGAGGCAGTCGCAACAACATCCTGACCGCATTATTGTATTGGATGCGCAGGATATCCAGCGATCTCTTGGTGTAGTTGACCCATAGATTGCTCGTGTAAAAGCTCTGACAGTAGGTCTTGAAAAGAGTAATTTTTACTTGATCAGAGCACCGAGCAAATCTACGAGCCAACATGTTGCCTCTGACCGCTAGTGCCCTACGCTCCCACTCGATATCTATAGCATCCCTAAGGTCGTCGGTGATGAAATGCCTTAGGTACTTAAATTTAGACACTACTAGATTAATGTCGATTCAGGACGACAACGGGCTTTATTTCCATTTTTGAAATGAAGAATGTCAAAACATAAATGGCTATAGTTAATCATACATCTTCGCCAGCTACCGCACAAGGTTGGACTTCAGTATTGAGTCAACGTCATGCATCCAGCGACCCTTTATAATAGCGTGGGAAGGTCAACAGCTGCGGGTATAGACTGCGCCTACTCACATGTTCTGTTTATGTCGCTAATTTACTGAATACTTTCATTATTTATTTTTGTACGAAAACTAAACACAATATAAAATACTTCGAAAGTCGTTCTACTAGAAATCAATGATCCTTCTACTAGAGGGACTACGACTTTTTCTTTTTTTTAAGGATTTCTCATCGGCCCCTCAATTTAAGAATCATTCCCGCCCCGATTTCCCGCCAACTCGGTAACCTAAGTTCTGCGCCCTGAGGCGGGTAGTCATAAATTTCCCAGACTTCAGCGAGGGTAATAAATCTTCCAAATGTCATTTTAAGCGCGAATCCAGCCTGATTTAGTGCTTCGTTCGTAGACCGTCTCGATAGACAGTAATGTGCGAACGAACTACTTTTTTGTACGTGCTTATGAAGTTTCTTGACCGGGGAGTTCCCGAAAGAATGAAAACCATCGTGACTTTAGAACCGAGTCTAAGTTTTCATTTTTGTATTAAGAACTTTAGCCTAGTCGGAATAAAGTTCAATATACAATAACTTGGTCAAACTCATTTTGAAAAAGACCGAATTTTGTCTGCTAAGTCGGGCTAGTGTAGTGGTCTAATACTGTATATTTAATTCGGTATAATTTAGGTAATAAAGAACTCTTTAGTGCCTAAGTTATTGTAGACATCGAATATTCATCGGGCCTTAGAAAAAGACACAGTTATGATGAGTGATGGAGACGACGCTATAAAAAGCCAAACTTTAAAAAAAAAACTCGATGTGCCAATTTACGGCTGGATTTATTATTAACCCTTTACATTCTCAAAATACCAGACAGTCTAAACGTAAAATATAATATTTGCGGATTTTCAGTACGAATGACTGCTAAAGCATTACTTGGAACCACATTTAGCATAAATCTGAAGCTAAAATTCTATGAAAACCGCAAAATGTACAACAGCAGAATATTAGGAGTTTAAATGTATAGTCGACCTCGGAATTGCTTTACCCCTTTTGAGTTTTGACAAAAATTAAGGCTGAAAATTTCAAACTGTTACATAGGTGTTTAAAGACTTAAACTAACCTATCTTTAACTAACTTTAATTAACTTAGGCTTTTAGGGTATATCCTAAATAATACATATTATTAATGCGAAAGTGAGTTTGTTTGTTACGCTTTCACGCTAAAACGGCTGAACGGATTTCAATGGAATTTACTTTCCATCCTGGATCGTAGACGAAGTTGCGGGCAACAGCTAGTGTACAATGAAACAGAAAAATATGGAAGAAAAAAACGTGTGCGGTCTGGGGAACGAAGAACGAGGAACGAAGTTCCATACGCGTTACTAGCACACACACATTTTTGTATAATAGAAAGAGACAGCGAGAGAGAGAGGGAAAGTTGAATGGAGAGCATAACGCTTTTTCCGTAAGACGCTGACAACAGATAAACCGCGGTCACTGTCGGATTGCATAGAAAAAAAAGAGAAGCGCGATGACATAGCGCTTGTAATTTATTGCAAAATATTTGGCAATTATCGATTTATTTAAAAATGAGTTGAATATTCGAAAATTAAAAACAACCAAGTTCTGAATTAAAATAAGACGTTCTTGTTATAAATAAAAATACCAACGTACGTTGATATTTAATACAGATATTTTGGATTAGAACTCAAGGTAAAAGGTTAGTTTACCGTCAATTTGTATCGAGATTTTTTTTTCAAAACGTGTTTTGGTAACAATCAAGTTCTGAGAAATATGTTCAAGATTAACATATATTTTTTCCGCTACCACAAACTGTATAGATTTGGCAATTTTTTTGTTTAAGTCAAACCTACTTTTACCGTTTGCCGTTGTCAGCGCCTTAAGTGTCGATTTCTACCGGCTCAACAACTACCGCCAGGTGCGTTAAGGAACTTCGTTTCAAAAGTCATGTTGTATTTATATAAATTGGTATACCTACTCGTAGGGGTAAGAGAATGATGAAGACGATTTATGATAAAAAATATTTTATTATGTGCAAGTGTCATTCAACCTTAGGCTGGTAAAGCAATTACGAGGTCGACTTTTCAATCGAGTGTATACAAATACCACATAGGCAAATTTCAACTTTATTGCCATTGTTCCCCAAATGTATTTTTAGATACCGCCAGACATAGGGATGTGTCAAACGTGTCCAAAACCACTCTAATGGAATAATAAGTAGGGAATATCGAGCTATGGCGGCGCCTATATCTGGACCTTTTATTTACATATTGAATATTTAATGGAGTAGTGGAATATAAATATCTTTTGTAGTATATTAAGGCCTTTTTTACAGGGAAAATATGTTTAGAACGACAACGACAGCCTGACTTCTCCCTCTACTGGGCTTAGGTCACACTTTGCTTGTGCCAATCTCAATGCTCCTGCAACCTCATGTTGATCGACACTCCTACATCCAGAACTTGAAGCCACTCGGTCTAATCCTTGCTTCACCTGACGTCACCAAACCTTATCAGGTGGCCATTATCAATAGTATATATTGGAAGGAATGACAGTAATATCAATGTCATTACTACTGAGTGTCTGGTTCGCTAAAGGGTTTATAGCCATCATTTTAGAGGTAAATGGATTATTTTTATGAAAGATTGAAAAGGATTCTTGGCAGTCAGATAAAATAAAATAAAAGTTCGTCGTACGGGTTACTTGTCATCATTATAAATATTTCAATACGGCAAAATTGGGAATGTTCAATAGCCCTTTTACGCAAGACTTTTATAAACTCCTCCCTAAAATGGGACATTCGACAATAGTACAGTCACAATGGTAGATATTATACTCGGAATGGTACATTAAATTCTTGGCAACGTCGCGTTGGCAGCCGACGGGTTATAATGTATCCAATTTGAGACTTATCGCGTGAAAAGTGTTTCTGGTTCACGGAGGGTTGGGACACTCGATTTTCGTAAGCCCTTAGTAGGTATAATCTCATTTTTATGACGGATTTCTGAAAATTTTGCGTACAAGTGTGCTTGTGTTTTTTTATGAAATGCGGGGTAATTTGGGCCTGATGTGTCACAGGTTCGAAAATTGTATAATTTCGTGGGTACGCAACAAGCAATTTAAGAGGTAGCGATAGTCAGTCTTATCTACAAAAAAATGATTTATTAAACGGTTAAAAGCCAAGTTCTAAATTCATCTAGAAACTGGTATGTAGGTACATATTTATGTATGTGTAGTAGGTACAGGCGAGCCGAGGGTTGGCCCGGCTGTCAGGCACAAATTGTAAGTAATGACGCTACGCTATAGTGCCAAATCTGTGACTTATTTGGAGTCACTGTGCAATTTACGCATCAATGATGTGAGTGGTATTACGTATTTATTATTAATCAGTGTTATTAATTATTAATCAGTATTTATCAATCAGTGACTTTAATGAGTTAAACGCAATCTCCTTAATAAAAATCTTAAGTTCATTAATTCATTGACTGACAGAGAACGCACACCCTAAGCATGACATTTTGCACAGAAGATCCATAAATGCGAAGGACGGGCGGGTCGCGTTTGTTATAAAAAAATCGAATGTGAAATTGAAAACATCTAAACTGAAAAAATCAGGAATTGAAAATATGTTAAGAGTTGTTTTTAACTTTGTCGTTAGGTTTAAAGTTGCATGAATTCAACTGAGTTTTTATAACCGAAAACAGATTCTTGAAAAGTGTTTTCATGAATAATTCTGCAACTATGCAGTTTTTTAAAGATATTTTACGCTGAAATATCTTTAAAAAAGTGCATAGTTATTATAAGCACCACTAAAGGGACCGAAATCTAAAAAAAATACTTGGAGCCTCCAAGTTTCTTTCACAGATCGGTTCACAAACATGTTCTTTTCGCTTATCCTACTTTTCTCATTAGCATGCCTAACGTGTAGGTACTAATAATATAATAAATTCTACTGAATAATAAATTACTCCGTACGCAGATAAGTGCTAAATCTGTCACAGAATATAAAATGTTAAAAAAGTAGGTACAGTCAGCACGTCCGTCCGCAATAAAAAAAATGTTTTGGGAGCGCCTTTATGTCGTGGCAGCAAAGACGGTTTTCATAGTGTAAGAAATACCACTGATTTGTGATTGACGGTCCCTACCTACTCACAAAATAGTTGAAAGTAATAAATCAATCTTAATACGTAATTCGTTTTTGTAAAAAAATAAAAGCTTGTAATAAATTCTAGTGATAATAGTAATGTTGTGAGTGTGAACTTCTAATTTATTTGTTAACGAATTGGCGCCAAGCTCGTTATAGATTTTGTAAAACTAATAAATGTTACGGTTGTGCAAATACCTACATTAATTATTTTATTTTATTACCTGATTTCAAAAACTTTGAAGCTCTACTCCAGGTATCATTATTTATACTTTAACATATATACATCATCATACTTCTCTTCCCCGCAGTGTTAGGCAGAGGTGAGCTATTATTATTTTTATTTATACTTTATTGAGATTAAACATGGAAAGGATACTGTTATGAAAAATCGAAGCCGTAAAGATAATTATAATGATTATGATGAATAAGCAGCTTACGTTAACAATAACAACGAACTTACCAAAATCATTATTTGTTATGATTTTCTTTTTTATGTGTCGGTGAAATAAGATTAAAGTATCAACATTTTTGTACAAAAATAATAAAATTATGAAGTATAAAATGTTACCTTACAAATAATTTCTCACTATGTGGTGCAGAGACTGAGCTGTTTCTCCAAAATGTAACTTACCTGAAAAAAGAAAATTGTTTTGTAAGTTTAACACTAAACATTATAGTATAATAACGATCATTAGTTAATATCTGTTTTATATTATGCAAACCATTTGCAATTTGCTTGATATTGTTCAGGGTAAATAATTTCCCATTATTTTAGGATTGGTCCTATTGTAAAAATGAATGAATTCAAAGTCAGCCTGTATATTCTCAATAAAGAAAACTAAATTAAAACGTTGAATGAGTAGCGACATAACAGTAAGCAGCACTTGGTAACGTAACCAGTATAAGCTGGCCTCTTATTCTATTCAAACTCCGTATTACACTAGGCCAGCTCAAGTGTTACTACCGAATGGTGGACTGCACTTTCCTGCATTCAAAACAAAATGTGCCAGCCGACTCGTATTGTCCCCGGCCATCTATAGGTACGTATTAACACAGCTCGGTACATAAGCTCCTATAAACATGGCTGTAGTGCCAGCGCAAATGAGTGTTTATATAGCTCATATCATAGCTCGTCGAAATGTAGGGAACAGCTGTCTTTTATTTTCGTGATTTCAGGGTAAAAGTTGTTCGTAATGATGAGTAAAATTACCCCTTTAGAGCATGCCCGTGAATTAAATTTCACCCTGTATAAATGTGTTTAAAGAAAATACTTTCATGTGTAGAAAATATTCCAACGATGACATCTGCTTACATTCCCACACAGTAATTTATTCTAAGAAACAAGTGAGTGTAACCAACTCCTAAGTTCACGTATGCACATCTTATTAAAAGTTAGTTCTCTAAAAACTTTCAGCGGTGAGTCGCACTTTTACAAAGAATTTCAGAACTTTTTGACGCATGTACTGAATATTATGTCAACTTCAGAACTATTCTTTAAGTAAATAATATACACCTAATATAATATACACCACTATATACATAGTTACTTATTTTTTTAAGGAACATATCAAGTTAATCGTCTTGTCAGCAGGCACGTTATCAATACTGGTTCCTTTTCTTAATGAGAAGTGGACTTAGCACTACTGAAGGACGGACGATGGCATATTAATCTATTATAATAAAAATGCATTGCTGTTCGTTGGTAAGGGCAACACTTCAGAACGGCTGAAGCAATTTGGAATTTTTTTATTTCACAATGTTCTTAAGTGCATTTGCTATGAGCATTTTGTACGAATTATAGACAGGCGATAATGTCTGGCGGGCTCACTAATACTATAAATGGGAAAGTCTGTATGTTTGATATTTGTGAATTTGGTTAATCAATCACGCACGCCTCAACGGCTGAAAGATTCCGATGACATAATTATGGCATACGGGTATACCATGACCTGGATTAGGACATAAGATACTTTTTTATTTTTTTATTAGATACGTTCCCATAGAATAATTTCCGATTTGCACGCGGGTGAAGCCGCTGGTAAAGGCTAGTAGGTAAGTAACTAATAACTATAGCATAGGTATGCTGCCTACGCTCCAATATCTTATAATAATATATCTTAGAAATTTTGAAAATAATACCTGCATTACACATAGGTACCTACTACACTGCCAACATACTTAATATGAACACAAAACCAGGAAAACTCCATGAAAACCTTTGCTTATCCTCCCAGACAAAGCATCCTCATTGTCTCCGTAAGGAATCTCCCGTATATGTCCGACGACATATCATTACGACACGAACGTATGACACCATAACACACGTCATAACGATGACGCAATAACCATGACGTAATATCGCGAGATAATCCAGTGTGATGAATACACCACATAACTTTGGTGTCTTTATTAATGTTAAAGATGAATCTACGTATAAATCTACTGAATTATTCATTAATAGCTATAGAGATAGAAGCAGGGCTCGTGGCTACGTTATAACAGCGGCTCGGCTCGATCGTTCCGAGGTCGGTCCGTGGATGGGTGACCATCCATTTCATACCGAGACCCCCCTCTGTCTCGGAAAGCACGTTAATCCAACAGGTCCCTGTTGTCCTTTGTGGAGATTTCACAGACGTTACGGTTATTCAGAAGCTCGGAAGTCAGTTAGCAAGTCTTACGGTTACGGGTTATCGTTTTACGTAGTAACTGGGTTGTGGAGGTCAGATAGGCAGTCGGTCCATGTAAAATACTGGTATTCAACTGCATCATGTTACACTGGAAGCCAACCTCAACATACTTGGGAAAAGGCTAGGCAGATGGTGTAGAGATAGATTCGCTGTGCTTGTGGTTATGACCGCATGTATAGCTTTACATTTTTCGTGAGAAAAAATATGATAATTTATAATAATATTTTACTGGCTAATAAAGGCGTATTTATGCATGAGTTTTTCACTTCGTTTCTTTTTTGTTCAAAGACCGAGAAATTGAATAAAAACATTATAAATCGGTAGGCGTCGTGGGACTCCCTGTTGGTACGAAGTTATACGAAAGGGTATAATATTTTGTATTAATACAGAGCCACCTAGTACAAGTTTTTAGAAGCTAAAACTTATACTAGATGGCTCTATATTAAAAAACAAAAAAACTAACTGACTTTTTCAGGCATAACACTTTTTCGTTATGTGACCTCAAGCCGCGTTATAGCACTTAGTTCCAATAAATTGTCAACTCCGTAGCATAAGAGGAAGCGGTTTTAATTCAGCTTGCAAGAATTGACCCATACATACTAACTAATAAGGCAAGTTAATTATAAGCCTGTAAAAAGTTATGTTAAAAAACGTTATACCATTTTGCAGGATAAACAACATCCATAATACAAACGACAAACAAGCTGAGCAACTCTCAATTCATTGTACAATATCCTCATATAATAAACAATATAAAATCCACTTTACATTCAAATCAACTTGCCAATCTCAAAATCTGTGACAAGAGAACAATAAAACTACTTGAACAGAAGAGCCACTTCAAACAACGTTGTCACGAGATCAAACGGATATACCTAAATGGTGGCTTCAACAATCACTGAATCAAAGATAGTAATTAACTGTCTTAGTACTGCTTCAAACAATTATTGTCGATTTCGTGTCGAATATTTTCGTTTTTTGATCTATTTTTTTTTGTCACACAAAATCAGTACGTTGGCTGTTGATAAGGCACAAACCGTATTTTAGAAAAACAGGGGTTATCTTCAGACCCAGGTATAATAACGGAGCCATTTTCGAATTTAGAACTTTATTCCGACTACAGTAAAGGTATAAATACAAAACTGACAACTTAGTAGGTGTATATGGTACCTTGTCTGTGGTACCGGTCAGTTTTGTACAAAGAACTGTATTACGGTTCTTAGTAGGAAAATTGGCTCGATGTTTTATTTAAACAATGTCAAAAACCTTCCACTATGCACTTGAGACAGAATATTGCGACATCTGGTGAAGAAATAAGCAAACAATTTGCCACACATTTTTCTTCAACCTTCATACCATCCGTTAGCCCGAATACTCCCAGTACTAGCTCGCATAATTATTTTCAATCCGCTTTATGTGGAATGACCTTTACTGAGAGAGACGTGTTTAAGGAGTTACAGAGACTTGACGCTTGCAAGGGTCCGGGACCTGATGGCCTGCCCCCGTTCTTTATCAAGAAATGTGCAGCTAACCTATCTCTTCCACTAAAGATGATTTTTAACAAATCCATTAAATCGTCTGCGTTCCCCTCGCAATGGAAGGTTGCTAACGTTGTGCCCATTTTTAAGAAGGGAGAAGTCGACGATTGTACGAACTATCGTCCCATATCGCTTTTTTCCGTCTTTGCGAAGCTTTTTGAGGCGCTTGTTTGTCCCATATTAACCTCGCACATAAGAGCGCAGTTGGCTCCCCAACAGCATGGCTTCTGTGCTCGCAAATCCACTACCACTAATTTGGTACATTACGTTAATGACATTAGCAAATCTCTGGACTCCCGCACACAGGTTGACTCCATCTATACAGATTTCAGCAGTGCCTTTGACAAGGTTAACCACAAAGTACTTATCACAAAGCTCGAACAATTTGGCATATCCGGCCAGCTACTCAGGTGGTTTGTCTCATATCTATTCGAGCGGAAACAGAGAGTGGTTGTGAGGGGTTTTGAGTCACCGTTTTATCTTTCCACCTCCGGGGTACCACAGGGATCTCACTTGGGACCGATTCTCTTCTTGATTTTCGTCAATGACATTGTTCATTCAATACGGCACTGTAAATGTTCCATATTCGCAGACGATTTAAAACTGTACAAGGAAATTAAAACAGACTGTGACATTCTTCTTCTTCAGGAAGACTTAGATGCAGTGCATGAATGGTGTCAACTTAATATGATGACTCTCAATGCAAATAAATGCTATCACATGACTTTTACGCGAAAAAAGCAGGTACGACAATCGTCTTATACGTTGGATGGAGTTCCTCTGCAAAAGGTTGATACCATTCGCGATTTGGGTGTCCAACTCGACAGCAAGCTAACTTTCATCAATCATATTGACACGATTGTGGCTAAAGCGTTAAAGATTTCGGGTTTTGTGAGGAGAACGTGTTCGGAGTTTCGGTCAATATCGACTCTAAAAGTGCTTTACCACACCCTTGTCAGAAGCATACTGGACTACGCATCCCCAGTTTGGAATCCCCTATATCGTGTCCATATTGACAGGATAGAACGTATACAGAAGGCCTTCACCAGGTACTTGCGCTTTAGATGCCCTAGTTGCCTTCATGACGCTAATTATTCCCAAAGGCTTAATCACTTCAATATGGTACCTCTTGAACAACGTAGAGGCACTTCTGATCAGCTCTTGTTTTTCAAAATCATCCATAACCTGGCTGATGTACCTGAGTTATTATCAGAAATTAATATATCTGTACCTAGGCGTACCGTAGCAAGATCTCTGCGCAAAATAAATACCTTTGCACCGTCCTCATCAAGAACCAACCTTGGCCTCAATGCCCCCTTGAATCGATTTATGGCTAATTATAATAAAATAGATATCTGTAACAATATTGATATATTTACAGACACATTTTCCCAATTTCGCAGAAAACTTTTAGCTATCAGCGACGAATCATGATTCCATTTCACTTCAATTTTTGTTTTGTTTTTATTTTTATTTTTTACGTTTGTTATTTTGCCACATATCCTAGAATGTTCTCTCACTCGCTATTGCGTTCTACCGTTTTAAAACTTGTGTATCAATGTTATGTTTTTTAATTTTAATCTAAAATCTAGTACCAATTTGAAATGAATTTTAATTTTGTTTTTAATAATAATTTTGATTTTAATTAATATTTTTGATTTTGATTTTGATTTATATTTGTTTTTAATTTTAATTTTGTTTCAATTTCGTTTATAATTTTGTTTTTTATTTTATTAATTTGATCTTCGTTAATAATTGTTAGAAGCTGTCTTTATGTTAGTGCTGTGTACGCCTGTAAGTGACTAGTTCACTATAACTCAACACTTATGTTATTTTTTGTTAATATTCCAGTGAACACGTCGTTGGTGTACCTCTCAAATAAATAAATAAATAAAAGAAAAACATTGTTTTGTAGACCGATGATCGCAGTTCGCCGCGTTCTTATTCTTCTTCGTTTCGTGTGTTTAGTGACTAACCTGTTGTCAGAGTTTTAAAGCCGCCCATGGGCCTTTGACTTGGCTTCACATGCCGTCGAGAAATATCTCTCAGGCATGCCGGTTTCCTCACGATGTTTTCCTTCACCGGTTTTAATGCAACTTTTTGTTCGGAAAACCGGAAGGCGTCCTCTGTCGGCGCGACCACACGTACCGATTCAGCGAACAAAAAGTGACATATGAACGCGACGATCGCGTATTCGCGCAATGATCGCTTTCTATTAGGACGCGGCCTTAGGGTGGTTAGTCAGAGGTCGACTATATCTTTTCTTATTTACATCATTATGCTAACCTTCTGCCCATTATCGTGTATCACGTCACAAACCGTATATAATAAAGTCATTATTTTGAATGTTTGCGTTTTTGTCTGTATAGACAATAACTAATATCAACATTGTATATTATCTCGTTAGGTTTTGCAGTTAACTTTAATTACTGGGACGAGAGTTGTGTTAGTTATACTCGCAGTTAACATAATGAGCGGCGATTTTTCATACGTTAAAAAATATGATCTGCAGTAATTTTGTGTTGGTGTTATTTTTTATTTTGTGGCTGTCAATCCGTGTCAATGTGTTGCTTGATACTTTGTGAGGGCATGTTGGTCTAGAGGTCGCAAACGCGACTACTTGCGTGCGATCCTGGGTTCGATTCCAATCAAAATATTATTGCGTTTTATCGTCAGGATTTTCTCAGTAGCAGCCCTTATTATTTTTTGAGGTTGGGAAATCATCAAATGACTACTCCCGCTCTGGGCGGAGCGGAAGGGCGTGTTAAACTTTTACTGACTAAAACCCGTGTTCCTTCAGTTGCCTGTTGCCAAGGGCCCCGGTATCCCTTTCGGACTTCCCCGCAGTCAGTAGCAGCCCTGAGTCTGGATTTGTGCCCAGTTGATGGCAAAAAGTTCTCCCTCTATTACATGGGACTTGCAATGTGCACCTCGGCCTAATGAATTGGAGGACAGAGGCGTTGTTATGTTATGTTACACTGTTACTTTAGTGACAACATACTACGAGCAATTCAGGCGATAATTAGTTTCTCTATACAGAGAAATACTTCTCATTCGACAAGAGGCCTTTATCACAACAATTTTTTTTATTCTTGTGCCTCTATTCTGCAGTGAAGCAGCTACAGGCTGCACAATTTCTCCCTTGACGGGCAACTGACAGCTGATGTCAGTCGGTGCGCCAATATCAAACGCGTAGGATTCCAGACCTAGATAAAGCATTCCTTTTATGGTCGAAACTCGAAACAGAGCGGAATGTACTTAATAACGTTTTTCTTTCGTTTGAACTGACCTACTGTTCTTTTTTTGGTTAATCGAAAACTTACTGTTTTCATTTTCTAAGATGTTCAGTGTACATAAATCGAAAGTATAGCTGTCCTTTTTTGGCCAAGCATGTTCCTATGAGACAGTAATAACATAATTTAGCTTAGTCGGTACAGCAAAACCAGCTCCAACATTTTAAACGGAAGAATTTTAATCGGATCGGATTATTCCCATTATTATATTAAACAAACAAACACTCTTGTTTTTCACTTTAATTTCTTTGGACCAATTACGGGAACACAGCAGCAAAGCGGTCATTAATAAAGCTATCACTTATTACGTTTGTTTGTACGGATTATCCTTTTTCCGAGTTTTTTCCGCAGAGCCCCTGTGTGTTTAGCCTTTTAGCTGTACCTACAAATGGGATTGTTAAGCGGCTGTAGCGATTTAGCGATTGAAATGAATGATATGGGTACTGTACTCGGTAATCTGCACAATTATTATGATTAATAATGTTGTAGTCAACTGTTTGTATTTTTGTTTTTGTATCTTTTCCAGTAGGATATTCTATTTGTATTTGGTTAACTTAGGTGCGTCCAGTGTGAGGCAGGCACCGCAAATGATGATAAATTATATTTATTTCTGTGAATTGGTTCGAAAAAGCACTTAAATAAGTCAAAAATAATTGAGTTAAGTATGTTTTAAAACTGGATGAGTACAGTGTTTCCGTCAATTCAGAGAAAAAAAAAACCGAAACTTACTCAGAGGTCACAAAATGCTTTTTTTTTGTCAGATACCTCAGTCTGAGGCACACGTCAAAACTTTTTTTTTTTTGGTCATGGGTAATCATCAAATAACTTCTCCAGCTCTGGGCGGAGCGGGAGGGCTTGTCAAACTTTTACTGACTGCCAAGGGTCCCGGTATCCCTTTCGGACTTTCCCGCAACCCTGGCAGGATACGTCACATGCTGGCTTACCATCCGAAGCATATGCCTCGCACTATCTAGACGTACCATTATGGAAATAGGCGCGCCCTTTGGCTGAGCTTATACAGCAGACTAGCTAAACGATCGGAGTTATTATTGATTAGTGATCTAACAAAAAAAAAAACATAGTTACGGTTCGATTTGAGAACCTCATCCTTTTTTGGAGTCGGTTAAAAAGATAACTGATGCATTATCCAGACATCCATACTATCATTACTATCCATACTAAATATTATAAATACGAAATTAATTAAGTATATCTGTCTGTCTGTCAATTAAATTTTCACGGCTAAACGGATTTCGGTGATGACACTACCTAGGTTCACATAGGATAATCTAACCTCTATGCGGGCGAAGCCGTTAGCATGGTCATGGGTGTCGTTTTCATAGTTTTCGAGGGTGTTAAGGAGGCGATATGAAGGTGTAGCAGCTCATACTTACGTATACCCATACTTATTAGAGGAGCGTACACAGCCGTTTGCCACCGCGCGCCCGCGCATACTAAGCTAGCCGAGGTGAAAGGAATGCAAACTGGCCGGCTGTATCATCACGCTCGTACAACGTAGGGAGCGCGGCACAGTCTACCGACATTACTAATTTGTGTTAGTCCTAAGTTTATTCATGTACCTTATTTATTGTAATATATTTTAACTAGTACTCTATATATAAAGCAGCGTTCGCTAATAAATGACACAGATCGTTATTCGCCTTCTTATTCGCAACAAGCTCCCCCTAAAGTGGTGACCCCGCGTTCGAAATGTCTCCGCCCGTAACTGAAGGAGACAAGACTACAACGCCTGAAGATGTCGAAGCAATTAGCGTCCAGTCGCGCATACCCAAGTTCTGGAGCAACAGACCTAAACTATGGTTTGCCCAATTCGAGGTCATTATCCACAACCAGAAGCTCGGCGATGAAAGCAAGTTCGCACTCCTTGTGGCTCAGCTGGAGATCAAGGACATCGACCAAATCAGCGATATCATCTTGTCACCGGCCAACTCCGGCCGATACGACGCTGCAAAAAGAAGACTGTTGGAGGTTTATGAAGATAGCGAGGGTATTCAGTTACAAAAACTACTGAATGAAATGGAGCTCGGTGATCAACGACCATCGCAGTTGCTTCGCCGAATGAGAAACCTTGCTGGAACAAAGATGCCAGACGACACCCTAAAAATGTTGTGGCAAGGACACCTACCCGCTTCTACCCGCACAGTGTTGGCAGTTAGTGAAGAATCCAAGCTGGATTCGTTGGCTGCCATGGCAGACAAAATGCAAGAACAACTAAAAGAGGTAAATGCCGTGTGTTCCTGCCAGTGTCAACCTACCACATCTAAGGCCCCAGCGAGAGCGGCGCCAGCCGAAATAGCGGCGACATCTGAACATGCAGACCAGAAACTCTACAGCATGATTGAAGCCCTGACCAAGGAAGTCGCAGCGCTGAAAACGAATCGATCCCGCAAACAGCGCCGATCCCACAATTTCAGAAGCCGTTCCAGCTCGAAATCTCGGGATAGAAGAAACGCCGTGTGCTATTTTCATAAGAAATTCGGCAAGGCAGCATACCGATGCAGAAGCCCGTGCAGTTTCAAAGGAATGGAAAGTGAGAAGCCGGAAAACTAAAGGCGACTGAAGCCGCGGCGGTGGCCGAAGTCGACGATTTATCCACATACCGCCTATTTTTACACGACAAATCAACCGGAAAAAAATTCCTAATCGACACAGGTGCAAATGTTTCCGTTTTACCCGCCACTGCAAAAGATAAACAGCGGACACCAACCAACTACTTGTATGCAGCAAATGGTTCACAAATACCCACATACGGCGAGCGGACTATTGTTCTCAACATCGGAATGCGGCGACCCTACAGTTGGCGATTTATGGTTGCAACAGTTAGTCGGCCGATATTAGGCGCTGACTTCTTGCACCACCACGCACTTATGGTGGATCTCCATGGACGACGATTGGTGGATAAAAGAACCAATTTATCGGTACGAGGTTCCCTGTCACCCACAGCTGAAGGAAGCATCAGAACCCTTGACGACAAACTTCCCTACCACGACCTGTTGGCTAAGTTCCCAGACATCACGAGACCAAACTTAAAAAAACTGGGAAATAGTGAAGTCGAACATTATATTGAAACCACCGGCCCGCCGATATTTACAAATGCGAGACCACTACCGCCACATAAATATAACGCTGCAAAACAAGAATTCCAACTCATGATGGACCAAGGAATTTGTCGACCGTCTAATAGCCCATGGGCTAGTCCATTACACATGGTTTTGAAAAAGGATGGTACCTACAGATCCTGCGGCGACTACCGTAGACTCAATGCAGTAACCACACCCGATCGATACCCGGTACCACGACTGCATGACTTTACACATAACCTACAAGGCAAGAAGATTTTTTCAAAAATCGACCTTCAGAAGGCCTATTACCAAATTAAAAACAGAGAAGAAGACGTGAAGAAGACAGCCGTGATTACACCTTTTGGTTTGTACGAATTCACTAGGATGTGTTTTGGTTTGATGAATGCAGGCCAAACATTCCAACGTCATATTGACAACGTGCTTCGTGGCTTACCCGTTTTCCCATTCGTCGATGACATTCTTGTAGCTTCTGAGAACCAAGAAGTACACAGAACAGAACTTCAAGAAGTATTTAAGCGACTCAACGACAGTGGTTTAAAAATAAACGTCGCTAAGTGTATCTTCGGCCAGTCAAATCTCGATTTCCTGGGATACACAATAAGTCCAGAAGGCATTTCACCGACAGAAGAAAAGGTACAAGCAATCCAGTCCTATCCATTGCCAAAAACGATCCAAGATCTACGTCGTTTCGTCGGGATTATGAACTTTTATCGTTCCAGTATACCCCATGCGGCTGAACATCAAAAAGAATTGAGTAAATACTTTCACAATGCCAAGAAAAACGATAAAACGAACATACAATGGACAGAAGAGGCAAAAGAAGCATTCAACCAATGTAAACAAGATATCAAGAATTGCGCATTATTATCCTATCCATCACTGAGCGAACCTTTCGCATTGATGACAGACGCCTCAAACACATGTGCTGGTGCCGTTATACAACAAAAGATCAACGGCAGGTGGAGACCACTGGGATTTTTCTCCAAGAAGTTCAGTGACGCGCAACAAAAATATAGCACGTACGACCGTGAGTTGCTATCAATCTACATGGCAATACGTCACTTCCGTCGTGTGTTTGAAGGACGAGAATTAATCGTTTACACAGACCACAAACCGCTGTGTAACGCATTAACTTCAAACAGCAAGTCTGAGACGCCCCGCCGAACAAGATACCTTGAATATATCGGACAGTTCACGTCAAATATTCAACACGTAACCGGCCAGGACAACAAGGTCGCAGACGCACTATCACGAATTGAAACAATAACATGCCCAACACCACTAGATTACACTGAGTTAGCAAAAAAACAAGACCAAGACGAAGAATTAAAAATACTAGCAAACAAAGGAAAGTACCTATTCAAGAAGATTGCCATTCCCAACTCAACCGCCAAGCCCGTTACCTGCGAGATGTCATCAAGCACTGCTCGTCCATATCTTCCACCAGATTTTCGAAAAGTAGCATTCAGAGCGATTCACGACCTTAGCCACCCTGGCATAAGGGCGACAAGGAAACAAGTCACCGCTCGCTACTGGTGGCCATCCATGAATAGCGATGTAAACGAGTGGACTCGAACATGCGACGCGTGTCAGCGTGCTAAGGTGCAGCAACACACGAAGGCACCTATTGCGAGTTTCCAACAAGCAAACAGACTGGAGCATGTGCATATAGATATTGTTGGCCCGTTACCTATTTCTGACGGCTTTCGATATCTATTGACCATGATAGATAGGGCTACCAAATGGCCAGAAGCCCTTCCACTGGAAGAGATAACCGCAGAAAAGGTTGCTAATGCATTCTATGAGGGTTGGATCGCGAGATTCGGTTGCCCAGTAACCATAACCACAGACCAAGGGAGGCAATTTGAGTCTGATCTATTTAATAAATTGATGCAACGCATGGGAATTCATCGTACCCGCACGACTGCCTACCACCCGCAGTGTAACGGCGTGATAGAACGATGGCACCGTTCATTAAAAACATCACTCACCGCAAGACTCAAATCTACAACATGGTCACATGAGCTACCTACAGTGCTGCTGGGACTGCGCGCTTCGATAAAAGAAGACGTAGGCGCAAGTACTGCTGAACTATTATATGGCCAAACGCTGCGATTACCTGGAGAATTCTATGAAGAATCTACAAGACATCGCGATACGATTTCAAACTTCATGAGTAAGTTGAATGGAGCATTAAAGAAGGCCCAGGCGCAACGGAAATCGAATCAATCCCGAGCGACATTTATTCACGATGACCTACATAAATGTTCACATGTTTACCTACGCAATGACGCATCAAGCAAGCCTCTCACGCCGACTTACACTGGACCGTACGAAGTGATTAGTCGTAAGGACAAGTATTTTACTATCCAGTTACGCAATAGATGCACCAACATCACTGTTGACAGACTAAAGCCAGCTTTCCGGATCAACACTGAGTCAGAAGCACCAGTCACAGATACGCCCGCATACGTCACAAGAACAGGAAGGACATCGAAGCCCTGTGTACGTTTCACTAGCGGGGGAATGATGTAGCAGCTCATACTTACGTATACCCATACTTATTAGAGGAGCGTACACAGCCGTTTGCCACCGCGCGCCCGCGCATACTAAGCTAGCCGAGGTGAAAGGAATGCAAACTGGCCGGCTGTATCATCACGCTCGTACAACGTAGGGAGCGCGGCACAGTCTACCGACATTACTAATTTGTGTTAGTCCTAAGTTTATTCATGTACCTTATTTATTGTAATATATTTTAACTAGTACTCTATATATAAAGCAGCGTTCGCTAATAAATGACACAGATCGTTATTCGCCTTCTTATTCGCAACAAGCTCCCCCTAAAAAGGCAAAGTCGTTGGCAAAAGCTATTCATATTTCAACCTCAATAATCTACATACAAGTACTAATCCGTGGTTAAGTTTCAATCTGTGATCCAACGTACTTCCAGCTTACATTGTTATGGAAACCAAAGTTTAATGATAACAAGCGTACGTTTAGCCATCAAACCGCAGACTGACCATCAAAATATTTACAGAAAAATCACTCAGAATAATGGGGTTTACTTTGTTTTAAACTGTTCTCCGGCCCTAGTGTTATGTGTGTTAGTGGCCTTATTGTGAATTTACATGAAAGAAGTTTATTTCCTTGCCTTCTGTAAATTGCACCCTAACCCATATTCAAATCCATGTTTCCAATGTGTCATTTTTACAAATATTAACTTTATGCTAGTATAAATTAAGTTGACTTCAGAATGACTAGTACTATTGAAAAAGTAATTAAAATGTTTAAAGTTTTAGCGCAAACTAAACGTAGTAATTTTTCCAAATACGCAAACTGGCTTACATTTTTCGAAACTAAATTGTGAACGCAGTATAGGAAATTGTCACACATTATGTATATGACGACGTTCTACAAAGCTGAACTTTTTCTAGAAGTGCCTTCTCACGGTCGAGTACTGAACCCACTTTCAGTCTGTGATCCTTCTGCATTACTAATCTTTGGTGGTTATACTTTAGCCTTGATTTCCCCGGGGCGTGGTCTGATCAGACCGCTTTGAACCACATCCGGAGATTCTGACGCAAGGGAACTATGCTTAATTGGTCTGCCATCGGTCTTGGATTATCTGGGTTTGCTTTGGAATATAATATTTTAAAGTAATTTTTTTACGTGAAACCTTGAATTATTTACACTGCCTATATCTATACCTTCTTAACGTATCTACCTTATAATGCTAAGGAAAGGATTTTTCGATAACTGCCACGTTGGTCTCGTGGTCGCTAGTTCTATCCCCAGGTCGGGCAATTTTTTTAAGGCTTTTTTTTTTCAGTAGCAGTCCGGAGTTTGTTATTTATTTTCGGTTGATGGCGAAAGGGTTGTGAAATAAATAAAAGTCAGACTGCCAGACGGCCCAGGCAGGGCTCCAAAGAGACGAACAAACGTGTCCAAAATTTATTACTGTAATCCCTGGAGTCTGAAAGCTTTTTATTTTAATCTATGATCTAATCTGGTAACAATTAATAATACATATAAGTATTTATTTGGAACAGCCAATCACAACAGCAGAATTAACGTAGTACGTCAAACTGCTAAGCAGAACATTTCCCTGATACATTCAGTTCTAACAACATCCTAATGCTACAGTACTGTCATGTGTATCCAAAATCCTCTACACAATAATAATTTCTATGAATAACTAACTATTCTCTGCATTTAAGTTTCATGCATGTCGTATTACACTGAAGTTTCGAGAATACTGCGCCGTTCCTACACGGTAATAATTTAGGAAATAATCTGACAAACAAGTTTCAAATATAATCATCACGTACATGTAATTAAGCACAGAATAGTCGTAGCACAGAAGGTCGGCTGCATACAACATAAGAACGAAGCAGACGTAGAACAAAGGTTTAGAAGTTTGTGACTCAATCACGCCTAAATGGATTTGAAGATACCATATGTCCTGGATAAACACGGAGAAAAATTAATAAAATATTGATTATAGTTATTTCCTATTAGAAGCAACCGAAACCATGGGCTACAGCTGGGAATCTGACTAATACAAATTTCACCGAGGTTCACACATGGTTTAACCCAAATATTCAAAAATTTTGATGCAGCCCGGAATAATATGCCGCTTTAAAAATGCTGAAGTTTGGCTTAATATTGTCAACTGGTTCAAACAACTAACTTTGCAGACCAGCTTATTTTAAAACCACGCTAGTCGAGTAGCTCGCATCAAAAGAAGAAGAACAATAAGTTTGACAGCTATATACTGAAGTTTTATTTACACCAATGTCAGAAATAGATTGAAATACCAATAAAGTCACGGACCGCACGGATATATACACTTTACAAAGTCAAAGTTTAAAACAACAAGTGTTCATATGTTTGAAGCTATCTCCAGTGTCGGCAGGCTACTGTATGAACAGGCATTTTCTGGGCACGCTTGTTCCATCGAGAAAACGAAGGATGAGCATCGATTTCTATAAGGCGAGATCGAATTCAAGATCAGACCCATTTATAAATAAATAAATATATCATCTAACGTTAAAATACAATAAACAACGAACAATCTATAACAAACATAGTTATTAAAACATAGCTACAGATATCAAATAAAAAAGGAAAAGCTTATAGTGCATCAAAACATAATTCATCCACATCGCTCATAGCTTCTGTCTCTTTCTGCTTTTATGGGCCAGTAAACGACAACAATACTTTCAAACGGAATTGGTGCGATATACGATCAATTTTGCGTGTTCTGTTTATTTTACAACCACACGACTGCACCGCGGTACAATGCTGGTTTATGGGCGACACTGGCGATTGTTTGAATGTGGTAGAGATTTTATCGCGTTGTTGAATTGTACCAGCATAACATAGATAAGAAAGACAGAAAGTCTGCTCCGTAAAACGAGCAAAAAAGACGCACACAAATTATCATATATTTTTTACCAGACCATATCTGGGAACATTTTCTGGCGTTTTTTTAAACGATAACAATTAGTAAGTATTAAATGTTATAATTTAACTTGTAATGCCCCTACAACCCCTGTACCGTTACATGCATATAAGCACAATGTTTTTGTTTTGAGCGCTAAATTAAAAATAAAAGTCGTTTCCCAGCTATTTTTGTGAAATGTTACTTAGTTTGATGAACAGGGTGCGTAGTTGACAGCTACCTATGTTTTTAAAGCCTGTAGACATTCGTGCGGCGATCGTGAACGAATGCCAGTCATGAGTGCGCTGTAAGTAGACGCGTGTCTATGTGTGCGTGTGTTGTCGCTCGTTGTATGGAGCCGGCTTTCTGTTCAGTATCTATTCTGTGGTAGGCATTTTATCGCGCGGTTGAATCGCTCCAGTGTCTGTTTCGGTACACGAGTAGTACCTACGAGCAGTTTTAGTTGATGTTACGATGAGTGTTTATGTTACTGTTTGATTGTGTATTCGAATGATGTTATTTGATGAATTATTGCATCGTTGGCTTGTTGGGAAATCATGGAATCAACAGCTAAGATGAGAGTACCTACATATTTTCCCTTCAAGGGTGTCGTCTTCTCATGGGATCTCCACCACATCTGCAAACCACAACATGGCGGTACGTAATGATGACGTAAAAGCGACCCAAGAAATTGTTGTATGTTTTTATCCTAAGTATCTTAGTATTTATTGCGAAATATGTCGTTGCGTTAACAATTTATAAACTAACTATCTTATACACTGCATTAACAGCGAATAAAAGACTTATAATTTATTATGATTGGGGGAAAATGATAACTTACAACGTTATCCATAGCAAAATGGTTCACATCGCTTACTCTGACCCTGAAAGAGTTATAACTTACTGTCCATTATAAAGAAAAAGTAACTTTATGTGACTTCCACCAACTGAAGTCACCTCTCTACTTTTACATTACGTCTTCGTGCAACAAAAAGTCGCCGCATGCACAGCAAACTTTATAAAAATAATGTAAGTGTAAAATGAACAGCGCACACCGCTTGAAAGTGGCATACCTTTGGGAAATACATGCTGCGACTATGACGAGACTGTCGCATGAAGTTATCAACTTGCGAAGTATGAGAACTATGCTTAAGTGAAGTTAGGTATAGTAACTTTTCTGAAGAATTTTGTGGCTTGTTCGTGTGTACTTGCGTACTTGCGTCACTCGACTAGGTAAGTATGTGAAATCAGAACATCGTCAATATAAATATTGTGGATTAAATACGAAAGAATTGGGATACACAGTACTTATTATGTATGCCAGGAGTGGTGGCCCATTGGTAACGGTCGCGACTTACGAATTGTAGTTCGTAGGTTGTAGGTTCGAACCCTGACAGGCGCTTTACTTTCTGTAAATTATTTCATCACCACTGATTTCAAAACTGTGATGGAAAAAATCGTTAGGAAACCTACATGTCGTAAAATCGAAAATTCAAAGAGATGTGACATCTACCAACCCGCTCTGGTCTCGCGTGGTGTATTACGGCACGGCTCGGCCCACTTCCTCTCACCGAAAGGAGGCCTGTGTCCCAGCAGTGGGAACATTATAGGCTGATTATGCTTTATGTATATATGTATGCAGATTGTAAGGCGTTTTGTTCGTTGAAGTGTCACAAATATGTGTACGCAGCTTTACGTCCCTAAGATAACAAGATAAAAAAATCAAATGAATTTTATCTGTCGGTAACGTGTAACGTTAACGGGACATAAAAAGCTTTTTATTTATTTGTACTAGCGGTCTCGGGTTCGATTCCCGAAGCTATAAAATGGGTAATCAAAGTCGCTTTGAACACCTGCGCCTACGTTTATGTTAACTCGTTATATCGCTTTTTATTATTATGTGGTTCGTTAAGGCTTTTCACATAAAGATTATCTGAGGTATAGGTTTATATTTTTATATATTTTCTGGTCACAAAAACATGCCATGTTCAAGTATACTTCCAGGCAAGAGTGTTTAAAAGTAATCTTGAACATGTGCTAAGTGGTCACACAGAAGCCCCATTAATAAAAGGTGTTTGAAAGTAAGGTACAGTGGAGC
Organism: Lithophane socia; assembly: GCA_947522985.1. Taxonomy (NCBI): domain Eukaryota; kingdom Metazoa; phylum Arthropoda; class Insecta; order Lepidoptera; family Noctuidae; genus Lithophane; species Lithophane socia. The sequence continues at coordinate 606,545 of OX383273.1, read as the reverse complement.
CGGCTTGCAACACATTATACATACTTTAATTTTTTTTGTGATCCGTACATTCGAATAACGGAACCCTTATAGGATCACTCGTGTGTCTGTCTGTCTGTCCATCTGTCACAGCCAAGTTTCTCCGAATCTAATGGATCGATTAAGTTGAAGGTACACTTATGAAATTGTGAATGTAAATAAATTAATTCTGAAATGGGGGTCACTTTTGAGAGGCAAATAAGAAAAAAAAGAGTAAAAGTTTTGCAAACTGTACCGTGTGACATATCAAATGATAGGGCTTACCTACTGTGAGGGTTTCAAATATATTTTTTATAATTTTAGTGTAACGTAAGTGGTAAATTGATGAAAATATACCAATCTAAAAAAAATCTAATTTTATTATCATTAGTCTTTTAGATAGATTATTTTCTATTTTGTGAATGTGAGAACGTTGTAGGCTTATTGGACTGTAGATTTATTGAATACATTGTCCTCCCATGCCTACCAACACTGCAATTTGAAAAGTATTGTAAAAGCCAATTATTTTTAAAAGAGTAACCATGGAGTTTCTTGCCGGCTCTTCTCCATAGGAAACGACCAATTGGAACCGTGCACCTAGCTTCTGACGTTTCATAAGTGCCCATGTAGGTTTATGTGAAATAAAATATTTTGATTTTGATTTTGATTTTGATCAAATCAAATCAAAATCAAAGTCAAATTATTTATTAAGTGTGTTTTTTGATGATATTGATTTTGAAAAATCATCTCATTATCTCCGAAACTACTGAACCTCAAATTTTGAAAAAAGTACTGGCAGTTGCAGTTGTTCTATAATACTTTAAGGAAAATTTATAAGAAGTCCTTAAAAAATGTCCTTAAAATAAACATGTTTAATATTCCAATCTTGTGCGTACAAACTTATAGTTACAGTTCAAATGTATGAGAACATGTTTTTCAACTACAATATTAAGAGTGTTGTGGAAAACCTGATAACACTTTACCCGACCCAGGAATCGAACCCAGGACCTCATGCTCAGCACTAGACCAACGAGGCCGACTTTATGTTATCGTAAACCTCCAATATTGTAGTTTAAAACTTTACCCACATACCCTTTGAAACCCCAGATATGTATCAAATACCAATACTATACCGCTACAGATTATAGTTCACAATCTGTTTGGTCCTAACTGTTTATTCTCGTACAATAGGAGCAAGTTTATGTTACTGCTAGGTATAATATGGGCAGTAACAATAGGAAGCCTGTTAGGATTAGGGCTACCATTTCATAATTTGAAAGTCCTGACAAAAACTGACTGATAATCTCTCTTTTCAATAAATTCTTATGTTCGTTTTAGATTTTGGGCAAAACTAAGCAAATAAATAGTTTTAATTCAGATGAAAGAAAAACGATCAACTAAAAGAACATAATAATGTAATTGAGAAAAGTATAGTTTCAGATGGATTAAAAGATTGGCACTACATTTCTTTTACATTTGCCAAAGACAAACCTAACAACAAACAAAAAAGTTTTTTTCGTTTCGGCCGAAACAAAAATCCATTTTTGGTCAGACTCTACTTTTCTGCATTCATATATCTTTCCATATTTTGTAATAAAAATTCCAGACAAATGACATGGCTGGACAAAATCCGGACGTGGGGCCAAAAAGCCGGACATGTCCGGGAAAAATCCGGACGGATGGTAACCCTAGTTAGGAGTGTTTGGACCAACTGTTCGTTCCCTTATAAGTTACTTGGAGTGTCGTGAAATGGCACAAATAGAAGGTACTTTGTGATCACATGTCATGAATTTTAAAGTTTGTTAGTAGAAGAAAATGACAGTGTCAATTTGGATACGTAATAAAAATAATGAAAAGAGTCATTCAATTATTGTTTCTAGTATATACAACATAATTTTTTGTTTATGCTAAACCCGAAAAGGGGTCATTGTACTCATCATTTTATATGTATGGAACAGCTGATTTTTTTTCGCCATTTCAAAGTTGGTCCCATAGAAAAAGTTGTTCAAAATGATGAGTACAATGACCCCTTTTCAGGTTTAGCATAAACAAAAAATAATGTTGTATAATGGCTAGTAAAAAATGTGTATTTTAAATGATAGTAGGTACTCGTGACTGATCAGCCACTGACGTTGACATGACAGACGTGTGTGCATGTCCCTTTTACATAAATATCGACCACAGTCAAGGAAAAGAGCAAACAGAACGGGAACTGATCGCGAAAACAGTTTCTTACTAAGTAGGTCAAATCTCTAGATCTTTGGGTTGTATTCTCCTACGTCTTTGGATTTCAGTTAGAAATCCTCGGTAAGGTGTAAGACGAGAATTGCGGATTTAACTCCGGGAATTGGAAACTTAAGTCCGGACACGCCTTTATCCGGAATATCGATGCCTTAAATCGGAATTTACGGGCTTAGCTCCGGGAATCTTAATTCTGAAGAGCTGATAACTTGGTGTGTGGCGTAGATACGTTTTTCAGACCATTTATACATTTCGTACTTTCAAAAAAAGATCTTTTCTGAGTGTTTTTAATAGGTATTCCTCTATTCGATAGTGCTATTTATTTGACACCTTGACACTTAGCGTTAAGAATACAGAGTTTCACTTGAAATATAAAACTTTATAGAATTGACCGCTTTTGAGAGTCGCTATCTGAGGACGTCTGTATTAAAATAACGGGGCAAGAGCGTGTCAGACCACGCACAATGAAGGGTTCCGTAGTTGGGATGAGTTTATCCCAAGGACAAACTTAACATTGTAGATACAAGTTCTCCCATACATTCAGCTGCAAATATAAGATATATATTGATTGTTGATATGTTTTTTGTTTTTTCCTTCGTTATATATTTTTCTGGTGTACAATAAAGTATATATAGATACATAAATAAATATAAGTTTGTACGCACAATAATAAGAGATTTATCATGTTATTTTAAGACCATAGACTTCTTGTAGGTTTTCCTATAATCGTAGTATCATTAACAGTAAAGAACCATTTTCTGTTTTTTTTATTTAACTTAGCCGCAATAAAGGTCATTAACGGTTATTAAGGGTCGGGAATGGTCAATTTTTATGTATTTTCTTAAATATCTTTAAAAGTTTATAATGATAAGAAAATCTATTTGAGACCTTCACAAAAAATCCTTCCATTTGAAATTTCACACGGTACAGTTAGCAAACATTAATTTTTAATTTTTAGAAATTTTCTTCTGTCTTCTCTTATTTTTTTATTGCGTTGTCATAAAAACAACAAAATTGTGTCTTTCTATTGAGGTAGGACACTGGATCCTGCAAGACAGTTTTAATTAGCGGGGTTTTCAGAGAGTTGCCTGATTTGTGGTAGGTACCTACATCTTGTTTTATGTCAATAAATAATTTTAATGTTTTAAGTATTATATCAGGTAGGCTGTCGTCCGCATGCACTTAGTTTACTTTGTCATCCAATAACATAAAAGAAACCAGTGCATATTAATAACGACGACCTACATTCCTGATTTATCCGATCTATCGAAAAGCACTGACCTATAAAACTCAGAAGCAGATGACTGTTTTATAGCAACGACAAAGAAGCTTTCATATTTGTCCAGAGTACTGGATATCGCTCCATCGCAGAAACAATAGGGCGGAAATAAAGAAATGAATGATATTAATATTCATGCGAATTCTGCAGACTCCGACAGATACAGGTGAAGAAGACCCACTCCGAACGAAACACAAGAAATTCTAAAGTTGTACAGGCATTTTTTTGATTTTCTAATGCCAGCGGGAATAATTTAACACAACTGGAACTGGTGTTTTAGTATTTTAGAGCGTCGTAATGTAAATAAAATAACTTAACAAGGGGCTGAAACAGTTTTTTTTTTACATTTTCCCATGAAAATTGCGAAGCAATTCAATTCAATTTATTCACAAAAAATTTACATTGTGAAATTGTGGTTGAAGCTGTTTCATAATGTGCATTTCAGCACTTGATGAAACATGATTTGAATGAAGTTTCATCGGTTAAGTTAAACGGTATCTATGAATCAAAATTGTAACATTTACAATTAAACTATGTTATTAGTTAAGATAGTTCATCTTAAGATCTAACTTATGTTACGTCACTCATGGGCTTTCCGTTCCTAAACCTTTCGAATGGCAAGATTCACGGATTACACAAAACCTTTACTTTGCTTAGTAAAGTTACCGTTTCATACGAATGAACCTTTATAGTTTAAGTAAAGCTAGATTCGTTTATACGAATATAAACATTATTCCATTGCGAATAAAGTTCATATTCAATTGAAACGCTAAGAGATCAAACTACCCTTGAAATAAACTCCATCAATATAGTGCTATGATTTATTTCTTGTCAGTACTTTGGTCCAGCTAAAGTCTGTGAGTGTAAGTGATCAAACTTGTGCACCTTCTGCCCTCATCTCATCATCTGTCTCATGACTTCAGGCCCCAGTACAAAAGGATAGTAGATTGGACTCAAAACGAACGATATTGTGAAGCTTCAATAGAGTGCATTGAGTGAACCTGCTTATCATTCAGTGCACTGCATGATAAACAGGTTCACTTTATGCACTCAACCTGCAGGTCAAAGGGGTTAATGCAAGGTATTTAGACATTTTTCGCCAGATAGACTAGCTGTGAAAAAAACTCTTAACGTACCTATAGAAATAATGTAGTTCTTTTTTTATTTATTTTTCTGTAAATTTTCCACACCTCGACACTTTTATTTATTAACCCCCGACGGAAAAAGAGGGGTGTTATAAGTTTAACGTGTGTATCTGTGTATCTGTGTGTCTGTGTATCTGTGTATCTGTGTATCTGTGTGTCTGTCTGCGCCATCGTAGCTGCCAAACGGCTGAACCGATTTTGATTTTTTTGGTTTTGTTTGAAAGGTGACTTAATCGAGAGTGTTCTTAGCTATGATTCAAGAAAATCGGTTCAGCCGTTTGAAAATTATGAGCTCTTTTCTAGTTGATGAATGGATGTGAGCATCTTCCACAGGTCTAATCGATTGGAAATTTAGAATTCTCTTATTTCAATTATATGAAAAGAATATAATTATGTAGTAACCTTGAGCTGATGCTGCAGCATCGCCTGGAATTTGCAGGATACCCAACTCCCTCACGAACTTACAGCAGAGGTATCGCGTTTGGACTCATTGGAAAGGTCTCAACACATAGGTTACAGATAGATGGTGATCAAAGTCTGATGATGGAGTAGGAAAGATAAATGAGAGTGAATTAGTAGGTAACAAGCTTCACTGTGGCAAAAAACGTACAGCTATACAGATTTCGGCGAGCTGCGTCTTGATCGTAGCGTTTCTACTAGTAATATAATATAAAATTTAAAAAGCTGGAAATAAAAATTAAATTAAAAATTTAAAAAACCCCCGACAAAAACAAAGCGTCTAAAAAGTAAAAAAATAATATCATAAAAGTTGTAGGTAATATTTTGATCCAAGCGCCGTCGTGTCGGGGGACGGCTAATGAAAATAGGAAGTTAACAGCAGCTATCCTTTCTACAACAGCATACATTCATTATGCCTAGTGTGTGTTAGCGTTTGCATTGGCCGTCCCCCGACACGACGACGCTTGGATCAAAATATTACCTACAACTTTTATGATATTATTTTTTTACTTTTTAGACGCTTTGTTTTTGTCGGGGGTTTTTTAAATTTTTAATTTAATTTTTTGGCATAAGATATTGTATTATCAACCTCGTAATTGCTTTGTCAGCCTATGTCACTGCACGTCATAAAAAGTTTCAATATTGGTGAAGTTTCAATTTACTAGGATTTTTTCCAAAATTGGTTAAGTAATTCCGAGGTCGACTTAATGGATAATTATTCATGCTTAAGAGTTAGGTAATAAGTAGGTATTCAAGGTTATATGATGACATGAACACGATGAAACGTTGCTCTTTGAGGCTTAGTAACATACCATACCAATAGCCTACTAGCGCTACAAGATTCTTTTGGCGCGTGGCCAAAATCGGAACTAATGCCGCCATCTTGTTTTTTCAATACATTTCAAATGAAATTCCACAAAACAATTGCACAAATCTTTACCAACAGCGCCCGCCCCCCCTGTCAATGTCATTCGAGTGCCAAAAGATACTTTTAGCAGTGTACTTACATCAATCTTATTTATGAAAAATAAAAGCATATAAGTACGTCACCCCCCACCACCCACGTCAATCTCCGAAGAATGTACTAAGTAAGTCCATTTTCTTGAGATTGTAATTGCTTCATTACATCGCAGACATTGACGAGATAATAATGACTATTTTGTGGCCTTAATAGTATTGTCGGGGCCGGCCAAGGCTTAGAAAATAAACTGTAATGGCCTGATAATGTTATTAAGAACAAAAGGATGGTTGAAGGGGCATCAACGGTGAGGACATCGATGGGTTTTATTAATAGGTACTTATTTTCATAAAGGATTTTTGTACCGTCAACCGCATGTCAGTAGTATTTGTACTATTCGTACGAAAGCCCTACTAAGCTTTTACTGCTATGAAATAAGATGCTGTCAAGTCTTATCTCTCTAATAAATAAATCAAACTGGTAACATGAGCGTGCAGTTTGATTTATTTAACCTTTTATGTACACACGGCTACACATCAAGCTATACATTTCTGGCTTATCTTGATCTCGCATTATATAGGATTTCCGTACAATGTGAGGTCAGGTTATACTGGAAATGTATAGCTTGATGTGTAGCCGTGTGTACACAGACAGGTTTCCAAATCTTAGTCAGTTTTCAAATTTTTTTTAAATTGAAATGTAATGTTTATTTCAAAAAAAATCTTTCAGTATAGTAACTTAGAGCCGTTTCTAAATTGAGAATCTGAAGTTGAGAACTTTTCAAAGTCAAGTTTCCTTTAATGTAGGCCGCGAAATTCAAAACATCTTACGGTTGTTACAAGGAAATCTGATTATAGCGGGCTTTCACTTTAAGTAATGCTAAAGTAGATCAACATTACTAAATCCAGTACTTAGTAGACACTTCAGTCCCCAAGTCCTAATGAAACGTTTGGCCTTTGAACTGTCATCTTCGCTTTAAAGATAAATGCGATGATAATCTGTTAATGACGGACTAATGGAGTGAAGATAAGATGAGGCCTTGACTTAGGCCGCTTTTGTTTTGTCTGGCCTGATCATTATTAATGGGAAAAAACAGTGTTTTTGTTGTCAGATTTATCTGTCGCAAAACGAATGGATTAGTATTCCTTATTATTTTCGCATATTACGTTGTCCTTATATTCTTATCTCCTTTCTTTTTTTCTACATTTTTGGCAGCGTGCTGTAAGTTTTTCTACAATCTGTCACGTTGTTATTAGATTATTTTGTTTGTACAATGGTCATGCTACGCGTGCAGCTGCACCGTTCGGAGATTTTTATACAAAGATCGATCTAATGTGGTGATGGTTCCTGGATTACGGTCGTACCAATGTTTTGAGGCGATCAATATCGACTGGTTGACGCCGATTAATTGCAATCTAGTTGCATGAGATTGGTCCACCTTATAGAGAAGTAATTTTGTATACCTACGCATTTAGAATGCAAACATAAATATCAGGGACCTGTATTTACAAAGTCAGTCACGTACGGCACCCTCAAAGGGTTAGTTACAGGTACCTACTCACTTGTAGAATTATAAGTGAGGTCCCTGCAGTGACTGGACACGGAAATTACAATTTCAAGTACACACGGCTACACATCAAGCTATACATTTCCAGTTTATCCTGATCTCGCATTATATAAGATTTCCGTTCAATGCGAGGTCAGCTTATACTGGAAATGTATAGCTTGATGTGTAGCAGTGTGTACGTAAGTTATCAAAAAAGCTTGGCATTAGTAAATTCCTAACTAAAAGAAGTGATGTATGTACAGAAATCCTGTTGCCGGACATGTAAACGGACCCTTAAAATGAAGACAACTTTTTACATTAATTCTTTTATGCTTTTTGACGCGTTTTGAACACACATTTTTATCTGTTTTATACAGTTAACATATTTTCTAAATTCTCAGTAGAATATTCACCTGACATTTTACCCGATGAAACATAAAACAAATGACATTATCTGCTGGTGTTCTAAACAGTGGCCTCATGTGTCATTTGTTTTACACGTAGCTCCACGGCCTGGCGCCGCCATTTTCAATTAAATTATTGCTATAATGATCGTTTAAAGGCACATTTTCATATTCAAATTAGGCGGTTACATATTTTGCGATTGGAAAGCGATATTACGAGTATATTGGATGTGAACACGGTATATTGTTATGATAAATATGAATGGAATTGTGAGAAAAGGTAGTACCCTATCTCTCTTTGGTTTGGTGTGTGAATCCTGAGTGTAGTATCTGTTAAATTCCGTAGCAAGGCTGATTATTATGTGTTATTAGTATAAAAATCCATACTTCCAGGGACACCCTGTATAGATAAACTACAATAAGCAAGAGAAAGAATATGAAAAGCCATAGGTGATGTAGTACCAAGAGTCTGTGCCACCACTGAAGTCCAGCGGAAAATTGTGGAACTACATTTTTTTAATGCATTGACATAGACACTAGCGCCGCAGCTATCGGACTTGAGTGGTAGCGCGGACTCGACAGCTTCCTGAAATAGCTTTCCTTGTATCGTCATTAGGAAGTAAATCGCTCACTCGCGCTATGAATAGCCCTACGCTACCAGTTAGTATAGGTTCTTTGGTCACAGTGCAATCATTTTGTTATAAAAGTACTAGGAAGGAGGAGGAGCTCGTGGCTTAGTAACAACAGCCGCACGGGTCGATCCATCAGGTTAAGCTACGCTTGCCGGGGTTGGTCCGTGGATAGGTGACCATCTGTACATATCGAGACTCCTCCATGCCTCGGAAAGCACGTTAATCTGTTGGTCCCGGCTGTCATTTGTACTTTGACAGTTGTTACGGGTCGCCACACGGATGAGTCGTCAGAAGCCCGAAAGTCTGACAATCAGTCTTACCAAGGGGTATCGTGTTACCCAGTAACGGATTGTGGAGGTCCAATAGGCAGTCGCTCCATAATCCGAAATACTGATATTCAGCTGCATCCGGTTAGACTGGAAGCCGACCCCAACATTGTTGGGAAAAGGTGATGATAAAAGTACCAGGAATTTTAATTGAAGATCAAAATATTTTATTCCGAAACCATAAAAACGAATGAAATGAAGTTCCCAAAGTCAATTTCATAATAAATAAAAATATTTTCAATTTGCTATTGAAACTTCTCGAAGACAGGAAATACGAAATCCGTGGAGCTATCGAGCGGTGTGTTATCTATCTATCGGAACTGAAAGTAAACGTAGTAAATTTCGCTCGGATCGTAAACTCCTACAACACAGAATAGATTGGTACAGAAGGTCGGCTCCATACAACAAGCGCAATCGCACGCACACATAGACACGCCTAACGTACGCGACTGGCATTCGACCGAGATTGTCGTACGTATTAGTCGGTTCCAAAAGCATCTGATGAAAATTTAGACAAGGTTAATTTATAGCCTTAATTTCAGTCAATGATTTCCAATCCAAATTTAAAAATGTTACTTTTACAACAATTTTTGGTAACAGTGGTAAGATATAAAGTTGAAACCTTATAAATGCAGATGAATGTATTACTAATTCCCTATAATGAGTGATTGAGTGAGAATTTAACCTGAACAGGATTGTTGATGTTTACACGCTCACCAAATACTTTTGGACCCGACATTACGCGTCTATGTGCGTGTGTGCCAGTTAAAGTTTGTGTCGTTGTATGGAGCCGACCTTCTGTATTATTCTGTGCCTATAAGATACTATTCCGATAAACCAACACTACTACTATCCGTAGAATTTATTGATGATTTTGTCAAGGTTCCGTCTTTTTTTGTTATTAAGTTTGATTAACACCTAGTTGCACAAAGACAAACATTCATGCCCCATTACGTAATGGATCATTAATGCTAATGATTTCATTTATTTCATCAAAGAACCATTAAATTCGAATCTAATGTTGCTTTCTGCAACAAGTCAAAACAAATTAATGGAAGATTAGTATTTAATGACAGCTTTACAAGTTAAAGTTGGTTTCTGCAACTGGCTGTGTGTGAGATGTCGGTGAATAACAAGATAGAGAATGTGTATGTTATGTATGATTATCATACATAATGACTGAGTATGGCTTCACTTGCTTCAATTTTATATTACTTGAGGATTAAAAGTATATAGTTACCTAGTTTATTTCGGTTTTCGTGTATTCTGGTCACTCGTAATGACTAAATATTGTCATGTTATTAAGGCATAAATCGTACAGATTACATGTGACTCCGGCTTTACGAAAACTGTTGTTATTTTTACCCGACTACGGCGAAGAAAAAAGGAGGGTTATGATTTTGACCGGTATGTATGTATGTATGTATGTATGTATGTATGTTCATCTGTTCCCTCCTATCTTCCAAACCACTTATCACAATTTGACAAATGAGGTATCGTTAGAAGCGTCGTGATTGTCCGCTGGTTATAGGCTATGTGAAGTCACATTAAATTAAAAATGGCGCCCTCTATAGGACATAAAGTGAGGAATTTAAAAAAAAAAATGGTTTGGTCGTACCATGTTGGGTATCAAATGAAAGGGCTTAATGAGCACATTTCAAATATATATATATATTATAACGCCAAAACAATTAAAAAAAAATCAAGTCATAAAAACTAAAACCCAACTACGACTTAAAAGGTATAAACAAGACACCACAGACAGACAAATTAAAAATCCGGAGTCACACGTGTTAGGGCATAAATCGAACAGATTACGCGTGACTCCGGATTTTTAATTTGTTTGTCTGTGCTGTTTTATATACCAATTTATTTGGCGTTTTTGACGTAGGTGGGTTTGGTTTCCTTTTTTTTTTCACTATTGTAGCAATGGCGGTGCACGATGTTCGCTTCTCTGGAAGTAATAACATACATAAATTATTCTCTTTCTCTTTTACGCCTAGAAGTGTTTTTTCATGTGTTGGATTCAAAAATCGGTCTGAGTTATTGTATTTAAGGTAGCTAGTAAAGTTAGGTAGCTTTTGTAATGATCTGTAGCACTTCCAGAGAGATACTGGTCTGGTCTGGTCTGGAAGGTTAGGTGGTATACAGACCACCTAGTTCTGTAGTTCTGTGTATATGTACCTACTTAATGTTCTCTATACTTTTTGGCATTGTGACCTGCTACGCAATAGGCGCGCTTTTTATTACGAGGAACTAAATACCGTCATCAGCAAAGTGGGTATAAACTCTGTCTGCGCTTCTATAATTGTATTTCAATATCGAAAAACAATATAAAGCTATGCTACGGAGTAAGTTCTAGCAAACTTCTCGTTAAGCCTTCTCAGAAACAGCTATTGTTCTGTATTTTCTTCGAATACTAGTCAGACAGTTATTTTAAAATTCTACGAAGTTGGTAAGTTCGTAGAACTCGCCCGTGTTGCTGTCCTCTGAGATTTAGCTATCAGAATAAGCCACGGAGATAGAAATAATGGAACGTCTGCTGTAAAATTGTTATTTTGACTCTCAGAAAGTTATTTGGATGGGTAACTTCACACTTCACACTGGATAAACTTTTTATACTAAATTAACTAACAAACTATTCAAATTAAAATATAATATCCTAACCTAACTAAAACCTATAAACAAACTAAAATTAACAATATTTTTAATTGGTTTATTTACTGACCATACTAATAAAATAAAATAACAAGTTTATTGGTTTTATAAAATTGTCCCCCAAACAATGGGGTACAGTTCCCTAAATCTTTTTAATAGACGCTTCTCATTTTGCAACAGAACCCAAATAATGCGATTTCAGTTTTGAAAGTTGATCTATAATAATTTGTTATTCACACGACTCTAGGATAGCGTTTGCATTGATTCGGCTGCATCTATGTTGTGTCTAAGCAGCTTTTACACGTCGTTTTTGCGGACCTCAAGCTTACTTCGGACCCCCAAGCCGACCGCGCCTTATCCCGATACTAAATCTGTACTGTACCCAATCTAAATGCGTATCGATCGCTTTGATTGGTGCTTGCATTAGCCAATCCCGAGCCTGTAATAATTCTACTAAACGGCTCGCTGCTTCTCGGATAAAAATAATGAGATTTTGCCTCTTTGGGGCTCGCGGTGATAAATAAGTTAAAATGATTATAAATGGGTCTTTAAGTGAAATGTAGGACCGCCTGTATTCTGAAAATACCCCGGGGCCGATAAAATGTTACAAACAGAGGTTGGGATTTATATTTATAATAAAATTTAGGAATCATAATATGAAAATATTATGAATCATCGTAAAATGTCACAAACTGACAATTCATAATATGATCTGCGTGTAATTCGAGTATAGTACGAAATAATTCATGTTTGACAGTTTTCTTCGAGCATAGCCCTCTCCATTGCCCTTTGAGTGACTTTCAGCCTTCTAATGAGGCCCATTGTGAGCGACCACGTTTCAGTGCCATAGGTTATCACGGGCAACACACACTAGTCAAAATTGTCTTGAGACACTGTGGTATATGGGACGAGAAGATAGCGCGCAGCTTCCCGAACGCCGCCCAGCCGAGTCGGATTAGACGATAGACTTCTTTTTCGAAATTGGACCTACCTAACTGGACAGTATGTACTAGGTAAACGTAATCGTCTACAACTTCGAGTGTTGAGTCTCCGATCTTCATGAGGGTGGGTGTGACATGGGCATTCGACATGACCTTCGTTTTGTTTATGTTCATTTTAAGACCCACTCTTTCGGATGCTTTGCTGAGGTCATCGAGCATTGTACTGAGGTCCTCCATAGTCTCAGCCATGACTACTATATCGTCGGCAAACCGAAGGTGAGTGATGTACTCGCCATTGATGTTGATGCCAACCCCTTTCCAGTCCAGAACCTTGAAGACATCCTCCAGTGCAGTGGTGAACAGTTTCGGAGAGATAACGTCTCCCAGTCTCACCCCTCGCTGCAGAAGGATAGGTTTCGAGGTCTGGTCTTGGAGCAGTTTTCCTGCGTGATCGAATCAGGAAAAGAGATCCGTAGGAGAACCAAGGTGACCGACATAGCCCGAAGTATTGCCAAACTTAAGTGGCAGTGGGCAGGGCACATTGCTCGCAGAACAGATGGCCGATGGGGCCGAAAGGTCGACGTAGCGTTGGAAGGCCTCCCACAAAGTGGACCGATGACCTGGTGAAGGCCGCGGGAATGCGCTGGATGCGAGAAGCACAGAACCGGTCGAAGTGGCGGTGCTTGGGGGAGGCCTATGTCCAGCAGTGGACGTCTTTCGGCTGAAATGATGATGATGATGATGATGATGACAGTTTTCTATGGAGATACGTAAAATGGTCCACAAATTATGAATTGCTTTTGTCAAATTAGAGGAATTACTAATGACAGCTGGGATTCAGTAAATGAACTGCTTTTAGAGGAATTGCTAATGTGGCTTCGCTTTAGGCCCCCTGGCCTGTGTCCTAGCAGTGGGAACATTATAGGCTGATTATGAATATATATGTTTTGAACGTGGTTTTGGAGATCTGGTACTAAAAAGGAATTTACTTCTGAGCAAGGAATATTATCTTCTTATGATTTCAGTATCTTCAAGATTCTGAATTATCTGTTAGTTACAGCCAGTTTTATACAGAAGGTAGATCACTCGCGAAGGCTTCTAAAGTACATGAAAACTCTCTCTCTTTTGCACCTATGTTAATTTGACAGAAACATTGTATTTTTCCGGCGCATATAAACTATCTCTATGCAAAAAATTACGTCGATTCGTCGCTGCACGAGAGATGGAGAATGAACATACACTCTTTTGTATTTATAAGATATAGGATATAATATCCACACTACGACTAGCAGATCTCACGTGCGGCGTATCCCAAGAGGCTCGTGATTGTCTTCCAACGCCACTGAGTTAATTAAACTTGGGTCAACTTCCAACAGATGAATGTTATTTTGAACATTATATTAGAACGTGATCCTAGCGTAGAATAGAATACACTGCTACATGGATTTTAAGATCTTTTGGCGCTCGAATGACGTCAACCGGACGCTGCTGGTGAACATTTGTGCAAGATTGGTTTGTAAAATTTTTAGGGGTATGAGGAACAGGGTGTAAAGTTCACTCATCCCCCATAGAAAAGGGAGGATCCTCCGACCAGACGGGTGTTGTGTCTGGCGGGCAACTGCCCCATGATAGATATTGGGTTTTTGTATATATATGCTCACTGCACGGTAAACTCTAATTGCGCGATGCAGGATTTATGTGACGTCAGGTCTTCGATGCGTAGTTCGCATGTGGCGATGTAGATACCGCCACAAATTCATTGAAAAACAACATGGCGGCGTTAGTTTCGATTTTGGCCGCGAGCCAAAACATCCTTGTAAGTACAGCTTTATTAGACTGTGAGAGAAAAGTGTAGGAGAATGGTATACCTAGTTATACATAAAGTTTATTTGCGATATTTGACAACCAGTCTTACCAATGGGTATTAACCAGTAACTGGGTTGTGGAGGTCAGATAGGCAGTCGCTCCATGCAAAATACTGGTTTTCAGCTGCCTCCGGTTAGACTGGAAGCTGACCACAACGTAGTCGGAAATGGCTAGGCAGATGTTAGTTAGTAACACTTGTATGTTCCAGTTTCTTGCCTGTCGACTAGAGTAGTCATTGAAATGTTAAAACCGGCCAAAAGCGAGTCAGATCTGCGCACCAAGGTTTCTGCACCACCAACACTACTATAGTTTATTTCACAAGTTTTCAATGACAATTTTAATAAGCTATTACGGTTACAAATACAGCCCTGTGTCTGTCGGTGGTTAGTACTCTTGGGTATGGACCCCAAAAACAACTGAGTGATTCTCTCAAAGTTATTATTAAGTTACCTTGTCCGACGAAATTGCTATTTCAGCTAAGAAATACTAAGTCAGACCTACTATTTATAGAAGGTGCATCGATATTGCCTCGTGAGAACTTACAAGTGCAGAACATAAACGCAGCTAACAGGCTAAGGCAGCCTGTGACTATAACCACCTGACATAAGACCTTCAATATTGCAAGAAGTGGTTATAAATAAGTAGCGGAAGCCCGGGCATGAAAACACGCAACCTGATAATCATTCAAACTCATTGCACTTTTAATATTTATGTTTACTGACCGCATCCGGTTAGACTGGAAGCCGACCCCAACATAGTTGGGAAAAGGCTAGGCAGATGATGACTGAATTTGATACTACTGCTTGAATACGAGTACCCCTTTGAATATTACTGTTTGAAATTAAGAATATCTAACAATTTCCCTTATAAGAGAGAGCATTTAATTTTTATTTATTTTGATTTCATGTAAGTAGTTTGATTTATTTTGTTTCCATATTTTATCTGATATTATTTTATACGATTTGTGTTTATTTTGTTGTGCTATTTAACTGTGTACCTACTTGTATACTGTAAATATGCTGTATATACTGTATATACTGCTGTTTGTTATTCCTATCAAATAAATAAATAAATAAACCCGAATGGCACAATATTTTTGGATGGCAAAACCATGCAAAAGGCTGGATAGTAAGTGCTCACAGTTGCATGGATGTCTACAATACCAAATACATGTATAATAATCAATTCGGAATAGTGCAACACTGCTTGTCTAATAAATGTACCTGACGGATGTTTAGAAATGAAACAATACACCGTACTATATTGTAAAACAATCATGAACCCAGAAAAATCTCTATGAGTTGATAGATAGTGCAATCTAAAGCTTTAGATGTGGTGAGTAGTGTTTCCCCGGACGAGTTTCATTACAAAGAGCCACGGACAATAATATGTATCTAATAAGGAATCGCTTCTTTTCATTTTATTCAGTCGTAGCATTTAGCAATGAAAATGTCCTCTGAAAAGTCCCAAAGACAAAGCATTTATTTCAATTAGACCATTTACAGGTAATTTGGAAAGTCAGGAGTTGTAAGAAATTGCTCTCTAAAGTTTAATCTGTAAAATTATGGAATTGTGATATTATTGGAGAATTTATGGGAGCTTTGTTTCACCCAATGACGTAAATTGATAAGAAATGAATCGTAGGTTTATCAAACTAAGGAACTTCAACGAGAACTTATAATTTTGGTAATGAAATAAAAAGCTCTTCATTGCCGTTTGAATTTACATTTATTTGTATAGTCTAGTGTGACAGAAGTGACATTCAAAGTGGTAAAGTAATTACGAGTGCTTTACCACTTTGAATGTCACTTGTGCACGTCACAAAACGATACGGTATATTTGTCTATGTGACAGTAAGATAGTTTCAACCTTGGTATATAAGTATCAAATAAGTCTTATTTCAACTGTACACCACCACTCTCGTTCGTCTAATCTAGAGTTATTTAATGAAAATCGCCGAGTTACTAAGCAAAAACAACCTAAAACAAATGTAAATAAAGAAGACACCGAGGTGACTTAAAGTGTACCATTCAACCAGTCCAATAGATCTTTTTATCACCACCTTTTATGTGAACAGTCAGACATAAACACAACTAGATACATGCGTGTCTTCACAAAATGTCGCAGTTTTTTAAAGATATTTCTGTATATTTCTAGCATTTTTCAAAGTAAATCAGTGTGGCTGGCACCGAGGAACACCGTCGACCGCAGATTTATGATGATACGACATTTTATATGGAACACAAGGTAGGTAGAAAAAGAAGTACCACGGATCGGTGACTGAAAAAAAATTGATGAACAAACTGCATGGAACGATAGGTAGGACACAGTTGATAAGCTTAGTAACTGAATTGATCTGGAAACAACAGACTCTGCTTAGAAGACATTATTTTTATTTTTATTGGGTGACATTCAAGCAGGTGGCTTACTTAAGGGCGCACCCTACCTCAAATTGCTTAGCATGATCCTCCATTATGCCGAAAATACTGCAGCATTAATTTTGAAATAAATATGTGTCAAAGTTGAGGATTGAGGCTAGGTCCTATGTTTGGCGAAAACACGATTCCATAAAATTTTCTCGATAGAAAAAAAATCCAAGGTTACCTCTAAACAGAACTATAAACCGCTGGTATTAAAAAAAAAACTTCAAATTAGATCATGAAACTTTGCATAATAACTGAACTATCTATAAAGCAGGTCTTATGCTTTTTATTTTTTTCAAATTACTATTATTTTAAACGTAAAAAGCAATTACCTAAACTTTTCGACGTTTTAGAGCCGCTAGCGCCCCACTCCATCTCGTTCTCACTCAGGTCGCGAGTAGTATGGTGCGAGCGGGATAAAATACAGGTGGTAGGGTGCACTCTTAATGGCAAACCGCAGGTCTGTATGCCAAAGACCGTAACTACCGCAACGCTGCTTGGTTTTGGTAGCAAAAACAAGAATGGTGATGGCTCACAATCCTTCACCTATACAAATCAGCGCTGTGCTGTGGGTCCCACACAGTATCATGCTGAATGGAAGTCACAGTCATGACGCGACGTTGCCGTACAGCTGCCGAATACCTACTGTTAATGATTTGTACTATTTTTCCAAGTACTCAAGCTTACTTGTCTTAGCACGTGTTTCTATGCCAAACATGTTTTCTTTGTTACACTAACTACAAATAATTATTTACTAACTATTCGCGTATGATTAACGTGGTACTTCTGAACATTTTTACTTCGTTCAAGGGATTGTGGCTTACAGTTTATATGTGTGGGCTGTTTATCTAGGAGGCTTTCGTTTTGAAGGTAGGATTATGATAGGATTGCTGCCCTCTGATTGTTTAGGCCTGCCGTTGGAAAGTGGCGTAACATTGTGTGCATAGGCCGCTGTTGGACATGAATTTCTATTGCTTCATTTGTAAAACCTTGTACATACAGTAATATTATACTGTCGACAGCACATCAATGGTAACACTTTGACCTTGAGCTGGTCTAGCGTACGGAATTTAAATAGAATAATATGCTAGCTTATACTGGTTTTGTTAACATTGACGTGTGGGTTACTGTACCTACTCTCCCGGAGAATAATATCATCATCTGCCTAGCCTTTTCCCCACTATGGTGGGGGTCAACTGCCAGTCTAACCGGACGCAGCTTTTTTTTTTGAGGGTGTAGTCGTCAGATGACTTCTCCCGCTCTGGGCGGAGCGGGAGGTGTCAGACCTTTACTGACTAAAACCCACCCGTGTTCCTTCAGTTGCCTGTTGCCAAGGGTCCCGGTATCCCTTTCGGTCTTTCCCGCAACCCTGGCAGACATCGGTCCTAGCGTACCTCGCCAATTGTGCTGATATCTCTTTGAGGCATCCGGATGCAGCTGAATTGGTATTCAGCAGTATTGGTATTTAACATGGAACGACTTCCTATCTGACCTCTACAACCCACAGTAACTGGGTAATACGATACCCCTTGGCAAGACTGGTTGTCAGACATTCGGGCTCCTGACGAACCGTAACGAGCCGGAGAATAATATACCACCTTCATTTCTTTCTGTGATGTATGAGGTAAAAAGACAATGTCACTCTTGTTGACCATGGTTTGGGTTGAGAAAGGTATAATTGCCTCTTATACCTATCGAAGAACAAAACAATGACAGGCCTTGTCACTTTTCATTGTTGCTTTGTCGTTCCATTATCAGTCACTTTTCATCTGACCCGGTGGCCACAAACTTTACCAAGTTTGTCACTATATACTATATTATGCTTCGTAGACCTGTCTAGTTTAATCACGAAAGAAAGTACGTTGAGTGGGTATTACATATCGATTTAAAGCATTCATTTATATATAACTTCTTTCTTTTTCATTTATTTTTTAATCCATCTTATTTATATACATACATTACAGCGAATATATAAATATAACATCACGCCAGTTTCCCCGAAGGGTAAGGCAAAGATGACCTTTAGTACACACACATTTTACCACTTGTGTTTAAGTCCCATGGAATAGGGGGCGGGCGAGCCTATTGCTATCAACCGCAAATCCAAACTTTGGGCTGCTACTGAGAAATACTGAGAAATTCCTCATGGAAAAACCCAGTAACACTGCCCGACCTGGGAATCGAACCCAGCACCTCATGTTCAGCTGTACCACTTGCGACCACTAGACCTAAGAGGCATATAGTTATAGCGAATAAATGATTTATATTTCTATTTCAAAGCGTAAATCTAGATTCAAATATCAGTAGCTAGGTAACTCTGCCAGGGTTGCGGGTTAGTCCGAAAGGGATACCGGGACCTTGCCAACAGGCAACTGAAGGAACACGGGTGGGTTTTAGTCAGTAAAAGTCTGACACGCACTTCCGCTCCGCCCAGAGCGGGAGAAGTCATTGGATGATTTCCCACTAACAAAAAAAAAAAAAAAATAGCTAGGTAACTACTTATTTGTAGGGTATAGCCGTGTATATGGGTACGTAGTGGACACGTGTAGGTTTACGTGTTACCTTATAATAATAATCCTTTTTCACGTCAAGCACGTGTAGGGTTGAGACAAACTATTAACAACCTCCAACAATTCATTATTTAATATATTATAATGTTAACCATTTGTACCGCTAACTTGTAAATTAACTTGAAAACTTTAGGGTGGGTTTCTAAACTGATATGGTTTCTATATTAACTGATTGTTCAAATAATGTTTGCATGAGTTCTTGTTTTGGTGTCCGCACTCACAGACGTTCAATAAGGTTAATGAAAAATTAATACATAGTTATATAGATACTTTTAGAGAGACCTGTTGCGATTCATACCAATCTCAAGGTTTTGCAACTAAGTATCACGCATTGAAAGTTAGGTCACAACCGGTTCGTCTCGTCTTGGTTTTATGTAAGAAACGCACACTAACTCAATTAAAAACAGATTAAAATTTAATTTTGCAAAAAAAAATTCTCAGTTATACGCCAGTCTTCTTATCCAAATAAAACAAATGAAGAAAAGCACCCTTTAATTTTAGCTAACGAAGCCAGTTTATTTCAAATCAACAACTTTGTTCAACCAAAATGAGGTGAAAATGTTCCGTCTAACCTCATTAAATCAAAGTAAACTTTACTAATAGCTACACTGTATCGAAACCCAAGTTCTGTTAAGTTTTAACAAAAACGAGACTGTTCCCTTCAGAACAAAGTTAAAAACAAGTTTCAGAAACATTTTCTGTTCCATATTTACTTAGTATCGGTTAACAATGCTGCTACCAAAGTTGCTAAACATTGGAAGAACATGTAATTTGTTGTTGTAGGCTATTCAAGTATAATTTTCTTTGAATTAAACAAAGGTTTATTGTGAAAAGTAATAATTATTTGTAAATTAATACAATAGTAACTAAAGTATAATATTTTGATGCATGAAAACATGACAGTAGCTGGACATTTTGTTTAGTCTTAATAATGGAAATAAAACTAAAGTATTATTTAAAAACAATTTCATCATGCACGATTACTGACAAATGCGTGCACTGACTGGACAGGTCCACTCAATCTGTGTGGTTCTTTACTCAAAAGACCATTTCAGACACCAATCTACATGGTCTTCACATAATCTGACCAAGATTATGTCTGGACTTTAAAAGAGACTGTGACCTCTGAGTTTGTTTCGGCCTTTCTTCTCAGAGTAGTCAGATAGGAAACGCCGACCTCATCTAGTTTTAAAAAAATGTGATTGACGTGTAAAAGTGTTTGTACAAACCTACTTACAGAAATAAAATCATTTATCATTTATCATTATCATTTATCAAAATATTCAATGAAAATATTTATTGTGGCTCGTTTAATTATCAAACTACGTAGAATACGGGATGATTTTGCAGTAAAACTACTCTTTCATCGCAAATAAATAATTTTAAAAAGCGTGCAAAGCTTCCCTCTCAAATCCTATTAAAATTATAGAACGAAAAGCCATTCTCCGTAATACATAATCCTCGTCCAATAAAAACGAATAAAACGAAAGCTCAAGTAAAAATAACATATTATAAAAACCCGGGCGTCTTATGGCACACAGTCTTTGTAAAAAGAAAATACTCGAATATACGGTCTCGGCTTGCGGGAGGAATGTCATTATTATCCTATGAAGTGGAAGACTTTTGTTCAAAGAGAAGAAAAAAACTTAAGAATTATGACAGTTAAGGTTTTTGCGTATTGTTCAATTTTATTTAATCATTTTAATTGTGACAGCTGCCAGCTGGGAAATGTTAAGGTCATCGGTCCACCTTGTGGGGAGGCATTTGATTTATTTGCGAGTGTAAAAAATATTATGTCGCATAAATGGTCGTTCCAGATCAGTATACCTATGTGCCAAATTTCATCCAAATCCGTTCAACCGTTTTTGCGTGAAAGCGTAACAGACAAACTCAACTCTCTCTCACTCTCTTTATAATATAGGATAGTTAGGATTAGGGTTACGATTACGTAGATTTAGACGCTTGATTTTTTTCCAAGAACCTTATACCTGCATATTTGATATTAATTTTAACTTGATACCTTCACGTGTTCCTGACAGAAAGGGTCTTGATATACAGACAGACGGACAGCGAAGTGATCCTATAAGGGTTCCGTTTTTTCCTTTTTGAGGTAGGGAACCCTAAAAAAGAAAGAAAAAGATATTGATTTGTCACAGAAACACGTGCAAAAGATAATGAACTTTTAGGGGTATGAGGAACAGGGTGTAAAGTTCACTCATCCCCCATAGAAAAGGGAGGATCCTCCTACCAGACGGGTGTTGTGTCTGGCGGGCAACTGCCCAATGATTGATATTGGGTTTTTGTATATATGTTCACTGCACGGTAAACTCTAATTGCGCGGCCCCCAATGCAATGTGCTATTTTCTTCCATTCTCTCCTTTTATCATTCATTATATCATTCATTATCTTTTCCTTGATATTAATCTATCTATTTTATATTCTTTGGTCTCCCTGTCATCCATCAACATTCGTATCGTCACAATACTCTTTTCTTAAGCGTTTCAGCCTTTAATTACGAATACATATATTTTTGTTTCAATGTCGGTCTTGTAAGCACATAACACAATAATGCCTTCGAGTACCGATATAAATGTCCTTTGAGTCAGCAAAACAATCAAACATGCGTACTGTAGGTACCGGCTGTGTCGGTCCCACTGACAGCTGTTCGGTTCGGTAGCTCGCAATCAATTTTAGAGGCTGTGCTGAGAAATTACTGGCATATTAAGACGTTTTGTATCTGATGTGGGCGCCAATGGTGGAAATTACTATTGTACAGAGAACGTTTATCAATCTATTCCATTTTTAAAATCTCTCAAATGTATCATCCTATGAGCGCCACTACATAGGTACCACAATCTTATACTTATAGGTGTAAATATGACACTTTGAGCTTTAGAAAGGAATTAATGTCATTCAGAAGTGACAGTGATGACGATCTACAAAACTGGTAATTTATGCCAGAACTCGATGTGCCACGACCACCTACTGTACCTCTCAAGATGAGCCCTACGTGTTATTACAATATGTCTGCCACCCAGAGACAAAGTTGAAACACTGTTATACTTACCCCAAGTAAGCGTAATAAGCAAGGAGCATAGAATATTCTATGACCGTAGTGAACTCAGTCGTGGATGAGGATTGTTACAAGGAAAATAAAATAGGAGCACATCAAATGTTCGTAGTTTGCTATCATCGAAAGAATCCGCACATCTGATATGTAAATAAATACCCTTTCCGCTAAACGGTTCTGAGCCCCATAGCAACGATTACAGTTGCATACATAACTACTTTGTACTGAAACTGAATGTAGCTTATAGTATTAAAACAGTCCCTGCACTGCTATAACGTGTTCAGTGGACCTTGCACGAACGCGCCACGTAAACGTAACGTAAATTCTGACGATGATACTAATTTACTTTAGTTTTTTTTTGAAAAAAATAATAATATAAAAATGCAATAGGATGGTTGGATTTTCGATTAAAAAATCGATCGAATTTACCAAACGTTTACCCCGTGACCACGAGCTACACGCTCAAGCGACACGCGTCTCGCCGAAAAAACAAAAGAAAGAAGTAGAGCATGCCACGAGTCATCAAGCCAAGCGACGTGGCTTGCGAAGCGAACGACGGAAACAGGTGACTCGAGCGCTTTTCGCTTGATGCAAGTTTGGTGTCGCTTGCACGTGTAGCTCGTGGCCACGTGGTAGACGGAACGTAAATTCGAACAATTTTTGAATCGAAATACCGTGTCGTGATCAGAGCCTTACGTCGGCGTCGCGCGTTCATGCTAGGGCTTCAGTTTAAACTCAGTCCCGGTACAGTACGTTCATAAATATTGGCAGGTCGCTACCGATCGCCTGCGGGTTTAAAGTAACGAACAGTTAACTTTTACAATCCTTAGCGAATGGGATGAGCGTAAAACTGTACCTTTGTTTACTTTTGTGTGTCCTTTTAGAGGTTACCGAGCTCTGAGAAAGTAATAGGGTACGTCAGAAACGGTGATTACTAGGGTTAAGGACGTGGGGTTAAAGAGGGTGGTTTTTTATGTTTGTCCATTTGTTGATGATTGTGATTATAAAAATAGATGTCCTGTTTTGTAGAAGCGTATATTCAAAGCTGATTTATGATATTTTTTTATAATTGACTGCCGCACTCAAAGATGGCATTTAATGACAATCAGTCAAAACAAACGTTGACTGACAGCGTTGCAACATTTGTGGCATATCTGAGTGAAGCATAATTCTCATTTGATTTAAGCAGTGTTAACTATGACGTATCCATGATCTGCGATAAGCAAAGCTCATAATTTTCAAATTGCTCGTAACTGTGTTTTCAACCATTACTATCAGAAAGTAAACTACTTCAGGCATTCGTGTTTTCTTAAGCTTTTCCTAGGAACAAGTCGTTTTGTCATTAGCAAGTACATTAATAGTTCCTCCATCAATAACATTGCATGTTGTAGGTCAAACCACTGAACATTACCGTAGAAAAACTACCTTCATTTGCTTTAGAATTAGAATACTAACACCATTTTAATCTAGTGACATGCAGTGTGAGAGGTTTTATGGGAGCAACTATGAATTAATATGAATCCTGAAACATGAAGATGTTTTTTCATATTTCAGAATTGATCTGCTCGAGAGGGGCTCGTGGTTAAATAATAACAATCACACAGGTCGATCTTCAAGGTTAAGCTTGTTGAGGTCTGTTTGTGGATGGGTGACTACATACTCCGCGCCTCGGAAAACACGTTAAGCAGTTAGTCCCGGCTGTTATTTGTAGATCTTTGACAGTTGTTATGGGTAGTTAGAAGCCCGACAGTCTGACAACCAGTCTTGCGAAAAGGCAGTCGCTCCATGTAAAATACAGGTATTCAGCTGCATCCGGTTAGACTGGAAGCCGACCCCAACATACTTGGAAAAAGGCTAGATAATTGTCATGGGTACTTACTACATTCCCTTAAAGTATGACCCTCGTTAAACCTAACACCCTGTACCTATAACTGGAAAATACCCTTAAAGCTAATGTAGAAACATACAGACTCTGTCTCTGTTCTTATAATATCAGCGTAGGTAGATTCACATTTTAGTAGGAAGATGGGTAGCACAGCTAAAACTCGGTTCATACAGAAATATTTCTCAGAAAGCCGGCACTTACCACGACCAACCGGGCCACTAAAATGGCGCTTTACCGAATTTTACCAGCCGATTCCCAGCCAAATGTACTATGAAAACCTTCGAATTTTAATACGACCTGACGTGAATATCCTTTGGTAATGCAATAAACTTGCCTTACTCAATTCTAAGGCGGGGACGAAGACCGGGCTTGTCTCCTACGTTCTGAAAAGGGCCTAATTTAATCAGTTAAGCCGTCCATTACGGTATTGGAGGACCTGGGGCTACGGTAGTGTAGGTAGAAAAGGGGTTGAATGGGGTTGAAAGTGTCGAGTTTATTTCAAAAGTTTCGGGGTGAAATGGAAGTATTTGGATCGCGATTTATTTTAATAGATAGAGGTTCTATTTTAGGGTCGTCGGGACGCTCGCGCGAGTTGTGGTTAAATTATGATATTTTGGCCGCATGTTGTGTTTACCGTTACTAAAATACTTGTTTTGGTAGATAGCTTATTTATACTTTGTTTGTCTATTAGTTGATTTCATTGAAGCTGAAATACATATACTCTTAAAAAGCATGCTTAATTGTTTGCTTGAAAGTAGCATGCTCATTTACAGCATGCTCTACGTGTGTGAGACACTGGTCATACTGTTTATGTATACACATGCTAATTGTCAGTGGTTATTTGCTTTTGTCAGGTTATTTCCTTGTGTTGTCATTTGACAATACGCTGAGTTGAGGCCTTTTTCGCATTAAAAGCATTGTTTTCTGTTATTTAACTGTGTGCTACTAGGTAGCACTAGCAAGTGGTCGAAATTAGCATGCTTATCAATTGTAAACATAGGTTATATAAGTGTACAAGATGTTACAATTGTAATATTATAGTATCTCCATAATTTTCCATTTGGCGTACAAAAATATACGTTTATGGACGGCTTTTGCCAATTAAGCAAATTAATTTATAATAATTCAGTAGTATCAATGTCATTTTATTATGTAATGTATGTAGGTAGGTGACAACATTTATCGAAATGCGATAATATCAATAACAAATACTCGTAAGTTACTCATAAGAAAAATGGTTAAAATTGACATTGTCCACAGAATTACTAGTAGAGCTGTTGTCATACATAAATAGTCATGTTACGAGTATACAAATATCTACTATTATGTCATCGAAGTGTCATCAAAATAGTCACTGAGACAATAGTTATATTTCTGAATGAATATTAATATTATTTCTGTATTAAGTTAAGCATATTATGTGTATTAAACAAGTTTTATAACAAGCGACACAATATTTTTAACGAAGAGAATATACTATTCATTTGTAGTGCTAAAGTGTGAAAATATTACCCAATCTACAAAAAATATTACCCAATCTACAAAAAATATTCAATTAAATACTATGAACTGAAAATACTAAACACTTAAGGCACCAGTTAAAGGTGAACACAACCTGATCGCTATGCAAATAAAGTTTAATTTTCAAGAACAATAGGATAAATTGTTTTGTTCGTAAAGTTCTCATGGCATTCACAGAAGATGTCTGCAAAGTAGAGATAATGTTATTCTGAATTATTGCGTTGCAGTCATTTAAGTATCTGTAATTTATTCTTACTCTTTCACTGAAGAAGAATACTGTAAAAGCCTAAAAGGCTTAATAATTTTTATTTATTACCGTCTACTTAGCCCTATATCACTTATGATTAAGAAAGATAATATAAGATAGTGCATTCTGTATGGATGTAATAATAAGGTATAAGGCCATTAATACGTTCGTCATGTTTAAAAAAATATATTTATTTCTCTTTCTAAACGTTGAAGTGTCATTCATTAATATTCACTCTATCACTAGTTTCATACTCAAAGGTAAATTATTTCAGATTCCTGCCAGATCTTTTATCGGTTGAATTCACTTGTGATGATACGAAATGTATGAGGCGAGGATCGTACTAAAAAAAACAGTAGCGTAACGTTAGAACAAATTAATGTCCCAGGTTCAGCTGGCAGTGGCAGTTTTTAGATAGAGGGGCAAAATTCACTTTGTTCCACTGAACCAACGAACAGAATCTTTGTTTATCCAGTAACACACCAAACCAACCCCGACATAACAGAAAAAAACCAAAGAAAAAACGTACCTAAGTATATTATTCTTCAATTCCCAGTATATGGAAATTGGGGCAAAGTAAACCTTTATGCAAAGTAATATTTTGTTACTTGGGTTGTCTACTCGGCGGAGGGTTGCCAAAATGTGGCTTTTGTAAACGTCCATCAAGTGTCCGTATACTGCAATATATTAGAGGAGGGCAGAATGCGCTTTGTTGTACGTTAGATAAATGGACGATAGTTGAAACTAGGTTTAGACAGGATTTTGGAAACAAGACCGATAATAAATATTTTGCTTTAGTTACAGCTCTTTTGTTTTTGTCATTGAGCAAACTGTGTTTATAAAGTAACTTTACTCGTAACTTAGGACCAAATTAAGGTATCAAGAAATTTTTTTTTTTTTTTCCGATTCGAGGTTTCTGTATAAAAAGAGGTTTTTGCCGTGCAATGGGACAATACCAGCCTGGTATTTTTTCTTAATTTTTTGTATAATTGTACATGACAAACCTTCAAGCTAAGTAACATGCTGCGTACAACATAAGTCTGCCAAGCATGGTGATTATGGCATATTCTCCAACTATTTTTTTATTGTGTTATGATGATTGATACAGTAAAATTAGTAGTTAGTCTTTTACCACCAATAAAGGCATCTTAATGACTAAAGGAGTTTTTAAATTCTTATTTTTGTTCGCATTATCCAAGCAGGTAATCAAACCAGAAGTGATACATAACCTTTTTCAAGCACATTGCCATTGACACCTAATATTCACACTAAGAAACGTTTCCTCCTCAAAGAAATCGAAGATGGAGAGCACTTACGTTTCACATCGTCAGCAATACCCGGGGCCCGGGGCCCGGGGCCCGGGGCCCGGGGCCGGCGCGTCCTAATATCGGAAAAAGTCCTTGATTTACGTACGAACTTAGATCCCGATGCTCCAATCAGATGGAACTTCACGAAGATAGGATCCAGGCCATTAAACTCTTAGTTAAACGAGGTCATAGTAAGTGGGGGATTATAAGTAATAGCTACTGGAATACTGTGTACTTTATTTTTAGTTTAAATTTGTATCGTTGGGTGGAAGATGTGTTGAATTCGTGATGATTTTGTTGGATTTAAACGGTCAATTTCTTCGATGGACAGTCAGGGACATTAATTGTTTATCAAATTGGCACACTTGTGCCTCGGAAAGCAAGTTAAGTTAGTCCCGGCTGTCATTCGTAGGTAACTGTTCGTCGTTACGGGAGTCAGAAGCCCCCGAAAATCTGACAACCAGTCTTGCCAAGGGGCGTTACCCCCTGGCAAGAACGTTACCCACAGTGTTGTGATTTGATAAAGATAATATTGTGGCAATTTTATTTATGGTTGGTAGTTAATTTGGTTAAAAAAAAAAAATCTCTGACCTAATTTGCAACTGTTGTACAAAGTTAGAATCGTCAACTTAAATAGTAGTTTCAGATTCAGCCCAGGTCATAGTGGGCAGTTTATTAGTGCCAGATTATTCCACTGCCAAATTGGGAGCTGTAACCCCCTTTTTAAAGATAGCTTATATCCAAAAATTTATTTATATCTGTCAAAAAAGCTACCTACACTTATTTAACTCAATAATTTTAGGAAAATAAATAATAGACGTTATTATGAAAGCACTATCAGCAAAGCATTTAATCCATTTCTAAAGCAAAAGAGATTAATGACAAACACTTCAAAGAAAAGCTTTTTCACTTTGTCAACTCAAACACAAGAAGATGCGGGTAGAGAAATAAGTCGGTAATAGTTTAATATGAAATTCTAGAATTAGTATCAAAGTTAGACGAACTTCCAGTGTGAGAGGTCGCGTCAGACAATTTAAGTTTCGAACACACAACTTTTGTCACACAATAAAATGGTAGATGAGTTGGGACGCGCTGTGATTACTGTAATGTGAACGTAGATAGTCAACAAAACCGGCATAATTTTTATTTGTACTCGTATGTGCCTGTTGTCTCCTGCTGTACATCTGCAATATTTCCATTTCTCTCAATTTTTTTTTTTTGCCATTTGAGACATAACCCTTACAGCATAAGCTCTCTTATTTTTTATGAAAAAATCCGTACTACGCTAGGCTAGCTCAAGGTCAAAGTGTTGCCACTGACGTGCTGCCTACTGTACACCATTATAAATTAAAAATGATTTTTTCAAAGTTACATTAAGGTGTCACAATGAGCGGTCTGTTCGCTAAAAACGATCCTTTACAAACGACCTCGTATTTGAATTTGAAGGTTCATTCTATCTTTTAGCTACTTCTAACATATTATGGGTATTTTTCTTCCAATTACTTCTTCAGGCTTCTTCGGATGATCGGTTCGGTTTTATGTAAGTTTACAATGGAAAATCAGGTAACATTAAGTTGATCAAAAGTCTAACCCGAATCTATTTCAGGTCCCTTTTTCCCATTGAATTCGAAAGAAGGTTTTTATAGAAGTTTACAATGGAAAATCAGGTAACATTGAGTTGACTAAAAGCCGAAGCCAAATCTTTTATATTTATTCTCCTTTAAAAAGGATTATTTTGAATAGGTACGTAATTCTTATAATTTAAATCTACGAGTAAGAATGAAACTATATACTAGCTTTAAAAGAAAAATTACGCTTTCGTTCATCCGAAACTTTCAAATATATAACGAGCGATCATTTATCACGTACACTCTCACTACTTATATTGAATCTGATAAGGTGATCCCTAACTTTAACTTCCAATTTCTACAAGTTATCGATTCATCAATTTGAAAGACTTTTGTTTGGGCCATTGGTCACTATAGACAAATATTGTTAAAAATAAACCAAATTACACTTTCACCTTTCCGAAATTATCCCTATTTCTTTTTATAGCTATAAGTTTTCTCGGGAACACGTTACTGGAGCGAGAGCGCGCACACAACCATCCCTTCTTATTGCCCTATTTAAATATTGAGCACTTACCTCGGCATTGATCGTCGGCGGCATTACAATTTTCTTCTGCGGCGGCGACCTTAACACCACATTTTCGTCCCTTATTATAATCTGTGGCTCCATTGCCAACAGTTTTTTCTTGCATTCTTGCATTTGGAGACATTCCTTCTCTTTTCTTGATAGCACTGATTCTGAAGATGCGTGTTTCGACGAGCACACTGATGTGTTTTTGCTTGATAGTTTTAAACTGTCTATTGATGTCGTCATTTTAGCAGTTTCTTTACCGTTTGATGACGCCATCTTGGATTATTTTCGCACTTAACATTTGGTTAAGAATTTAAATGTGATTACTTTGTATGTCTTTTTTGTTTGTATTTAGGTTCGTCACTGTCGGCATCAGCTGCGTATGTTAAGTTTTTGTCGTTTATAACTTTTTGTCGTTTCTTAATTTTTTTTAATAAGATTTTTGAACCAAGAAGAATGATTGTGTTACCTATTTCAAGTTTTATTTGCTTTTATTTAAACTTGTATTTTTAAATGCATATAAGACTTTGTTTAAACACAGTTTAAAATTCTATGTACTGAAATTAAGAAAGGTTTTTTAAAAGTACAAAATTAAATATTCTTAGAGTGCCGAATTTGGACCTTTACCAAATCTATAAAAATTACCAAGTTGACCAAAAATATAACTTCAGTCTACCATTGAAATAATAATTTTAAATGGCGCTATTAAACTAATTTTGCGGAGCAACATTACCGACCCGACCGTTCCGTTCCAACCATCGTTTTTATTTTAAGAATGAATTTAGAACCTATTTTTGTACCTTCTGGCAGAGGGCTCGGGGGAATTAGCGTAATAAGCTGTAGACTTCCGGAATGGGGGTAACATCGTCAGTTGGGTAATAACATTGTCAGTGGGGTAATTACCGTAGTTTGTGATACACGTTTGAGGCCGGCTCGGGGGAACTGCCTCGGTTACTGTTTGTCCTTTGTCGTCCTAGACGAAGTTGAAATTTGGTTAAGACTCGAACATAACATAATTACATCCTGGATCTATCAAACTACAGGCTCCCAGTATACCTAGTTAAATATAATCTGTGTAATTAGAACCAAGGATTTAAATATGATATACATACATAATCGCGCACTACATGCGTAACGCGTCGATGATTGTACACTAAATCCGCGAGTTGTTTATATTTTAAATTGTTTGATTTATAGTGATGTTGAGCAGATATTAATTATTATATTTTGTAGTTATCTACGTCTTACATTAGAGAGTAATGTTAAGCAGATTTTTCTCACGATCGCTCATCTATATTTGGAAGCCCATATTTAAGCAGTGGAAAATTAAAGGTTGATTTGTTATTCAAATTCTCTGAAACGCAAAATTTTCTTCTAAAATGAGTATCTAAAGACACGCTCTCTCCCAATTACGTGCGAATTAGGCTTTGCTTTCACTCGACTTTTACGAATTTATTATTAAGGAAAAAACGTGTATTTCAGTAATATTGTTTTAAGTATTTCTGTGTGTCTGTTTTAATAACCTAGTTAAACGACTCTTTAAAAAGCACTGAATAAAATTCACGGATCGGATTGAAATCCGCAATTTGCAACGATAAAACAAATGCCACAGTAAAAATTACAGCGAGTCCAGACCACAGTCAAAATATTTGCAGCGTTAAAAAAATGAACCTTTTAGTCACCGGGATTCGGTGCTCAGTCGGATATCGTCGGAAAAAACGTGGAATTTATTTCCCATTAGTTGTGTTTTTCCATTGTGGCGCGTTACGTCATTCGAAAACGGATTTTTCAGTTATTTCCAACCGAAGGATTTTAATTAACATTGGATTTTGTTTTAAAGATATATTTGGGTGTTCTTTTTAAGTTTGTGTTGTTGTTGATGATCTGAATAAAGATATTGTTTAAAAAATCAAGAACGTTTCTTTAACATAGTTTCTTTCATCTTAAACTAACAATAACTTATTAGTAAATAATGAAGTTCAGGTTTCCTCACACATTTACGAATAAAAAGGATACATAAATAAATGTTATGTATCATTTTACTACTCACTATGTACAAGTTCCTTTAAAGATATCAACAAAAAGTCTGAACAAGCAATACATCATGAAGAATGATCCCCAAGGAAGATTACCATTCACCCAAAGAACGAGTAGACTTATAAAAATATAGTTACATCCCTTTGTGATGTTGACAAGGGGATGAAACGGGGACTCTTGTACCCCACATCAGGTGCCTGTCATATACCTAGGTGAACTGAGTCAATTGCAAGGAAAGGGGTATTGTGGGACCACCTCAAGAGTGGGTTGGCTGGTCATGCTAAAAATAAGCTAAGCTATTTTGGTGGAGTGAAAGGTTTTGAAGAGAATCTTTCGATAATAGCGTCAGAATCGCCCATTGATGGGTAATAGATGAGAATGTTGGTGGCCAGTGTCCGATTATTATCATTATTTGCGTGGGGTCCTGGGTTCGATTCCCGGGTCGG
Organism: Lithophane socia; assembly: GCA_947522985.1. Classification (NCBI taxonomy): domain Eukaryota; kingdom Metazoa; phylum Arthropoda; class Insecta; order Lepidoptera; family Noctuidae; genus Lithophane; species Lithophane socia. The sequence continues at coordinate 574,448 of OX383273.1, read as the reverse complement.
GCAAAGTGTTATTGGATTTTTCCATTAGGAATTTCGTAGTAACAGCCCGGAGTTTGGAAGTTGGCGATATGATACCCCCGTGCCTCGGAAAGCACGTTAAGCCGTTTGGTCCTACGCCTGATCTCTCTCCGGTCGTGTCGGATTGCCGTCCCATCGGACTATGAGAGTGAGGGAAGAGAGAGTGCGCTTGTGTCTGCGCAAACACTTGTGCACTATAATATCTCCCGCGCCGAAGGCTAGTCTCCGTTGAGATTGGCCGCCGTGGCCGAAAATACGGTCTGGAGGACTATATTATTTTCACTGTGTATAGTGTTCAGTCAACATTTATAGTCCATAATCATAGCGACAGCAGTACGTGATCCGATTAATTAATTAACTATCATTAAATTGTTATTGAGCTCAACCGAGTCGCGGATTTTGTGTAATACATTATTTTGGCTGTCAGTAATCACGTATAATACCTGATGTTTTAATATAAAAAGCTGATTCTATAGTTTGCAAAAGGTTGAGCCGCGTTTAATTAATATTTATTCGATTCATTATAAACATGTCGAACAACTTACATTGTATTTTAATGTTAGTATACCTCCATGAGCGACGATATTTAAGTAGTTACAATTCTGGGAAATCCATAGCGCCAAACATAAAGGCGCCGGCGCCGGCTAAGCTTACGTTACGCTACGTACCTGTGCACGCTAGCTTTGCTTTGTGTGAAAATGTAAGCGGGATCATCTACTGCGTCCGTAGCGTGGCGATAGATCCACGCTACGAGAGAGCGAGCGAGATTTTCCAAACAATCGATATAAATTCTAAACCAGGCTTCAAGAACTTCCAAAACCAAAGTTTTTTGGTAGGTACAGTCGGCAAAAAATGTTGATGAACGCTTACGCCGCCAATAAACACGTTTCTTGTACGGGACACCTGTAATTTTTTAAGTTTTTTATTAATTTTTGTGATAGCGGCAATTGAAATACACAATCTGTGAAAATTTCAATTTCATTTTTCTCTACCTATTAGGTACGGTTCATGAGATACAGTTCGCTGACAGACAGACGGATGGATGGACGGACGGACGGCAGAGGCTAAGTAAATGGGTTCCGTTTGGCACCCTTCGGGTACGAAACCCTAAAAACAGATGTTGTAATCGACGTTTGATGCTAAACGTACCTAGGTAAGTAATCCGCCCAGACATGCTTATGAAAACTAAATATTTTATCGTGTCGTCTGCTACATTGGATCCGATCTTTTAATTTTTTAACGCCGTCACGTCGGGAAATCATCGATTTCTTTTAAAAATGAAGGCAATCTATTCTCTAATTGAGTCCCATCGAAACCTATCAATATTCATAACGGTTTCTTTTGGGTTTTTACTTTTGTAATATTTTTAAAAGGATGTATTTTGCCAACTGAAAAAATTAAGTAGAATTTATAGGTACCTAACTGTTGCTCTGGATGAGTGACGCACGGAACCGCGAAGTATGGAAGAAAAGAGGGGAGGCCTACACCAAGCAGTGGGTGATTCCGGACTGAAATTATGATATTGCTCTTTGCTTTTTCGAACGGTTTATTACTTACAGTTATTTTTCCAAACACAACAATTGTTTTGTACATAAATAAACAAATACATCTTTATTTCTATATTGTTTTACAAATTAAACCGAGGCTAGTTTTGAGTACAAATTATTTAAGTATCGGCAATTATTTAAGGCAAAACCTGTATTTCGGCAATCAGCGCCAATCCCCTCGAATATTTGTACAATTATCATAGCCATTAACATTAATTTTTACAGGAAAAAATAACAGGAATATTATACCGTACAGAGCGTACAGGTATTTCATTGTTCCAGCGGCGTTCGTCTAACATAAATGCTGCAAAAACGCCGCGTCAACGTGACGTTAGTATCGACACAATACGCGGCGTAACCGTGACGCGTGATGTCAACCAACTCCTAATGCTAAAATGGATTGCCTTCACCCTGCCTTTAGTGATCGTACAATAATAATAAAATTATGCAATTATGAGTGTTACACCCCCAGTTGGACAGTGACGTCATATCAACCCACGTATGCAATAGGACGCTGCCAAGTTTTGTCGCCAAATTACAGTATCTACCTACGCTAAGGTCTACCTATTTGGATCATCTACGTGTAAGCGATGGAAAACAGTTGGCAATTCTTACGGAAAGTTTACCTTATTACATACTAGCTGCGCCCCGCGGTTTCACCCGTCGCGATCCCGTGGGAATATCGGGATGTAAGTTTATTCTATGTCCTTCTCCATGGTCTAAACATGTGCCAAATTTCATCCAAATCTGTTCAGCCGTTTTAGCGTGAAAGCGTAACAAACAAACAAACTCATTTTCACATTTATAATATTAGTTAGGATTTGATCTACTGTGGCTTTTAACAAGCTACCATTGCGGTTTTTATCAACATACCGTTGCTGGTTTAACAGCAAAAAGTACCTGCAATTTGTCGCTTTCAAATAACATAACATCATGCGTTTATTCCCCGCAGGGTTGGGCAGAGCTGTATAAAATAGTACAGTACAATAAGTAATTTTGCTCCGGCTGGAAAAACCCAATACGTAACACTTAACTGGTAATCTAACTCTAACAGAACCTTTTTTTTTTTTTTTTGTGTGGGAAATCATCAAATGACTTCTCCCGCTCTGGGCGGAGCGGAAGGGCGTGTCGGACTCTTACTGACTAAAACCCACCCGTGTTCCTTCAGTTGCCTGTTGCCAAGGTCCCGGTATCCGCAACCCTGGCAGAACTCTAACAGTACCTAAAAACCAACTATCAAAATAACTATCATAATAATTATATTATTATTATATTCTAGCAGAGCGAAGAACTGTGTCGTAATCTTACCATTTTCGTAAAGTAAATCTCTTGGAAACAGTCCGATAAGATAGCGGAAATTTTCCAAGCAATATTTCGGAAGGGCCACGTATAAAAGTGGCATCGGTAAACAATAAGCCGGGTTGTTAGTCCGGCGTCACCGATAACAATCAGTCAACCTATTTATTGTACTAGTGCTATAACTCTCGTGATGGACAGTAAGCAGCTGTTTCTTTTAAACTACTAGCTTTTCCCCGCGGTTTTCTTGATATATTGTTCAAATAATACTGTTGGTTTTCCTCCTCCTCCTCTAATCCTTTGAACCCTTTTATTTACGGTTTAGAAATATAGATTTTTTTACGTTCTAAAGAGGAAAGAAAAGTCAAGATAAATAATATGTAGTTACGGACTGGATAGCTACTATTTTTTTAACCCTATTTCGAACCTTTCGGAGATATTTTGTAGAAAAAACACAACACAACAGACAAATCCTAACTAATATTATAAAAATGCGAAAGCGAGTTTGTTTGTTTTGGCTTTTAACGCTTAAACGGCTGAACGGATTTAGATGAAAATGGCACATGGGTAGACCATGACCTGGAATAGAACATAGGATACTTTTTATCCCAATATTCGCACTGGATCGAGACTTACGCGGGTGAAACCGCGGAGCGTAGCTAGTTGCCTTTAAAATAATGCACTTCTAGAACTTTTAACAGTTTCTGCGCTATGTATAACTTTTTGTCACACAGTGTCTGGAACATTCTGTATCGAAACGTATACATATCTTTCGGCTTGGTAAGACCGCTGTGTATCATTTAGGCACACTTTCATGATGCAGAAAAGAAAGCCCGGGCCTGTCACAAAATTGTGAAAGGCCTTGGTGGCGTTGAGGGTGTTAAGGCACCTTCAAATCTATCTTCAGTCTCTATACCTTTACTCTCTACGTCATTTATTAGAACTAAAACAACAATTTTAATATAAATAAGTATTAATAGGAGATTAAAAGCCATTCAACGATGATGATCTAAATTCCTTTAGAAAATAAACATAATTTTACATGTCACTCTGTCTTCATTAATTTAAAACGATTGACAGCTTACTGTGATGTACTAATTATGTTTGCGCTAATTGAATTTAGTGAGTTGTCGTGCTAGCGGGCATTAGCAACATAACTTTGTTGGCATGTGAACATGTCTGCTTTTTAAATGATAAATATAATAATAAAATAAGATAATATAGAACCTCTTTTCTGAAAGGTGGTTGAAATAAAAATACATTAGTGAAGTAAGATACCAAATAAATAAAATTATATAAAAAGTTGACTGGAAGGACTGGCTGGTGGTGGACCTTTCGAATGCTTTTTTATTTACAATTTAAAACTGCTCTGGCGTATTTCAATAGATTTTCTGAAAAGGTAAAAAGTTAAAGAAAGTTATTATTATAACAACATTGAGGATAAATTAAGATGGATCATCTACTGTATAAATCAAACGTCTCGATTTCCAATAACCTAGATAAAGAGGGGTCATTATAATAATAATCATAAGTAATTTATGCAAAGTTTGTTATAACAGACAAAAAGTAAAATTAAATTGCATAAAGATTTACCCTTAAAAAAAGTCAAGACAAAATACATTTCATTTTGTCGAAAAAGAAAAGAATTATTTTTCAGCGAAAAATATTTTTAATTAAACATAAGACTATTAATCTTACGCTAGATTAAAAATCTGTATAGTCAAGGCTTTAGACAAATTACAGTTTGGGACGAAAACAACATCTATCTCCTGGAAATATATTAGCGTCAGCTTTGACTGAAATAAAGTTTTTTCTACTTTATTTTAGGTTCATCAAAAATTGTTTTAGCAAAATCTCTAGAAGATTTTCAGCTTATATATTTTTGGGTAAAAAATTCGCGAGATTTTGTTCGAATATTATTTTTTGGTAAAAAAATGTTCAGCTAGATAAGTATATCTTTGTGTCGAGACCTCTGCCAATGTAGGACGGGAACGGATCGTTTGTAATGCAAATCCTACGAGAATGTATTCATATAAAACTGTTAACTACGGGTCGTTATAATATTTTAATTCTGGTCCTAAGATAAGAAGACCAAGAAACAGTTTGTCATTTTGGTCCTTATGGAAGAACTAGTTTTTCGGATCTCTGTATTTTTTTGTCTCTAATAAAGATTTATTAAACCAGAACTTGATAACGGGTATTAAATATAATTAAATTAAACTAACTTAGGCGTTTCTTTCTCTTTTTACGACGGCATAAATTTGATTTAATACGTCGATATTTATTATTATTGCTCGGACATTGTTTTAGCCTAAATTATTCTTACACTTCAACACCTAAACTACACGCACTACACATACACTACAGTTAAAAAAAACCAGCACAGTGTATTGTTTATGATATTTTTGTTTTACGAGAGCGAGGGTATCGCGTCGGGACGCGGCTTGCCTAGCCAGCGGCTGGCGCCTAACTGCCGCCCGCCCAGCTAGGCGGGCCGCCCTACGAAGCAAATAACCAAAGGTCCTTTCTGCCAACGACCTTTTTGTCTGATCCCTGAGTTATTTTCTACTCTGACATCAATAATAGTCACAATAATAAAATCTTATTAATATAGCTGTTAATACTCGGGTGTGTTTGCGAAGATGTAGGGTAAGGGTAGGCCTCGGTTAGACATAGTACCCTCATTATTTAAGGGAATGGCTTCATTAAGTTTTTGGGGAAATAATTGAGACGTCATGGTACTGCTTGGAAGAGATATTCATTGTTTAGCCGTCGTAACAAAAAGGTTTTATTGTAATGTTTTGAAGCAGTTCTCTTTCATTCTATTGAGTACCTTTTGTTTTTCTGACATATTTTTCTGATATAATTTGTGTTTTTGTTCCTCGAACCCTTTCCCTCTCTACCATATAAATATTTTTATTAATAAATTGTGTTCTATTATATTATGTTATGGTACACTACATTCAAACATTTTGAGCGTTTCGTGTAACTTTATTACGGTCTGAAGTGTCTGATAAAACGCCTTGTTTTATGTGGAATCTATACAACCTTGAAGCGAATATGTGGTTATGTGTAAAAGATATTCATCTTCTTAACGACCGCCACGTAAATATTTGTAGTTATAAATCTGTAGGGAGAAGTATCATGTAAGACAAAACGTCTATTATACACAATCATTATATCTTTTGCTCCGTAGTTTTTCTGTTTCTTATGTAAAGCAATCTGTGCCTGAGAACCTTCCCACAATTTTTATAGAAGAAAGGTTCCCTTAATTCTATCCGTATCACAAAGTTCGGTTGACTTGTTGACAGGAAAGTAGGACAAATATATTCATTTGTTTGTTTCCGAAATATTGGTTTTACATACAAGATAGTAGCACTATATTTAGCTTACAGCTATATAAAGTTTCATTATTACCTAAAACGTATAAACTCCATATTATAACTTTAATATAGTTAATTGATTGAAATGAAATGAAATTGTTTATTCTGTAAATTTCAGGCGTGACTTTGCGGAGATCCATTATAAAATACAATCATCATCTAAAACTATGTTGGTGTCGGCTTCCAGTCTAACCGGATGCAGCTGAATACCAGTATATTACATGGAGCGACTGCTTATCTGACCTCCACAACCCAGTAACTACAATTACCATTATAAAATACAATAGACGTAGATATATTTAGTATCCTAAATTTATATAACTTAAATTTATCACGATTTTATTTTAATACAGATTACTAACGACCCGGTGGGTACCGCTTAATGATAAACGATATCGCGGCAAGCCCAGTCGGAGATGGCGGGATGAGCTGGACTCCTTAACAAAGATTGGTCCCTAGCAGGTCTGGATAGAGAGAGGTGGAAGTAGACTAGATCCACTGCTGGGGCTGGGATGTACTCTCCTTCCACTTCTACAATAACGACAAAAAAAAACGAGTTTTATGCTAGTGAATATAAAAACTTATTCGTCATTTTATCGTCTGCGCAAACAATACGGATTATTTTTTAAACTCAGACAAATTATTTTCCTTTTTCTGCCTGTCGTTATTAATTTTAGTTTTTGTCAGGATCAATTTTTTTTACAATCTTCGTTCGCGAGGCGCCATCAATCACAATGGAACAATACAATTTTATTGGCATAGACATTAGACAGAAAGGCTAAAAACCAACAAATAAACTGACAAAAAACATTTAGATTAAACAGATAATCAAAAATGTTATTACAATCTTGTTTACCAACTGTCCCGTTTTGTTCTGCCAGCAAGTGTAACCATTTATGAAACACTATGAGGGTGGCATGGTCATACTGATCAAACCGTCTCTAAATAAATAGAGATTAAAAAAAAAAAAAACTTTGACCATAGTAGGTAGTGATAATATATATTATTAAACTGCATAGGTAGGTTAAATTCTGTCCCCTTTATTATTACATCTGAAAATATAAAACTTTAGAACGTTATTTCTACTTAAATTCTTGACTTTGTCTATTCCGGACACGTTTTTAATAAGAAAAATGTGTTATAACACATTTTTATCCCCGAACTAACTTTCACCATTTGCTATAAGGCTCTGACAGAAAATAACTGAAAGTTTGTTTTTGAAAAAAGTTAATAAGTAAAACTGTTTTGTTAAAACTTCAAGGTATATTCAGAAAAAGAATGGTAACTATTAATTTATGAACATACCTAAATTGATAAACACAGACGTGATTTGATGCAATTTCAACTGAATCAAAGATTCAAATCAAAGATCCGCATCATCCACTTAGATTTTTAAATTTCCACAAATCAACTACTTCAATCATTGAACTCGCAGTCCACTGCTGGACATAGGCCTCTCCCAGGCTGCGCCACAAAACCTTGTCCTTCGACATCCAGTCTGTCTCAGCCACTTTCTCAAGGTCATAGGTCCATCTAGCTGAGGGGCGTCTCACGCTACGCTTACCATTACGCGGTTTCCACTCTAGGACTCGTCTGCTCCACCATTCCTTTGACAAACGGCCATGTTTGTCAAAGGACTGGTGGAGCAGATGAGCCCATTTTTTTTTTTTGTGCTTGGGAAGTCTTCAAATGACTTCTCCCGCTCTGGGGGAGCGGAAGGGCGTGTCAGACTTTTACTGACTAAAACCCACCCGTGTTCCTTCAGTTACCTGTTGCCAAGGTCCCGGTATCCCTTTCGGACTTTCCCGCAACCCTGGCAGGCATCGGTCCTAGCGGACCCCGCCAATTGTACTAACGTCTCTTTGACGCGCGTGGAACACGACGCGCCATCGACCCGGGCCTGGTCCTTGTCGGACGGTGAGCTACCCATTGCTCGCCGCCCGCAAGCCCGCGCCTATGGTGGCCGGGAATCCGCCTGGGAATGGCCAGCCTACTGCGACTTTACTTTGCTTACTCTGCAAGCTATGTCAGTAACTCCGGCTCTATTCTGGATAAGTTCATTCAACTACTTGGTAATACCAAAATTCTACGATCTCACCAGCTGATAGAGTTTCAACCTTCTGACTACCCGTAACAAATGCCACAGATTTGACAACCGTATCTGTGCACACTCGTGTCACACCAGTAGCAGGTACAAATGTTAAAAGTTTTTATTTTAAAACCTCGACCTCCGTCTCTAAGGACCAAATACTTTTAGTATGAATGGTCCTAATGCTGTTCACCACATTAGAGTCAGCATTCAGTGCAAGAAGTCAGCACTTAGGACTCAGAATATAACTCAGCGAGTCATTTATCTATGTCTCGAGACAGCTGATGTGAGATGTGCGGGATATGTGCACGCTGTGATAAATGTGGGAAAGATAGGACCGAAATATGGCTGAGTTTATAAAAAATTAAGACTCTATACACGCATGAAACCTTTTTTTATAGTAATTGCTTACAGGCTGGCGGTTCGGCTCATGGGAAGTCATTATATCTACCAAAGGATACTTGTAATTCCCAGGTTTATTTTCATTAATTGCTGTTATTAGATAACCCATAGATATTCAATTTAAATATCATTAGAAACTTTAAATGTAGAACATAAAATTAATGAAAAAAATGCAGTTGCAGTTCTGGTCCTAACATCCAAACGAAGTTAACAATAATGTACAAACAAAACAACTGAACTGCACTCCGCTGTTTAATTTCCCAACCAAATACCGAGTGCACAAAATAGCAAATAAAACACAAACAAACGACAACCAAGCCAAACACCGCGGTGAAATTAATCGAATTTTATACAAACATTCATTACGGATTCCCAATGGACTCCCGTACGTCTGTCGGACGTATACACACGGAATCGGTGACAAACATACAAACACTGGCGTAGTTAGCGATTTAATCAGATAGCAATGTTTGAACATGCTGTGCGAATCGTTTGTGGGTATGTTTTATATTTATTCCTGACTAACTTTGGATGTTCAAAAGGGTTTGTTGTACCGATATTTGTACATGGATCAATAGTAGTCATAGTAGTGAATTATGAGGGAACATGGAAGCGACAGACAAGCAAGTACCGAGCGTAAATATAAAAGAGAGAAAGAAAATGTATTTATTGTGACTCGCACAGGAACATCACAAACTAAACTTAACATAATCATAGAAAGAAAGAAAGAAAGAAAAATAGGTTTATTTGTCACAGAAACACGTGCATACAAAAAGATAACATTAACCTGCTTAAACTACTTACTTAATTAAACTACTTAAACCTACATTAACTTAATTATAAATCATAAAAATATGATAATTTAATCATAAAAAAAATATTTAAAAAAAAGGCCTGTACGAAGCCAAAAGGCTCCTATTTCAGCATGATGCTACGATATTTAAATCTTAAAATGTAATAATCATTAATTATTATCACACATTGAGTTGTAGAAATAGTTCGGCGTTGTATAGCGTCGTCTCTCTCACTCACGTGTGACAGCCTCCTTACGCCATACCTATTTACAGCCCCGGCCCGGAATAGGCGATGTTACAGTACCCGTACTGCACGCTGAGCATGACCACAATAGAAACGGGAGCCATAGAAACGGGAGCCATAAAAACGGGAGCCATAGGAACGGGAGCCATAGGAACGGGAGCCATAGAAACGGGAGCCATAAAAACATTAGTCTTAATCGTTTACGAAAATATTAAGCAATTAGATAGCTGTTCATTGCCTGTCTAGTCCATGTCTTTCCAGCCGTCCTCACCAAGCCATCCTGCCATCTTTTTAACGGTTTTTCTTTCTTTCTCTTTCCCTTCTTATGGTACGATAGGGTCACTTTTTTGTTCCACCAGTATCAAGGCCGATATGGTCGATTAAACGGAAAGGCAAGAATAGTGATTTTCACCAAAACATGACTCTGCCTGCGTCATTTGGGGATTAACCCTATATACGTAATATATAAACGTATAATCAATTTTAATGTTATATGTAATCAAATTAATTACATATCACAGATCAAACGTATCGGGTGTCAAACCGAACGTATTTAATGATCTGTCATCAAACACCGACAGATGTCACTAGCGTGTAATTAATGACAACTGTTGTCAACAGAGAGATAGAGTCAACAGTGTGATACGCTACGATTAACTACTGTACGTGGTCGTTTAGATGGCTCCATAGCATTCAGTTTCAGGAAATACAATTAAATCTGGTGCCTATTTTATATTTTCGTTTTTTTACGATAGCCTACTACACTCTTTTCCAAAAAAACGTGTATTATATTTCCTCTAAAGACCTTCATCCACGACGCTAGGTACTCAAAGTAACACTTTAAAAACTCAAATCAGCAATGAATAGCTCTGGCTACTCTGGCTAGTTAGGTACCTAATAATAAATAACTATAAAAGGCCCCGTATACCAATCAACCTGCTCAGCCTTTTCCCACTATCGGCTTCCAGTCTAACCGGATGCACTTGAATACCAGTATTTTACATGAAGCGACTGCCTATCTGACCTCCACAACCCAGTTACTGGGTAAAACCAGTTGGTAAGATTGGGTGTCAGACTTTTGGGCTTCTAACTTGCGCAACGACTGTCAAAGATCTACGAGTGACAGCCGGGATAAACGGCTTAACGTAAGCGGAAAGCGAAGCCTTCGATCGACCGTGCGGCTTTTATCAGTTAGCCACGAGCCACAACCCGTTAAAAATATATGTATGAACTTATAAAAGGCATACAATTCTACTTCTGAATCCATTTAGTAATGGAAGTTACAGCTCTTCGCACATCCAAGGGCATAATCATTAAAAAAGTTGTCCGCACCCTGCCGAGCCCCTACATTTAGGGTATAACTATTATTATAATGTAGGCGAGTGGCTGTAATAGAATAAGTGAATCGACTTGTCTGTTTGTGACTACAGTAGGCCGATCTCAGTTGTCTTGTATCAAATCCAGTATAAGCTGGCCTCTTAATGTATTGAAACTCCGTGCTACGCTAGGCCAGCTCAAAGTTAAACTGTCACCATAGACATGCGGTCGACCTACCATTATAAAAGAAGACTGGAAAAATATTAACACGAGCTTTGCTCCTTTCCGGAAATTGATAAAAATACTGCGATAAGACTTCTTTGGTGGCAAATGCAACTACTGATTCCCGGCCCGGGTCGAAGAAACTGTTTTTGAGTTTTTCTGCCAGAATATTCCAGATTTCGTGCAGCGCGTGGAAAGTAGTACCAGATTCATATTACCGAAAGTATAGATTGTTTAATAAGCAATAATATTAAGTACAAAATCAGCTTTTAAAATCAGTCACCATTTTAATGTTCTATACTTTACGAGATACTGTTATATATTAATAATTGTTACTTATTTTATACAAATCGCGGTAGACCAAACATTGATCCTAGTGTCCATACTTGTCAAAATGTCCCGTCAGCTAAGTAACTATGGCAGTTAATCCTGTCAGTTAACATCTGCAACCACTCTGAATGAGCAATTTGAAATTCAAACGAGGCACCAGAATGTAATGAAAATAGTTTTACCAACTAATTAACATTTGAGCGCTGAAAATGTACCGGAAAAAGTTGAATATTAAGCGGTTTTATTATATTTCAGGCGGAGTTAAACTATCAGTGACTTTTGATCCGAAATAGATAGTTTGGACGGTTTAATCCGTCTCTTATTTGAACTTTTTTAACCGCTGCTAGCTGTGTTTAAAAGAGTGTCCGTGGAGTTTCTCGCCCGTTCTTCTCCATAGGAACCTACTATGCTTTGGAATGGGCAACTAGCTTCATCTTTCTGACTGACCGACCCCTTAACAATTCAAAAGTGCCTGTAAATGGTTTAATTGAAATAAATGCTTTGAGTTTGAGTTTGTGAGGTAATCTTTTATTAGAAACCTATCAACGTCCAGCTTGTGCTACTTTAAGGCTGAATATCATTACTTATTTACTTGAATTTAACTCGATGATGTTTTTTCAATTTGCAGTTCAGTGTCAGTTTGTATGTTGATACAAATTAATATGTTTGTAATGATGATGATTGATGATTTAATTTGAATTTCACTTTTTTTTAATCGTTTAATGGTAGATGTGTGAAGATCCTTAAATTTCCTTAAAGTATCAATACAATTTTCTTTTTGTTTTCTTTGTTTCAGTCGCGAATCATATTTTGACCTGATACTGACATGCAATTGCGTAAACGAATGAATGTAAATCAGCCAATAATCTCATTCTTATTAAAGAACCTTTATCTTACAAGCAGTGATAGCCTAGTGGTGTGACCGTCTGACTGCCAAGTCATAGGTCTCGAGTTCGAATCCAAGACACGCACCTCTGACTTTCGGATACATGTGGGTATTGTTTATTTATTACTTGCTTTAAAAACGGTGACGGAAAACATAGTGAGCAAACCGGCATGCCAGAGAGATATTACTCGGCGGCATTTGAAGCCAAGTCAGAGGCCCATGGCCGGCTTTAAAACTCTGATCTTTACCTTATGGTCCGGTAGAGTAACAGCTTTTATTCCTGATGGTAACTTACCTGAAAAGAGAGAACTTTGTTAGTGTTACGATCATAATCGTTAAACCGAAGATAATATTACAATACCGAGAATAACGTTGAACATTGTTGTTCAGTTAAAATATATTAAAAATAAAGATAGGTCACTCACAAACGATTCCTAGAAACATTGTAAACTCAGTCTTTAGTTACTCATATGTAACAAATAGTAACAATTGTCCGTTTATAGCGTTTACGAGTGCGAATATTCGTACCCAAAACCTGACAAGGCCACACGGATTTATCTCCCGGCCCGAACCTGCGACCCTCAGCCCAAAACCAGGTCATTGCACCTCTGCACCATTTGACTGCATCAGCTATTAAAGGTTTGCTTACACGAGGTTCTTAATTGCTCAAGTCTGACCAATATTGCTCAAATATGATGTGACGACAACATCAAGCTTGTTAATATGGAGCGAGTTATGAAACATTTATTAGCTAAACAGAATAATAAATTATTAATGGATGATGATGGATCCATAAGGGATTACTCCTTGATGGCTCCATATTCTGAATTGCTTTTATTGTTTCGGGAATGATTCTCCCCACAACCCACCGCAAGTGTAATGTTGCCGGGCAATAATTGCTAAAAATTGCCCGTGTATGCTTAGCCTAAGCCGCATGCAGGCATTACCGTATGAGATTAAAGCTCGGACGTCCCGGGTGGCAGCCTGCCAGGCCATTCGAGGGTGAGCGGCGATTTCCTTGACGGCTCTCGAGAGCTGGCTGCTGTCGACAGCTGTTTATTGAAGGGATATGTTTATGTCTCGTGGTGTTTGGGTAGGCTCTTTGTAGATTGAACAAAAGAAGCGAAGCAACGGTTAATTTAAGAAAAATGTGTACATCAAAAATGTACACAGCGCGTGAAGCCTGGGTAGCCCGTGTCATTCAAGATCTAGATAATTCTCTTAGTTCACATTACCCTATTGAATACCTTTTTCCTGAAATCATGACATTTGAGGGCAATATTAAGAATTGTGTTGATCATTGTAATGATTATAATTCTGTAAATACATATTTGTTACGGTCGCGGATCATAGTTTAATTTTAAACAAAAGACGCTCTGATTAGAGGCAGAAAACGCCAAGGGGAGAAAAAATATGCCAGTCATGGGTAAGCCCACGACTTTTACAAAAAAAAAATCCACAAGAAAAGACACCATAATTTCCGTATCTCTTCATGAATATTCCAACTCCCAGAAGATTAATCAATTGTAATTAAGCGCTCTTAATTTTTGCCGAAACGAAGAAATTTTGTCAAAGGCCTTTTCCGGGTACAAAAACTGTACAGTCTATTGATTTCCATGACAATTTAAGCCTGTGGTATATTACTTTATATTTTGAACGTGGGTAAGCCATGCTAATGCACATTGATTGACGCGGATTTATCGTGTGCGTTAAGCCAGCGGGAGTACATAATACTAGGAAGGTTGAACAGGAAAGCGTTTTTATATTTGTCGTCGCACGCTTAATCATATACTGACACAACTGAAAAAAGACGTTTTTCGACTCCGGATTTTTAATTTGTCTGTCTGTGGTGTCTTGTTTATACCTTTTAAGTCGTAGTTGGGTTTTAGTTTTTATAACTTGATTTTTTTTATTATATGTGCATTCCGGCCTTCACTAGGTCATCGGTCCACACTGCGGGATGCTACGTCTTCCGGTACGTTCGGCCGCATCGGAAATCTGTCCTGCTGCTGCTTTTTAAGTTTGGCAATTATACGGGCTATGTCGGTTACCTTAATTCTCCCGCGGATCTCTTCATTTCTGATTCGATCACGTAGGGAAACTCCAAGCATAGCCCTCTCCATTGCCCTGTGGGTGACCCATTGTGAGCGACCACGTATCAGTGCCATAGATCATCACTGGTCAAAGACGTTCGTCTTGAGACACTACGGTATGTGGGACGAGAAGATATTGCGTAGCTTCCTGAACGATTTCGAACGGTTTCGACGATTTACCTCTTTCTTCTTCACAAAACTTGGGAAATACAGTGACAGTACATACACGGAAAATACGGAAATGTCAATACAATTACTAGCAACAAAGGCGAAACCAGGACAATGCATTCTTTCACTCGGTTCCCATGCCCGGTTGCCAAAGTTTGGGAAGTTTTCTCATTTCGAGTCGAGCTATTTCGTCGGCGCACAAGCCATTTTCCCAACTCAACCAAGATTTTATTTACCGTAGAATTTTAAAGTTTTCATCGAAAGTTCATCTATAAATCATGATTTGGCTGAAGTTTTGTGTTCGAGTAAGATTAATGGTGAAATATTGCTTCCTTAGTTACCTGCGAGTTAAATGGGGTTAGATCCGTGTCCTAGAAAAATGATTGTCGAAACTTATCGTAAAGGGTTTGTACTATATTACTCGCATTTTATTATTTTCTCCGGGCATTAAGTCCCGCCACCGCCTGCGCTAATAGCACAAAATTTTAAAAATCTGCATTATTCTGCATTATTTATTTGTCTATGCTATTCTAAAAAAGATTATGCTGATACGAGAGAATGTTTCTTTTTCCGAAAAAAATTGGGTATGTGCGCATTCAGATGCAGTAGAAGTCCTCGCAGAAGGTCTCGGACACATACGTACTTTGACCGAAACCGCTGTACCACGCCCAGGACGCCGTGAGGGTTGACGAATGAGCGGCCTGCACTGCTCGCCCCCCTATGTCGCCGCACATGGTACAGCGGTTTCAGTCAAACTATAACAAAGCAAATTAACTAATAACGCAGTCTTAAAATAATCTTTAATATTCATGCCTTCCCAATACAAAAATGTCTGTAATTTTAAACCCATAACTTTTATCGTCGGTCAGGTAAGTCAGGTGTAACTAATGCGTTCTTCAACATTTGCAAAAATGCTCGAGAATTCGAGCCGAGCTGTGATAGATTGCCTGTAAGGGAATAAGCAGGGAAGGGGGATAATGTGATATGTATTCAGATCAAATGTTATTTGTTTGCGTAGCTTTTTGGATCGAAAGGTAAGTTTAACGGTTTGTTGAGTTTTACTGTCTTTGTTATTCATAAACATTGACGGTAAGTTAAAGTATTCTTTGTGAAGGAACTCCAGTAAAGTACTACCACGATATATTGGGTCCCCACATATGAAACTGGCGTTTTTTTCTCACTAATAGAAAACCTCGTCACTTCTATGATTTAAATATTCATCAATTGATTGGTATTATATATAATAAAACCATCATAGACAACTACCAATAGTAAAAAAACCTTATTACTTATAGTTTTCTTAACATAAAAAATACCTTAAAAATGACTCCTCATTTTGTTAGCAGAAATGACCACTATTTTTTTTTTAACTTGGCCAAAACTTATTTTTGTCGCTTAATCTAAGTGGCATACGTTATCTTAGTTTTTAAACAGTAGTGCATAAAAGTTTTAAAACAGTAGTGTTCATGGTTGTTGTATAAATTAAGAAAACGTTAGTATGAAAAATGCAACTTCTTTAAAATTCCCCATACAAAACACCAATTTCATAGGTGGGGACCTAATATATTACTGCCATCAGGCGGCGTTGCTGTGTTCCAGTTTGAATCAATCAAAAATCAAAAGTAAATAAAATACGTCCTGTAGAGCTTCATCTCTTTCCTACACTGAAGTAATATTAAAATAATACTTCTGTAAGCATTCATTCATTCATTCATTTATTTATTCATTAACAATTTACATTGTGTTGAACATTACATATTAAAAAGAGGAGTAACACATGCAGAAACAACTACATTAAGCAATTTAATACAATGTCAGCAAAATAATACAAAGACACAATTAAATACATTATCTGGTTCATAGCAGGTACAGTGTCAGATAAAAAGTCTAATTTATTATTATCAGGTAAAATATCAATTACAATGTCAAATATAAAGCAAGTATAATGTCAATTACAATGTCAAATATAAAGCAAGTATAATGTCAAATTCAATGTCCAATTATTAGCAAGTATGTCGAACTCAATGTCAAAAAATATAGAAATCATTTCGCTAAGGTTTTAGTAATGAGCATAGTATAATTATACAATTTAGAATCATTAAATCTGTTCACTGCTATTATTTTAAGCGACTACTTTTATAATTAATAAATTCCGATATCGAGTAAAAACATTTTTCCAACAAGAAGGCCTTTAATTTAGTTTTAAAAGAGTGGGAGCTATAAATTAATAATTTTAAATCAGTTGGTAACCTATTAAATAACTCTACTGCTTGGTATCTGGAACAATGCTTAGCTATGTTAAATTTCGGTGCCATCTTGTGTTTAAATTCTTTCCTTCTTGTGCTTTCTCTTATCTTACGCTCCTCTTGAGATTCATACTCATGAATATTCCTAGCCAAGTGATTCAAGATTACCAATATATACAAACTAGGTACTGTTAAAAAGTCCAATTCTTTAAAGTGCTCTCTACATGAGTCTCTTTGTGAGATCTTGACTATAGTTCGTATGGCTCGTTTCTGTAAAATAAACGCTTTCTCACAGTTATAACTGTAGCTGTTTCCCCAAAGCATTATGCTGTATCTTAGTCTAGATTCTACCAGCGCGTAATATATAGCCTTGAGTTGCTTTATATCTAACATATCTCTAAGGCTCCTGAGAGCATAACATGCTGATGATATTGAAGCGTCAATAGCAGCTAACTCCTGTTTCCAATTTAAATACATATCTATGCTCACTCATGCCAGAGTTCATCCAATACTTGTACTTGCCCTACACTGGACAGATGCGATAGTGTCAAGTATTTAGGCTTGCAAATTGATGAATGCCTGAGATGGGACAAAAAGCTCGATATGATAACTTCCAGAATATTGCGGCTCATTTACGTTTTCAAATCGCTAAGAGATCCCGCCGACATGGGCACACTGAGAATGGTTTATTTTGCACTGTGTCAGTCTATAATTGGATATTGCATTACTGCGTGGGGCGGTGCATCAAAGACCAACTTACTGAGAGCTGAGAGAGCTCAAAGAGCTGTACTAAAGGTTATGTGTAAAAAACCATATCGATATCCAACTAGACAACTCTACGACGACTGTAAGGTCCTGACTGTACGACAACTATTCATTCTGCAGTCAGCCCTCAGGACACATAGATCCATGCCTAAATCAAACCCTAAAAAGCGCACAAATGTCCCGTCAGGCGTTAAACATAAAACCTCTTTTGCCGAACACCAATTTTACGTTTTAAGTAAACATTTATACAAAAATCTGCATAAAAAGCTAAACATACTGGATTTAAATAGATATATGTTAAAGAAAGAAATAAGCCAATGGCTATTACAACAAGACTATGTGGCTACAGAGAATCTGCTTACTTACGTAACCTAATAAAAATCACATACATACTCATAGATCACATCTCACACTTTATATCCAGTTATTACATATTTACTAAATTCATGAATCACTTCCCCCACACACACTCTCATACACACACCCACACCCCACACACACACACACACACACACACATATCACTCACACTCCGCACACCCACACACCCCTACACATACTTACACATGCATGTCTCCATCATTCACACCCCTTGTGTAACTTAGAATTAGTTTTGTTGTTTTTTATTTTATTTTTATTTCTGTACAGCTGTTAGTACAAAACATTGACACTGTCTTCACTTGTTTCTGGTTGTGAATAATAACGGAATCCACTTGGCTGAACCCTATCTTTTAAGATACAGGCTAGTCCTAGTTTAAAAGATAGAGTCTACTATTGCATCATATTGTAAAATTATTTAAAACAATGTATACAGTGCAAAGTGCTATGTTTTTGTGAAATAAATACTTTTTATTATTATTATTTATTATTATTATTATATATGGTAATGCCTAAAAATTTAACTTTGTCCACTAATTCGATCTTGTCTTCTTTGATTTTTACATCCAAAGTGTCATTATGGCGAGTTGTAGTTTTAAATAAAATGATGTTCGTTTTACTTGTGTTTAGCAAAAGGTTATTGGCTGTAAACCACTCGCAGAGGTTTTGTAGGCTTTTGTTTACATTTTTGGTCAATTCTTTTAAATCATTCGCCCCAACTATTATATTTGTATCATCTGCAAATACAACAAGTTTTACATCTGGTTGAACATAATGCATAAAATTAAGCAAGTCATTTGTAAAAATAATAAATAATATAGGTCCTAAAATAGAGCCTTGGGGCACACCACGTTTTATGTTTGTAATTTTAGAGGTGTATATGACTTCATGATTACTATCATCGATGTTTTTTATTTCGACAAACATTTGTCTATTATGTAAGTAGGATCTTAAGAGTTGTAAGGATTTGCCTCTGATGCCATAATATTCAAGTTTAGTCAATAATAATTCATAATCAATCGTATCAAAAGCAGAGCTAAGGTCAATGAATAGCCCTGCCACTTTCATTTTGTCATTTAAATAATTGCGGTGGAGGTAGGCCCCCAGGTTGTCTATCTCCCTCTTTGATATCCAAATACTTTTACTATCCAATTGATTCCGTCAACTGAAGTGAAACATAGCCATTACATTGAAGCACAGGATCGGTCGTGCCGACGCTTGGGGAGGCCTATGGCCAGCAGTGGACGACGTTTGGCTGAAATGATGATGATGGTGAAGTGCCACATTGAACTACTTGGCAGTGTAATTACCTAAGCCTATAGTCATGCTACCTATTTCAAAGAATAATGTTAAAATATCCACATATATCATGTGCAATGTACCGCCTGTCATATAAGTTAGTGAGTTAAGCAGCCGTATAGAGTCATTTACACCATTGTCAAAATTGACAATTGGGTGGCTTTATTTAAATGTACAGTCAACCGGTTGACTGTAAGTCTGGCACACCCTAGGCATGATATTCTTCTCTCGAAGAAAAAAATAATGCATAAATATTTTTTTAAACAACAAGGGTGCAAGTTATTGCCATAATCATGACATAATTACCTACATACTGAGGCCATTGTTCAACAATAAGGGCATTTTTCTAGCTAAAGCTTTAACAGAATTCTATACGGTTTCAAACTTGCCCTGAGAAACGAAGATTCAATTTACACAATAGCCAATGAAGTATGCAAATTGAGTTGATATCGACAAGTGACGTCATCAGGATGCTGAAAGCTATATTGCTCTCAATTTCAATAAGTTTGTATTCTGTTTGTTCAAAAATATAATAGCATGCTGGAAGATTGGGACCCAGAACAAATATTAGGGGCCTAATATAAAATAACACAATAAATTAATAAGAATAGTGTATAGATATAAATTATAACCTTTATGGCGCTAAACTTACGTTGTTTTATTTTTCCGCACCCGCATGCGGTTTCCGGCCAGAAATTGTACAGTCCCTTCACAATTATTTTAACCTCTATTGCCGAGATCCAACGATCCGCGATTTTGCGGACACGCACGGCCGACGACCACGACGAGGAACTTCCGATGTCTGTCATACCCTGCACGTTCACCTTCCCACGGTGCGTCGTGCGGGCTCGTCTGTGTCCGTCCGCAATATGGCGCACCGTCGGATCACAGCATAACAGTAGCACCATAAAACTATAGAATAAAGATCACTGCGATTTTGACAGACTTGTCAGTGGCAGCAACCCCACAGCAACTGTACATCATGGAGAGAGATCACTGTGATAGTGATGCAAAATCAGAGGTAAAATAACAGTGAAAGGATTGTAGGTAAATGCAAAAAAAAAACATGTGGGGCAGTCTGAGGACTGCCGATGGAACACTAAAACTAAGCAACAATGCGTAACCTCTAAGTAATTCAAACAGTAGACGGTAGATGGCGCTAAAACATTTCTTCAAGCGTGACGGTGACAATGACGCGAATTCCATGATTTTTGTTCACCCAAAAAGTGCTCAACGCGCCTAATGATGTTTTCACTTCAAAATGTTACATTGTACCTGTATATTTGCTATTGTACAGTCGACCGTATGTCTTTTTCAATTAAAAGTATCAATTAAATTGTGACTTTCTTCTACTTTCTTTGCATCTCATCTTTCTTGAGAAAAATCTTGCCCTAACTTCACCCTATTACAATCTTTCTGCTCATCTCACTTTCCACAAGGGACTAAACACATTATATCAATAAACATTATAGTCTGTTTATACACACTTAATCCATTTATAAGTTCGTTGTTCGTGTGTACTGCCCCTAAGGGATTTCTGTCCTTACAAGGATTAGTTTAGGGATTTAATTAGGCAGAATAATGTGGCAAGTCTCTATCGCGGGAATCTTTTCGTTCGGATTGAGATTAACGAAATTAATTACAAAGAAATTGAGGGTATTTTTGTGGGGAAATTAGTAAGAATTGGTGATTATATTTGGACTTTGGGGGGAGATGAGCTCGTGGCTACGTAATAACAGCCGCACGGGTCGACACATCAGGTTAAGCTACGCTTGCCGGGGTTGGTCCGTGGATGGGTGACCATTTTTACATACCGAGACTCCTCCGTGGCTCGGAAAGCACGTTAAGCCGTTGGTCCCGGCTGTCATTTGTGGATCTTTGACAGTCGTTACGGGTTGTCAGAAGCCCGAAAGTCTGACAACCAGTCTTACCAAGGGGTATCGTATTACCCAGTTACTGGGTTGTGGAGGTCAACTAGGCAGTCGCTCCATGTAAAATACTGGTATTCAGCTGCATCCGGTTAGACTGGAAGCCGACTGATGAGATGATGATTTGGACTTTGGGGATGGCTGGAATTATAATACTTATTTTAAATATAAATGTATTCTTACCTATGCATTATTTTTAAATCAAAATCAAAAGTCATTTATTCAAACTAGGCTGAGAATCAGCACTTTTTGAACGTCAAAATTACTAAATACAGTCTCCCAAAACGCCCACCCTTTACATACAGTCATATACCTACTTATGTTTCATGATGGATTATATTCGAACGCAATCTGATTGTTTACTGAATTGAACATAATATTACCTTTACGAACTTAATTATCATAACAATATGGATTTCTTGAAGGTGTAAGCAGAAATGGGTAGGACACAATGTAATAGACATCGACTGGTAAAAAGCATTAAATCAGCATTTGGCAAACTAGTTGATGACCGCAGATTAGCGATAATATTATTTTTTTAAAAGGACACTGTTGCCAATTCCTGCGTTTTTACCGAAGAAAAAAAGGAGGTTCTCAAGTGGACGCGTATATTTTTTGTCAAGACAAGCTAGCCCAACGAAAGCGTGGGCCATTTGCATGTATTTTGATTAAGAATTGCAACTGCATATACTTCATTAAACCTTCAAATCAAGCATCCTAATATGATACCCAACCTTCAACCATCCAGCCAGTGACTTTCTGAAGGCGAAGGTCTTACTCCGGGGACAAATTGGGTCAAGGAGCCTTTCACTGGCGTATTCCCTCGGGCCATATAAAAGCTTGGGTTTTAACTATAGTAGGGGTTCGTTTGTGATATCCTATCGAGAGTCAATACAGGGTAGGTAAGATTGACATAAATAAGGCATGACCGGAGAAGTGACTTCAATTATTCTTAAATATTTAATATAATACAAGGATCTTTCAGTGCTTGAATGACTGACAGGTTTCATTTGTGAAATTATTTTTGGAAATTGTATTGCAAAATCAAGATAGCGGCTTTAGTTCCGATTTTGGTCACGTGCCAAAAAATCATTGTAAAACTTTCTAAGTCGAGCCCCTAAAAAAAATCCCAAGAAACTACCTTTTCAAGACAAATTAAAGAATCTCTGAAGAACTATCAAAGGAATCGGTCAACTACAACAAAGCGCGGTTGAAAAACTCGATAAATTCTTAAGTAGCTCGTGTTCCCATAAGTAAGAATTTACAAAGGTAACTAAGCACCTCTGTGTTCCTGGTACTCAGATTCTCAATACTTTAACCCGACAAGATTTGTTTTTTTGTTTGTTTGGTAAGCATACACACTTACAAGGTAGCCAAAAGCCTCGTAGGTATAATTGTTTATCGCTGAACAGAATACACCTTCTTTCCAATCGACATAGAGCCAATAGTCTCCCAATAAAATGGCTGTGTGACATCTGGATAGATGGACTGACAGTCAGACGGACAGAGGACATGACGAAATTATAAGGGCACCGTTTTTGTAATGTGGCTACGAGACCCTAAAACGTTAACAAGTTCCAGACTTCTTAAGGAAAAGGAATAGAAACCGTCATGAAACTAAAAAGTAAAAATACTTGGACAGTTGAAAGGTTTTCTCTTTACTAAAGTACTCTTCGAATTTTACTTTGAACTTGTTATAAAATTGTTTCAAGTTTTTGTTTGAGATCTGCGGGTTTGAGTAAAAATACAAGAGTAGTAAAAGATAATTAAATTGTAAGCTGGTTATGTAGCATTGTAATGATCTTTTTACTGGATATCTCCAGATACGTCTTTGGTAGGTACTTTGTTTTTGTTGTCACTTAAACTACCAGGGTGAAACCCAGGTTTTTTAGGTCTTTTGGACTGGGTTGCCACACGAGTGTGGGGATTGCCCAGTAGTGGGCTGTGGATGATGACGATTAACTACCATATTCCGGTCTTATCTAGAGCCTTCTCGAAAAAATGGGTTGTACGAATCTTGACGAATGGCGATATTAAAATCAAATTATTGTAAGGTAGCTAGGTACCTCTGCAGTTGGCGGCAGACCCCGTAGCAGATGGCAGGACGAGCTGGACAAAACAAACGCCCAGTGGTCCACATTAGCAATGCAAGTGATGGAGCAGCTTTTGCCCAGCAGTGGGATGATACATACAGGCTAACAGTAACAGCAACAGTTACGTCTGCCTCAGTCAGAATTGCTGATTGACTTGAGTTATATTTTGTAACGGCATGAACTATTCACGAAATATAATTGGAATCGTGAATCGATTCCAATTATATTTCGTGAAAGTTTATTTAAATAAAAGTATTGTTTTCACTCTGTTGAGATTTTCAGGAAATAATCATATACCCATAACTGATACCCAATCCCGCATTTTGAATGTCTAACAATCAGCGCCATCTATCATAGTATTAGATATGCAAAGCATGAAAACACACTCTTTGCTACCTAGCGGGCTTTTCTGAAACCACGGTGTCTGCGCCAGCAATTCGAGCCGCTGAAATCATTATATTTTCCCGGTAGAGGGCCGGCCGCGTAGGAACTGTTTCAGCAAACTTCGACTAGATGGCGACAAACCACAAAAATTACTTTAGGTTTCACATTCACCGCTAGATGACCGTCTGGTCCATGTAATGCAGTTGTGACAGTTAAACTGTCTAGTACAAAAATACAAAAAAAAACAAAACGGTACTTTCCGTAATTATTAACCGATGTAACGATATTTTTTAGCTATTCTAAAAATAATACGTTCTGAGCTAAGAGACTACGATCATACTCCAATTTGATTGGTAATACAATTTATGTAGGCCTACCAACCTACATTTTACTGGCGATCAAAGTAGAACAAAATAAGGCAATAAATAAAAATGAGATTTATAACAAAATCCAACGTTTTCATTATGCTACGGCTACACTTCGCGTTATCGCGAACTTTTCTTCGTGCGCTCTCTCTCGCACAGCCCTCGATTACTCGCTGAGCAACAGAGAGCGCACGAAGAAAATTTCGTGATAACGCGAAGTGTAGCCGTAGCATTACAATAATACAAAATGGTAAAGTGCGCTACTATTGCTACTAACTTCAGTTGACCACATGGCTGCAATAAAAGAACATGGCAGATTTTTATAACAAAATAAACTTGATATAACAAAACTGAAGTACCTAAACTAATTACTTACTCAAGTAACTTCTTCGTACATAGGGCTTGACTAACCCCGTGATCATTTTTCAAAATGACACCTTCACACAATAGAAAACGAAAATAAATCTAACACAGATTTCGATTGAATGTAACAGTAGTGATGGGTAGGCAGGGTAGGCTATAGCTAAAGTAATCTCTGTGAGTAGTTGCTTCCTACATGCTCTTTATTGGTCCGTGACGACCGTCCGTGACGGTATTTGGATGTCAATACTTAGCCTCTGGGGGCCAAGTCTACTAATTTAAAAACGTGTCAGTGGTCTCGCAATGATGAGTTTTTGACAGATTTTGTATGGGATATCTGTCAAAAACTAGACTTGGCCCCCTGGACGACTTATATAGATTGCCTAGTGACAGAATAGCGGTCTTATGCCTGATAGCCCTAACGTCTACCAGACAATCTTTGGATTCGCTGGAATCCATTATACAATATTTAAATAGTTGATATTTAGCAGACAGGTGTCACCCATCATGCTGATAGAGTTTTTACAACAACTAAAGAGACTTTTCTGAGAAAAGTTCATTGCCTCATACTAAAACAGTCTGTCCAACCACAGCGTAACAAAAACTCCTTTATTACCTTGGTGCAATTCTCTAATCTGAGTGAAGTTTTCTAGACTGTGGTTCGTGGTGGCTCGTACCGAGGTAGAAGTTGCAATGAAAGTATAAATTAGATTCATGTAGTTCTGTGTAGTTTTAAATGAGACCCCTAAGCTGGTTGAATGTTTTTACGGAGCAGTAGCAACTCAAAACCGTCGCGGCACGCCTGGCAGATAAGAAATATCGAACTATTTACCCGACTACGGCGAAGAAAAAGGAGGGTTATGATTTTGACCGGTATGTATGTATGTATGTATGTATGTATGTTCATCTGTTCCCTCCTATCTTCCAGACCACTTATCACAATTTGACAAATGAGGTATCGTTAGAAGCGTCGTGATTGTCCGCTGGTTATAGGCTATGTGAAGTCACATTCAATTAAAAATGGCGGCCTCTAGAGGACATAAAGTGAGGAACTTAAAAAAAAAAAATGGTTTAATCGTACCATGTTGGGTATCAAATGAAAGGACTTAATGAGCACATTTCAAAAATGTATATATTATAACCCCAAAAGAATTAAAAAAAAATGAAGTAATAAAAACTAAAACCCAACTACGACTTAAAAGGTATAAACAAGACACCACAGACAGACAAATTAAAAATCCGGAGTCACACGTAATCTGTTCCATTTATGCCCCTCACGTGTGACTCCGGATTTTTAATTTGTCTGTCTGTGGTGTCTTGTTTATACCTTTTAAGTCGTAGTTGGGTTTTAGTTTTTATTACTTCATTTTTTTTTGTATAAAAGATGAAGGAATTTTTTATTGAAGGATATAAATATAGCATTATAAAAAATAGCCATATTCAAAACCAAAATATTCATATATTTTTTCAAAGATTTTTCTTTTGGATGTTGGCCGTTGGCGGCGTCGCGTCGCCGCATTAGAAGATAAAATAATTATATTTTCTCAGAGTCAATTTTTTTCAGAAGTCAGTGCAGTGGCATGAGAAATCTAACGAAACCAGAGACACCGACTGCATAAACCATTAATTAGTGAGAAAAGTGGAGCACAATCGAACAAAAATAAATGTATTTTTCTTTCAATACTTTTTTTAAATGTTTAGGATATTTTTTTAAGAAAGCGTGAAGCGAACCGTCAGTGACCCTGTCAACCACAAACTTTGTCCATTTTAACATTTATTTACTTAAAATCCTTTGTTAAATTCTGCTGACTAAAATCTAGCGTTTACCCACTTACCACTTAGTTTACCACTGCTCTGCACAAATTGAATTAAATTATTTTAGCTGCATGCGAGCAGTAGTCGTGTCTGTCGCGCTGATAAGATAGCCCTCACTCTTTATAAAATACTCGGTTAAACTCAGTGTCGCAGTTATTGTGGGGACATTCAACCAGCGAGTTGAAGTGTAGAAAGAAAATTAATTTAAAACGAGCTAAAACAACGTTTTACTTCCGTTTCACTGGTTCCACTATCAACGTCTGTTCTAAACGTTTTTCTTCGTGAGATTACGTTAAAGATTAAAGAGACAAAAATGCTGTGTTTTTGCGTCAAATTTCGTTTTGAGCAGTCGACAGAAACAACTAGTAAAAAATAAAACTCCTATTGAATTATACAGCAAAAACACTGGAATTTCCAAAAGAGATACAGCCACGTGGATCCCAGTTGCCTGACTCAAGGATTTCCACGTAAACACGAAACAAAAGGATTCCAGAACGTGTGTCAATTTGTAAAGACTGGTCGTCACGTCGCCACGTGTGGACTCATTATAAAAGGATTATGTTTTCCGAAACTGGGTGGAAACTGTAGGTACTGGTTTCGTAAGCTGTATGGATACTTACTATAAAAGTGTTCTAGGGTCTCGTATAGTTGGAATGTTTCAGCTTTGTTACTCCGTGGTTTTAGCTTACGGATTTAGTGGAGTAATGAAAACCCTTCTTTATGGAGGTTAAGGTGGGTTTCACTAATTTCTACTATCTACTAGTTCCACTTAAGACTCACCGTCAGCCGGTAGGTTGGCCAAATTACTTAAGAGCGTTTACGCTGAAAGTGGGCAACGTCGCAAATAGATATGTCAAATATTTCGCTGTTTTAATAAAAATATGAAATATAGCTAGACAACTGTCTAAAATATTGGTTATGAAATGCAATAAATAATATCGTAACACCGAATATTTAGTTTTAGTTGTAAAAAAAGGATTCGGAAACTTTCCAAATGCCTTTTTCGCACCTGCACCAGCGGCAAAAAAAAATTGATAACCTTTAGTCAAATAAAAAAAATCTCGACTTACTTACTCACAAGAATTGTATAGCAAAAACAACCAATTTGATAATGATTCTGAACTTAGTGTTGGGAGTTCCATTATTAAAACAGGTGTCAGATCCTGCAACCCTTTAACAAATCTCTCACGATTTCCAAGCAATGACTATAACATTAACAAATGGAATAGCAACAGCCACAGATTCAATAAATCATGTTCTGTGATCATCAATCAGGTCGTCTGCAGCGCTGTGGCATACAGGAGAGGTTATTGCTCATAAATATAGTGCGGATAACTGATGTGCGTAGATGTTGGACTACTAACTATGGTTATCTGGATCAGTCACTATGATTACCCATATATGGTAATGTTAAGATCATGAGTCTGAATAGCCAATTAAGTCGCTGTTTATGCGAGGGCTTGTCTCCAATAGAACTGGTTGATTTCTAAAAGGTGCGTGACGATCACAATTCCGTTCGATTCCGAAGATTTTCGAACGGAATCAAAAGGATACTGCAATGCCGATGTCACTTTGAGGTTTTCAATGAACTTTATGATTGATCAATCATAGAGGATGAAAATTAGGTTTCCTCTGTCGATCTTATGGGAAATCTATGCTGCAGGACTGTATTGTGTGCTGGGTTAGGAATCTTAATGTCTCATTACAAAAAGTAAAGCCTGCTCGCTCAATATAGTTTCACTAGAACCTAGAACCCACTTCTCGTATAAAAAAGCCTTTTCCCAGAATACTCTCTACTAATTTGTAATCTATTCAAAATGAAAATAAATGTTATTCTATCCAACTATTCACAAATCCTATTTTTCGGTTCAATAGCTACAAAGTCATCCAATAACCATTTTAAAAACGTTACGGCTATATTCACGAAACTACAGCGGCCCAATCTGTTTGCTATGCAAATGACATTCACTATTTAGAGTACAGTCAACGGCTCGTATAAGTTAACACTGACATTGACAGCGCCTTGGTTTCGCAGCAACCAGCGGTTTTTGCAGTATACCCCTCTGCTTCGCACGGGTGCATTCTACAATTTTACATGTCACAGAGGTTTCTGTGTTATATTTTTGTTGCTTATTATGCAATGTGCAGATTTGCAGAACTTACAAATTATATTACTGATTATACAAATAAACGTTCCGCAAGAAATTCGCAATATTTTGGTCAAAACCGCATCAAAATCCGTTGTTTACAAGAACTAAAAGAACAAAAACACACAATCACAAAAAGTGAGTTTGTTTTATACTACATATTTACAGACGTGTAACCTTAGACGGTTGTTGACTGTACATACGTACTTATTGTAGTTTGTATGCAGTGTCACGATCTTTTGTCTTACGGGAGCTGGTGGTTCGGAGAGGTACTTCTTGAGAAAAGAAAAGCTTTAAAAAGCCTTTGCAGCGTTATCTTCGTGGATTTAAATGGATTTTATATTATTGGCAGTTTCAGACACTAAAATCTAGTTGGCTTGTGATGCGATGATGGTGCTTAGTATCGTTTGAATTAGTTTACCACAGAATAATGCGACAGATAGGTATTTAAAATACACATAGCAGTACCTATGTTTAAAAAATAATATTTCTGTTCATTTTTCTTACTATATCATGGCAAGTTGATAAACAACTGATTTCCCTGACTTTACTTACATAAAAACGCTGATCATATTCGTCTAGTCGTAGTCTGACCATTTTAACTTTTTTTTTCTTAATTACTGCTGGGCTTAGCACGGATCTCACCTAATGAACTTGTTACTAAACTTTCTTTTTAACACTTTCCTTGCTTTTCGTGGCCACACGTAACAGGTCCAAAGCCCTGTGTTTAGCCATACTAAAGTACTTCATACGGAGGGAGCCCTCAGGGCCGACCATTTGTCAAATCACCTCTTGGCCTTACTTACTCCAAGAGCCCTACCAATATGAACTGGTAAGCCTCTTAAAAGGGAGTTAAGTCGTATATTACTAGACTGGTTCAAATACATGTGGGGTTAGATAGCCTTTTGTTTAGCGGTAAAATACTTTGTTTTTGGAGAGAAAATAATTTGTGTGGAGAGAGGAGAGTGAGGTAAGTAGGTACTCATTTGTTTTATGAGGTAAACTGGTGCTGTAGCAAATTGTTTGAAATACTCAGACAGAGATCAAATCTTGCCTTAGATACGGGGGAACCGATCAATTTTTCGATTCTTTTTTGTCCGAATTTCAATTTACCGAAAACTATTGACCGACGTCTTTTCTGCTATTAGATACAGATATCCTGTGCGTCACTGGGTAACCTTCATGCATTAAACTAATTAATACAGGCGGATGTCTGTCTTTTCTATGTTATTTTGTACTTTTCAATTTACTTATGCTAACTTGCCACAATCTAATATCTTTCTCGAGGAACTGATTTACCACGCAGCCCCGTAGCCTCTATTTATTTATTTTTACTTTAATATTAAACAGTTATCCGCCAATTTCGACGAAAAACTTCAAAATTCAATTCAAATAATTTAATATTATTACTAATTTAATAAATAAAGAAAATTAATAATATTTATTAATATATATGTAGTAATCATTCAAATTCTATTATTTCTAAAGCCATTTATACATGATAAATTAGCCGATTCTTTTCGAATTTATGCAGAATAATGTTGGGCTCATAGAAAGATGCCCGCTGTTGGTCCGTTTAACAATATTTTTATTTTCTGTATCTACGAGTATCTGTTTGTCTGTTTTAACTACAGTTGCAGATTATTGACATTGAGCCTAAAATAGACTCATTTGTCATAAAAACCGAAGCAACAAAATCAAGCATCCATATTTTCGCGCCAACACAGTTTCAATATGGCTGACATATTTTTTTGGCGCCAAACGTCAGCCAATGAGCGATGGACCTCGGACTCTTGTCACCGTTATTTATTATCCATTACACACGGCTTTTGACCTTCGTTAGACGGAATTTTAATGAAAAATGGATCGGGGAAGTGAAATTTATTGCTCTGGAATTTTAAAGGTTATCTATGATGGTAGAAGTATGATCTATGAGAACGCTTGTAATTCCAGCTTTGGCATTGGGATAGGATTTCATTATTAATCTTCTTTTGATTCCTGATTGCTGAACATTTATAAATTGGTGTCACCTATTGAGTATAGTAATTTTATTCTACATACAGTCATCACATAATTGTAATTATAATTTTTTACTTGACTTGAATTGGTGTTTTCACTTTCATTAAAATAATATCCGAGCCGAAGGCTTTTTTCACCAATATCTATTTTCTGCTGTAATATAAATACTATGCAGAATTTCTCTACGCTCTTTTTAAACCACGCAGTTTCCAGGAATTGCATTTCGGATACGCCAGCCAGTATTTAGCTGTCATTAAAATGTATTCGTACGAAAACCAGGAGCGGGCCGGCAAACAGTATATTTCACTCGGAAAAATTAATAACACCGTTTATTTTAATGCCATACTATGGATTTGGGTAAAGCAAAAGAGAGATAACCCACCTGTGGGAAAGTATGACTAATGTGGGAAAGTGTCAGTTGCATAAAAATGGCCTCAACGAGGAGATATTTAAAATAATTAATTGAAATATTTTTAAATGTATAAAACTAGTTTTTTGTAAAAAAATATAATATTTTACCCAATATAATTTTATAAGGTAAATGAAGAAAAAAATTTTTTTACATAAAATAAAATATTTAATTTTTCTAAAAAACTAGACTTTTAATTACATCTGACGTACCCTGGGCAGTCAACTCCGCTGCAATCTTGCTGACTGTCTAATATTTGTACTACGATATTGCGCCATGAACCATAACTTCAGTGTAAACTGCTCTAAAATATTGCTTCACTTTAACACAACGTGATCGGTTGCATGTCTATTACCAATGAATACAGACACTTATTTACTGTATATAGGCACCCGTCATGCATACTGTTATTCTTACATTTTCATGTTACTTCAGTAAAGTGTAGTAACACTCCCATATTCTCTAGCAAACAGTGCAGCTTTACTTTACTCACTTTACTGTGAAAAGTAAAGTCGACCTCGTAACTCGGGTGTTGTTGTCAAAAGTTGTAAAGGCTTTACTGCTTTTCACAAGAATTCCCAGTAAATTGAAACTTTAGTAAGGTTTAGATTATCTCAGTGTCATGTACACAAATACAAGTTGTCGTTTTATGACGTGGAAGTGACATTCAACCTTAGGGTAAAGCAGTTATTACGAGGTGGTCAATACCTAGAATAAATATTTACCGCCTTACTAATAAACGTTGTATAGCGCCTGTATAGTTACACAACGCTTTGTCTTCTTTTTTCAAAAGTCAAATTACTTTTGAAAGAAGAAGACAAAACGTTGTGTAACTATACAGGCGCTATACAACGTTTATTAGTAAGGCGGTAAGTATTTTACACTAAACATGGAATTATCATCATAACAGCAATTTTCATAGATTACTGCTTCTAGTCCATGATCCGTCCAGAGATCCAGTGATCCGTAGGAGAACCAAGTTAACTGACATAGCCCGAAGGATTGCCAAACTTAAGTGGCAGTGGGCAGGGCACATTGCTCGCAGAACAGATGGCCGATGGGGCCGAAATGCTCTGGAGTGGTGACCGCGTACCGGAAGACGTAGCGTTGGAAGGCCCCCCACAAGGTGGACCGATGACCTGGTGAAGGCCGCGGGAATGCGCTGGATGCGAGAAGCACAGAACCGGTCGAAGTGGCGGTGCTTGGAGGAGGCCTATGTCCAGCAGTGGACGTCTTTCGGCTGAAATGATGATGATAAATGCAAAACAGTGTTTGTTAGTTTTTCCTTTTTCAAGCAGCAACGGAACAACGGATCGACGTTACTTTTTGCATATAGTGATAGTTTATGGGCCCAGAATTTACCTAGCAGCTAGTACAGGTATAAATCAGCCCCATATGATTTTACCCAAACTTTACGAACACTATTTAACATGGAAATGAGAACGAAAACTTTCTCATTTAAAATATTCGCAGGATTAACATTTGGTATAATGTGCGCAGTTACTAACTTTGTCAGTCAGATTAACACTGAATAACCGTTTTTGTTCGAGAGATTAACCCTTCGTTTGGCCCTGTTTCCGGAAAACTGACGACGATCAACGGTCCAAGCGACCACAATATTATAAAATGAGTCTCTATAATGTAGGACCTGCTAGTATTTTTGTTGACACTTTCAAACTAAGCTTTCGTCGAAAGATGATTAAACTCACGACCACTCGCTCGCCAGTGCGCAATAAACGTCAAGACATGCATACCTAATTAATAGCTGTAAGAAGTTTAGGAGCAATTCATGACCCCTTTCCCTTTGGTTCAAGCAATAAAGCTTCTTGCTCAACTTGACGTATTAACACTATTGCAGTGGAAATTTCGTTTATGAATGATTGTAAGAGCAATTGTATTATCTTGTTTAATTAGATTTATGAATAACACGCTGGTAATGTATGCTAGTACTGTCTGATAATTTTTCAAGCGCCAATATATTTATTTGTTTTTTCTTCACTTTAAACAGCTCTATTTGCAAAAAAACGTTTAGTAACATCTTTGATAAGTTACCTCCTTGCCATGTGTTGATGAAAACGTTCTTTGCATTTTTTAATAAAACGACAGATAAGAGTTTTCATAGTAATTTATTTGGCCGCTAAACCCGACATAGGTATATGGATTTATACTGACATTGCCGGCCGCATAATCCCATGTATTCGAACAGTACCGCAATTTCGATTTATCTCGAAGAAAGTTGTCAAAATAATGCTCGAATTTCCAAGCATGTTTGCGAAAAAATAATTTTCGAACGTCTAAAATTAGACAAGAAACAAATGAAGTTTACTTTCAAGAGCGCTTTTCAGTTATTTAAAACAAGCCATTACTTACAAATATGTATGGTAATAGACAAAGGTCTATGTCCAGTAATAGACCGCTGTTTACAAGCTGATAAGATGCCATATTATTATTAAATAATGTTGTTTTTTTATACTGTGTCTATCGCCTAATATTGTGCACTTGGCTTGTATGTTGGCCAATAAATAAATAATTTATCTATATGTTGTTTAATACTTCTTTGATCAGTGTAAGTTATTTGCTTATACGAGGGAACTTTTTCCTATTAACTTATCCAAAATCAAAAGGTTTTAACTCCGATAAAGTAAATAAACAGACACATACCGCGACCCCGTCCTAACTGGTTGGAACTCGATTTAACTTTTTCGATTAAGGACTCTTTCACACGTACATTAATCTTATTGGTAATACCGTCAAATATCAGTGGAGCCTTATTTAAAAGTTATCAATCATTTTTATGGAGTTGGGAAGTCGTACAATAGGAGCTGATCCCGACGGAACATAATTTATGCTATTATAACCCTGCTCATCGTCTTAAACTAATTTTAATGCTGTCTGATAGCAGTGTTTAGCGTGTGCCAGTACTAACTACTTTCTACCAGTACTCTCGGTTCTCGGTTCTCCATAGGAACCTACTACGCTTTGGAATGGGCAACTAGCGTCATCTTTTTGACTGACCGACCCCTTGACAATTTTATTCAAAATTACTTGTAATTGGTTTATTTGAAATAAATGTCTGAATGGAATTTGTGTGTCTGAACTGGCAACTTGTCGGCAGGTGTCGACAGCGGTGAGACGCATACATACATATCTATGAAAGAATTTATGATGGTCACTATTGCTAAATTTTTAAACCATTTTGTAATAAAATATAGAGGACATAAAAATATAGATACTGCCTTTGAAATAACGTAAATATTCATCGGCAATACAGCACACAGAATGTTTGTGTTACGGAAAATGCATATTTTTACGCTAAAAAATACATAAAATAACTCTTTTCCCTTTTTCCCTGGATAGAAATAAGCAAGTGGTTGGAAACCAATAGCAAGCAATGCTTTTATTTATTTATTTCAATAGAACTCGATAAGTTATTTTAACAAATTATTTTTGACTGTACAGAGCAGCTCTGGCTTTAAAAGAATATAATAGGTTTGAAAATAACAAGTCATACCTTTTCCCATGCTGCATGCAGTACGAAAACATTTTACGAAATAAACTGCTAAGGACAGTCATGTTCCTGTGGCGGTATTTACATCGCCACATGTGAACTACGACATATATACAAGAATCCAATCATTAGGCAGTTGCCCGCCAGACACAACACCCGCCTGTTCGGAGGATCCTCCCTTTTCTATGGGGGATGAGTGAACTTTTCACCCTGTTCCTCATACTCCTAAATTCCTATAATTTATTTTGGAAGTGGTGTATGAACAATATGACAAGACTTTTGCTTTAAAAGGCGAATAAATAACCGTTCTGTTCACGCACGTTCTCTCTCTTAGATTTGGCGACATTCCAACCATTGTCGACGTGCGACATCTTTACTTCGATATTCTATTAGTAAGTAATGCTTTACACTATTCCGTTTCGAGCAAGTTCTCATAATCTATTCTTGTTTAAAAATCACCTGTTTTTAGCAGATACTTTGACAGAGCATAGATCTTTAGAATTAAACTTATGAAGATAGTTAAGATGCAAAAAAAAATATTGAAACTAACAGGCAGCACTGGCAAACTGCACTGGCAAACAGCACTAGCATACACTACTGGCACACTGCACGGGCAGAAAGTACTCCAGACAGCAGTAACAGGCAGTGGGTACTAGAATTATGTATTAGAAATAATAGATTGTGACACCTTACTTTTTTTTTATTGTGGGAAATCATCAAATGACTTCTTCCGCTCTGGACGGAACGGAAGGGCGTGTCAGACTTTTACTGACTAAAATCCACCCGTGATCCTTCAGTTGCCTGTTGTCAAGGTCCCGGTATCCTTGTCGGACTTTCCCGCAACCCTGGCAGGCATCGGTCCTAGCGGACCCCGCCAATTGTGCTGACATCTCTTTGAGGCGCGCGTGGAATACGACGCGCTATCGACCCGGGCCTGGTCCTTATCGGACGGCTGTGACACCTTCCAGATTGTCAACATGAACAGTTTCACTCACATTAATATTTATCTGGTTTTACCCTAGTACGGGGAAAGCTTGTAGCTTCCCGAGTTACCCAGGGGACAATGCTGTGTTAAGTCATGTCCCCCGAGACATGGAACCCTACGAGTTAAGCTGGTTTTTGGAACATTTATGTTTCAATATCTCACAGTTCACGAGGTTCTTGAGGTTGATAGTAACGTGCTTGATTCTGGGTTAAAAATGTTTATTTAATTAATTTATTTAAAGTTTATAATTGTACTGATTGTCGTTAAATTCTTAGTTTTTGGGTTCAAGTTTATAATTAATAATAATGACCCGTTCAGTACAGAAACTATTCTCAAACATCACAAAATTACTTAATTTTTTACAATAAATGCTGGCAATTTAGATTTTCCAAGCAAGCAGCAACACAACTGACATCTGCATTTGAAAAATCGGATTCTTCTTTAATAAGAAATAACTTGACGTAACAGAAACTTGATAGAAGTGCAAGTAAATCGTATTTCCCTTTAAGATTGCGAGGAGAACATGTAGTGACAGCTGGGCGAGGTGCCAACGTGCATCCATTTATATTACGGAATATTACTTACATTTTATGCCTAAAAATTACAAATCTGATTTTTTAAGCATAAGGTTTCATAAAACCTCGCATATTGTATATCAATGAACCTTTTAATACTTAATTAACTTCTAAATTCTAATTTCAAGATATAATGCATCTTGAGAAATGTTTTATGAGCCATCCCCACAGGCGAGGGTAAACAGGGGATAATTCGCCATGCCATTTACCACTTGGTAGCTGGCTAATCCAGGAAGCGCTGAGCGTACACTTAAATACTTATCGCCAGTCGTTGAAGCTTTAATGATTAAAACATTTATATAGGGTAAAGGAAGCAATTATAAATAAACATAATCCTATTTGTGTGAAAGCTGTGCCTATCCTGCCACTTTTGAAATCGACGCCACGTTTCGTTTGATAAAAGGATTTAAATTCAGATTATTCCGGACGAACTGTTTTGAAAAAATCTAAAAAGTTTATCAATGAGCTAGTATTAAATAACTTCTGTATCTGAAACCTTAATTCTCCAATAAAAGAAATACTGTCATTCAATTACATCTGGTTACACTGAACCTGACCTAGAACAAAGTAGATTAATAAGTTACGTCGGGACTTTTTAGACTCCATTGAGTTGAAAAAGTTCAGAGCTGGACTTCTTTTCGTACTTCTACTTCTAAATAAGACCAAATTATACCTAATTACTTAACATCAGCTGATCGAAATGCTAGTGTCGTCGCGTACTCAAACAGAAAACCTAGAATTTTAGTCGTGCTTGCTAAAAAACTGATTTTATTTATAAAGTGAGAACCTTTGAACTCTTTTATATCAACTCGACCAGCCTCTTAACCACCGAACACAAGAGTCTTAACCTTTCCCTAAGTAGGTAGATGAGGGGTGATCTTCGCATAAAGAAAATGTAGCTTTATTATGTTAAACCAATGTTGCAAATATACTGGTTCATAACATAACATAACATAACATCGCATCACGCATGTTTTCCCCAAAGACTTAGGCAGCGGTGTGGCAAGTACACCCTCACTTCGTTAATTCTCATGAAATAGGACGTCAATTTCTAAGGAATATTCCAATAACACTTTGTGCGACCTGGGGATAGAACTCGGCACCTCACGGTCAGCGATACGTGTGACCAACCAACCAATGATGCAGTCAATCCTACTAATATTATAAATGTGAAAGTTTGTGTGTTTGGATGTTTGTTACTCAATCACGCAAAAACGGCTGAATGGATTTGGATGAAATTTGGCCAACGGATAGTTTTATAACTTGTATTAACACCTCGTAGGATACTTTTTATCCCGATATTCCTACGGGATCGAGACTTACACGGGTGAAACCGCGGGGCGCAGCTAGTTTGCTATATTTTCCCATGGGAAATGTACATGTACAGTCACGGACTTTAATTGATGAGCCACCTGGTACTGTTCGCATTTTAGCCGTGTAATGCAAATCGGGTTTATTCGGTTCCCGACACGCAAAGTCATATGTCTTCGTATTAGAAGAAGAAAATTATATTTCATATCTTTACCGGTTGGCTAACCTGAGAGCGGAACTACAAACTTGACAGCTGTGACTACTCAAAGTCAACCAATTGCAGGTCTAGCAACAGTAACCTAGCAACGATAAACAATTGTTGCTAGGTTAGGGTACTGAGAAGTTCTCTGACATCGATATTTCAACTGTCATTGTCTTCAGTTAAGTTTTCAGAATTATTGAGTTAATGAGCTATGATTCAAAGGAGGTCAGTATCAAATAGATTGGATAAACTTAATGCAACATTGTATTTATTTTTATCATTAAGAACTTATTAGTCAACCTCTATGGATAAGACTATTTCCGATTAAAAGTAATTTATTTGTCATCTTGATATTTCAACTGTCACTGTCTTCAGTTATGTTTTCATAATTATCGAGTTAATGAGCTATGATTCAAAGGAGGTCGGTATCAAATAGATTGGATAAACTTAATGCAACATTGTATTGATTTTTTATCATTGAAAACTTATTAGTCAACCTCTATGGACTATGGATATTTCAAATTAAAAGTAATTTATTTGTCATCTTGATATTTCAACTGTCACTGTCTTCAGTTATGTTTTCATAATTATCGAGCTAATGAGATATGATTAAAAGGAGGTCGGTATCAAATAGATTGGATAACTTAATGCAACATTGTATTTATTTTTATCATTGAGAACTTATAAGTCAACCTCTATGGATATTTCCGATTAAAAGTAATTTATTTGTCATCTTGTTTACGAGCTTGCGATTTCAGTTCGTGTTTAATCATGTAATCTCGTGAATGTATGAAAGTAAACAAGATGACAAATAAATTACTTTTACTTTTAATGGGAAATATCCATAGAGGTTAACTAATAAAGTCAACCTTTATGGATATTTCCGATTAAAAGTAATTTATTTGTCATCTTGTTTACGAGCGTGCGATTTGAGTTCGTATTTAATCGTGTAATCTCGTGAATGTATGAAACTGCAAAATTGAAAAGTTTGAAGGTGGCTCATCAATTAAAGTCCGTGACTGTACATTTAATGAGACTTAGCATGATTTGTGAAATGTGGATTTATTATACACCTCTGTTTACCTCGTCCAAGGGAAGGCATGCAAGCGTGTTGTTATTTTATGTTTTATATTATTATTTGGAAACCAAGCCATCGTTGTCGTTGGTAAGTGCTAGCTTTCTGTCTGAGGGTCGTAAATTCGATTTCTGTAAAAAGACTTGTGCAAATACAATCTGATATGTGTGTGTGTGTGTGTGTGATTTTGCTCGTTATTTTAGGGTTCTGTACCCAAAGGATAAAACGGGACCCTATTACTAAGACTCCGCTACCTGTCTGTCTGTCTGACCGTCTGTCACCAGGCTGTATCTCATGAACCGTGATAGTTACAGTTGAAATTTTCACAGATGATGTATTTCTGTTGCCGCTATAACAACAAATACTAAAAAACGGAATAAAATAAATATTTAAGGGGGCTCCCATACAAAAAACGTGATTTTTTTGCCGTTTTTATAGATAATGGTACGGAACCCTTCGTGCGTGAGTCCGACTCGCACTTGGCTGGTTTATTATTTTTTCTCTCGTTCGCAATGTTCTGTTTTGTAAAATAATATAAATATTTACGAAAAAAAAAATAGTTCTGCAGCCAATTAATTAAAAAATATAAACCAAAATCTATTTCTCATCTCAGAAACCTAATTCCATTCCTCCATTAATTAAAATGAGCCATCCTAGCACCCCGTGCCGCACTGCGGTACGCTTGCTAATATTTACATTGTTCATTCACACCGTTGTTCGCATGTCGCTGCAGTTCGCAAGTTACACTACTGAATATGTATACAAGGCATTGTATTGCCCGTGGATTGGCCGTGTATTGCCCACGTTTTGGTAGACCTGTTTCTGTTAGCCTATTGGGCTGGATTGGATCAATGTCAACAATTTCATGGTAGGATGTGTACAGTTAACTATTTTAGGAGGTATTGTAAATCATGGTTGTTTTTGAAAGGGAGGTGCTCGTGGCTAACTAATAGCAGATTTAAGAATCAGGTTAAGCTACGCTTGCCGGGGTTGTTCCGTGTATGGATGACCATCTTGACATATAGACTCCTCCGTGCCTCGGAAAGTATGCCGTTGGTCCCGGCTGTCATTCGTGGATCTTTGACAGTCGTTGCGGGTCGTCAGAAGCCCGACAATCTGACAACCAGTCTTACCAAGAGGTATCAGATATCATATAGGCGCTCCATGTAAAATACTAGTATTCAGCTGCATCCAGGAAGTCGAATCCAACTTAGTTGGGAAAAAGCAACGCAGATTGATTTGTAAAAAAAAAACTTAATAAGCACCTAAATTAAATAAAGTTATAAATTCGTGGTATTGGTACCTAAGTATGTCAAATTAAATAAAGTTATAAATTCGTGGTATTGGTACCTAAGTATGTCAAATTAAATAAAGTTATAAATTCGTGGTATTGGTACCTAAGTATGTCAAATTAAATAAAGTTA
Source organism: Lithophane socia (assembly GCA_947522985.1). Classification (NCBI taxonomy): domain Eukaryota; kingdom Metazoa; phylum Arthropoda; class Insecta; order Lepidoptera; family Noctuidae; genus Lithophane; species Lithophane socia. Next base: position 534,372 of record OX383273.1, on the reverse strand, counting down.
TAAATTCGTGGTATTGGTACCTAAGTATGTCAAATTAAATAAAGTTATAAATTCGTGGTATTGGTACCTAAGTATGTCAAATTAAATAAAGTTATAAATTCGTGGTATTGGTACCTAAGTATGTCAAATTAAATAAAGTTATAAATTCGTGGTATTGGTACCTAAGTATGTCAAATTAAATAAAGTTATAAATTCGTGGTATTGGTACCTAAGTATGTCAAATTTTCTCGAATCAAAATCTCCTTAACTTTTGCACCTAGTATTAATTTCCTAGTCTTTTCATGGGAATAATTTTGGAAGTTGTTACACATTTCAGAATAAAAACTGTCAGACGTTTATTTTATTCTACGGATGAAAAATAACTTTGGTAAAATCAGCCCTAAGTGGTTTAACCGTAAAAACGTTACAAACGGACAGAAAGAGACACTTTTACATTTAAAACGGATTTATTTACTAAAACTATTATGTTTTAGAAGTAGTTGCCGACTATTTCTGTTTTATGCTTGTGATTATACTGGGTGAAATTGAATTCAAAGGCATCCTCTTAAGGATGCCCATGGAATCTATTTCACCCTGTATGTGTATGATCTATTTTGTTTTATTTTTCAGATTACTCTTATCTTTTTGGAGGTGCTCGTAGCTAAGTAATAACAGCCGTACAGGTCGATCCATCAGGTTAAGCTACGCTTGCCAGGGTTGGTCCGTGGTAGGTGACCATCTTTACATACCGAGACTCCTCCGTGTTTTGGAAAGCACGTTAAGCCGTTGGCCCGGCTGTCATTTCTGGATCTTTGACAGTCGTTACGGGTCGAGAGAAGCTCGAAAGTCTGACAACCAGTCTTACCAAAGGGGTATCGTATTACCCAGTTACTGGAAATGAAATGAAATGAAATGAAATGAAATGAAATGAAATGAAATGAAATGAAATTGTTTATTCTGTAAATAGGATATTGGAATCACTTTTACACGTCATATTAAAAAGTTGTAAAAATAAGCTAGATGAGGTCGGCGTTTCCTATCTGACTACTCTGAGAAGAAAGGCCGAAACAAACTCAGAGGTCACCGTCTCCTTTAAAGTCCAGACATAATCTTGGTCAGGCCATATGAGGACCATGTAGATTAGAGTCTGAAATGGTCTTTTGAGGAAAGAACCACACAGATTTGAGTGGACCTGTCCAGTCAGTGCAAGCATTTGTCAGTAATAGTGGAGCTCAACTCAGAACTTAAGGAGCTCAACGACTCGACGAACAATACCAAAGAAAGGACATTTGGGTAGGTCGCATAAAGTTCTCAAATTGCCAGACCTTCGCTAAAACTAACAGGACGAAAAATAAATATCCACATAGTCCTCACATTCACAATAAAACAATACTTTACAAGTAATCATCATGTCATTTTTTATATAATATTCAATAATGTCAATTTGTATATAAAACTGGTAGGTATATTTTTATGGTTTTCCATAATATTCAAAATGTCACAATGCTTAGCAGAGCGAGCAGCTCAATCCCATGCATTTTTGTCTTCTAAATAATCTGAGATTTTATAGTACCCTTTTTTACAAAGTTTGGTTTTAATACAGCTTTTAAATCGTTTAATGGGTAAGTTTCGAATATCAATGGGAAGTTTGTTGTAAAAGCGTATACATTGACCCATGAACGAGTTGCCTACTCTGTGGAGACGAGTGCGATGTACAGCAAGATTGTGTTTATTCCTGGTATTTAAACTATGAATATCGGACATTTTCTTAAACTTTGATATGTTTTTGTGTACGTACAATAGGTTTTCAAATATATATTGTGAGGCTACAGTCAGAATATCTATTTCTCTGAATTTTTCTCGAAGAGAATCTCTTGGACCTAGGTTGTAAATGGCTCGAACAGCCCTTTTCTGTAAAACAAAGATAGCATTAATGTCCGCACAGGCTCCCCAGAGAAGAATCCCATAAGACAGAAGACTATGAAAATAACTAAAATAAACAATTCTGGCTGTATCTACGTCAGTTATCTGTCTAATTTTTTTAACGGCATAGGCGGCCGAACTAAGCCTACCTGACAATTTTTCTATGTGTGGGCCCCATTGTAATTTACCGTCAATGGTTATTCCAAGAAAAACTGTCGATTCAACGGGGTCCAACTCTATTCCATTAACTTTAACATTGTTAGATAGCTGCCTGACATTTGGCGTTGAAAATTTAATGAGTTTAGTCTTTTTTTCATTCAAGAGAAGATTATTTACATTAAACCAATGCACAACTTTAGAGAGTGCATCGTTAACTTGTTCAAAGTTGACTAACTGACGTTTGATTTTAAAAATGAGGGATGTGTCATCTGCAAATAAAACGATCTTATGATTATCCCTTATGTGGTAAGGCAATATCCCTTATGTGGTAAGGCTGGGTTATGGAGATCAGAATTATAGGCAGTCGCTCCATGTAAAATACTGGCATTCGGTTAGACTGGAAGCCGACCCCAACATTGTTGGGAAAAGGCTCGGCAGATGATGATGATGACTCTTTATCTTTTTGAATGCACGTGTTTCTGTGACAAATAAACCTATTTTTCTGTATTCTTTTAATTTGATAAAACTGTGAGTTTTAGAAGGACTATGTAGTTGTAAAGCTTGGCTTACTGCCCAAATCATTGTTGAGTAATTCATGTTCGTTCTGTTAGCTTCACTGTTATCTTGTTTTCTTTCTTTCTTTGCTGTATAAAGTGAAAGATGATCGCATTGTGCTTTTTGGATGTGCATTTATTTTTGCCATTTTGTTTTTACGTCAGCTAGAAAATGTACGGGTAAAGATTTGTATATTTTCAACGAAGGACGCCTTTGTAATAATAAGTTGAGCACTATAGTGTTCAAATTAAATCAAATCAAATCATTTATTTCTTTGCAAACATGGGTATAGTAGGTACATAGGTGTTTTTATAATAGAGCTCTCCATATTTTACCGTAACGTGGGCATGCAAAGGTTTACAATTAAAAGTTAAAAAAAAATATGTGGCAGGCAATTGTAGTTTAAATAAAATAAATTTAAATGCATTAAAAATGTCAGTGTTCATAAGTAGGGAAAATATTTTACTTGTTTTAACAATAGTCAAGGCCTAGCCTGCAATAAGGTTGTACTGCTATACTGTGAAGCAAACGCTTCTTTTCGTAGTGAGTTCGCGAATTTAATCTTCTTATTGACTTTATTTCACAGAAGAAATCTCAATAATAATATAATTAGGAGGTTGCCCTCTCTGGAACCCTGACAGCCGCCGCCGCCGCCGCGCCGCGCGCCGGTAGCTTGGACCCTGTTCCCGATACTACTTTTACTATAATTTTATTTTCTGATTTCTGATTTCTGAAAGGATATGATTAAATTATGAAATAATAGCATTCTATGTCTGACAAGTGGTCTTTGCCCTGCAGTGGGACAATCAAAGGCTAATATTATATATTTATTTAATTTATATTTTATAGTCGGTATAGGCAACTACACACACTATAACGGTTAAGTACAAGCCCAGTTGTCTGGAGCTTAACTCGAAGCAATTGTCGCCAGTCTTCAGCAAGCCTGTAGGGAACAAACTTTGTTCCACGCGGTAACAGTAACTGCTATGCGATGTTCTTGGAAATTCCTTCTGTAATAATCCTTTAAGCGCCCTGGAGACTTAAGTAAGATTAATACTTTGTTGTCTTTAGAAGTTTAGCTTGAAATAAACTTAATATTTGTTAGGAGTTAATCAGATCTAAACGGTAACTGGTTGGATTTAAACTCAGACCCTTACTCGCCAACATTGCAGTCGTTAGGCCGATTTGATTAAGTACATTAGAATCACTGTTTATTTTCCTGTTTTTACATGGACTACGTCTTTCGACCAGTCACATTCTAGTCTTTCTTTACTACTTTCTCTTATAGACTTGCCCGCTTGGATGTTGGAACTTTACCACGGAAACGTACTACCGGGATTAAAAGTACCCTATGTATCGAGTCAGGTTACAAACTATCCGTGTGAAAATTTCATCCAAATCCGTTCAGCAGTTTTTGCGCCAATTCTGATCATTCATCCAGACAAACGACAAGAATTTTATAAACTATATTTTCGGCATCAGACTCATTTCCACACCTCGTAGCGATAATTTTTGACAAAAATATTCGATGATGTAATTTTGACCGTTACTATTTTATTATAATTATGTATAGATATAGAAAGGTTAATTTTCTCAACAACCATAACAGTACTGCAATAAATAAATACAAAAATATACATAAACCTTCACTACGTATTCCCCTACATTAAAAAGTTAAACGTAAATATAAACAAGTTGATTCCCTGGGAAGCGACAAGAACACCGCTTTAAAAGGAGGTCTATAAAACGGAACGGCGGCGCGGGACCGGCTCGTAAACGATCCGGAGTCGGGACCGCGGACTGCACCACAGAGTAGAAAGTTACAGAAATTCGAAACACGAAAAAGAAGAAAATGGAAGGAAGGTGCAGCGAATTGTGAGTTTCCTGTTACTCAACGGTTCGGATCTAAAATTTTGTTTTTCTATCTGTAGTTTTTATTTCTGCTTTAGATCAAATTCGTACAACAAATAAAATGATGGCAAATGTAAATGATGACTGCCTCGTTGGTCTAGTGGTTGCAAGCGTTACTGCCGAGCATGAGGTCCTGGGTTCGATTCCCGGGTCGGGCAAAGTTTTATTGGGTTTTTCCGTCTGGAATTTCTCAGTGGCAGCCCTGGATCAGTGTCTGGATTTGTGCCCGGTTGATGGCAATAGGCTCGCCTCCTATTACATGGGACTTAAACATAACTGGCGAAATGTGTGTGTACTATAGGTATACCTCTGCCTAACCCTTCCGTGAATACAGGCGTGATGTTGTGTTAATATATAAAATAATAGAAGCTGTAATCAACAGCTGAAGATGTATGTTCACGAAGTCGGCGTGACCAATTCAGGCTGGTACTAGACGAGATGCCCCGGTGTGCTAAATATAATAAAAACTGTGTAGCTATGTGTGTGCGTATATTCAACAAATTACCAAATACGTTTAAAGATCTAAATTACAGACTTTAAAAAATTAAATTGTATAACTGGCTGAATGAAAATAGTTTCTATAGTGTTAAAGAATTTCTCGAACATAAACTGTAATGTTGATACTATAATTTTGCATGCTTTAATATTAAGCAAAACATGATTGGACTCAATTTGTACTGTAACAACTTTTAATACCGTGTTTTCTGCAAATAAATATTATTTATTATTTAAAAAAAAAAAAAAAAAAACATATTTGGCAGACAAATGATTGGAGATCCTAGTCAAGTCACCCTCGGTACATAATTAGAAACTTTTTCTACCCATACTTCACCAGCCAAAGATTGTTGTGCTGGGACAAAAACGTTGATCTTCTGTAACTACTCTTAGCTGGGACAGCACTTCCAGCCCGCATTGCGGGATTGTTTTTATACGCGTCACAATTTTCCTGCGGTCGGAACATGTGTTGTGGCCTCCGCGGGACATTTGTGGGACATTCGCGGCCCAAATATTAGTGTTATGCTAACCACGCAAATACATATTTTTGGATTACTTGTGAGGTTGATGACGGGGAGTGAAACCAGCGTGTCGTCTCGTTGGCCATTTGCTGATAAAAATTATAGTAGGTTCGATATGTTGGGTAAAGTGGAGCTATTAGGATGTAAAAGATTATAAAGGGTGTAGGGAACATCGACACGCAAACTGTTATCATGAATTCAATTCCGATTCTAGATCCACCAGCGTTAAAAAAACATTATATTTTTCAAAGAAAATACCTTTTTTTATTCCTCAAAGCAGTTAGCAACACAAACATCTGCTCGCTCGAGCGATTGTCACAGGACAAAGTATCTTTTTGCTCTCCAAACGACAGTTGTGGTGGTTGTGTTATTGGCGCAGACAAGAAACAGTGTTGATCGCCTCTCGGGACAAACTACGAGGTCTACTTTTATGGCTTTTAGACGACCTAAATGGGGCCGAGACAAAATGCCTAGTTTTGAGTTTTTGGGTTTATTCCCAGAGCGCCTTCTAGGTTTTATTTGATTGGCAATATTGTTAAACGATTATACATAAAGATGTACAGATTTGAACTATAATATATTTTTTTAACCAAGAGTATTGCTTTTATAGCACAAAGAAAAAACGTTTTTTAAGTCAAGATTAAGAATGTATCAAGATGATTCTTCAACAAAAGTATAAAATGTAAGCAATATAACAATTATCTCGTTGTATATCAAATCGTATAACTTTTTTCACAACTGCGAATTAAATCTGATAATGACGATCATTATCAGATTTAATTCCCAGTTGTTGTTGTGTGATTACTAAAAATACCACTTTTAATATTGTAAGTTCATAACAATTTTAAAAGAAGGTTGTACCTCCGGGCCGCCATTTTAAATACAGGTCCTCATTTGCTATATTTTACTGTTTTAATAATGAAATTAGGGACGTACAACATTTAGTATAAAATGTGCGACAGATGTAAGCAGATGTCGAATTAAATTATGTATAACCGGTCTTTCATTTCAAAATTGTAGTCTGTTTATAAAATAGATAGAAATTTATGGAAATTCTCTTTATACTTGCAGAAAACCAGTCTGTAATTACTGACTTTTGTCTTTAATGAAAAAAATAATTCAATAAATTCTGCTAAGTCCTAATATAATATCTGGATTTTGAAAGACACTGTGATCTCTGAGTTTGTTTCGGTGTTTTTTCTCAGGATAGTCGGATAAACCGTCCTCATTTAGTTTCTAAATATTATTTGATAAGTAAAAGTGTTCAAACCAATTTACAAAAATTAATATCCTTGCCTAAATTAATTTATTAATCCAACTTAAAACAATTTGCAACACACATTTATGTTGTACTAAAACAACTAAAACAGCTGAGAGAAAAAAATCACTAAGGTTGGCAGACAGATTGTTGATCACAGATCATCATCTGCGTAGCCAGTCTAACCGCGCGACTGCCTATCTGACCTCCACAACACAGTAACTGGGTAATACGATACCCCTTCTTGGTAAGACTGACTGTCCGACTTTCGGGCATCTGACGATAACGACTGTCAAAGATCCACAAGTGACAGTCGGGACCAACGGCTTATTTATTTATTTATTTGGGAAAACAAACAATTGTACAATATGAGTATTAACGTATGGGTAAATGTACAATGCACAACGTTTCCACAGATTACCCACGACTTTCCGGCTTAACGTGCTTTCAGAGGCACGGAGGAGTCTCGGCATGAAAAGATGGTCACTCATCCACGGACCAACCTCTGCAAGCGAAGTTTAACCTGATGGATCAACCCGTGCGGCTGTTATTACGTAACCATGAGCTCCTCGCGATTATTGATCACAGAATAAAATAGTAATCACTACTTTACAGACCCAATATCTAATATACAAAATAGTAAAATGTTTATCCCTGAAAACGCAACGCAAAAACCAACCGCTAAATATTTGCGTCAATCAATTTCCACGTCTCAATTACTACCTGATCAAGGCTTTAATCTGAAACCTATAAGTAAACCGTATATACTATTGCTACTACTTTGTATTCACTACTCGTATATACTGGATTCTGATTGGTCAGGTACACTCATTGTCTCTGCGCTCTCTACGTGGCATATTAAATTAGATAATTCTCTTTTGACCTGAGTCGGATTTGAACATGTTAGTTAAATATTATTAATTTCAATCAATTAAAGATTTTTGGCTGTGTTTGAAGTGGGACAACGTTTAATAATAAATTAACCCATTCAAATGAATGAAAGTTGAATTTTAACTTGTGTATGTTTTTCCTTGTCACACAGTATAATGTATATAGATTATATTGTATAATGATTGATTGATTGTATTGATTGTATAATGTATCTATATTCCGACTGTCGAAAAGTCTTTTAATATATATAACAATTAAAATTCTATTATGTCTCGTTAATGACAGTTGAACTAATAGGTAGTGATTATTTCACAATTTTTTTTTTCAAATTTGCGGTTTAGCTTATTTCAAGCTACGACAAATTATTTTGTTCTAAGCTACGGCGTAGCTCGTTCTATGCTACGGCCTAGCTCGTTCTATGCTACGACGTAGCTCGTTCTATGCTATGGCATAGCTCGTTCTGTGCTACGGCGTAGCACGTTCTGTGCTACGGCGTATCTCGTTCTGTGCTACGGCGTAGATCGGTCTGTGCTACGGCGTAGCTCGATTTGTGCTACAGCGTGTCTCGTTCTGTACTACGGTGACGCTCATTATGTGCTACGGTGACGCACAAAATAGTTTGAGTTGCACCAAAGTGTACCCGGATCTGCGCTACTACATTTCTGGTGATTTAAATGCATTTTCTTTCTTTCTTTCTTTCTTTTCTTTCTTTCTTTCTTTCTATTAGCTACGGTGTAGATCCGGCTGTATCACAGTCGGCCAGACACACGCTCAGCACTGAACGTTTTGAGAAACTTTTTCTATGAATGTACAAACTTCAGTATAATAATGTATGACACAATCCTGTAATAATAGAAATCAAGTGAAACAGTGTTAACGATGTAATTAGATAATGTACATAATAATATATTACAGTATGTATAATTAACAGAATTGTATGCGCGTTTGAATTAATGACCACGAGTAAAATAAACAATGAAACAAGCTAATCACCCAATTGTGTATTTATCTGAATTCGATTAGTTTAATACAAACAGCGGAAAATAGTTGTCCCGTTTATTTATTTTATTCATAAAATTCATTGCCTATTGCCAAAACTGTACAAAAGGTAATTAAATTAATTAATAAATACAATAAAACCAAATAGTTATAAAGCAACACATTTTGTGCTAAGGTAAGACTAGTAAAGAATATTTTGATAAACCGAAGCTATATTTTAATGCTTGAATGATTGAATTTATGACATCATTCTGTCGGGTCAGTTAGTTAATAATAAAACAAAACGTTTTTGTAACTTTATGATAATGACAATACTTAAAACAGTCCCTGTAAATGAATAAGACATGGCGACCGTACTTAAAAGTGCCGTTTGAGCTTCGTAAATTAATGCCGTCGTGAATAATTATAATACTAGGTAATAACTTAGACCCTGGCTTTAAACTGTGCCCACTGAAGTGACCGTTAAGATTCCTGAGCTTTGCCGTGTGATTCCGACACAGAATAGGGTGTTAAAGGAAAATTTGGGGCAAATAAATTAATTTTCTTTCTTTCCAATAATAGCAGTGACTATTTACTTAGTAATTTTCTGCTCTTTTAATTAGTAATTATGCTGACAGTTTAGTAAAATTCATGATGCATAAATTGAAAAGGGGTTTTTGATATTTCAGAAAATTTTGCTTCAAATCGGTGTAAGTTACCATGGAAAAATCTAAAAAAAAATGTTTAAACAAAACTTATTTGTTTCATATTCAATATCTGCCAAATGCAGCTGAATACCAGTATTGAGCACTTTTTCAGTACTCGTAGCATGACCACTTCTCCAATTCTATGAAGAATGAATGAAGAATTTTGACATCTCCTCATACACAAAGTGACATTTTTTTTTTTTTTTCTACTGTGGTCATGCTATGCGCCTGGAACATAATTATAACTACTGAAAAACAGTTCAATTTAACAACTGTGGTTACATAATTATTTATTTATTTTGAGCAAAGACGTTTCATAAGACAGTCCTCTTCACTCCCTAAAACGTGGTAGCTCTACTCTCGCAACGTTCGAGCTTCGCAGATTAGGAGCGTCATGAGTTATGCTACTCGGTATTACAGCGGCTTCACCTGGATATGTGCTAGTACCTACTGTTAGACTTAGAACGTTACTAAATACAGGTATCTATGTATACGTACAAGGGAAAGTAATGGACAATTACTTTAATTTATTGATCGTTATGTTGAAATGAGGACTTATGGTACTACTTAGAGTTGGGAGCATTAAAGAGTTTAGGTTGGCGAGTGACGATACTCAAATACGTTGGCCGTGCGTTAGTCAGACAGTTATGCTAGGTTTATAACTAAAAAAAAATGGGAAAATCCTACTAATATAAATGTCACTAATTACTATGTTTTGATTGATTTTTTTACAATATTTTGATTTAAAAGAGTGTCCGTAGATTTTCTTGCCCGTTTATCTCCATAGGTAGGTACCTACTTCGCTTGGAATGAGCAACTAGCATCATCTTTCTGACTGACGGACCCCTTGACAATTCATTGTAAAATAAACCAATTTTAAAAGTGCCTGTAATTGGTTTATTTGAAATAAATTTGATTTTTTGAGTTTGATGTTTGTTACATAACCACGTAAAAACGGCTGAAAGAATTTGGATGAAACACAGACACACAGATAGTTTATAACCTTGTGGTTAACACATAAATAGGATAATTTTTATCCCTGCAGTACGTTCCCCTGGGATAATTACCGACTTTCCCGCGGGTGGAGCCGCGGGCAGAAGCTAGTTATTAATAAAACCAATAAAACAACAACAAGTTTTGTCGTACAGGAGAGTTACATTATCTAACTTTTTCGAACAAGATACAGTATATTTATATACGCTCAGTTTTGGAAATTAAATCATTTTCATTTTTCTACACCACATTTTTCACCGGGCAATAATCCACTAAAGCAAGCCTACTTACTAGTACAAATACATCTTCCTCTCGACAGCTTTAAACCGTTTTCCTCCAGACTTTTAACCATTTCCCTACAATTATTTAAAGTCCATTCTTTCGGAAATGTTCGGAAGCGACAGAACTTCGAGTCTTCAATGAAACGAGCGAAAAGAGAACATTACCAAGCGCTTGCAACTTTAAACGGATTTAACTTCAATTCGTATAGATTTTGTAAGAACAATGTCTTTTTTGAAGGACAGATGTTGACAACATTTTTAACTAACTATACAAATAAATACAAAAACAATAAACCACCCGACACCCATATGAAGCAGACAAGACTCGGGCTGTGTAATACCGCGGCGCAGAATTAGATCCACCCAGCTAAATATCACTCGTATAACAGTCTAATATAGCGCGGTTTGCGCAGAATTAGGCTGACATTAACGAAGACTTGCGCTGCAGAGTTCCATCGTTGCGTCATCATAATTTTAGAATTAAACGCAAATGCTGCTGTGAATTTCTGTGCTTCAAGATTGGTGAATATTGCTTACGTACGAGAAATTACCTGGATTTACATTGTCTTACGCGCATTTTAACGTTTATTTTTAATATACTAGCGACCCGACCATGCTTGACACAGTTTTTACGACTTGGCAAAACATCAAGTTTTATTAATAAGTTAAGTTTTATTATTATTGTATAAGTTTAATGCTAACCTAACACATGAACCTTACGGAATAAATTCTCTAAGTAATGGTCAAATCCGTATCAAAATCCGTCACGTAGTTTAGAAGAACAAATCGGTCACACAGACAGACATGACAAGCGACTTCAATTTATAAAATATATGTATAGATACCTGACCAGTATAAAAAGGTTACGGTTTAAGAAAATTGTCAGAAGTACCATGATTTATTTTTTGAAGATTGTCTTCTTTTGTTTCAGCAGTACAATGAACGGCATTGAAGCATCAGTCTCCATGTAAGGGATAGAAAGATAAGACAGGTTTAAATAAAACGCAAAAATGTATGTCGTTACTACACAGAACCCAGCACAAGCCAGTAAACAGCTTGAATAAGCTACACTTCTGAACAACCGTGCAAGGAATTTCACCAAAATTGTGTTACCTAGTTGTTATTAGTCTTCTGACCCTAAAAGCGCGCTTTTGAATTATTTACTTTCGGTGCTGAGCAGAGGGTTGAAATTCCAACAGCGCCCTTTTATTCAGACATTAATTTAGGTGTCGCCTAGTGTTCGTGAAAATGGTCATAAATAAACCTTACCTTTCCTTCCTTTGGTACACTGCGAGAAATTCTTTAAGGACATTTGCCCCGCGCGTGCCCTCTAGCCATCATGTTGTATTAAGCTGGTAACTCACTGGTTCAGACACAGTGCACGAGTTCAGACATGTTGCGAAACCCCGGGATTTTTCTTTTTGAATCCCGGAAATAGATAAGACAAACTTTTCAGTCTTTGAAATTTTTTAGTTTTAAGTTGGACTGAAAAATTAGTGTCAGTTAGTACTGTCAATGCATCAAGTAATAGACAACCTTGTAAAACTTTTAACTCTTTTTGTTTTTATTATTTTGATTTGTCGAACACTAGGCTTTTGGCTACTTTGTATAATATAAAGTAAACATAAAATACATATCACTATTAACAGTGTGTTTATTTTATAATCATTAAGCGTCTTATTTGTGTAGAATAAACATTTTTTTTTCTTTTCTTTTCTTTCTAAACGTTTGCGTCAAAATTAGGAACAAAAGAATATTTCTTTCTTTTTCTCTTCGTGAAGATCAGTAATACAACTTAATCTCACGTACGTCCGTAACTTATTGTACTTAGTTGCTCTCAGGGGAACTTTATAACTCAATAAAACTAACAGCTTTTCTACTTCGCTTCGGTTTTATTATCAAATCACAATAATGTCTACAATTTTGTAGCTGATTGGGTAAATACATACAATAGTAGGTAAATACATAACTTATTTTTCTCCCAATCTTTAAGCCCCTTGTTCACACACATTTTTCTTGCTGTTAAAAACTACGGTTTATTCGCACGGTCGTCAGTGATGTATGGATCACTATGGAAGCTTGTTGTCAGACACGTTTTTTCTACGGCGCGGTTTATACGCCGTTCCGTAAAGAATCCGTGCCGTGTAAAAACGGCCAGAAACAAATGCAACCGTTTCTTTGAATTTTTGACGTTACTTTGGGATTTACTTTTGATGAAGAAACTAGCCGTTAGTGTTCTAAATATGGTTTCGTCATCAAGACACACTTTCACACTTTCAACTTTTTGATTTGACTTCTGTCAGTTAAGTACTGTATTGCATTGCACAGTTTTTAGCTTATCCTTAACTGGTGGAAAATAATATCTGTAACACGTTTTTGGAAGAATAAATAAATTATCTAAGATAGCCTTTGGGACAATTAAACTCTTTTTCAAAATAAATTTAAAGCAATTTCCGAATTGATTAAAATTATTCTTAATTACAAAATTAACTAATGTCATAACTAATAAAATCTTCCAATACCAATAAATTACTAAAATATCCATCTCATCCTACAATATGACTTATAAGAAGGAATATTTGAAATGAATCGGAATACTCGAGTGTCGTGGAATTTACATTTTTCCAATATTAGCGGGAATGCGCCGGAGGGGGGGGGGGCGTGGTTAAATAAATCGTTATCGCTATGTGAAACGCGCCTTACAATTCAATACCTATAATATATGAATAAGTACTTGCATTTTGTGCATATTATAAAATTAGCGTCATGAGATTGTGTATATTATACTGTTTGAAGGAATAAAACTAAAGGGGGAAGTATGTAAGTATAATTTCATTTGTGGATATAGTTCGTGAAAACTTAAAATGTCTTGTTCTTGTCCACTTGGTAAGCAACGAAAACCACCACCACTACTATTTAACATACGAGTTAGGATTTAACCTTTAGAAATAACCTCACTCAAGCCTTAATCTGCAAAAATAATCGGTGATCCCTAACCATAACAATGAGTCCCAAAACAGCAAAGATTAATATCATCAAAAATACTATTAGTTTTCCAGATTCCAATAAAGAATTTCCCATGCATTTGTCCCGTCACGTCTGCAATAAGGTTGGTAGCGGCATACCGACAGGTATAATAAGCACTGTCCAATGTTGTAAACAATGTGATGTCATAATAATAACAACCTGCATAATGTTTTTATCACCGTTGTAGGAAAAACGATTTTTAATTTTATTTTTGTTTTTAATTTGGATTTTGATTTATAATTTTAATTTTAATGACTACCATTTTTTATTTTTATTTAAAGTATGTTTATATGGATCATGACTGTGGTTTGCAATAAAGATAGTTTTAATTTTTTAATTTTATTTAAATTTATAACATATAACTACCTCGTTAAGTACATAAATAAATATTTTATGCTGATATGCCGTGGTTTATGTTAGTATATTTTTTAGTTAAATCAATTGTAACCTACCTTATTTGTTGAATATAAAACGATAAAAAACTCCAACTGTACTACTAAGTACTCCAATTAAGTGTAGGGTTTTTCACGCCTAATTACGTAAGTGTCTAATTAAGTGTGGGGTTTTTCCAGCCCTAAGAGTATGAGCAGTGTTGTTATACAGGACGATCCGATCCGGACGATGTGAAGCAACAGACGCTACAGCGCATTTCGCCAGTTGCGTTGACAGTTCCATGTTATAAGGGCTGAGCCTATCCATTGTTTTGAACCGAGCAGATGCGGCTGCTATTGAGAGTCATTATCATCATCAGCCTATAGCAGTCCACTGCTGGACATAGGCCTCCCCAATTGCACGCCATTCAGCTCGATTCTCGGCAACTCTCATCCAGTTGCTACCAGCCACCCTGCGAAGATCGTCGCTCCACCTAGCCTGAAGGCGTCCTACCTTACGTTTTCCGATTCGCGGTCTCCACTAAGAACACGTCTACCCCAACGGTCATCGGTTCTACGGCTAATATGGCCGGCCCATATTGAGAATATTCCAATACAATTCCTCACATCCGAGGAACAAAGCCAGGACCTCATACTCAGCCTGCAATCTCGCTCGATCCTACTCCAACTTGTCAGTGATAAGAAGGTATAGGCCAGCAACCTGTTGCCACAAACGGAAATGTTGCCAATTTTGAATCCACAGCTTTGTAATATCGGTATAGAAAGCTACATTACGGAGAAACAAGCTCAACCCTCGGTTTCGGTTGTGTAAGGTTTTATTAAGGTTCCAGGGGCTGTACTATGAAGTATTAATGCCATCATTATTCCACTGCGAAAAAAGGATGGTGCCAGCGGCCTTGTATAGCTCCGTCTCTCACTAACACTGGAAAAATGGTGGCATTAATACGTCGTAGTAAACTCCCTGTTTGCTCTGTATTCCATATGATATTACCGAGGATGCGGTCAATGATGGTGCACGTAAATTATTCACTTTCGACTTGAAGCTTCTCAGGTTACAGCTATCCAGAAACACGGAACACAGGGAATTCCACTGCTATGCTGTTCGCACACATTTCCAAAACTTTTTCGATGCGAATAGGATTTTTGTTGCTACATTTTTACCAGGAAAATGAGGTCTTAAAGTAGTCAGACATAATATGAAACGACGCCCAAGTTAGCAGTAAAATTAAAGTTTTCAGTGTTCCTCATGAAAGTAGAAAAGTTTGAAAAGGGGAACGAAAATGAAACATAATTTAGAAACTGCGTAGTTTAATTTAGTGTGCATTTAAATATTAGAAAACTTGTTAGAGTTATTTTCTTTTAGCTAGCATATTTACCTAGGCATCAAGATATCTGTCTGTTACTAGTTTGGGATTTTTTGCCTTTTTTATGAGCATGAGAAAGCACATGTGAATCATCATCTGCCTGACCTCTTCCCAACTACGTTAGGGTCAGCTTCCAGTATTTTACATGGAGCGACTGCCTACCTGCAATAACCTCTACAACACAGTTACTGGGCAACATGTATATACACACGTCAGTACATTTGAATAAAAAACGAATACTAATTTTAAAAACAAACTAAAGGACTGACATCATTATTTTATACTTTGGTAAAAAGTTAGGCTTCCATCTTCTTTAGTAATTTATTTTCCTTTAGGTAGGTACGTACCTCTCTTATATTTTTTACTCGAACTTCAATTTATTTTTTCTTAGTCTGTTCTTTACGATTTTGCCATAATATTGTACCGCATAAAAGAATCATAAATTATTGAGTACCGGGAAGAAAGTGAACATTTTACAGAAAAATATGGGTTTCCATATAATCTCGCCTGAACAAGCTTTGGTCCTCATAAATATTAAGACTTGTATTATTATACAATACTGGCTTCAGCTCGCGACTTTGCCCGCATGTTTTAACATTAAACTCTGGCACTCAGCAATAGTGTAGCAGAATCAGTGAATTTTTTTTGGTAATCGGATCAGTTCTTCCAGATATTACCTCTTTCAAACATACAAATAATCAACTTTACCTCTTTATAATATTAGTTTAGATTACATATTTTGTCTTGCTTTTCGATTAAACTAGCTGTTGCCCGCGACTTCGTCTGCGATCCAGGACGAAAAGTATGCCTATGTCCTAATCCAAGTCATGGTCTACCCATGTGCCAAATTTCATCCAAATCCGTTCAGCCGTTTTAGCGTGAAAGTACGCTTTCAAACAAAGAAACTCACTTTCGCATTTAAATTATTAGATAGGATTAGTATAATAATCTTTGTTATCAGTTCCATTGTAATATCAAACGTACGTATTCCGATGGCCTTTGCAAGATTGTTAGAAATAATAAACAGGTACATTAATGTTTAATGGAATCCCCTTCACACATTTATAACTGTGGCCACAGCTGTGCCATCTTGTAATATTCAGTGCTACGGCACGGACTGCTTACTCTGCGCTTGCTCCCTTCACAATATCTATGTTAATTCACTTCCTGATATGAATTTTTATTAACTCAGGTTCGTTTGTAATTATTATGTTCTTTATATTTTTGTTTCTGGTGCTTATAAAATACCGACTTCCTCATTTAGTTTTAAAAAATAATTTATTTTAAAAAAAAAAATTGTCTATATTCATCGTTTAACATAGAACAACTGCCATCAAATAATTGGGCATTACCACAACACAATATGACTAAGAGAGGGAGGTTCGCGATAAACTCAAAAACTACTGCACCGATTTTCATGCTGTTTTCACTAATGGATAGAGTGGTTCTCGAGGAAGGTTTTAGTATATAATAACAGACATCCACCCAGGCGAAGCCGCGGGCATCAGCTAGTAAATAAATAAATAAATTGATCTAACTATGCGTTTTTATTCAACCTTTTGAGTCAACTATGAAAAATATTGCTCTAATATCAAACCAACCGTTAAATCCTATCAATTCAAGGCCAAATGGAGCATACAGGTGAGTCTACCTACAACAATGCAACTTAAAGATACAGGATGTGCAAAATGTATCACCGGGAATGAAAACCGGCGTCGGCGATAGATCGTAAAAGTTGCTGAAGAATTTCCTTTCAGGCGGTGATATATTGAATGTTCCGGCCCGGATCGCAACCGGATGGGATGCTCTTTCCGAATTGTACGGTTTCGCTTTATATTTTTCTTTTAAAGTGCTGTTTTTGTTTAGGCTGTTGGTAGCTTTTTGTGGTTGCTAATGGGATGAATGAAAAGGGCGGATGTTGTCATATTGTGAAGTTTCAAAGACCCGAAAGTGCTACCTTTTACATGCTTGTACGTTTTCAAATAGCTACGTAGTTGTCACTGCCAAATCTAACAAGATAATATTAGAACCCCTTTTATACGTATGTTAACAAACAGGAAGCCCCCTGTTTGTTAACAACACAGTCATTTTAGCAGAATTATAATACGAAAATATTATGAATCATCGTAAAATGTCACAAACTGACAATTCATAATAATGATCTGCGTGCGATTCATATTACGAAATAATTCATCTGTTTGACAGTTTTCTACGGAGATTCGTAAAATGGTCCACAAATTATGAATTGCTTTTATGTCAAATTGGAGGAATTGCAATCAATGACACCGTAAAGCAGTTAATTTCCTGAATCCCAGCGATTCAGGAAATTAACTGCTTTTAGAGGAATTATGCTAATGTGGCCGGTTCAGGCCCCCTGTATTGTAATCATTAGGCTAATTTCACATAAGTGTTGGCCACACTTCTATCTATCTACGACACTTTACTTGTGTAATTTGTCGAAAATGAAAGAATCAATTCCTACTTACCTACAAATTTGAATAACACACAGTAATATTTTGCCTATAAATACCACAATACATTTTGTAGGACACTCTTTTATTACAAGGTTCCCTAAGGCAAGCAACCTGTCGGATGTCTTCGTGAGCCCGCACCGGATATTAATGTTACGGTGGATCGGCGGGTAGGTACGTGTTTCTCAAGAGGTAGGCATGTTACGGACGTTGCATTGAGTTGTAGGGTTCATATTGCGTTTTGCCGATGGTAAAGTAAAAAGCTGCTATTAGACCGAAACTCTGAAGCTAGACAGATTAGTATAAGATCGAGTGTATACCTAACAGTTGCAGGCTCAAATAGTAACGTAACTAAGTGTTCGATTTCTACCCTATACATAGTTTAGATGTTGTTTGTTGTTGTTTACGTGGTTAAGCTACGCTTGCTGGGGTTGGTCCGCAGATGGGTGACCATCTTTACATACCGAGACTCCTCCGTGCCTCGGACAGCAGGTTAAGCCGTTGGTCCCGGCTGTCATTTGTGGATCTTTGACAGTCGTTACGGGTCGTCAGAAGCCCGAAAGTCTGACAACCAGTCTTACCAAGGGGTATCGTATTACCTACCCAGTTACTGGGTTGTGGAGGTCAGATAGGCAGTCACTCCATGTAAAATACTTGTATTCAGCTGCATCCGGATAGACTGGAAGCCGACCCCAATATAGTTGGGAAAAGGCTAGGCAGATGATGACGTAGTTTAGATGTTCATGATGATGTTGTTCAGTTGTTATGTGCATAAGCCAATAATTTGTATGGCCGATAAGTAGTTTTCTGGGTCTAGGTTTTTACAAATGAGACATTTGTCTCTGTAAATGTACACATGATACATAATAAATTCCCACGAAATTCTCAAACAGCCGAAAGTTTGTTTAAAATAAAAGTAGGTACCTACGGGGATGAAGTAACTTGTAAACATTTCAGTGCACTGCAGTGCTTTTATTAGGATGCGTACCAAGCAAGCATTTTATGATAGCACAATATTACAAAGTGCAAGCTGCATTTATCTCATAACAATCCTTTATTCACTTCTCAACAACTCAGATGATGAAGCGAGCCGGCCCAGCTGCGAACTGAGGCAAGTATTAAAATATGCAATCTAAGTACCACTTAAAATGATTTGTGAACAAGTCGAAGTTGTGTTTAATGAAATTCAGTTTTCCGACTTGGCACAAGTTTCTCAGCTAAACTTCAGCGACTGGTGTAAGATGTTGAGTTTTGTAATAATACCGGGTTTCTGTTGATCTAGTTATACAAATGTTTTGGAAGGTAAAGTTTGTTTATTGAATGAAAAAATTGTGGTAGAACAGAACAAATTATCGTCCGATTTAGAATTTGAATTGGGACCAAATGTCTGTTCCAAAGTCTTTGATAAAAATGTAAAAAAATTGGTTAGAAAACGTATATATCGTTCTCTGATTACAATGATAGAAATAATTATCATCTTATCATCGTATCGTAGACTAGTAATAGTCTACGATGTTTTGCAATATAATGTTGGTACCTCTTAGCTTTGTGGTATTCCCGTTAGCTATTATTATGTTGACCTGTTGAAGATCTACATTTATCTCTGAGTTTGTCAATTTTGTCATCTGTTCATGAATTTTACACCTCCAAATACTTTTTTTCGTTTTGAACCTAATGTAATTTTATGCGTCATAAATAAGCGCAAATAAACTTATTTTCTTTCTTGTAATTTAACAGGTCGCTACGGTATTAATACGTCTATGCAATATTATAGCAGGATTAATCCTAGATCAAAGGCACCTCGGGACCTCAATCAGCAAAATAAACAACGAATATCAACGCGTTACATTTGTACCGATATCCATACCAGCACCACAAAATAAATAGGTAGGTGCAGAAGGTCGGGTCCATCCATACCCCTAGCGAAAACGCACGCACATATAGACAGGCTCCAGTACAGTGAGTACAAGCGTACTCGCGACTGGCATTCCTTTAAGATCGCCAAACGTACGCGTCTATGTTTGCGTGCAACTGTTTTCGCTTGTCGTATGGAGCCTACCTGGAGTTCGTGGCTAAGCAATAACAGCCGCACGGGTCAATCCATCAGATTAAGCTACGCTTGCCGGGCTGGTCCGTGGAAGGGTCTTTACATATCGAGACTCATCCGTGCCTCAGAAAGCATGTTAAGCCGTTGGTCCCGGCTGTCATTTGTGGATCTTTGACAGTTGTTACAGGTCGTCAGAAGCCCAAGTCTGACAACCAGTCTTGCCAAGGGGTATCGTATTACCCAGTTACTGGGTTGTGGATGTCAGATAGGCAGTCGCTCCATGTAAAATACTGGTATTCAGCTGTATCCAGTTAGACTGGAAGCCGACTCCAAATTGGTTAGGAAAAGGCTAGGCAGATGATGTATAGAGCCTACCTTCTGCTCCTATACAATATCTGTGCCAATATCACCGCTCTGGGGAATACGAATAACGATACCGACTACAGATGTCAAGATATTGTGAATAATGCGATACTATTTACGTAAATTATGTCCAGATACGATACCGGCTCTGATTGTGGTTTGAATATTGTTTTACTTGGTTTATTGCTGTGCAGACCTTAGATGTTGAATTGTAATTAATTCTAATGACTCTAAGGGCTGAATTTTCAATCGTCAGATAACCTTTTACCTCAGGTATATATGTGACAGTTTGACAGCTGTTGTGTAGAAAGTATGTCAAACCGCCACATTTATTTCATAGATAAAAGTTATCTGATAGTGAAAGATCAACACCAAACCAAATTTGACATTGAAAGACGAGTTTTATCTTACACGCTTTCACGACTCGAGAAAAACTCAAACATCAACTACGGTAACATCTTTATCAAAATAATATCAATTTAAATGCATCAGGTGTTAGAATATTCACAGCGTCCAAAACAGCACCACAACACAACACAGCATAAAAAAGCTTAATCTCGGCTTTAACTTAGGAATGTTAAAACCGAGATTAAACTTTTTTATCATTAAATTATCTAAAGTGCAGGTATTAGGGCACTGAAATAAAATAATAAGTAATGTGAGGCTACTAGACTTCTATTATTCATCATCAGTCATTACCCTTTTCCCAACTATGTATGTTTGGGTCGGATGCAGCTGACCAGTATTTTACATGGAGCCATTACTTAACTGATGTCCACAACCCAGTTACTGAGTAATACGATACCCCTTGTTAAGATTGGTTGTGAGGCTTTCGGGCTATTGACAACCCGTAACGACTGCAAAATATCCACTAATGACAGCTAGGACCAACAGCTCTAGCGTGCTTTCTGAGACACGGAGGGGTGTCGCTATTTAAAGATGGTCACTGGTCACCCATCTACGGACCCACCGTGGAAAGCGTAGCTTAACCTGATCGATCGATCCGTGCGGCTGATAATACTTAGCCACGAGACACCTCACTAGATATATATTATTATTATAGCAGCTTTCTAGATAAGAGTCTATCGGATATTTGCACGTGCCTACGTCTTGAATCCTTAAGAGGAAAAAACGGTATATAAAATATCCTTAGAACAACGTGGGTAAAATATTTTCCAATTTAATGATAGCCTTGGGAACAATAGAAATATAATAGAATCAGTTCGCCATATTTTGATATGGGTTTATAGTTGAGAAGTAGAGAAAGGGATTTGGGAAAATTGGCAAAAATGATATATTATTGGGTGAAGAAATAGTTTGGAGCTTCATATTGCTGAACGGAAGCCACGTCAAAAAAACGATTGGTTTAGTGAACTGGTGATTCTATTGCCCATAGCGATCATAAATTCCAAAATAACCTGCGTTACAATGGTTAGTAAAACAGTTTAGTAATGTTCTGAATACTTGCACACCGCCCACGCCTTCCGCCGCCTCTGCTTGTTACTGCATCCACCAAGAAAGATATATTCCTTTGTTGTCGCCAAAAATTGCTCGCCACCTGCTGATGTTGATTTTGCATGATATTGTAAAGACATAAAAGAATGCCTGAATTTATGTGCATGGATAAGTTTTGTTTTTAATATTTGCAGCAATTATCGCCGCTGTTACCGACCTAACCTTAGTCACATTTGAAGGTTTTACTTAATCACTAACTTCTAAGATATAATTATTCCGAGCCACATCTCCCATAGACAACAGCCTGAAATCCCACTATCTCTTGACTTCGTGGTCATTAGTATTTCTTTCTCCCCTCAATTTCCTGCAAGTTTCTAAAGAAAAACAACCGTGAAGCTATCTGTGCTACTTCTTTCTAACTTTCTTTTTTCTGGAAGACTGCAAATGAATTGATCGAAACGCTGAACTATGTGAGTGTTAATGACTAGGAACTACTTCTTATTTGCTTGGTAAGTAAGCAACACAGGATGATGATGATATGCAATGATTGTGGATTTAAAGGGTTTTCGTACCGTATCGTTTCGTATGAATGAGACCCGTTACCGGTGCGTCTGATATTTTTCATTTTGGAAATACAAAAGTGTCATGACTATATATGACATGACATGTCATGACAGTGTCATGATTATGACACTTTTGACGTAATGTCTCAAAAGTGTGAAAGTAATTTTTGTAAGACAATATTTGGATGAGTATTTTTTAAGTCAATTTATAAAAGACAGTGTAACTTTTTTTGTCTCAGATTTCAACTGAAATAAAAAGTCCTACTTAACCCAATCCCTGTGGTGACATGTTTATTTAAGCACAATAAAACCAGGTTATTTTCCGACTGTGTTGGATTTGGAACTCAATAAAAAAGAGGTTTTACGTCCTAAGATTTCGGGATATAAATACATAAGTAAGTAAGCATAAGAAGTGGGTATAGTCGAGTTTTTTGTATGCTTGTTCAGTCCGTGGTTAAAGGTGGATATTGAAGTTGGACACAACGAAAGAATATAAGCCTGTCTTGTTATTTAATGGTATAACAATAAAAAGCCCCTTTAAATGTTTCTTTTGTTTTTATAATTTAAAAAATGTACCTACTTTTGTCCGAATCAATTTGTAGGTATTTATTTTCTTGGTATTTTTCTTAGCGTACTTACCTATTTGTTCTGTGTGTATATTCACGCAAATTGTAAGTCAATAGGTAAATTAAATGTTTGCGTATTCAAATGATGTTATGTAAGCCAATAACTACTAAGAAATTTTTGGTAGTTTAATAGCAGTTTTGTCTTTGGTAGAAGTTTAAAAAATAAACAAACTGCCTGTTCATTTTCTCAAGACTTTTGCAGTTTGATAATCCGTTTGCAATAAGTACAGCGTTTGCTCAGTCTCAAAAGAACCAAATACAAAAAATGCTGCTATTCACAATCCCTTCACGCACACATAAAAAAATATTTAGACAACTAAACCAAAATCTGTGAATTTCAAATAAATTCTAGCAGTTACGGCCCTAAGATTCACAGCCGGTTTATCACACAGTTTCACCCCAAAAACTATCAAAAACAAATCACGTTCAAAAAATTCATACAACCCCAACCCCTGTCACCCACTATTTTAGGCCCAAAATCCTAATTGAAGACCGCAGAAATCCATTCCGGGTCCTAATCCCAAAATCCGAAATCCTATTTTCACTGAAGTTGTACCAGGCGGGCATAAGTCTCGGCTAGTAACTTGAGAATATTTGGAACATTTTACTTAAGGCTTCCGAACGGTATTCCAATCACCCGGTCCACCAGTTTTGGGTCAATTTGCTTTAAACTTGGGTGTAGTGGTGTTGATTAACACATGTTAGACTGGGAGTAAGTGAAGAAAGTTAATTTTATGTAAAAAGTGTTTTAAAAATGCGTTTAATATTTACAGTGTAGTTTTTTTGCGATTGTAACGAGGTTAGCCTAGAATTTAAGCCGACTTCGTCTGCGTGTATTTTTTACTTCATATTTTTTTATAGAAAATCCAGGCTGAAACGTAGCCTACGTCCTTGTCTAGGTTCCATCTATCTGTCAAACATAACGATTGATTCAGTGGTTCAGGCGAGAAAAGCTAACAGACAGACAGAGTTACTTTCGCTTTTATAATAAGTTGTGGGTTTAAACAGGCAGGCGCTTTACTTTGTGTTAATAATTTCATCACCACTGCTCTCAAAACGGTGGAGGATCATATCGTAGGGAAACCGGCATATCCTAGAACCCAAAAATTTGAACACAGACATTTACCAAACCGCACTGGGCGCGCGTGGTAGGTTACAGCCCACTCTCGAAGGGAGGAGGCCTGTGTCCCAGCAGTGGGAACATTATAGGCTGATGATGATGATGACTATCAGCCGAGATAGATTAGGAAATCCCTAATTGTACCTAGAAAAAAAAAATAGTCTGTATTCAAAGGCCTCTTTGACTATCCCTGAATTCAAAGTCTTTGATTGATTCTGCCACTAAGAATATTCCGATCTTATTCGATAACAATATCTTATAGTTCCGTTCAGCAAATCCTTTACCATACACACAACCGAACATGTCTCGGTACATTCTTATTCGCAACTCGCAAGAATTTAAATAAATATGTATCTCAATACTGTATGCTCCATACCTACATACATGTAGGTTATCACAAATGGCAACCGGCCAGAATTGTTGTGAAAAATGGCGTCCAAACTAGAGATACTTTCTAAAATATTGTCAAACTTGCAAATGCACGCAAAGAAAGTTGTAATAATGAATGTACAGAAATCTGTACAATACATTATTCATTTAATAAGCTGAGATCAGAGTAAAGTAATGACACAGTCATTTGCTGTGTTCTAAAGCGGACTGAGAGAGAGCGAGACGGAGTGGGGTGCTGGCGGCTCCAAGGCTCGAATAGTGTTTTAGGTAATTGCTTTTTAAGGTGAAAATAGTGGTAGTTTGAAAAAAAAAATAGCTGTTTTATAGTTAGTTCAGTTATTGTGCTAAGTTTTATGATATAATTTAAAGTATTTTTTGAATAACAGCGGTTTATAGTTCGGTTTAGATGTAACTTTGGAATTGTTTTCTATGGAGAAATTTTTATGTAATCGTGTTTTCGCCAAACATAGGACCTAGTATCAATCCACAACTTTAATATAATTATATTTATTTCAAAATTAATTCTGCAGTATTTTCGACATAACGCAGGATCATGCTAAGCAATTTGAGGTTGTATAGGCCCTTAAAAGCTACTTATTATTATTTTAAGACTGTTAGCTTTTAAATTAGGTAAATGCAACATTAAAAAAATTGTTAAAGATTGTCAACTGTCAGTAGTGAAAATGTCGTTTAACATAAGGATACAGTAAACATAAGGATACAGTAAACATAAGGATACAGTAAACATAAGGATACAGTAGACGAATGAACGGGAACGAAGCTTCGTAGGTAATGCCAGCGGCTACACACCGCACTAACTGACACTCTATTACACGGTACTGTACGTGAATTGAACGGAGGATGTTGTGGCCAGGTGCAAGATAGAATTAGATTTAAAAAAAATGGTGATTTGAAATGAATGGTGGAAGTAAGAACATCTAGAAGGTAGATAATCTTATCTACAAAACAAGCTTATTCACTTCAACGTTTAACTACTCACCCAGACTGTACCGTAAACTTGCATTAACAATCGCAAGTCCACCCACAGCCCATTGTTGGTCCACAATTAGAATATCTATGCAGAACTCGCCAACGATTTCACAATGAGGCCTCGTCCGCATGCCTGGACTTTGATCTACAAGACAAGAGCCGTCGACTGAAAGGTCTTAGGGTCTCACTGACAATTTGAAATACCCTCAAGTTGATGTACTTGAGATATTTTCTGAATTTTGCAGCTCTACGGTTATATTTTACAGTGTGGTCTTGAGTTAAGAAGGACCTTGGTTCTTGGTCCTGTCATTGAATTTTCATCTCAAAAATTCCTTGAATAAAACATAAGTAAAAATCTTTTTAAAAACAAGCTTTTAATTAACTAAAAAGGATTTTCCCATGGCCACCGTCCGGCTCCATCATCAGACCCTGAACACCACCTCTTGTCAAGGCACTTTTTAATACATAGCCAATGAGTCCAAACACGACGGTGCTATCTTGTTTGATTGAGGAGTTCCTATGGCCAAGTTCCGGCTCCATCATCAGACCAGCTCCATGGTATCATTTTATCACAATGTCTCGGTAATTATATAAGTATGCCAAGTTTCAGCTCAATCGGATGCAGAAAAAAAAAATGAATTGCTTGAAAAATGCATGAAAATTGGAGTAACCGGAAACACATATGAACAGAGCAAACTAATATAAAGCTTGTAAAAAAATAACACTCATGGTAATTTTTTCCACATCACATTTTTAGATACTAATTTTGTGCATTCAAACCTACCACCACACGAAAAGTATACGTGGTACATAGTTACAACACAAGGAGCCCTTCGACCCGAACTTTGCTAAGTAAAAAATATGACTAACCATATCTTTATAAACCTAACTTGTTTCAAGGACACATCTGTTTTCCCAAAAGTCTAGCATTGTTTCACAAAAACCTTGTTTCCTATGACGGATTGGCTTTATGCCACGACAAGTGACACGGGGTACAAGGTTATTATATTGTAGATTACGACAATAGATTGGAAGCCATTTGTTGTCTAGATTTTTGTAATAAACATGGTAATTTATAGATACACACCATCAGTGCCGCGGTCGCCAATCCGCGTTGAGCAAGTAT
This sequence comes from Lithophane socia, assembly GCA_947522985.1. Classification (NCBI taxonomy): domain Eukaryota; kingdom Metazoa; phylum Arthropoda; class Insecta; order Lepidoptera; family Noctuidae; genus Lithophane; species Lithophane socia. The sequence continues at coordinate 507,787 of OX383273.1, read as the reverse complement.
TGTGATGAATGCTCAATTTTGGCATTCCTTCTCACAACGTATCAAAATCAATTTTGAGTCTGGTATTATTAAAGTAAGTCATTGATGTTATCTAAATTTTTGCAACAACAACAATTAGTCCTCTTTGTCGATGCACTCTTGACAGAGCGGTCGTGGTCATCAAGTTGTAGTGAGAATTTAGACAGCCGTGATTTACCTGACGATGCGACGCCATCCCTCTCTGTCGGCTGTTATACGTGTGCATTCGTGTAATGGGCCGCCCACTGCGGATTTAATCTGGTCGGTCCATCGCATGGGTGACCTGCCGCGTGCTCTTGTTACTTCGACCTTTCCCTGCACTACAAGATGTTCTATCGAATTGTTTCCCCGTCGTGATACATGTACACAGAATTGGAGTATTCGAGCCTGTACTGTAGCCGATAGACGCTTGATGCCGAGTTCTTGGAGTATAGATGTGTTGGTGCGAATTTCTGTCAATTAGTATCACCCATGAATATTGTAAGTAAAACGAGTGTTTTCAATTGTAACATCGTTCGAATTTATATTACGTTAGCACTACGCACGTTGTTGCTATGCCCACTGATTTTCTTCCAATGCTTGCCGGTATCCCTATGTGGGTGTTGTATAAATAAAGTGTGGTAGTGATCCTAACGAGTGCTATAATATAATATATATATAATTACCCACTATCAACTAATTACATACGATGAACTGTGTGCAATTTCATTTTTACTGGAAGACGTTATTATTTCAAAAAGCTTTAACAGCTCCTACACACGTTTCCATTAATCCTTCAGTAGAAATATAACTGTGGAGCTGCAGAAATTCATTTTTATCAATCGGGATCCAATTTGTGCAGACACTCCGCCTTTCCCATGTAGGAGTTATAGACGTAGTAATAAAGATAGTACCGTGACAAGTGTGAGGGATTATATCTTTCAAGGAACATTTAGTACGAGGTAAAACTGCTTGGTACATCTTAGAATCTTGTAGAGGGAATTTCAACTTGAAGGAAAAGTTGCTTTATGCATTTGGATTAGTTAAAGATAAGAACTACTTGGCGAGACAGGTCGTCTTTAAATTATATTTATGGATTGGGTTATATCAAGCATATTAAGCCGTAAAGCCGTAATAACTACTTCTCGAAAAGTGGTATATTATTACTATATAAGTAAGTGAATCTTGAAGATCGTGACCAGATGGTCTTTCAAGTGATCTTAAAGGTAAATTATGTCGAAAATTGGACAGTTGAAATAACAAAATGACGACTATAGGTACCTACCATTAATTTAATCCTCTTACATCATAGTAAAAGCACAACATTTATCAGAAACATCGCCCAAGTTGTCAGACAAAGTTGAAGCAGGTACGATACCTATCCGGTCCAATTCCAACCGGCTCGGAACGAACTAAGTAGTGCCGTAAGCGAGTTTACAAGTCGGCGACAAGGCGGCTTACTACTGTATTCTGCTTATTAGTTATGAATACTTTGCTCAACAGATTTCTGCCAAGTTTTAATGTAATATGAGGGAGAGAATCCGCTCCGTTTTGCGAAATTCGCTGGCGTAATATGAGTCGGTAGCTGTCTTTAACGTTAATGCAGATCATGCTGGTATACATTAGCATAATTATTATTGGCACACCGCAGGGAAAAGGATTCTTCTATACATAATGTCTGTCTGTGACCGCGATGTTCTTCTAAACTAAACAGCGGTGTTCACCATCATTGGGAGAATAATCGTTTGGTTTACCTATAATTATCGTTTCTAATCGTCTAATCATCGTTTGGTTTATAATAAAAAATGTAATAAGTACCCCCTTTTTAAATAATATTAACGATCTTTAACATTTATTTAGATAAATAAGTATTCGGGCCAATTTTTAATTAAGCATATAGATCAAATGAATAGGTACTTAAGATGTTTCAAATAAACTGTGTCTTCCATTTTCACCGCGACAGAGCTTGTTTTTTTAAAGAAGCGTACAAAGCGTTTTGATACTTTTCCATTGTATGATTTAAACATTATTACACCCATTTTCGAGTTAATTGAAGTAACCAGTAAAATCCATATCCTAAGTTTTATTACCCTTTTACACTCCATTAGGAGTTTTTTCAAAAACCCAGAATCACACACTTTTTCATATTTTGTTTTAAGTATTAGTACCGAGTTTCGAGTTAATCCGACAGCGCGTTAATTTTTTTCCTTACTCACTTTAACACCCCTAAATCCTCTGTGATGGATTGTAAAAAAAACTAAAAGTGACAGTAATTATTATTTGAGGCAAGTATTGCCAAGTTTCAAGTTTATTAACAAAATCGTTTCTTCTCACCCCCTTAAAGGTCGAATTTCCAAAACCCTAGTATTCCCTTACATTTTAAAAGGAAGCCTTGTGCAAATTTCACGTTCCTAGTACCAGTAGTTTTGGCTCTGCGTTGATGAATCAGTCAGGACAAGTTATTATATTATTATTATGTATAGATAGATATAATTATTAAAAAAGTCGATGTTTTGTCAAGTCGTAATAACCGCAAAAAGAAAGAGGGGGTATTGATATTTTGGTGAATGATTGAATGATTAAAAATAGTTATTCCTGTAAGTACTTATGGTGCATTTTGAGGCCCGCAAAAAAAAGGTAGAGGTACTATTTGTTGACGAATAAACGCAGAAATCTGGAAAAACAGTTTTAATCCAATCCAATTATCCAACTCAAAGCTTTTAATTATTTTTTCTAATTCCACTTCATTTCAAATAACTTTTACAGAATGAGTCGCTTTTCCTTTCCATTTGCATTCAAATTACTAAACTATGTACACAACAAAATCTGCATACATTATTATGAATTCAGCCAAATCTATCGACGCCTTATTTAATTTCCGTTATAGTGACGTCAATTCAACGCACCGGGAAGTGCCCTCGGTATGCGTTTCATTATGTCCAACGAGTTAACAGTTCGACACATTTTCATTAAATAGGGGAAAATGGAGATCAATTTAATAGTTATGCTGATATTTACAGGCTGGCATCATCAATTTAATAGTTATGCTGATATTTACAGGCAGATGTATCGTAACAGATGTCGATTTATGGACGGTCGGGAGCAAAATTTAATGAGAACCGGTTTCTGAAACGAAAATCAATGCCGTGTACAAATTAAACTGATGACGATTTATCTGAATGGCATAATGCAATCAACTAATAAATGACAGCAATTTTCATATGTTTCAGAATTTGTTAGCTAAGAACTGATTTTCGTTCAAGGAACCGGGTAGTATTCGCTTATAGCCATATGATCAGGATTTCCTCTAAAGTTGTCCAATGCTGTCTGAAATCACTTCATCAGAGACCATAGACAAAGAGGAATGATGCCTTTGTCCTGCAGTGGGACGCCACAGAATAAATAACAATAGCGAACCAACAATTAAGACTGTGCAAGGGATAACAGGAATCCTGACAAGAGGTGCAAACGATAGCAAGCCTTGTGACGTTTAAGGAGGCAGGAGTTTGTAGTTTATTTTATCTTGCAGCCAAAAATATCGCAGAAAAATATAATTATCTTGCTAAAACCTATAAACTAACATAATAAATAATTAGACCGTATAAAATCATACTTGATACTCTTTTTTCGTATTAAATCAAAGAGATCTTTTGTCTGACCAATATTTGGCGAGATGGATAGATTTATCGTTTGCGAAAGTGCATTTGGTTGTACATAACGAGCACGAGAAGTCATCACTGAAAATGGTTCTTCAATAATTTGAAAAGAAATGTCATTATGTTTTATCAAAATGCATTGTTTTCATCATATAAATGAGTCCATCCCATTTCATACCCGAGTATCCTGGAGTAGCCTCAGACGGCACTTAAGGTGGTCGAGATACTCAATTTGCTGACGAGAGCTCTCAATTCGTGGAATTGATACTAGCTTCGGTCAGTCCCACAAGTCCAATCCAATATGTGGATAGTTTATTGTTGAGCTTACCAACCTTACATTAGGCCTGTCTTTCCAATTTTGCTTAAATTTCTTAAAATACATGGTAGAAATAATGTGACTTCTTGTGCTATTGGACTGAGGTTATACCGAGTTGTAAGAAAGGATTTAATATGTACAGCAAACTTAAACTTAATTTAACATATATGATTTCATGAATCACTATTCATTAAGCCGGATTTACATTACTAAACTAGTTGCGCAAACTTAGTTATTTATTGATAGTGTGGCGGTATCTACATCGCCACATGTGAACTACGCATCGAAGACCTGACGTCACATAAATCCTGCATCGCGCAATTAGAGTTTACCGTGCAGTGAACATAATATACAAAAACCCAATATCAATCATTGGGCAGTTGCCCGCCAGACACAACACCCGTCTGGTCGGAGGATCCTCCCTTTTCTATGGGGGATGAGTGAACTTTACACCCTGTTCCTCATACCCCTAAATTGGTGACCCCGAATATGAACGTTAACGCAGCCTTCGTGCAACTACTCCAGCGTGACGTCATCATCATCACTCCCGCAAGCGTTCAGTGAGGCGAGTCACACAGCCAAGCCAACACCCGAGGCGTCAACGGGTATCCTGACCACCAGCATGCAGCGATCGCGCATTCCTGGTCATCACCCTCAGCCTCATCACCCCGACCCACTGGGGAATCACATCAATCACCTCAACCTCATCACCCTGAGCCACTGGGGAATCACCGCAAAACAGTTCCGACCCACCGCGAACAATGCGGCACCCGGTTCCGACTCACTGGAACCACAACTGGCACTGGCAAGCATCGCAAGATACAAGACTTAGCCCACTATCGACCTCCGGTCTCCGGAGGGGAGTGATGTGGCGGTATCTACATCGCCACATGTGAACTACGCATCGAAGACCTGACGTCACATAAATCCTGCATCGCGCAATTAGAGTTTACCGTGCAGTGAACATATATACAAAAACCCAATATCAATCATTGGGCAGTTGCCCGCCTGACACAACACCCGTCTGGTCGGAGGATCCTCCCTTTTCTATGGGGGATGAGTGAACTTTACACCCTGTTCCTCATACCCCTAAAATAGTTTGACGAGTAAATAATTATCTATTTACACGTGAAACTAAGAATTTTTCGCAACTAGTTTTGTAATGTAAATTCGGTTTGGATACCTTGAAATTAAATAATTTTACTGATGATTCTAATTAGTTTAACTCTGTAAACATATACCTATTTGTAACGATCACAAATCATATTTTCATACGCATACAGTCATACAACCCGATACTGACCTGCAAATTGCAAAAAACATAAGAAGTATAGAATTCATAAGCTCCTTACCGCATCCCCCTTAATAGTAAAAGAAAAATGTTTCGTATTTCCTTTTAATTCTGAAGTATAACAGATGATATAACATAACAAGACAAACATAACGTTACATCTATTCAGTAAATCATGTGGTAATTAGTTCTCAAGGCATGCCGGTTGGTCCTAACCTATTTTTCCTCTCAGAGAAACAACGCCCATCCTTCAGATAAACTGCATTGGCACAACGTAATCTGAAAAATAAAACGGTATTGAGATATAATTATGGACATAGAGACAGTGTAATTAAAATGTTCGGCTTAGACGAGCATCGTCTCTATCTTCAGATGCTTCTTCAATGTATCCGCAAAACTCATTTGCGTTTTTTTTCAAATTGTTTCACACATCAATATAGTTCTCAAAATATATTTGATGAAAATAAAATCGTGAAAATACGACGATTTGCGATTTTTAAATTACTATAAATTAGCAATTATTTTATCATTATCTCTTGTCTGTTTGATCAACGTACAGCGCAAAACTGCGCTGCAATTAGTAAAAAAACATGAGACATTTTGAATTTCACTGACTACCTTGACGGATCCCCCTTAGCTCGATGTTTTACATTTAATGTCGTGTCTAGACTACATTACCTGCACTTGTTAAGGTAGCTGCATCCGTTTGAGGCACACACTGGTGCAAAGTTGTCATTACAGACGCAAGTGACGCCATCCGTGCAGAATACTGCACTTGACTGCGGAAGCATAGGCAGCAGTATCGGCAGCAGGATTGCTAGAACTTTAAAGAATAATACAAATGACTAAAATGAGAAATGTTCAGCGAAAAAAAATACAAACTTCATTCAACAGTTGTGTTCTCGGTGTTCGGTGCACACGCAAATCTTTTGCAATTCAAGCCAAAAACCACGACATTTTTCAAACCTTGGTGATCAGCGATCTTTTGAACATAACTGCTCATTCCTTCAATAAAAGCCCTATTCCCTTTTTCAAGCCACGCAAAGCGTCTAAAAAGTTAGATTTTTTGAGGACACAGAAGTTACAAACAACGTTGAAAAATGTAATTAAATTATTTAATTGAGCAGTTTACTCACCATTGATCAGCTTCATAACCATCAAGGTCAAATAATAATTATAACATCAGCTACCAACAGCAGTCACACTGAATTGCAAAGGTTCCTCTTCTGTTCTGTTCTCATAAAGAGAAGGAAAGAGCATTGATCTCCGCGCTTGCGCACTGAATGTATTTCGCAGATCAAATGCGGCTGTTTCTCATCTCAAACCACGATTATATACTTGCCGCAGATATGCAAGAATGAATGAAAATATTTTTCTTCAATGCATATTCTCATATAATGGAAACGATTATAAATATTATTTTTCTTACCATAATATTACTAGCGGTAGCGAACAGTAGAATTCGCGATTCAAGTTATTTTTTTCTCTAGTTTTGTGATGAGATGGTCCCAGGTGATCCAATGAAAGAGTGGACATGGGAAGCCTTCACCTCCTTCACCTTCTTGCAGTAATGCTCGCGAAGGAGGAGGCGGAGTGCGTGAGGGAGAGGCAAAATTCGCGCCCTCACGCCCCTAGTCGCAGCAGGAGATGCCCTGTGCGTCGGGAATCCCAGGCTGATTCCCGGCCACTGTAGGCGCGGGCTTGCGGACTGTGAGCAATGGGTAGCTCGCCGCCCGATAAGTACCAGGCCCGGGTCGACGACGCGTTATGTTCCACGCGCGCTTCAAAGAAAAACAGCAAAACTGACGGGATGGCGGGAAAGTCCGAAAGGGATACCGTGGCCTCTGGCAACATACAAGCAACTGAAGGAACACAGGTGGGTTTTAGTCAGTAAGAGTGTGACACCCTCCCACTCCGCCCAGAGCGGGAGAAGTTATTTGAAAATTTTAAAACCAAATAAAAAAAGGTGCGCCAATAATCCCTACCTAGCAGTTAAAGGACGGATTCCACTGGTAGAATCTAAAAGTGAGCAATTTACTGCATTTGAGGAGCTTTTTTTACTCTATCACGCCTTTAACCAAATTTTCATACTTTTCAAATAAAAAAAATCACTGGTAAGCTACATTATTCCTGAGTGATTTTTCTCATGAATATTAGTCGAGCGATCACAATTTTTGTCTAGCTAGTCGGAAAGAAATACCTCTTAAAACAGAATTATTTGCATGCGCTGTCTAAATAATTGCTTAAAATGAAAACAATATAAGGCAACCTGGTCAGCCTCAAATAGTTCTACAAAAAGTCCACGACACCATATTTCTATCTTATATTCTTAAAAAAAAAAAAAAATTTTAGCAAAGCTGAAGAGATGGATTATTATTTTTTTGAACGCGATTATCTTTGGTTATTAGTCGGGTTTGAAAAAGTCTTTCTGCATTTGATATCCAAATTCTTGAAGAAGGTTATCTATAGGCTATTTCTCATCACGCTACGACCCTTAGAAGTCAAGCAAAAAGAAAGAACGCTACGCGAAGAAGAGCGCGGGCGGGCGATGCGATGCAACGCGATGGGTCGGGGGCCGATATATCCTCGATTACTGCAACCTTGTGATGACTTTGTTTGTCCCACTACAGAATGGTTAAATAATTATTTTAAACCTACTTTGATATACAATACACTGGTAAACCAACCACCAGATAATTCACATCACAATTCAATTAACTTTGCATCGATTGTAAACAAATTAATTGTATACAATTGAAATAAAACAGAAATTACAATTATTTTGCAATTTACTGAGTGTACCTATCATTAAATTCCCTGCAGTGCTTGGAATATCAACAAACGTGTTTTAATTAATGTGACGTGGTCCGTTAATTTTGTGATGTATCCGTTTAAATATCTGGGGTTTTAATTAAATAGTTTTATTCTCATTTATTGAATCATCCAGTAACAGTCGAAATTGTGTAATTTTCATTTAATTTCTGCGTGAAAGATACCTATACATTCAGCGATGTCGCAAGGATCTAAGTATTTTAATCGATATTTTTATTACTGGAGGTACCCAGAACCTATCTTTGGGCATATCAGCCCATATCTGACCCAAGTAAAAGGTCTCTACTCATACAAAAACAAAATCAAATCTTTGACCATATCCAGATTTTATAATCTCGTCTCAAAAAACACATATTTCAATTTAACCCTCTCTCCGCCCACGTGAACCGTTTTCAAATAAATAAAAGGCTGAACACCCCTCGGGCGGGGTTTTGGTCAAAAATATCCCAAATTAAACTCCACAACTAGTGAAAGAACACTTTTTTATTTCAACACTTTAATGACAGGGGAAGTGAGACAGAGTTATACAAATTATAGAGCTGTCTCGCTCGTTCGGACCAGCTCTGGCCTTTAATCAGAGTTTCCTTGTGATTAAAATGTAATTCCCTTTGAGATAGCGCTCTCAAAATTCGTGCTGTACTGTAGTGACCGTCTTTTGCTACTGTTTGAATAGGGACACTGCCACGAAAATTGGAGGATTGGGATGGTTGAAACAAAATATTACAGAATAGAACGAATGAGGACTAGGACGAAGCTTAGACTGCCAAGGATGCTGGCTTACAGTTAGTAGTGAATATATTGAGGTATTTAACAAAACTTTTTAAGCGATTTTTAATGCATCGCGTCATGTCGCAAATTATTTTAATATAACATCACACAATACGTCTGTAATCCCCGAACCCACATGTCGCCAGTCAGGGGGCTTAAAAAGGCCACTTTGGCAGAATAATAATAGTAATCATATAATTATGAATCATCGTAAAATGTCACAAACTGACAATTCATATAATATCTGCGTGCAATTTATAATACGCAATTCATCTGTTAGAAAGTTTTGTATGGAGATTCATAAAATGGTCCACAAATTATGAATTGCTTTATTGAGGTTTAATGTTAAATTACTTAATAATTAAAATCACGTATTTTTTCTTTGTTCCGTTTATGTAAAGTCACTTCCCTACTCTTAGATAAAATAAAAACTAATCATTTAAAACAAACATCTCGCATGAAGCCATTCCTAAGAGTATTTTTCCAATCACGACATCAAATAAAAAGTAATTGAAATCTGTTCAAACAGTGAGTCGGATTCAACCATTTCTAACTGTAATCGATGTAGATATGTGTGACTCGAGCGCACGGTATTAAGAGAAATAGATCTTTAGATTGAAATAGGTTATAATGCAGTAAAAATTGGAAAAAAAAGAATTGGTTGTGAATTATTTTATGGAATTCTACCACCTTTTTACTGCTGTTATTTTGTCAGGCAGTCGCTCCATGTAAAATATTGGTATTAAGTTGCATCCGGTCAGACTGGAAGCCGGCCAACATAGTTGGGAAAAGGCTAGGCTGATTTCTGCTACAATTTTAGGTCTAAGCTCTGACTCTAAAGCGAATAGAACACAAATGAAAACTCCCTTTTCCTGTTTGTTAATTTTTGCCTAGTAGGAATTTGAGGCAATAAAAGCTGTATTATTTCAAAACTCAAAGTTTGATAAGCACCACCCACACTTCATACTTTGATACCGTTATTTTACAGCAACCCACTGAAACCTGAAGATATTTCCTGAAGTACGCACTTGCAACTTCGCGAGCATAACACTAGGTTCCCTATTGTTGCAAGAGAACAATGTTTTCTTTTTCCTTTGTTCTACCTCTTTATTATCCTAGCAACACATAAGAGTGGGTAGCTTTCTCAGGTCAGTATAAAAGTTACATTTTAACTTTATTTTTATTTCAGAGAAGCGCTAAAGCATAGTAACTCTGATCCTTGAAAGCAAAGAGGTAGAGGAAAAAATATCGTTGTTCGTCATCGATTCTGGAATTTATAATTAATTTAGGTACTTATTTAGCTTGAATTTCCATGCATTATTTGAGAAAAGTACTATACAAGGGTTGGCTGGAACCAGGCATTGATGGACTCACAAATGTGTGCCTCGGCTTCGCCTGGACGCACATTTTCGCGATCGTCCATCAATGCCTTTTTTTGATAAGTTACTTCCGTGGTTGCCTTGTGTCGAAGTAAAAGTTCGTTCCATTTTTGACAGATATGAGTTTCTATAGTAATTTATTCAGCCGCTAAACACGACTTATATGGCTTTTCATACTGACATTGCCGGCCGTCTGCTCGCATGTATTTGACCAGTACAGCATTTTCAATTTATCAGGCAGAAGGTTGTCAAAATAGTGCTCGAATTTTCCAAGCATGTTCTAGCAAAATACCATTCTTTAAATAAATGTCTTAGCTTCTACAATTTGGAAGAACTCATTCACTTTGTATCAATAGATTACCGTCTATCATCATACATACTCACTTTAAAACATCTAACACAGTAAGCCAGCGTAATTAATGGCACGTCTGACGCCTTTGTTCTGCAGTACGAACAAAGATAGTCTTCACATCAGCAAATAAAAAGTAAGAACCTATTAGAACCTAACAGCGAAAAAGGATTTGATAAGAAAAACTAGGAAATTCGATGCAAAATACGGAAAACTAGTCCCCAATTCCTCATCCAATTTGTTCAGCAATTATCTGAACAGCTATCCTAATGGATAGAGCCATTGTCCCCACGTTTCGATCTGAAGGAATACCGTAGTAGCTCTCTCGATTGTATTTAGGTATTGGGAATCAAGGATTTGTAGGCTGTTACGTCTTTACCCGAACTATAGAAGTTTTATTGTGATTGAGTATGAGAAGTACTACTCGTATAGTTGTCGCCTTTTAGCGGGGCAATAGCGGTCATTGCCCTTTCCCAAATTTTTCTCCGTAGGAATCCAAACAATAAACTATGTTTTTTTTTTTTTTTTTTTTTTTTTTTTTTAAACGTGTGGGTGAGCACTGCTCTCCTGGCTAGGTTATGAAAAACCTGTGTTAAGGAGAAGCAGTCCGGTCCCCTAAGGTAACATGACGTAAAGGTGACATAGTGCTTCAAATGTTACTGTTTCAATTTATTGAGATGTACAATTAAGGTTTATGATACGTTTTACTAACTTGAATAAAAATAATTTTAAGACGGTTGTGTGTGTGTGGTTGTGTATGTATGTATGTGTGTGTGTGTGTGTGTGTGTGTGTTTGCTTGTCCATGTTGTTTATGTTAAGATTTTTTCTGTTTCGTCATATGACTTATTTTGGAGGTACGATTTCACAATCTTTTTGCATTTGTAATGCGGTAGTCCGTAGATTTGACACTCTTCGTTTAGCTTATTATATAGGAACGGACCAAGAAAATGAAAAAACTTCTTTGCGAAGGTTGAGCGTACTCGCGGCAGAGTGCATATCCTATCTTTTCGACGTTTACTACGTTTTTTATTTTCTATATTTCGGTATGGGGTTTTGCGGTGTTGCAAAATGACTGTCTGTAGTATGAAGTGTTGCCGTACATTTAGAACCTTGCAGAGATTGTATAGTTGGTCAGTTGGAAAAAGAATTGGACGAAAAGTGGCCACTTTTAAAATGGCCCTATGTGCTACTTCTAGCGGCTTGAGGGTGGTTTTTCCTGCGCCGCCCCAACAGGAAATACAATAAGTCACGATAGATAGGCAAAGCGCAAAATAGACATTGCGTATTATAGTGGGATTGGCAATATACCGAAGAGTTTTAAATATGTAAATCAGTTTGCGAACTCGTCCAGTTAGCTGACCGATATGACATTTAAAATTGAGATTCCTGTCTAAGACTATTCCCAGGTATTTAATGCTTTCAACCGAGGTTAAAAGAGGGCATTGACAGCTTGAACCCTGTATTTGTGGACGACAAGTGTAAGCTCTGATCAAAATTGGAGTCTGTGGTTGAGAGACCGAGCTGTTTGAGTAAGTCAGAAATTTGGTTTTGGAGGTATTTAGGGTCAGAGTGTGGGAATTAAGCCAATTTAGCGCAACACCAAAGCCAAGCTGAGCTAAATGCTCGAGTTGTGACCAGGAATCCGCGGTGAAGGTTATTGCGGTGTCATCTGCAAATGATATTACCCTTGCATTATCGATATTGAGATCACACAGGTCATTAATAAAGATTAAGAAAAGAGTGGGGCCCAAAATGCTTCCTTGTGGTACCCCATAGTGAATGGAAAGCTCCTCGCTGTTATGGCCATCGATCCTGACTTTTTGCGAACGATTCGAGAGGTAACTTTTGAAAAGATCCAGTTGTATCCCCCTGACGCCTATTTTCTCAAGTTTGATTAAGAGTGTGGAAACGGGAACAGTGTCGAATGCTTTCGCGAGATCAAGGAATATTGTAAGGACTTTTTTATTTTTATTTATATGATCTATGACAAAACTGGTTAGGTCGTGAACTGCGTCGCAGGTTGACTTATTTTTACGAAAGCCATATTGTTGCTGAGAGATTATCTTATAATGCTCTAGGTAGCTAACCAATCTCTTGTTTATCAAGCGTTCAAGAACTTTGGATAAAGCACTTAGAACGGCTATTGGACGATAGTTATTCGACATAGCTCCGTCACCCCCCTTGAAGATTGGATAAATTATTGCCTTCTTAAAAGAAGTTGGAAAAACAGCTGTTTCAAAACAAATATTGAATATATGGCATAATATAGGCGCCAGAGTGGTGGAAAATTTCTTTAATATTGTAGGTGAGATACCATCCCAACCAGTAGCCGCGTTTGGTCGCAGTGAATTTATAGTGGATATAATTTCTTCTGGGTCAGTTTTCTCCAAGACAAAGGATGAGGTTGGTAAATAACTGTTTTGTGGGATTGGTGGTTGTTGTGAGGGCCTCGTTCTTATAACGTCATCTGCAAGTTTCCTGCCTATATTGACGAAAAAGGAATTCACATTGTTGCATGACTGTATGGGTGTGGGTGATGAGGATAGCAATTGCGTGGATGAGTGTGTAGTTTTTGTGGTGTTTGTTATTCGTTTTATGGTATCCCAGAGTGATTTCGGGTAAGGGTAGGGTAAGGGTAGGGTAAGGGTAGGGTAAGGGTAGGGTAAGGGTAGGGTAAGGGTAGGGTAAGGGTAGGGTAAGGGTAGGGTAAGGGTAGGGTAAGGGTAGGGTAAGGGTAGGGTAAGGGTAGGGTAAGGGTAGGTTATTTGAACTTGTTGAAGATTACCACACCGAGCGCTGCACTGCACTTTTGCGTCCAGCGCTCGGTGCCGTAACACGTCGCGTTCTGGTTTGCAATTAGTCAATCGTCATCCTGAGCATGCCTCGTTGAGAGGTGAAACACGTGTTGATTTCTTACAGGGTTATTATGACTCTTGAAGAATAGTCAAGCGGACAATAGACGTAGATATATTTCTAAATATATCTACGTCTATTGTATTATGTTGAAGATCGAAATTTGACACAATAGGAATTGTTTCAGGGCGCTTATCGGACTACATTTCAGCTTTTTAAATAAAAAAATATTTAAAATGTTGGTGTATCAATGCACACTATATTGTCATGCTAAAACGGGACTACTACAATAGTGATTATTAGTTTTTTTGATGATCATTAATCGGTCCAATCGACCATCCATTGCTATGACATTTTGAAACAGACATCATAGTTAGATCAACTGCATACCACTTATCGATATAAAAAAAATTCTTAAGTGTACAGAGGCTAATAGCACGAACGCATGACTTAAACTTAAAATAAATTCGAACTATTTTTGAATAGATAATCCAACTATTGTTTAGCATATTGGTGTTTTTTTTTAGAAAAGCACAAGAAATGTCACCCATAGACATGAACAAAGTCTTAAAACTAAGTAAATATTATGTGCAAAACGAGTAATTTTAAAATCGTTCGAATTTACGCGTTCGTGTTACGAGTAGGCACACTGGCCGCCATATTGTACCATCTATCTGAACATTGATGACTTCGATTGCCCGCAGTCTTGTTTTTGCACCTTAATGATTATATAGATAACAACATTTATTACATAAACATAATTATCATCACGCCTGTATTACACGAAGGGTTAGCCAGAAGTGTACGAGTACCTCTATTACATCTACATCTACATTTTCCCAGTTATGTTTAAGTCCCGGGTAATAGGGGGTGAGCGTATTACCATCACTGGGCACAAATACAGACCCCGGGCAGCTACTGAGAAATTCCAGATGGAAAAACCCAATAACACTTGTATTTACTTACTATTTTGGTGTCAATCAATAACTTACTAGAGAAGCCATGTTAAAAAGATTAACCAGTCAGCAAGGATAATCTATCTGAACAGTACGTACATACCATGGATTACTATCTTGTAAGGGCTCCTATAACGTACAGCAGTCACCAATCACGACACAGAAATAAGTAAGGAGTAATTTCTTATACCTAGTGGAAAAAAACAGACGCTTGTAATATAGTAAACATAGACAAAATAGCCAAAAGCCTGGTATTCCACAAATAAAACATAATTAAAAAGATTAAAAAGCGAAGTTTAAAATATAACATTTTGGCATGATAATTTCCTTTCATTCAGAAGTTAGTAGTAGTAGAAATGGTAGTTAGTGAGTTTATGTATGTCTATGTATTTTCTTTCATCAGTGTCTTTAAAGGAATATTAATTATTCCAAAAACGTTATCGTATGCTTTCACGTCATAATTATCTAAGCAGCCTTAATGAACTCTCTAAAATTAAGTTCACACACATGATGTATGACTCTCTTAATTCATGTCATTCATTGAAGCTTGACGGAAAACGGGTGTAGATCGGCACTTTGTACGCTTTAGGTATGTACCGTTCCGTGGGTAATGATGTACGAAAATTAACGATAAGTAAGTTTAGCGTGTTAAACGAAGGGTTCCGTATCACCGTACAATATTTATTACTAAAAACATTTCTTTTTTTTCACGTTTCATGTTTCTTTTATTGGTCTGTTTACCTGTTTTAATTTTGACTTAACTTTATTTTTAACCTATTTTACCAAATAGGTAACATATTATGTAGGTTTTTGGCGGGTAATAAATAACATAATTATTTTCGACATTTTGTCTATCTATTATACATTGTAACAGCGAATCTATTTTCACACTTAGGCCAAAGATTTTTTGATATTCGGATAGCTTCTTTTAGGCCCTCGTTGAGTCATGACTCAACGAGGGCCTAAAAGAATATGAACTAAAAAAAAAAACCGCGTAGGATTATGCTGGTAACAAGGAATGTGTGCCCGACACTACAAATGTAAAAAAAACCCTGTCCGATTCGTGAAGGTGTTGTTGTGTAACGTACCGAGAGTCTTCTCATGTGGTGGGTGGTGGTGTGGTTGTTTCAATTTTTTTAATGTACTAACATAGTTCTTAAGTCTTTCGACTAACAATATTATGGGCCAAGTATGTCTGAAATAAGAGATTTTTTTTTTACTTCTTGTATTCAATTTAAAAAAAAAATTAAGTCGCAATCTCATCTCAGCGACAATTACTGTCAAAAATATAAGTATTTTTTACAGATTGAGACAGAGATTAGAACAGTCTTTAAAAAAAACGTGTACGGTTGGGGGACCCCCGTCAGGAAAGAATTTCCTTCTCACGTATGATTTAAAACAAAAATAAAAACTTCTGATACTTATAACGGTTTTTCCTTACGTGACGATTTCTACCAGTCAACTCCTAGCTGCGTTAAAGGGCTTCGTTCCAAGAATCGGGAATTATTCCTCTTATTTATTTACTGCTGAACTCGTAGGTACTCACGCTTTTAAGAATGGACGCACATCATAATATTTATGATGGAGGTTATATTATAACCTCCAAGTAGGTTTAGACCGAAACTAATGACCTCTGTGGCTTACGAAGATATCCTATAACAAAGAGACAGCCTAACTATCGTTATGAAAGACTGCCTGCTGCCGCACTCAGCCGTACAGATAAAATATGAACCATAATCTGTTTTATCTGGTACAAGTTTATTAAGGCATTGTGTGATGGATAAGATTCTAGGAAGAACTTAAGAATATTACACTGCTTTGTTATAACAAAGTTCACAGAGCTTCTGGAGTGATAATGATGAGATCTTACTTAGCTTTACTTACAATCACAGTCCCTAGTTAACATAGAAAGAAAGATTAACGTTGACGTTAACGTTAACGTTTTTGGACACAGTTAAAAGAAACACAAAATACAATTAGTAACAAAATAAAAAAAGTGAAAATAATGTCTTTAACAACAATAGAGCGTGGCCCACGGCTCTGCGCCAAAAAGGTTCATTTCAGCATTCATGCCAGGCAGATGCTGTCTGACGCTGGTTTTCACCATCAGGGCGTTTTCACAAAAAAATCGCTTTTGAATTTTGTGCAAGTGTAAAGAATTTATGCTTGACATACCATGTTATCGATGATTGGTTGTGCCCCGTGGTGTTTTTAAAAGAGTAACCGTGGAGTTTCTTGCCGGCTCTTCTCCATAGGAAACGACCAATTGGAACCGTGCACGTAGCTTCTGACGGTTCATAACTGTCCATGTACACGCCCCCCAGGTTTATGTGAAATAAAATATTTTGAGTTTGGTACGGCCCGTGGCTTTGTCACTTTTGTAAACATTTTCACCATGGATAGTATCTTAATGTCTTATTCAAGTATATAATTATCACACCTAACTTCTCTGAAAATTATTATCAAAATTGAATCAGCAATACCAGTGAAAATGTATCTGACGCAAACAAAAAAATAAAATACATTTTAGTGTCATTAATGTAATTTATTAATACAAGCATTGCAGAAAAGCTTTTATTTATTTCAGACACCAATAAACGTGAAAAACTTTCCAACTTTGACTTTCCTGAAGGTTGTGGAGCACTGAACTTATTGCATTTCAGAGATAAGATGTCAGACAGCTGACAGATCTCGCTAGACAGCAATGAGATTTGCATGAATTGGAGTAGATTATTATTTTCTAAGTAAACTGAAAATGTGGGATCAATAAACTTTGAATAAAGATGTTGTTTTTTAAAGATGCGTAAAGTTTCTCAAGCAAAGGACCATCGAATAAGAAGCTACTCAAAAGTAACGTGTCACAAAATCAAAACCACCAATTAATAGCCAGAATGCCATAGTACTAGTATTTCAATGCATGGTCCGTAACCGACCACGACGCCACATACCAACGCGTTACTAACTAGTTTGCATACAATAAGCAGGGTCCAAAAAATATGAATGTCTTTAATCATTATGAAACACGAACTCGTAAAGCAATGACGGTGAAGTTTAAAATGTACAGTACAAGCTACAATACCATAGATCAATTTCAGAGAAAAATTACCTACGTCTTTACAAATTGGACATTATCGATGATGAATTGATAATTTATTAGTTAACCCGTAATGGCGGATAGATGAGCCGACTAGACACTGATAGATAACGGTATTGTGTTCCGTATTGTAACTGTATACAGCTAAACGGGATAACTAAATTTTGTAGTTCAGAATTGCGTCTGAATTTTCCTTTATACTTGCATAATAATATATTATGACTATGCTAATAAAATTTATCTAGTATGATGATTATGCCAATTAATTGATTCAGTGGCCAATAATATAGAAATTAATTCATTTGGACCGTCTTTTGATAGGTATAATGTGGTTTTAATATTGATAAGGTTCGAGGCCAATTTCATTCAATTTGACTCCTCTGTGACATTCAGTTTAACTAAAAATTGAATCGAAGATGTTCGTTTGATTTTTTTTGCCGAGTGCTAAAGTTTACATAGGACTCTATATCGATATCTTTTCTGTTTTCTCAATGCTAACAATAATACATGACTTAGAATATTCCTTTGTAACTCAAAAAAGCATGATTTGCGTAATCAGTTGATTTAGTTTCAGTATTCCGTGTGCGAAGTCTCCGTAGTCCTAGGTCTAGCTGACTCAGTATTGAAACATATGTAAATGTGACCCTTCGTGGAATTGACGCGGCTGCGTACGTTTGTTATATTGCGATCAATTGTTTAAGTAAATACCTACTAGAGTTTGAGATACATACATAGTAAATATGGAAGGAGATTTGACATATTGACAGAATATTGACATAAGAAAATATTCTTGCCAACACTGGTTATAAATGTGAAGATTAAAAGTATCTACCTAACGAGTCAGATCGCACAAATATTAGACTTTAAATAATACCTAGCTAGCTCCTTACAAAACTTATAAGCCAAGTAATAAAATAGAAGGTAACCTTTGCTATAGACAAAATAGATAGCAATAAACAGCCAACCTAATCAAAATGTATGAAAGTATTTCTAAAAGCAACATTTAATATTTCCGCTGGCAACTTTTAGTTTGTAAACTTCATCGTCGAGTTTGTAGTACGGAGCCTTTAGAAGTTGTATATTTCTTAGTTGGGGTTAACTTTCTGATATTCATGTATTATCTAGCGGTTTTGATACAATATATAAATGTAATGTAAGAGGGAAATATAAGAAATTAAAAATAACTGTTCTGAGGGCGAGGGCCTAGACAAGTGACCATCGCTTCCAAAGCGTTTCGTATTTCTACAACGACTTTCAACAGGATTGACATAAGCTTATCGATAGCTTATGTTAGTCCTCTATTCATTTTTGCCTTTTCCATAATCTTTATCGCTGATAGAATTTCACTTTGTCTAGGGCCTCTGTTTCTCTACAAGTTCCGGATATACGACGGGTACGGGTAACGTGTCGCGGGTTCGATCCCCGCACGGAACAAATATTTGTATGATCTGCAAGTAGTTGTTCCGGGTCTGGGTGTTAGTGTATGTGAGTTTCTATGTTTGTAAACGCACCCACGATACAGGAAGAAATTCTTAGTGTGGGGCAACGTTTTTTAAAAAAAGAAAAGAAAAGAAAGAAAGAAAGATATTTCAGGTGTGTCTGAAAGATAATGTCATTCTTTTCTGGCAGTGTAGGTGAGTGTAAGATCTATAGTTTACTTAATCAGCTTTTAATATTCCCACTGTTGGGACACAGGCCTCCTCCTGTGAGAGGGAACGGGCCGTAATACACCTCTCGGGCCCAGTACGGGATGATGGATCCATTATTTGGTGATGAAAAAAATCTTATTTAAATAGATATTTTTTTTAATTGTAACTTTGTAAAACACCTGTTCAGACGAACATCAAGCAGTATGCGTCAGTCCTCCTGTCTGCTAATAATAAGTTACTGAGATCATTTATCTATCTGCCAAACATTGTTGGTAAAACTTTATTTTTTTTAGTCATGTCCCAGTTGACTGTTCATTGTAACAAGAATAATATTTATTCATGAGTCTACGATAAAAAAAATATGTAAATATCTAGCAGTAAAAAAATTATAAATGAATTTTCAGACAAAGGAAAATGTAATTTTAGCTTTAGCTTTTTTTTTTTCAGCAATTTGTTTTGTAACCAAACATTTGTGTCCAGACATTTACATCTGTATCGCCGATATTTAAAGCCAATGGCAGGCCAGTAAATATCAAACGGGCCTCAACTTTGCCCTCGCGGTTTCACCTTCTGGCCTGTCGTTAGGCCTCGTTAAATCCATCTGCTGACAATGTAGTGTATCGATAAATAGTAGAATAGCAGGTTTCTGTCTTTGATACTTTTAAATGGGTGAATTAACCGAGCCCGTTTCGCGTTGAAGATTAAAAAAATATATTACAACCTGTCACATCAGACAATATTTATACTTTCACATACTGATTCGTGATAATAATAAAGAGTGATGTTATAATCGTAAACCAGGTATTCTAGTGAGAATAATGTCAATGGCAACAACTAGAACATACTGTTTGTATGAGTGATGTAACAAGATGAAGAACTGTGAGTTTCTAAGATTTTGCTCGTAATCTCTGAAACGGCTGAACCGATTTTGACGGGACTTTCACTGGCACTCGCTGATGTTATAAGAAGTAACTTTTATTTTACAAAAAGAATTAGAGTTAGGCATTCTATATAATTATGGAAATCCATGTGAAAAGCCGAAATCTAGTGCCATTAAAACGCTGACTTTAAAAGAAAAGCACCTCAAACTGAGATTAAATCTAAACTTTGATCTACTGCTAATGCGGAGCTATGCTGGCACCCCGCCAGTTCACACATTAGCATATTTACCCACTTATGGGCAGCGTCTTATCTTCGAGCAAATTATGTTAAGTATTGCTTGCTACTGTAGACGCAATTATTGCCCACTTATCGCTTCGGAGGGAACCACAGCCTAGGAAATGGGGTTTTTGTCTATAATAACGTCTATTTTTAAACGACTTCAAAATAAGGAGGAGGTTATGTATTAGAAGATTTTTTTATTTTTTTTGGTATTTTTTACTGTTTTACAATTGGTAATTTTTAAAGCATTTTATTTCAACGATATTGCGTTTTAGAAATTCTATTGCTGTTGGTTAAAGATAGTTATTAAAAAGTAGTTTTAATATAAATTCTATTTAAAAAAAAATGTTGACTCAACTCAAACTCAAACTGAAAGCATTTATTTAAATTAAACCACGTACAGGCACTTTTGAATTGTCAAGGAGTCGGTCGGTCATAAATAACGCTGTTGCCCATTCCAAAGCTTGGTAGCAGGTACCTATGGAGAAGAACGGGAAAGAAATTCCGCGGAAACTCTTATAAATAAATAAAAATATACAAAAAATTGGTAACATCATTCATGTTGACATTATACATGTGAGAGATTTTGAAGAAGTTGTGTTGTACATTTTGTGATGATAATTTATGTTTTTAGGCATACAATAACTATGTTTTAAATTTTATTGAGAGCTGCATCGGCAATTTTTAAATTATTTTAAAACGTTGTTTTCATTCGACGCGGAAAATTATATTTATCGTAAATGCTAATATGTTGTGTGCCAATTGCATTTAAAAAGAACCTTGAGAAAAATTAATTGTAAAGTAATTTCACGAATCTGTATAGGAAAATACGACAATAATATCTTACGTCTTCATCGCTGTAGGTACCTACAATTCGTCTTGTATCTTGAGCAAGTGTGGTGGTCAAGACTCGTCACTTCTCTGTTTCCACTGCAGTGGACAGGTGCAATTGTATGAGCATGTTGACCGTTTCAATCGAGTGGTCCGTCGGCTAAATTGTTGCTTGATTTGACAATAGAACAATATTATTGAGTAGGTATACCTACCTGTTTATCGTCAGAGAGGCTTCAGTGGTACTTTGTGTTTAAATGTACCTAAAATTATTACAGAGACACTTCTCAAAGTGGTCTTAGACATTAAGCCGTCTGGATACTTCGTGAAATAGTTTAGTAACAGATAAGTCTTGTGTCATCGTTTTAGTCCGTCCTTGATTTGGGTCTGAAGCACGCTCAAAATATGATAAACTGACTAAGCTAGAACAGCCATAAATGCCGGTTAGTAGTTGCTGTGTGGTAATATTGGGTTTGGTGAATGATCGATGACTGAGATTGAATCAATTTGATTAATTATTCTGACCAATGATTCAATGATTGATTAGTTTTAGTCTTAGTGAGTTAATTTTGACTAAGTTTTCCATGACTGGTGCTTTATTAATTGAATCTACCGAAAAATTCAAGGTATAAATTATACAAATGAAGAGTATTAGAATGAGAACCAAAAATATGAGTGTCCACAAGAGATAAGTTTGTAAAAAAAACAAAATTGCAAACTCAATAATTTTGTTTAATATTATGTCAGCCTATTATATCAAGCGATTTGAAACCATGTTAGTGTAAGTTAGGTGAACGGATAGCATTGTTAGCCAAAATATTGTCATTTCTCGGAGTAAATTGTTGATAATTATCGGAAGGCAGTGCGTATAAAACCTGAAAACTATGGAGATGATATCAGTCAGTACAAGGCAGTTGTCGGCTGGAAAACATGAGGCGTTTCCTCGGTGAGTGCTACATAATAAGTTTCTAAGGGGTATCGTGCTGCCAGTCTCTCCACGTACAATACTGGTATTCAGCTACATCCGGTTAGACTGGAAGCCGACCCCAACATAGTTGGGAAAAGGCGACGCAGATAATGACGAGTGGCTGTCTCGTGGATGTAGTGGTTGCCAGCTCAACTGACATGCATTTGATCCTGGTGTCGGTCAAAGTGGGTTTTTCATGTGTTTAATCGAACCTCATTATATTTTCCATGTAGCCATTTAGTATAGTAGTTTCCTAAGATATTATTGAACTAATGATTATCATGATAGGCTCCTCTTTTTGTCAAACTTAAATAATTCCTATTTTTGAGTGATAAGAATACTGTAGCCTAGTAACGTGCAGCAAACATCTTCGTACACATCCTACGTAGGACTGGATACGATTTATCCTTCAGAGAATTCAGTTGTGATGTTATGTATGGTCTGTTTCAAAAGCATCTAATGAAAATATATTGTAGTGCCACTTACCAATTGAGTGCATCAAAAATATGTGATTTCTTAAACCCAAAATTATAATTTTAAATCACCTTAATAAGCTATTAATTTGACAATATTATTTACGTTTATTTTTTTATCCTCAATTTTGTCGATGTTTTTTTTTTTAATAATGATTTTCAAACATTTGTTGGAAAAATTGGTGAGATGTAGAGTTGAAACCTTATAAATACAGATTAAAGTGTAATCCTTTAGTAAGTGATTGCGTAAGAATTTAACTTTACACTTTCTTCAGATACTTTTGGAACAGACTATAATAATATTTATGTGTGTAGTGATTTCATTACTTACGGCATTGGGAGTGGTGATAACGTACGTGTCGCCGGTCACTGCTCAGCCGCCGCTCACTGCTCAGTCGCCGAGACCGCTATGCAACTGTCCGGAAGAGTACGATCCGGTGTGTGGCCGAAACTACAGGACCTATCCTAATGACTGCACGTGAGTTTCTAGGTACAGTGTGCTCCGAGGTTCACTTACGCCGTACTTGGGTGAGTGACGACATCTATCCATACCTACATATGAAAAGAAAAGTCCTGACTTAATGAATGAGTCATCAAGGCCCAGCCGAAACCCTTGGACCAAGAACGCTGAAATGCACAAAGATTCTCTATATGATGTACAAGATAGGGACTCTAGGGCAAGACTTTCACACACTAAGTCATACCTGCCTCTATTTGTTTGCAGTTTGAGCTGTGCCAAGGAATTGAAGGCCTACGATGGGAAATGTATCAGAAAAGGTACCTTCCATACACGGGAACCACAGCCATTATAACGGTCCCTCTTCAGCACAAACACACACAATGTTTAAAATGAGAACAAGAAGCTACTTAGCAACACGTCAGTTTGCTCTCACCTTCTATAAAATGTAACGTTATTTTATAAACCTTATTTATAAACGTTGCTTAAACTTTTCATGATTAGCAGACGCTAATCATGAAGATCGCTTAACTGTACTTTTTTGACGTTTAATCGTCTCTAACGCTAAGCAACGTTTTTATTCAATAGAGTAGTAGATAACTTGAGAACAATTTTTGTGATGCAAAAATTTCAATCTATAATTTGCCCTCACCGTACTTAAGTCGAAAAGTGTCAATACTGAGAAGAGGGAGCTCACATACACAAGTGGCGTGCGTCGCCCGCGCCACTCGCCTCTTGTGTATGTCCCGCGCCTTAGTAATAGCGTTTCTATGGCAGCATGCATTATTGTTTGTGTCGGAGGTGCCGAAACGAAATAGAAACGACCATTTTTTGACGCGGTAGGGCTAACCTTAAGATTTGAATCTTTGGCATTCTTCATCAATTTAAAAGGAATTTGACAACAAATTCATAAGGCTTTCAGAATCCACATTGTTTCTATGGTAACTATATTAGCTACTAGTTGATGCCCACGGCTTCGCCCGCGTGAACCCTAATTATTTTTATAAAATAAAGTAGTAGCCTAAGTTATTCCAAAACACCAGCTATCGGCCAATAAAAGTCCCATCAAAATCGGTTCAGCCGTTTCCAAGATCAGCCTGTTGTTTGTTATAAGTTCCGTGTATACTTTCATAGATAAGCATTTAGTAAAAAGCTGTTATTTTGACATTACACAACAGACACCTCAATTTTATTTATTTTTTTATAGACAGAAGAGCACTCAATTATATCATATACACGTTAATTTAGTGTTTAGTGTTTAGAGAGTTGAAAGGAAGTCATAGAAATAATTGTTTAAATAATTTTGTCATATTATAATTAAGTTTTATAATTTAGCTAGCAGTTTTTTAGTTGCAACACATATTGAATTTTTTTTTTTTTTTAATGTCCCTGGTGTAAGTTTCACTGGCTGTACTTATAAATTATTAAACAGATTTTTTGTTAATTAAATTTTTTCTTTATTTTATTTTTCGGGGTGAACTACCAAACTACTATAGCTGGGCGTGGATTAACAACATTTACAAAAGACAACATTTAGGGGTTCCACATGGTCGGGGTAAAAATTGTCTAGGGGTTGAACATGGACTAAACCCTATTGATTCGATAAAGTTATACATTTCAGCATTTTTCTTCCTTAATCTGCGTGTAAATATTATAATTTGGTCTCTTTAAAAAAATAAAGTGTCAAGTTCTATGTTTTGAGCATTTGCCTCGCCATCATCATAATCTGCCATACCCTTTTCCTATCTATGTTTGGGTCAGCTTCGAGTCTAACCAGATGCAGCTGAATAGGTACCCATTATTTTATATGGAACGACAGCCTATCCGAACTTCACAACCCAGTTACTACTACTACTCCGGGTGAGTCGTTACGGACTTCTCAGGACCCGTAACTCATGACTCACCCAGAAAACACAGGCTGTTATAAAATTACACTCGTAAAAAATGTTCTGGTTATATGGAAAGGAATGTCTATGATTAAAAGAATGCGTAAAAACAAACCTTTGTGTTGCCGAAATACCTCTTTAATTAAAACTTTTTATTTCATAAGCGTGTGAGGTATTTTATATGTGAAACATGGCGGTTCACGATTTATTATGTAACTTTGCCTTTTTTCAAAAAATATTACTTTTGATGTCACGGTAACAATTATTGGGGTTAGGTACAATTCTTTTTTTTTTTCATGAGAATTAAAATATATTTGATTGCACTTAAGGTGTAGGCTCCGCTCGCCCCTTGGATTTTGCCCCTAATTACCTAAGTGTACCCACTCGCCCCTTTGAATATAAGATACTCCCAGTCGCCCCCGATTGTTAGTAGGTTAAAAGTACAGTCAGCACTATGTTTTTAAATATTAAAATAAATATTGTTTTCTTTAAACTTCAATCAAAAACTAACAAAAAGTACTAGGCTTGCATGAATTCAAGATAGTATGGATGAAAGGGACATAAATAGAGACAGACCCGGGCTTTCATTTCTGCATAAAAAATGTATAGAGAACGTGTGCCTACAAGAAACACAGCGCTTTTACCAAGTAGAAAGAGGTCTACAAATACTTTTGGATACACAATGTTCCAGACACTGTGTGACAACAAGATACACATGGCGCTGAAGGTTAAAAATACACACCATGGTTTATTTAAAACTATGGGTAGCAAGGAATCTTTGCTATTTCTACGTGAACCAAAAATAATCATAATCATCCTTTTCCCAATTTATTTGTCGTCGGCGCAACATGATGTCTTTTCCCTCCATACTTCTCTATTAGTCGTCATCTCGGTAGTCACCCCCTTTTTAGCCATATCATCTTTCACACAATACATTCATCGTTACTTTGGAACAAAAATAGTGATAAGGTAAAATTAATTAACCCAAAAATGTAATCTGATTCATGATTTTTACGTTAAATGAACTTGCTCCTTGCTAATTATCCTTAGCAGATATTAAGCCCCTGTTTTTAATTAATACAACGAGGAAATGTTCATAATATTAAAATTCGTCCGCCCGCGCTATTACTTTGTTTCGCTTAGCATTCTTTTTGACTTTTATCTGTACTGGTTTTGCTCGACTCCTAAGGGTCGTAGCGTGATGATAAATAGTTCCTTAAGAATTGGACTAACAAATGCAACCAAAAAAACAAATCTGACTGGTAGTTTCAAAGATGGCACGTTAAAACAAACAAACTCTTCTGCGTTATTATATTACTAGCTTCTCCCCACAACTTCGTTCGCTTGAAAGTCATAAGACACCATAATATACTAATATAATAACCAAATTTTAATAGAAATTCCCTGTAAATGCGTTTGTAGTTTTGGTCCCAGCAGAAAATACATTCAGAGAGTCAGGACTGTCCGTGTGAGAAGCAGTTCATCCTGAGGTCGACAGCAGCAGCAATTTCCCATTGGTTCAGAAGATTTTCGTTTCATGAAACTGTCTCAAAGTTAAGGTCAGTCCTTTATGACCGTTTTCCTGTATCTACAACGTTTAGAGCACCTGCCCGTACTGCCCCATCTTAAAAATCTAACCTGTAGGGATATGTTATGATTCACTGCTTAGTTCCATAAAGGTATAGCGAAATTACAATCTCTTGAAATGTTAAATTTTACATTTAGCTCGTTTTTTTACAATTTGCGGTAAACTATAGAAGAATACAAACATAGTACAATATAACGCAACCCTCTTAAAGTGATAATCTATAATTAGCCTACAGAATAACTGGTCTTTACTTCGCAAGATCGCTGCATTAGATGCACTTAATAAAGATTGAGGAAATAATATCATTATTACGCAGTACATAATTATTCTCAAACAACTCTCAAGCTCGGGGATTCTTTTGCAGTTTTCCTGTCTGGCAGGTAAAACCTGAGACCCAGAACTCGTCATCACCACACATTTACAATCACCAACCACGTTTGACTATTCTATTATGTCGCACGTTTTTCGCCCAATCAGAGCCAATTATATTGTTCCAGATGAAAACATTGACCAATGAGATGTAAACAGCAGAAAACAGTGTGTGTGTGTGCGTGTGACAAGTTGACATGCATGTTTGTTTAGTTCGTAGACTTGAGGTTGGACAAATGTTGGACAGTGGTTGGTTCAACATTTGTTATGCTGTGCGTTTCCTCATTTAGAAAATGTTCATAATTATAGTAGGTGCTACATATATACAAAAATTTTTTGGTTATACTTTTATAACAATTAATAGACATACCAGGGCATGCAGTGTAATTACTTCAAGTATGCGTTTAGAAAATCAGAAAAATATTTTTTTGCATAAAGCCACCAAAGTTCGTTCGTACAGTAGGTTTTCAGAAAAAGTTCTTCTTGTGCCATGAGGGCCGCATACGCGGCGTGTCGCGGGCATTGTTCCTGTGCTCGCATCCAAAAGAGCCTAAAATATCGCGTTATCAAGCTGCAGTATTTGTAGTAGGTAAGTAAGAAAAAAGTGACTATACATAATGTCACGTCAAACCCAGTGGTGTGACGAAGGGCAGTCCCTTAACATGGTCGAGGAAAACATCGTAAGGAAACCGGGATGTCCTAGAACCAAAAATAAGAAGTCATATGACATCTACCAATCTGCACTGGACCCGCGTGGTGGTACAGCACTCTCCCTTTCACAGAGAGGAGGCCTGTGCCCTGCAGTGGGAACGTTATTATAGCTTGATTATGCTTACATAACTGACGACATGTATATTGCACCAGCTGCCTGCCCTTCTGAGGAATACAGATGTGAAGTTATGCTTATAAACTCAATTACGATAAATTACTGAATACGTACGAAATACTATTGAAACGATTATTATGATGCTGATTGGTGGCGTTTGTCTTGCTACTAAAAAAACACGCACGTTCCCTAACAGATTAAAATTACTTTGCAAGTAAATTGATAGGTATCTACATAAATATAACAATTCCTCCCATATGGCAAAGACAATACACCCACATTCTGTCAGTTATGTCTGTTTATCTAGGACCCAATTAGGGGGTGAGCCTTTTTCCATGTTTCGGGCACAAATCCAGATTCCAACACACAATTTCCTAAATGGATATATCCCTTTGCCTGATCCGAATCAAACCCAGAACCCCACGCCCAGCTGTTATGCTTGCGGCCACTGGGCCATCGAGGCATTCGTTTATAAATATTGATAAAAATCATAATATAGAGCGCATTGATTGTGTTATAATTGCTTAGTTGGACATGGGAAAACCCGAGTTGCAAGGTAGGTACTGACCTTGCAACTCAGGGAAATCAACTGTGGTAAGACTGGTATATAAGGCATTTCCCTGAGCATTTATACATTAATAAGTAAATAATATTAAAAAAAGAACAACTGACAGTATCATGAAGCTAGCATTTGGTAAGTAAAATATTAACTATTATTAAAAAAAAAAAAAATTTTTTTTCAAAAACTCTAGCTGTTCCCTGACGACTTCATCTGCGTGTATTATTTTTGTATTTAATTTTGTCATAAATATTTCGGGCAGCTAACCCGACAGGCGTTATCCAGTCCTAAATAAAATGCACTTTAAGTTTTCCCGAATTTTAACATTTTCCCGGTCTGTTTTTAAATGTTTCCGTAAGAATCTGATTCGAACTATCACGAAAATTTTAATCAAAAAATTACCAAATTGGTCCAGCCGTTCTGAAGTGATCCGCTTACTAATAAACAGCATTTCATTTTATTAAATGTATAGATAGATAGATTAAAGTAACTTATGCCCTTCACTACGTCCTAGGCTACCGATTTGCAAAAGATAATGATTGGTTCAGTAGTTTAGTCGTGATGACAAACAAACAGACAGACAGTAGACAGTTACTTTCGCATTTATAAATAATAATAATTAGTTTAGTTGTATATTGCTTGACATGTTCCAGTACTTACAATACTACTGGTTGGAATCCTCATGGAGGTCCATGGCCGAACTGCTGCATGCACCAAGGAATATAACCCGGTTTGTGGAGCGGACGGAAAAACATACAACAACCCTTGTCTGTAAGTACAAAGTACATTTAACATTTTGACTTAAAAAAAATCCTGTATCTGAATTTTTAAAAACATTTAAAAACACTATTTACTAAGTAACCGCAATCAAATTAAAAGAAATTAAACTTTAAAATCGTTTATTTCAACTTTAAAATTAGAGCCTTGACTCTAATTTTAAAGTTGAAATAAACGATTTTAAAGTTTAATTTCTTTGAATGTAACATATCGGTAATTTTGAAATTGGTGACAGTTAACTTAATAAGATGTGTACGTAACTTAACTAAAAGTGTTTAAAGCAACACATAGCTTGATACTCTGTCCAAACGTTAAGGTATTTCTAAAACATAATGAAAGTTCAATAAAACTTTAAAATTATCTTGTTTGAGTTGATTGTTTAGACTGACAAAACAGTATTTTGTCTTCTTTATCATCTTTATCTATTTGGAATTGAAGTCGCTTTCCGTGTCTGTCTGTGTTCGCGTCGTTCTTCTAAACTCTGCAACGGATTTTGATGTGGTTATCATCATCATTTAAGCTAATTTTTCTTGGAGGTTTATTTGTGTAATAGAAATTAAACAAACGTGATGTAATAAAGATATCTTGATGTTTTGTCAAGTCGTAAAAAACGTGCGAACCAGAGGCGGGTCGCTTGTCATTAATATGTGGAATAACAGGACGTGTATACTCGAAGATGTAAAGTATATTAGAAAAGAAGTCTGCAGTAACTTTATACCTAGTAACTATATTGGTGTTTGTCCGCAGGTTGAGATCCAAAGGCGTAAAGTTGGCACACACTGGCCAATGCAAAAATGCTAGCTCCACAGGAAAAGTCGGAGCAAAGGCTATACCTTGAATAAATATATTAGAACATTCTTTTTTTGTATTTTTATTTCTATAGCAACAGTTTATTAAATTATTATATCCATAAACAGAAAATTCTTCAATATTCCTGTACTCTTTTTTTATTAAGTATCAGGAAAATTTATAGTTATAAAAGAAAAGATACAAAACAACATTATTGTACTTGTTCGTAGATAAGGAAGTGTCAGATCAGGAGACGTTTACCCTTATAGAAACACCGATAATTACATATAATTAAATTGTCACTGCGTGGTATTACATACATTACTACACCTAGTTATTACACATACACCTAGTTTTCTAAGGCTGACTATGCTGATGTACACACCTATCATCTTTGCTCAGAGGCGCGCGGTGAATCGCTAGCGATTTCAAAACTCACTTCCACATACAGATTTTAACAGTCGATTATTTGTTCTCTAAATCTGTTGGGATTTTGAAATACGATGTCGTACTACTTTGTTGTGATGTGATTGCCTGGAGTTAAATAATTTGACCTACCTCATTGATCCAATGGTCGCAAGCTTGGGTCCAGGATTCAATCTCCAAGTCAAGTTTAATTATTATACGTAAGCGTATAACTGGTGAAATGGGGATGTGCAACTCTGTATACCCTTTTTTTTTTTTTTTTTTTTTTGGGTGGGAAATCATCCAATGACTTCTCCCGCTCTGGGTGGAGCGGAAGGGCGTGTCAGACTTCTACTGACTAAAACCCACCCGTGTACCTTCAGTTACCTGTTGCCAAGGTCCCGGTATCCCTTTCGGACTAACCCGCAACCCTGGCAGGCATCGGTCCTAGCGGACCCCGCCAATTGTGCTGACATCTCTTTGAGGCGCGCGTGGAACACGACGCGCCATCGACCCGGGCCTGGTCCTGATCGGACGGCGAGCTACCCATTGCTCGCCGTCCGCAAGCCCGCGCCTATGGTGGCCGGGAATCCGCCTGGGATTCCCGACGCCCAGGGCGTCTCCAGCGGCGGCGGCGGTTAGGGGCGTGAGGGCGCAAACTTTGCCTCTCCCTCACGCGTTCCGCCTCCTCCTTCGCGAGCATTACTGCTTCGCAGAAGGAGGTGACTGCTTCCCATGCCCTCTCGCTCCGTACCATGGCCTGGACCAGAGCCGGACGCGAGAGGTCACCGCCGCCAATCGCCTCCAAGAGGACACGGCGGGGCTCCGCCCAAGCGGGGCAGACCTCCACCGTATGCTCCACCGTGTCCTCCGGGCGATCCACACAGTGGTGACACCCGGGCGTTTCCTCCCGCCTTATACGAAACAGAACTCTGTATACCCTGCGGGGAATACCAGGTGTGGAGATACGTTATGAAACTAAACAGGTTTTCCAAAACCGGGCATAAGTAGCAGATCTCACGTTATCATTGACTACCGCTCATCATAACACTCCCTCACCGGGAGCATTCGCCTGTAATGCAACTTTTACCCGCGAACTAGCCGAGTTACTTCCACCTATTTCATCCTATCCTGAATTATCTCTCTACCCTATCTAGCAGTTGACGGCCTGCGCAGTCTACTTGCAAAGCCCTAGCCGTTACAGTGGACTCTTGGATTGCATTCGCCCTGTAATGTAACAAACATTACAGGTGAATGCTCCCGGTGAGGAAGCGTCTTTACCTTGAGGAAACATGTCCGACAAGTAATGTGCGGTACGTGTCTTTGATTTATGTCTGACATCTGACATGTGCTTGTAAGTCGACCCGCACTGCTACGCGATTATAGCTATTGAATAGGATAGTCCGTCGTGATACCTTTACCACCCTAAGGTTGAATGTCACTTGCACTTCATAAAACAAGGTCTATTTTTCTTTACTTTAAGACCGTTAGTTAGTTTTAACCTTTGCGAAGTTTCAATTTACTGGGAGTTTTCGTCGAAAGTCCACAAACAAACAATTAGGTTGATCATGAAATTACATTACGAAAATATTCGTGACGAAAAAAACTTTATAACATTTCGCCTATTAACTTGAGGATCCAACCTCAGGCTCGGCAGTCGCGTTGTCAAAACTCTTAAGACCAACCGACAAAATTCTAAATTATAGAAGATCAGAACGAAAATAACAAACGAGAGGTGTCGTGAGTCATCCGGATGAAACGAAGTTTCTTTTCGCGTTTGTACACTTTTGTTATAAATGTCGTGACGGTCAAAATGTAACACTTTTTAAGGTTCCGTGCCCAAAGGGTAAAACGGGACCCTATTGCTAAGGCTCCGCTGTCCGTCCGTCCGTCCGTCCGTCCGTCTGTCACCGGCTGTATCTCATGAACCGTGATAGTTACACAGTTGAAATTTTCACAGATGATGTATTGTATTTCTGTTGCAGCTATAACAACAAACACTAAAAAACAGAATAAAATAAATATTTAACGGCAAAAAAATCACATTTGTTGTAAACCATACAACAAATGTGATTTTTTTGCCGTTTTTATAGATAATGGTACGGAACCCTTCGTGCGCGAGTCTGACTCGCACTTGGCCGGTTTTTTCGGTCTAGCTCTCATTCGCCAAGTGTACAAACACTGTGGAACTTCGTTCCAATAAGTAGCAGTGCCGTGTCCCTTGAGCTTCTACACCATTCGTTCCATTCCAATCCAGCGCTGGATAAGACAGATGATGACATTCGTACTTGCCCGAATTTGAACCCATAAGCTCGTGCATGAGAGGAGGCCTAACTCGCGCTACATATAACAGAAATGCATAGTCATGTAGGTAGTTTGATATGGTTCCGAACATTATAATACCTAATATCCTGAAGCAGTTCAAACTAATTAGTCGTGCAAATATTAGCATACAGATTTTTCCTTGCAATAATTACTAAATAATGTGCGGAGTTACCGTTACCTCATCAAACTGACATTGGATCATAAATGATATTCCATGCGTCATGTTCGTGAACGGGCGCCATCAGTAGGGACTGGTCATCTCTTAGCTGCCACGGCTTATTTTGATTTATTTTAATTTTTGAATTGTTTTGTATCGTTTTATCTTTTATTTACGGACTCTTTTAACCTGCACGTTTTTCTACATTGTACTCACATGTATAATTCCAACATGAATGATGTAAACAACATATTGTAACGATATTCTGATTTAAAAGAGTGTCCGTGGAGTTTCTTGCCCGTTCTTCTCCATAGGAACCTACTACGCTTTGGAATGGGCATCTAGCTTCATATTTTCTGACTGACCGACCCTTTGACAATTCAAAAGTGCCTGTAATTGGTTTATTTGAAATAAATGCTTTGAGTTTGAGTTTGAGTTTGATAAAGGTAATGAACCTGTTATGTAGTTTGATACTGATGCCGATGCAAACTAAATGTAATTTAGGCTATTTTTACCATGTTTTTCTCTAAAAACAAAGAGCTGTTTTTAGTTGAAAACTAATCTATGTAGTGTGATTCAAAAATAACAAACCTTTTAGCACTAACATCGTACCATGATCCTGAACAACGTTTATTCTAAGACTAGTACGCATTACGTAGTCGCGAAATGTCAGTCGGACTGCTGCGCAACGTGTCGCGGGTTCGATCCCCGCACGGAACAAATATTTGTATGATCTGCAAGTAGTTGTTCCGGGTCTGGGTGTTAGTGTATGTGAGTTTCTATGTTTGTAAACGCACCCACGATACAGGAAGAAATTCTTAGTGTGGGGCAACGTTTTTTAAAAAAAAAGAAAAGAAAAAAAAGAAAAAAGAAATAAGTTAAATTGACCTAAGGATGCTCAAGCTGTTCATTCTATACACGTTTAATTTTTTAATCGACTTCAAAAAAAGAAGAAGTTCATGCCGTTGGCCAGTGTTTAAAAACAAACAACATTTGTACGACAAAAACTCCTACTCTAAAAAAATTAAAGTTATTGACATTGATATTGAAGTTGGTGACAAAAAACGGCTGGTGTTGTTTGTTTGGAAGTCAGTGTTTTATTTTTTTACATAGTTTACTAGCTGTTGCCAGCGACTTCGTCTGCGATCCAGGATGAAAAGTAGCCTATGTCATGGTCTACCCTTGAACCTCATCCAAATCCGTTAGCGTGAAAGCGTAACAACCAAACAAACTCACTTTTGCAGTTATAATTATTATATTAGTTAGGATTTTACCCGTATGTATAAGTACCAACCTGTTTTGTTGCCCGTACATACGCGTACACAATAGCTGGGGCTGGCCCTTTCTCGTGTGACGTCACGCCCGCCGTCAGATAACGTCTGCTGCATTATGTTCTCCTGCATTCAACAGATGTGGGGAGACATGACCGCAGGGGAGACGTGGCATAGAGAAATGGTAGTCCAATTAACTTTATAATTTATGTTATATCAGATTAGTTTCATATTCAGAACTTCTAAATTAACAGAATGAAGAAAATTAAGAAGGAGAAACTAAGTACCTACATATAATATTATAGATAAACAATGTCAATATAAAGTTTGATTAACTATAATTACAATTCAATTATGAAGTTCTTCAATAGTTATTTATATTATTATAGGTACACAATTGTAATGCCGTCAACTTATTTCGTATTGGAATTAAATATATTTTTTTAGATAATTTATATTAGGTTTGGGGTTACAGTAATCTTAATAATCTCTATATTTGTATTTTTATATAAAAAACACTGAATCACTACAAAAAAGAACAAATATCCTGAAATCCCAGAGTTTCGGGAAAAGTGGAAAGTAGCCTTTACCTTGTAGTGCAAGTGGGACGGAAAGGCTTGGAATAAAATAAAAAATCTTAAGTCCATACATTTAACCTTGTAGGTATTGCACTTTTGTATGAAACAACATTTTTTTTTATAACCCACGAAAAGCTATACTCGCCGCAGGGGAGTACCAAACTTTGCGGGAAAGTCCGAAAGGGATACCGGGACCTTGGCAACAGGCAAGTGCAGGAACACGGGTGGGTTTTAGTCAGTAAAAGTCTGACACGCCCTTCCGCTCCCCCCAGAGCGGGAGAAGTCATTGGATGATCCCCCACACTCAAAAAAAAAGAAAAGGGTACTACCTAACTGAACTTCGACAAACGGGTCCCGAATCGTGGTTTTGCGGAATTCATGGTAACAGTTCGCACGTCGATGTCCTTAGCACCGTGTATGTAGGTGATACTTTACATGGCATTTTGATGTCACTGTCGAATGTAATTCATACCGGATATTATGACGTAATCCCGTGTGATAAGTACTTTTATGACATATCAATAAGATATAAAATACAAAATAATATATCATTATCAAAACCAGTGAAATTATACTATCTATTTTTAACATAACACAATTTAATCAGTAGTCGTGGTGATATTATGACTTCGTTCGCTAAGACAAGATGAAATTATTTGCGTTGAGTAAGTCCGTTATGAAATATTTTATTTGTAATCCTAGATTTTACCGCTCGTGTGTCACCTCAAATATAAAGAAAATAATACAAATAAACCATTTACCTAGGAGGCCTATGTCCAGCAGAGCAGTGGACGTGTTTCGGCTGAAATGATGAAACCATTTACAGCGACTTTTGAATTCTCAAGGAGTCGATCAATTAGTTCCAAAACGAAGATATTATTGGAGAAGAACGGGCAAGACCCAAGATTCAAGGATGATTCAACCCTAAATTCAAATTCAAATTTAAAAACTTTAATTCGAGCCAAGACTCATATAGGGTTAGTAACATCTTCCTAAAAAAAAGAAAAAAAAAAAAGATGAAAGATTCTTAAAATCAGAACATGTATCTTTCTCTCCAGTCTTCACCCTATTTCTGGTGCTGTTGGGCGCCATGATGAGCGACGCGCTCTGCATGTGCCCAGATAGTGCTCCTTGTCAAATTATATCGAAATCCGTTCAGTGGTTTAGGTGTTTAAAGGTAACAGACAGACAGAAAGAGTTACTTTCGAATTTATAATATTAGTATGGATTTAATCAAATTCTTAAATTAATTCACGGACAGAAAACACATAGCCTAAACCAGTCAGTGGCTCTAAAAGCATGAAATTTTGCACAACAGTTTCATAAGTAACAAAGCTCAGAACAAAGGATTTTTTATTTTAAATTCATACCCAAAATAAAATTAAAGGGGGGAGGAACGCTTGTATGGAAGTTCCTCATTTTGTCCGATTGGAAATCCCATTGTCCCATTGTCCCCATATCCCAGTCGAGGTTTTTAAAAATATTTCCATAAAAAGTCATATTTATATAATTTCCTCTTTATTTTCAGTATGGGCTGCGCACTGAAGGAGCAGGAAATTCTATAAATGTTCATAACACAGTGAAGAAGAACACGATATTTTGCATTTATCTTAAAGCATAATAATAATAATTATACAGATCGGACTAACTTACCTAGTGACGTCCGATCCTTAATTATATGAAATAATTTCGCCTTCATGGAAAACAGTGTAGTTTGCACTGGTGCACTACACGCCAATCACATTATTTAAAGATGAAAGCCTTCATCATAGATAAAAATCAAAAATGTTATCTGTGGTTCGATCGCGGGCGCACCATCCTGTCATCTGTCAAATCATTTCTTCAAAGCATAAGAACCTAAGAACGGGAATTTACGATGACCTATAGGTAGGGGCATCGTTTAGTCCTAGCCAAGGAGTAAAGTGTCCCGGCATAGTGCATATATAGCACAACACAACTTTTAGAAGGGGTTTTGATAATCCAGTACACATAAATAGGTTGATTATCTGGGAAGGGTTGGGTTGGTTGGATGCCATGAAGGCGAAATTATTTCATATAATTAAGGATCGGACGTCACTAGGTAAGTTAGTCCGATCTGTATAATTATACTCATAATTTCACCTTCATAGAAAACAGTGTAGATGTTCAAAGAACGAAGTTGTGTTGGTAATCATTTCAACATTATTTAACAACTAAACATTGTAGCTAAACCATGTTATTATAAGAATCAGTAAGTATTCCATTAAGGTAAAGACAGACTATTAGTTCCTGGAATTCCTATTCAGTCTTGAATCAACCAAACCATAATCTAATACACACATCAATTACTTATAAGCAGACAATTAAAATTGACATAAAAATATAATAAGTTTTATGAACAGCCACTCTCTATAGAGCACACAGCCTGTGCAAAGGCAGTAGGATTAATATTGGTCACATATAAAAGCGAGATAAGGTTGAGAAAGTGAGCAGCTTTTCTTATGACCTCAACATTGATACCTCCCCCCCCCCCTCAAGGGCCTTTAAAGTAGAGGCATGTCTGTATATGTGAATTTAGAAAAAACTATTCCACTATTATGCACTTAAATTTTGGTTAATCCATCCACTAATGGTTACAGTAGAGGCGGTGATAATATTTGTGTAAAGTTATAATTAATGATTTACAATTTTGTCTTTTACTCTTAGTAAAAACTAAGAAAATGGTAATATCAAGAAGGGTTGAGATCTACCAGGTGCAGAAATTTCAAATATTTCTGGTATCTTTATGTTAATATTATCCTCATTAATAGAAATGTTATCTATGTGTAATAAGTGACACGGTTTGAATTCTGTGTGCAATTACAAGAGTTAATATGGTTAGGTATATAATGTAAAAGTAGTTATAGACCCAGGGTTATTTATGAAAGACATGGGATAACCTGGAACGTTACTGTCCCAAAATTATTTCATATTTGGCTCTTAATTTAAATATACCAAATTACCCTAAGAAACTTTGACACTGTCATCTGTGCCAATGTGGGGCCTAAAACTGGAGCAATTGCTGACTTAGTATTCAGCAATTTCTTCTGTTTCTATTATATAATTATAACTCATTCAATATCATTAAGGTATTGAGTTAGCTATATAGCAATCCTTCATTAAACTTAGTGGTCAATAATAATGTCACCATGGTGACTGAGCCTAGGAGGGCCCAATATCTTGACTCTCAATAGTTCATTGATCCAGAGCAGATTCATATCGCTTACTTGCTTTGCTAGACAAGAAAGTTAGTACTATATTAATTGAAGGGATTAGTGTTCATCTTGTCAGGAAAGCGTCCCTGATAATATTGCGGCAATCAGTGTGAGACTCCTGCGCAATGGGTGTGGAGATCCCATTTGACAGTGAATGCATCTACAGAGCATGCACCTAGATCCATGATGCCATTCTGACACTTAGAATTTGACCTGTTTGCAAACAGGTTAATCTGGGGCTGACCCAGTTTAACAACAATTGACTTGAAGGTATATCCACCTCACTTCCATTCAATTTCTATATTTGGGCGTCTAGATTCTAGATCTGTCATAGTGTTTCCTTTGGAACTAAAATAGGATACATAGGCCCATATTTGTTTTTTTTCTCGCACTATTGCCACCACTGTCTAGTTAAGCTTTAGGTGAGTAGAACGAGTACCACCCATCTTATTGATATAGGCAATGGCTATTGTGATAATATGTATTCTTAGTAGGTAACACCTCACAGTACCATCTGAGTTTGCTTGAAAATGTTTTGAGCCCCATAAATGCTGTTAGTAGTCCAAGGTAATTTATATGGAACTTTTTTAATTACATACCAGAACCAGCCAGTTTGAGAAGCAACAGATAATGTTTCAAAAACAAAGTCAAATTGTTTAATTCTATTGCAGTTTATTGAAATGTGAGCCACCGTTGCAAATAAATGATTTAGAATTTGATTCTAGTTTTAATTTGAAATAGGTAGGTACACCTCTGCCTAGCCCTTCGGGGAATACAGGCGTTATGTTATTATGAATTTGAATTATAAACTAGTTATGACCTTGTTATTTTAATTGTTATACTTTAAGGCTACTGTTCTGTGACGTTTCATCATCTTGGTGTAAAGCAAACTGTACAGCTGGGATGTAGCAACAAGAATACCTAGTAATTAGGATAATTCTACTATTTGCATTTCCTTATTAGACTTAAAATTCTTTATGGACTAAAGAATAAACTACCTTTTCCTGTCTAAGTGAAATGGCAAACTGGACTGAATCTAATAGAAATCTACCAGTAGCATTGTCTGGGTTATAGGGCGCTCTTTTTAGTTTTGAATATTTATTTATAATAAATCCTAGATTTTTCATAACATAGTTTGAATATTAGACACATTTTCTAAACACTTTGCATATAAATCGGCAAGGCATAGAATATTGTGAGGATATATGATATAGAGCAACCTTTATGACCTCAGGTGACAGGCAACTGGCTTCATGATCCCTGCCAACACACATGGTTCTGTGCCAAGCCTGGAGGCATGTAAACTCTTTCATTATAGCTGTCCTTTATTCCACTGTTAAAGTGGAATGTAGCAACATATTTATGTATCTCCCATTGTCATCTGATTTTGGTAAAAATATACTAAATAAAAAATGATTCTTGGCAGGGAAACATGTTTCATGGCACCTAAGACGTTATTAATTTCTATGGATATAGGGTGGCATTCTTTCCGACTGAAGTTTTTATTCAGAAGTTTGAATTGGAAACTCAACAAAGGATAGTTTATAACCCTTGATCCACCATGTATGGTTGGATTAGTAGTAATACTTTTCAAAATTCAGGGAAACACTGCAATCCATCAGTTCATACTTAAGCTAGTGACAATCATGACTCGGCAACATTTGATGACATTGAATTTATCTTTGAGGCATATAGCTAAACAGGTATTTAGATATTGGTGCCCGCTCCATCAGTTCTTTCATTTCTTTATTAAGGCTGGGTAGGATCAAGGATACTCGTGAGATGCAATCATGATAGATTACACACAGTAGTTCAGCTGTTTAGATTTGATCTACACTCCTTTGGGAAGCTATTAAACTGTTAAGGCCCTTGTCAATGGACCCAATGGCAACAGCCACTTTATTCTGCAGTCCCCTGATTCTTTGGTCCCCATTTGATTCCACCTTCATTTACTGCAGCTGCCACCCCCCCCCCCCCCAAAACGTTGGAGGGTTCAACAGGCAACAGATTACGGGAGTTTCATACCTCTCTTGAATGTTGCTTCGCCTGCACATTTAGTTCATTTATCAGAATTTCTGACCACAAAAGTGAAGTAATCAATTGCACCCTGCGCAGATTCTCAACATTTGAAGGTAAGGCATTTCAGGTTGGTGTATGGATACCGTTTCACTCTCAGTCTCCTTCCGGTTGGACTGTAGTAGAATTGAAATAAATACTAACATAGCATATCTAATTTAAATTGGATACTAGTAGGTATCTAAAATTAATGTAAGTATTTTGAAATTTTTTGAAGACCACTTGTTGTTGTCTTTCAAGTAAATAAATTATAATTGGCAGCATTGAGTGTGGCTATTCTGTGTCTGGATTCGTTGGCTTCGGTCACCTGACACGTGACACACAGCCTCTTGAACATGTTTGACTACAGTGTCTTTCACGGAAGTGGGCTTCGCACTTATAATAAGAGTTAGGTTCCAGACTGCTCAATTCCAAGGTTTACCTCAAGTGATGGTGCGGGGACGTGTTTATAACACTGAATGTATAGATAGCCCATTGGCTAACTTGTCGTTAAAGCGTTGTTCTTTTGTAGTTATGTGGCATAGTCATTGTCAAAACTATTAGAGACTGCTAGGGATCTAGCAGGGATGTGTTTTATAACTGAACGATATTCCAAGGGCTGACCTCTGGTGAAAGCTCGTATGGTGTTGTTCTTTTATAGTTATGCGGCATAGTTATTGGTCTCTTGGTTAAGCTTCCGTCAAAACTCTTAGAGACTGCTAGGGATCTAGCAAGGATGTGTTTTTATAACTGAACGATATTCCAAGGGCTGACCTCTGGTGAAAGCTCGTATGGTGTTGTTCTTTTGTAGTTATGCGGCATAGTTATTGGTCTCTTGGTTAAGCTCCCGTCAAAACTCTTAGAGAATGCTAGGGATCTAGCAGGGATGTGTTTTATAACTGAACGATATTCCAAGGGCTGACCTCTGGTGAAAGCTCGTATGGTGTTGTTCTTTTATAGTTATGCGGCATAGTTATTGGTCTCTTGGTTAAGCTTCCGTCAAAACTCTTAGAGACTGCTAGGGATCTAGCAAGGATGTGTTTTTATAACTGAACGATATTCCAAGGGCTGACCTCTGGTGAAAGCTCGTATGGTGTTGTTCTTTTGTAGTTATGCGGCATAGTTATTGGTCTCTTGGTTAAGCTCCCGTCAAAACTCTTAGAGAATGCTAGGGATCTAGCAGGGATGTGTTTTTCTAACTGAACAATATTCCAAGGGCTGACCTCTGGTGAAAGCTCGTATGATGTTGTTCTTTTATAGTTATGCGGCATAGTTATTGGTCTCTTGGTTAAGCTCCCGTCAAAACTCTTAGAGACTGCTAGGGATCTAGCAAGGATGTGTTTTTATAACTGAACGATATTCCAAGGGCTGACCTCTGGTGAAAGCTCGTATGGTGTTGTTCTTTTGTAGTTATGCGGCATAGTTATTGGTCTCTTGGTTAAGTTCTCGTCAAAACTCTTAGAGACTGCTAGGATTCTAGCAGGGATGTGTTTGTAACACTGAACGATACACCAGCGGTTGACCTCACAGTGAAAACTCGTGTGGTGTTGTCCTTTTGTAAGTATACGGCTTAGTTAGTGTTCTCAAGGTCCACCTCACGTGGAAACTCTAGAGACTGATGTGCATATTACGGCTCCACGGTAATTCAAGTAAAAATTATCTCAGCTAACGACAAATTGGTAGGTTTATCGAGAGACTTACCGGTGTCCATCACGACTCCGCTTTCATGTATTCGCTCGATTTTCCAGTTCTCGCAGATATTCGTTCAGGTCCTCCATTTCCTGGTCTCGTTTTCTTCTATGTTTTCCCATTTCGATAAATATATCTGAACTTTTTAACGGAAGCGTGATCAGCGCGCGGCACAAAAAAGTACAATGATTTGACAGATGACAGGATGGTGCGCCCGCGATCGAACCACAGATAACATTTTTGATTTTTATCTATGATGAAGGCTTTCATCTTTAAATAATGTGATTGGCGTGTAGTGCACCAGTGCAAACTACACTGTTTTCCATGAAGGCGAAATTATGAGTATAATTGTATTTGACATTATATACCTCCAATTAATTTCAACTCTTAGTGGCTTTTGTGGACAGGATTATAATTATTCAATTTGTTACAGTTGTAATAGCAATCACGTCAATTGGTTTAAATAGGTTTTTATTTTTATTTGAATTCTAATTTTATTATCATTAGTCTTTTATATAGATTATTTT
Source organism: Lithophane socia (assembly GCA_947522985.1). Classification (NCBI taxonomy): domain Eukaryota; kingdom Metazoa; phylum Arthropoda; class Insecta; order Lepidoptera; family Noctuidae; genus Lithophane; species Lithophane socia. The sequence continues at coordinate 465,723 of OX383273.1, read as the reverse complement.
CTATTTTGTGAATGTGAGAACGTTGTAGGCTTATTGGACTGTAGATTTATTGAACATCTTCTATTTTTGTTAAGTACCTGGTACTTACTTGTTGAAAAGCCTACATTGTCCTCCCATGCCTACCAACACTGTAATTTGAAAGTATTGTAAAAGCCAATTATTTTTAAAAGAGTAACCATGGAGTTTCTTGCCGGCTCTTCTCCATAGGAAACGACCAATTGGAACCGTGCACCTAGCTTCTGACGTTTCATAAGTGCCCATGTAGGTTTATGTGAAATAAAATATTTTGATTTTTTTGATTTTGAAGCTATATACGAAGTTCTCTACTATTGTAAGAAAATGTTTTTATTAAAATTATTATCACATTATTCTGCCTTTTTATGATTTGTATTTAATTTATACCGTTGGTGTAAATAATAGAATTAAAATTGACATCAATTAATAAATAAATAAAAATTATCTTAACCTTTTTATTTTCCAACAGCTGTAGGCACACTAATACCTACATACATAATTGTATTCCATAAAAGCCATGACCATAATAATTATGCTTTATTATACTAGAACGGGATACTTCTATATTAAGAATGAGGAAAACTGATTTGTAACTAAAAGAAACAAACAACACTAAACTTTTTCGGGAAAAGGAGGGATGAGATGCCGGAAGACGTTTTTCCTTAAAGTAACACCGGCAATTATAATTAATTTGTCACTACGTTGTTATCTGGTTCTTGAAAGGCTGACTAACACAAAAATAACCTAACACTCAGTAGCTGTTCAGTGTTTACTGCTGTGATTGGTTGCCCTGAACAGCCAATCAAATTACTTGCAGAGACGTGATCTGGCAACAGTTGAAATGTATCAGAGATCTAATGTACTGCCTCATTAGCCTTGTGGATCCAAAATCGGGTCCTGGGATTTACAGGAATCCTATTGGTTTTTACTTAAGGAATCTCTCCGTAGCCACCCGGGGTCTAGATTTGTGCCCGGTTGATGACACTGAGCGCGCCCCCCCTACCTATTCCTTCGGCGAATGCAGGCGTGAAGATAATATGTTATTGGATTATTCAGGCTCTTAAAATCCGGGGATCAGTAACAGATCTCACGTTGTTGTGACCACAGACGGCTTATCATATGACATTACCTTTATGCCCTTTTATGCCCGACATTCGCATGTGCTTGTAATTGCACTCTGCACTGTTATTAGCTGTTGTGTTTAAGTTCAATGTAGTAGTGGTTCCACGGGGATGGTGGTTTGTAAAAAAATTCGCGTTTCGAGTTTTGGTCAGATTTACAGTCTCGTGATTCCTTTTTACAGCAAATCTTCAAATCTTACGAGGTACATTGAGAATTAAAGCCTCCTGACTGAGTTCTACTTTCTACTAACAAGCAGGCCCAAGCGGGCTACGTAGAGCTAAGTTGTCATCCTACTTTGTAAAAGACTGTACCACTTTTTTATGAAATGAATTATATTATATTTTTGTTAATGAGATCAGTTTAGCTTGAATATAATTAATATAAGAGGAAGGCACCGGTGACTCAAAAGTTGTGCGGAAATCGGTTATCATGGTATGGGCATGTGATGCGGATGAATGAGGAAAATGTCGTGAAGAAAGTTTTGGGTATGACACTAGGGAAGACCAAAGAAACGATGGATTGTCTGTGTGAAAGATGATATGGCGAGAAAGGGGCAGCTACCGAGCTGACGACTAATAGAGGAGTATGGAAGAAAAATACATGTTGCGCCGACCGCAAGATAGATTGGGAAACAGTTTGATGATGACCAGTATAACTTACACATCAATTAAATGACGCAAAAAATATACAACTTCAAAGTACAACAATATTTTTAACTTACATCTCTGGGAAACAAAGGAATAGGAAGTAAAAACAGCTTTGGCATATTTTTTTACACAAGTTAAACCTAATGTAAAATTAGTCACTTAAACTAACTAGAACACTACTTGGAATCTATTCTCATTAAAATCCGAAGAGTAAGTTTACTTACTTTCTCTATAATATGTATCTGATAGATTAGTTTCATATGTAGGACTTTTAAATTAACAAGATGAAGAAAATTAGCTTTAACTAGCTGTTGCCCGCGATTTCGTCTACGATCTAGGATGAAAAGTAGACTGTGTCCTTCTCCAGGTCATGGTCTAACCATATGCCAAATTTCTTCAAAATTCCTTCAGCCGTTTTAGCGTGAAACAGTCACAAACAAACAAATAAACTCACTTTCGCATCTTAACTTTAATATTATAAATGTGAAAGTGAGTTTATTTGTTACTCTTTTTATCCCGATATTCCCATAGGATCAAGACTTATGCGGGTGAAACCGCGGGGCGCAGCTAGTTTATAATATTAGTTAGGGTACCTAGGTTAGTGTCCATTATTGACTATGATATTGGTGATCACTGGTTCTTCTAGCAGACAGAAAAGTAGGCTCAAGATATAGTTTGTCATCAGTGGGCAACTGCTCATTACTGTCAGTCAATGACTTTGTGGTTTCCCAAGTCCAAATTGTAGCACTATCTTCCGGATACGCATATTTCCAACTGGCATTTTTATAATAACATTACATGAATAAGGAATTCATGACGTTAGCGTTAACTGGATAACACACGTAAAAATATGTGGATTAAAAGGATTGCACACCGGGATTATTTTTAAAGATTAGATTATTTATTTATGCTTGGGGTTAAAGTGATCTCAAAATAATCTTTAGTGTATCTTTACATTAAACACTCTACCACACTTTACAAAAAAATACGAAAGTATGACGGAATGTGCTTGCAATAATAACACATAAAAAATTTCGTGTTATTCGTGTTGCAGGGAGATTGTATGATTCGTCATTTTACAAAAAACGCGCGCGGTTACACAATAACTACAACAAAACAGTCTTATAAGCAGTCTTATAAGTAACCAAAAATCCGTTCAGCCGGTAAGGAGTGATAAGGTAACAGACAGACAGTTACCTTCGGACTTTTTAATATTAAGTTCGGAAGTTCGTATAATTAATCTCGTGTGATAGTACTTTTATGACAATATTAAGATTATCTATTCCAATCTATGCTTATCAGAGCTGCAATGTATAAAATACTCTGTTAAACAAATCAGTTATTAGTTGTGGTAAAATTTTGACTTTGTATAAACAAGATGAAATTATTTGCGTTGGGTAAGACCGTTTTAAATATTTTATTTTTAACCTACGGTAACTCGCGTTAAGACCTCATGTAACTGGTAGCATATTGTACCTATCTTAACCTAAATTGTAATAAAAAACGTGACTGCCGCCAAAAAAAGAACTAAAACGTAAAAAACAAGTTGTGTTAATTAATCTGTATGTGTAGGTATACAAAGCGAAAGGTAACTCATTTACTTGTTGACTACACAGATAAATAAAAATAGATTTACTTGTTGACTAAATAGATACTTAAATAACAATTTTATTTATCTGTTTAGTCAGCGAGTTTAATCGCTCCTTTTTTGGCCAGTCGTGTAAAAACAACATTTCAAGTATAAGTGTGAACTTTAATTTATCAATCTGAATTTCTTATAAATATTTAGAAGCGCAGATAGTGAAGATGAATCGGATCAACACTACAATAGTGTACAATGTAATTTACTTTACTTTTTGTGAAATTGTGACCGATGTGAGTGCAACAGCTGTTCATGAGTAAATGCCATAAACCACAAAACTGTTGCATCTTTTCGAAAAAATATGAATAGACTTGTGTATGAGCCGTATTTTTCTCCCCAGTCTTCACCCTAGTTCTGGTCCTGCTGGGCGCCATGATGAGCGACGCGGCCTGCATGTGCCCCGCAATCTATGCCCCCGTGTATGGACCCGATGGAACCTGGTACAGCAACAGTTGCTTGTAAGTATTAATTATTTTTTTTATTAAAGTATGAGCGACTCGCCCCTGAATCGCACGGTTTTTTCGTCTTGATGAAACATTGATATTTCTTAATTATAGGGAAGTTTAAAATTAATATGTTACACACATAAACCTTCCCGAATAAATTGTATAAATTATGTTAAAACCGCATCAAAATCCGTTGCGCAATTTTGAAGAACAACGCGGTCTCACAAATAAACAGCACGAAAACGGACTTTAATTTATAATTATGTAACTCTTACTTCGCACGGCTTTTACGACTTGACAAAATATCAAGATTTCTTAGTTATATGTAACTTTATTAACGTATAACGATGGTAAAAACCTCATCAAAATCTGTTGCATTGTTAAGAAGAACAAAGCGGATATACCTATCTTATAAACACGAAAAGAAACTTTAATATATAATATGTATGTTATATTATGCAGAATTTCTCTGAAAACAAAAAAAAAACACTAAAAAACGTCTCATAGTTAAATTCATTATTTAATTATTGGACGTTCCTTATAGATTTATTTTTTAATTATATTTTGTCATAATTTTCAGTATGGCCTGCGCACTGGAGGAGCAAGCATAACACAACACTAACAAGAACGCGATATTTTGCATTTATTTTGGCGCTTTAAACGATGTTCAATAGTATCGTTAGATGTTTTAATTAAAATAATTTTCACATTTATTTCTTTCCTTTATATCCTAACTAATATTATAAATGCAAAAGTGAGTTAATTTGTTACGCTTTTACGCTAAAATGGCTAAACGGATTTGGATGAAATTTGGAACATGGTTACACCATGACCTAGAATAGGATGCTTTTTATCCCGATATTCCCACGGGATCGAGACTTGCGACGGTGAAACCGCAGGGCACAGCTAGTTTATAATATTAGGGATGGATTCATTCACATTATAGAAAACAAACTGAGTTCGAGCTTTATTTGCACTTACCTACATGAATTTATTAATTTTATCAAATTAAGGGTTTAATAATCTTTATTGCATAATTTGTATTCAAATAACAATTCACAAATAAATTGCAACGCATCCGATTCCAATTTCCTCGAGTGCAAGACCAACATAGGTACATAAAACATAGGCGCCAAATGTTGGCGCGTGACTTGGCCAACAATACCTACTGGCGCATCACTTGACCAACATTGGCGCCCACTGAACTTGTTTTGTATAAAAGACACTCGAGCCCAAGTTATTCATTAGTCCTGATCCAGTGATTTCGCAAGGACAACATGAAACTTACTTTGGGTAAGCGCTTTCAAAATACTTTATTTTAAAACGAAAATAAACAAAATGTTGGGCTTGTCATGTACTTACTTATACTTTTAACTTTTTTTTCACTTTTCCAGTTTAAATCGAAGGATATTTCTTTAATTTCCTATATTTTGAAGTTTGTTGGCCCACTTCTTCCCAGGTAAAACAATAGGAAGAGGAAGAGGGCGGGCGTTTTGTGAAACTGTCTTGTTATTTTGACGTTCAAAAGTGTCGATTCTCAGCTTACTTTGAAAAAATGATTCTTAGATGAACAATGTTACGTTGTTTTGTATAACACGAGAAATGATCATAATAAATATTATTTAGGTGTATGATATCGGCGTGAAAATTGCACCGAAACTACGTATTTCCTAGAGACCGGATTTTACGCAACTTAAAATGGCAAAAAATCCGAAAACAAAATCTTCAAAAAGTGCCATATATGTAACAAATAATAAATACTACAAAATATTGTTTCATTTTGTGTTCAATAAGAGTAGGGATCCTGAAGCCTTTGCCCGTCAGTGGGACAATACGGGATTTTTTTAAATAAAAAAATTACTTAGCTAGCTCAAAGTAAAATAAATTACGTAACTCACTGCCTTTTTAACGAGATACCATATTTTTGTTCTTGAAAATTTACTGTTGCAACTACTCAGTAGTTAAATTGTGACTTAAATTATTTACTACTTTAGTAGTAGGTTTTTAGTTTATGTATGTACATTTTTGTATTTTCAACCGCTCATAAATGCACGATCAGTAACTAGATTAGGTATAAGTATCATAAGCAATAACCTGAACATTATTACGTCGCAAAAATTATCATTCGCATAAAATCCGTTATTATAACACTAGTATCTTTGTTTCCAGTATTCACACTATTCCTGGTGCTGATGAGTGCCATGATGAGCAGCGCTGCGAAAGGCTGCATCTGTCCCGCAGTCATCGACCCCGTGTGTGGCAAGAATGGAGTCACCTACAACAACTCATGCGTGTAAGTTTTATCATCATCTGCATAGCCTTTTCCCAACTATGCTGGGGTCAGCTTCCAGTCTAACTGGATGCAGCTGACTGCCAGTATTTTACCTTAATTTTAGCCTATCTGACCTCCATAACCCAGTTATTGGGTAACACGAACGCGTTGGTGAGACTAGTTGTCAGAATTTTGAGCTTGTGACCATAACTACATACCTACTAGTATTTGACATGGAGCGACTGCATGGCTGACCTCCAGTACCCAGTTATCGGGTAACACGATTTTCCCGGGCTAGACTGGTTGTCACAGCAGGGTTTCTACCGAGACCACTGCATAACGTGCTTTCAGAGGCATGGAGGAGTGCCGAGTAATGGTTTTCTTTTTACACTGACAGAGCCATTTAGTTCCGAAAGACTTACAGCACCTAAAGCAGTTATTATAATATAGCCTCGTGCCTTGTGCGATATGATTACCCATTGTATACTAGTTTTAAATAATGTTTGTCCTTTTTGTTTTATGAGGTATACGATAAAACGCATATTAATTGTATTTTTCTCTTTATTTTCAGGATGAGCTGTGCCGGAGTTAAGCTTGGCCACAAAGGAAAATGTGGCGGCGACCTATCGTAAAAATACTTTATAAACAAGATTTTTTGCATTTGTCTCAACGTTTCGACTGAATCTCCTATTATTACCAAAACAATGTTTTGAATAAAATGATTGCCATAAGTAACTGATTTATGTGTATTTTTAATTTACCCACATATCCTAATACTATTAAATGAGCATATTTCGTATATAAATATATTTTAATTTACCTGCATATCTCATACATTCTTTTTCTATCTTTATAATATTTGTAATCACGTTCTCGAAAACGGCTCTAACGATTTCAATGAAAGTTGCAATGGGTTACGGGGGCGAAAAATCTATCTACCTAGGTCTTATAATCTGAAAAAATCATAATTTTCAAAGCCTCGGGAATATGATACATCGTTGGTATACCTGGACGATATGTTCATCTATTTTCACCAGAGCAGAGCTCGGTCGACCAGGTACTAAGAAGTTAATGGCGAAGGCTGTTTTAATGAAACCAGATAAGGAACTTTTGTCAAAAGTAAATAATGCTGGCGCATTAGCGAAACTTTATTTCTAAAGATAATAACTATGTACACGTGTACTAACGCGCAGTGTGCTGCAAGACATTATTGTAAGTTACTATAGTAACTATAAATATTAAATATAAATATATATAAAAATTAAAGCCCATATATGGGCTTTAATTTTTCCATTTATGAATATAATCATCAAATCAATCTGCCCTGCCTGTTCCCAACTCATTTGGGGTCAGCTTCTAGTCTAAACGGATGCAGCTGAATGCCAGTATTTTACCCTAATTTTGACCTATCTGCCCTCCATAACCCAGTTATTGGGTAACACGAACCCGTTGGTAAGACTGGTTGTCAGAATTTTGAGCTTGGACTACCCGTAATAACTCTCGAAGATCTACGAATGACAGCCGGGAGCAACGGCTTAACGTGCTTGCCAAGCCACGGACTGGTCTCGGTACGTAATGGATGTTCCATTGTTCACCCATCTACGAAGCAACCGCGGAAACGTAACTTAGCCTTTGAACGACCCGTGCGACTGTTATGATTTAGCCACGAGCCACTACAATCATATAATAAATGACAATGTTTTCCTAAAAATACAAGGTGTATAATTATTATGTAAAAACTGAACACCTTTTAAGGGGTCATTATGAACAACTCTCAATTATTGGACTGTAGATTTATTGAACATCTTCTATTTTTGTTAAGTACCTGGTACTTACTTGTTGAAAGGCGTAGGCCTTTCAACAAGTAAGTACCATTGCCATTGCCATTGTCCTCCCATGCTTACCAACACTGTAATTTGAAAGTATTGTAAAAGCCAATTATTTTTAAAAGAGTAACCATGGAGTTTCTTGCCGGCGCTTCTCCATAGGAAACGACCAATTGGAACCGTGCACCTAGCTTCTGACGTTTCATAAGTGCCCATGTAGGGATGTGAAATAAAATATTTTGATTTTGATTTTTGATTTCAATAGGGGACCAAACCTGAATTGGCGAAAAAACTATGAGCTGTTCTCTACATTTTGACATTTGCGAACATAAATGAAGGGAACTGCTGATGTTTTTCTAGCAGTGTAGTGCAAAAATACGTTTCCGGCCTATCCTAACTATATGTCCAGGTTTCCTCACGATGTTTTCCTTTACTGATGTCAGTGATTTCCTTTGAACATTGACCTATGTTCATTGTTCATAGCTTATTATATCTTTTACCCCCAGTATTCGCCCTATTCCTGGTGTTGGTGCGCACCATGTTGATCAATGCTTAGGGCAAGCCAGACGTATTTTCGCTGACTACATCGACTACGTGAGTGGCCAAAATGGAGTTACCTACAATGAGTCAAATGTACTACGTAGTACATTTAACTCAATGGTCGCCTACAACAATTTTTACCAGTAAGTCTTGTATTACGGGTGTACTAAGATGAAAGGTAAGGCAGATATGAGTGGAAACGCCGGCCGGGAGGGGCCGCCAGGAAAGACATATATGTACCTAGTGACCTTATTGGTGACGTACTTCAGAAAGATCAGGTGTGTAGTACTTGCAACCGGCGCGTGTATGACCTAATGTATGAACGTAAACGAGGCGAAAGGAGTAAGGATGGTAGCAGATGGCGTTCTGTAGTTTCTGCCTACTTCCAAGGGAAATAGGCGCGAATTTATATATGTATGTGTTAAAAGACGCTTACCGCAGTTGGGCGTCACTTGTTCCTCAAATGTTGGCGCGTCACTTGGCCAACAATACTGGCGCGTCACTTGGCCAACAATACTGGCGCGTCACTTGACCAACATTGGCGCCAACTGAACGTGACTTATCGTGGCTGTTTTGTATAAAAGACATTCGAACCCAAGTTATTCATTAGTTGTGATCGAGTGATTTCGCAAGGACAACATGAAACTTACTTTGGGTAAGCCCTTAAAAAAATATTTTATTTTTAACTAGCGACCCGCTCCTGTTTCGCACGGTTTTTACGTCTTGACAAAACATCGAGATTTCTGAGTATGTAACTTTAATATTAAGAATTAATTTTCTAAATGATGGTGAAAACCTCATCAAAATCCGTTGCGTGGTTTAGAAGTACAACGAGGACCTAAAGAGAAACACGAAAAGTGAATTTAATATTATCATAAATAATATGAAATAAATAAAATCTTGCCTTTGTCATGCGGCATTATTTTCAAATTTGACTTTGCAGTTGAAATCGATGGATATTAATATTATTCCCTTTTTGGAGTTTTTTTCCACTTCTTCCTCCCAGCTTAAGCACTAGGAATTGGTGAAGGGCGGGCGTTTTGATGGACTGTCTTATGTAATTTAGAGGTTCAAAAAGTGCTGATTTTCAGCCTACTTTGAATAAATTACTTTTAATTTTGATTTTATAATATTACATGGTTTTGTATGACACGAGAAGAAGAACAAGAAGAAGAAAGAAAGAAAAATTGTTTATATAGACAAATTATCATAATAACTATTATAATTATTATGTACTGTCATGGCATGTCAATACTAAGAAATCGTCATAGAAATTGCACCGAAATAACGTCATACCCACAGACCGGATTGTATGGATTTTAAAATGGTCGTAATATGCAACAAAATCGCGAAAAACGTACTACAAAATATTGTTTATTTTTTGTTCAATGAGAATAGAGTGGGACCATACAATAAGGAAAAAAAAACCCCGATGACAAAAAAAATCGACTGCAATTGTCTTTGTTTCCAGTATTCACCCTATTCCTGGTGCTGATGGGTGCCATGATGAGCAGCGCTGCGAAAGGCTGCATCTGTCCCTTTAACTATGACCCCGTGTGTGGCAAGAATGGAGTCACCTACGGCAACTCCTGCCAGTAAGTTATAATTAATACAGAACCTTAATAATTATACACTTAAATCATCATCATTTTCCTCATGAATCACTCCGTCCATCGGTGAAAACCGTAAGAAAATCCCATCGGGAGTTTTTGAGTATATCACGTTCAGACAGACACACAGACGCGGCGGGGTACTTTGTTTTATATTCAAAATTAAAATCAAAATCGAAATATTTAATTTCACATAAACCTACATGGGCACTTATGAACCGTCAGAAGCTATGTGCACGAGTCCAATTGGTCGTTTCCTATGGAGAAGTATTATAATGTAGGCAGTGATGTAGTAGTGATGTATTACCCTTCTCAAAAATCCACCCTTTACCTTTATGTAGGTAAATTCCATTGTGGTAGTGTACTATCTTCATGGTACGCCTTTCATCTCTACTTAGTAACTTGTTTCGAAGTTTCCAAGATACCTAATTATGTTATACTCATAGAAGTTTGAGATGTTTGTGGATTATGTGGGGTATAACACATTGTTGTGCAACGCAATACGCTTCCATAAAGAAACACAAACCTACTAATTACAACGACACATCGACAGAGTTTCGGATAGCGAACAAAGAGCATAAAGTTTAAACAGATTCAAGGCTAAACGGCTCTTTTAGTACGTCACTTTCGTACATTTTGTATGATCCATCGCACACTAAAGGTGGGCCGCACCGCATTTTTGTATTGAAATGCGGTGCGCTGCGCCCCGATGCGGCTGTAATGAGCTCTTGCCTTTAAACTGCGCCGAAAATGCGATGTGGCTGATTTAAAAAAAAACCGATTAATTTTTTTAAAGTTTCTTTACACTGACAGCCTTTTAGTTACGAAAGACTTACATAGCACCTAAAGCAGTTATTAGTAATTATAATTCAAACATAAAGGGTCTAACCACAAAAACTTAGACACTTGTTAAACGCGTGTCTACTGTCGGTTTTATGTCAAACTCCATACAGAAATGTCATGTTTAAAAGGTGTTTACGCTAAACAACTGATAAACACGGTTTGGTGGTAATAAGGAAAATGTCTCTCCTTTCTTTCACTCCATCCAAAGGTTGTCCGTAAGAGATAGCCTAGTGCTATAAGACCGCCCATTGTACACTCGTTTTAAATAATAATTATGGTTGTTCTTTTTATGGTACACGATAAAGTAATAAATAAATAAAACGTATATTAATTGTATCGTTCTCTTTATTTTCAGGATGCGCTGTGCCGGAGCTAAGCTTGGGCACAAAGGAAAATGTTAAGAATTGATAAACACGATATCTTGCAATTGTCTCAACGTTTCTACCAAATCTCCTAATAATAAGTACCAAAAAAATGTTTTGAATAAAATTATTGCCCTACAGATATGATTTATGATTGTATTTTTTATGTACTTAATGGCGAAGGCTGTTTTGATGAAGCGAGTTATGAAACATGTACAAAGTAAAAAAAAAAGTTATAAAACTAAAACCCAACTACGCCAAAAAACTCAACTAACAGCTCATCCACACGAGGACGATTCGTGTATTTTGCCGTATCGTAATTTTTCACGATTCGTGATTTTTTTGACGGCGGCAATGGTTTTAAATGGCCGTATTCGCACAATACACGAATCGCTATTATTTTGTGACGGATCCGCTGAAGCGCTCGTCCCAGACTGAACTGTGAATCACGAATCAAGTGTGAACATCTGTTCGGATATTTTGACGAATCGCGAAAAAACTCATTTTCGTATGAAATGTGAACGTCATGACGTACCGTTTTTTTTGACGAATCGTCAATGACGGATCCCGTGTTAATGAGCCCTAAAAAAGGTATAAACAAGTCATCACAGACAGACAAAACGTGTAGGTATGTACAACGTGCAGAGTCCAACAATACAATATTGTGAGTTACTATAGGCTTTTTTGATATGTCCATATTACGAATACAATCATTCAAATCAACCTTTTCCCAATTAAGGGGTCGACTTCCAGTCTAATCGAAGGCAGCTGAATACCAGTATTTAACATGGAGTGACTACCGACCAGGGCCGCAGCTACCGTACAACTCGATTCCTATCGGCTTCCCTTCTGGAATTCGAAACAAAACCACTCTATCGTCATTGAAAAATGACACAGTCAGTAGTGTTTAAAATGCCTTTTAAGTAATCACACTATAGGTATTTAATACACCATATAATTAAAACTATACAAAACGCCTACATTCAATGTTTTGTCTTTGTTGTCTCCCAACAGCAAAAAAATATTCTCTAAAATAACTCGGCGGCGCGGCTGGCTTATCGCTCCTTCAAAAATCAAGGCGTCATGACGTCACTTCGGTCACGTGACACCCCGGTTTTATACGCTTCGAGCAAGCCGGTCAAATACGAGTTATTGTACCTAAAACGATCTAAACTTGCGTTCGCGTGAACGAGATGCCGCGATATCGGTTCGGTAGTTTTCGTTGAATTTCGTAATGCGTTCGGCTCGGAGTTCGGACAGGACGCTAAACGCTATTGTGTGGTTGCTGTTTGACATAATCGCATTTATAATTTGTTTACACTTGCAGTTAATTTGCATTTTGTTCGTATTATTTATTGAATACATTAGTTTATCAGTTCGAGAATCGTATTAGTAGTATTAGTTTGTTGGTATAAAACAGTGATTAAAGTGTTTTGACTTTAGTGAAAGTGTACGTTGTAATTATGTGTTTGGGGTAAGTAGATAGTTAATAAGTTGAAATTTCTTAATAGATTTGAAAAGTTATTAGTACTATCAGTAGGATTAGACTTTCTAATTAACTACAATGTCTTTTGGCCCGCGTGCGGCCCGTCTGGTAGCTTAGTAGTAGCCTATACATTGTTGTTTAGGATTATTTTCTTTGTGAGGAAACATGCTTTCCAAGGTTAAGACAATTACGTTAGGCCGTGCTCGCTCAGATATAAGTATAAATTACAAACGACGTGATAGTTTTTTCAAACATTCTAATGTTTCCCTTTACGATAAATATGAAAAGCTGACTGGCAGTTGTAAATAAAATAAAATGTATTGTTTCCCTTGTTTACTTTTCTCAGATTCTAGTAGTTTATGTAATAAAGGGGTTTTTACATTCATAATCTGACGATTTTTCGCTAATTCGTTTGAAGCTCTACACCCGCGCGGCCAATTCCCTCTAGTGGCCGTGAGCGAAAACTCTGAATTGTAAAATGCCACTCCCTAAAAATTTCTCGTTAAACGCGCCCTCTGTTTAATTATTTGTGAATTTTTTGAATGGAGATATCTCGTTCTTGCACTGACAAAATGCATTGCTTTTCTGATATTTTCGTTAGATGGCGTTGCGCTATTAGGAGCTTAGTAATAGATCTGCGGTAGTGCGGTTGAAATCACTTGTTGAACTGTGTGAGTGTGCGTGGTTTGTGAAAGCGGGCTTTTTGAATGTGACTTTATAAATAAGTTTGAGAAAAGTACATCAAAATAGGAATTTAATGAAACGGTTTATTGACACCGTTCTTTTGTTAGGTAAACAAAACAAGAAGTAGGTTTTCGCGGCCACAAGGAAGGTCCGAAGTGACATCATAACAAGTATTATTAACCGACTTCTTCAAAAAGGAGGAGGTTCTCAATTCGTCAGTTTTTTTTTTTTTTTTTTTTTTTTTTCTTTTTTTTTTGCTCCGGGTTCCCACCCCCGAAAAATCACCCTTCGCCACTGCTACCGACCTCCATAACCCAGTTATTGGGTAACACGTTTTAGGGATTAACAGAGGGGCTCGCGGCTAAGTAACAGCCTCACGGTTCGATCGATCAGTCTGTGGATGGGTGACCATCTACTAACTATCGGAAAGCACTTTAAAACAGCATTTGGTCCCGGCTGTCATTGATCATTGGATCTTTGACAGTCGTTACGGTACGATAGAACTTCGAAAGTCTTATAAAGAAGTATCGTGTTTCCCAGTAACTGGGTTGTGGACCCTATCTAACCGATAGGTAGTCGCTCCAAGTAAAATACTGGTTTTCAGCTGCGTCCGGTTAGACTGGAAGCGGACTCCAACATCGTTGAGTAAAGGGTAGGCAGATGATGACGAAAGGATTAACAGAAATACTATATGCCACTAGAATTTCTTTCTTTAGAAATACTAGCGCCCAGTAACTGGATTCCACAACCCAGTTACTGGGAAACACGATAATCCTTAGTTAAGACTGGTTTAGACTTTCGAAGTTCTGTACTAATGGTAACATGTAACCAATGCCTGTGGAGTAATTAATCAATGCGGTGTAATAGCAATTTAAGTCTTAGACGGCGGTAATTAGTAGCAGGATCTATTAATCAGTGAGCGATATTGGAGGCGCACTGTTATTAATTGTTGTTTAGGTATATATATCCATATCGGGTTATGTCAGTTGAGACTACTCCTAGAAATAAGCATTTTTCTAAGAAAAATAAGAATATCTGCTAACATTTATTCCGAAACCCGCCATCTGTAGCATAGAAGCGATCACCGCGCTTAGAGTGCGTTTCATCAAAATTATAGTTCCTATGCCGTAATGTTGGCATCTCTGTTGTAGGACCAATTACGCTACGCCGCTAGGCGCTACCTAATACGTCCGTTTTTTTTACCAGTGGAGCCAACATTACGTCAAAGGAACTATTTGATGAAACGCACTGTAGGTACCGTGCCATTAATTTTTCCAGACTTCACTGATACCTCAGATTAGATACGTACACGGAGAGATAAGCTGTGCCGTCCATTTGGTTTGCCCCCCCGCGTCTGTGTGTAGTGTGGCTATCGGTCGCAGTGGGCCATCCTGCCAACATTTTCATACAAAACGAAGCTTGGTACACGTGGGTAGCTTAGCTGTGGGCCGCTGAGGAGCGGGCGACGCCTTTACTATCAAAATGTACTGTCTATGTCCAGTACTGGACATACACCATAAATAGCAGCAGATAAATGGAATCGTTCCTATCCTAATCACTTGCTGTTACTACTGGCGAGACAAATGTCCGTAAAGTAATTAACAGCGCAGTAGTACAAATTGTCGCCATTATCTGATGTCGATTCTATCAATCAATGTACTATAGTTGGAATGTACGGGAGAATAGGTGGAGCGGCACTGAGCGGAGGCAAGTTTAGGTACAATGACGATGACGGCGAACTGCGGCAATTAAGCATCGTTGTACCTTGTATTGGTGAGATACGGTTTAAATATACGAGGTTAGAGTTGGAGCGATCGCAAACGATTATGTTTCAATTGGTGGAGTTGAGGCGTGATTCATCATCTGCCTAGCCTTTTCCCAGCTATGTTGGGGTCGGCTTCCAGTCTAACCAGATGCAGCTGAATACCAGTATTTTACATGGAGCGACTGTCTTACATGGAGGTGTGATTATAAGAAGCAATTACCTAATAGCAAATTTTACCCCCACCTAAACTACTACTACACCTAGACTACGACTTACTAGCTTTATACAAAAGGGTTGGTTACTCAGTCACAATATATAACTTTCCCAGCGCGGTGTTAAGTTCTAAAATTAATGACCAACTAGTTGTGTGGTAATTAGCAGACACCTGAGGGGCGTTTGCATTCTAATCTCATTCACAATCTGTCAAAAAGACAATCAATTCTACCAACGTTTTTGACAAGTTTGACAGATTGCCACTTGAATATTACAAATTGGCCTTCGGATCTTTTGATCTATTGCGTTTCATCAAATAGTTCCTGTGCCGTAATGTTGCCTCCACTGTAGTAAGACCAATACGAATACGCTACGCCGCGCCACTTTGGCGCTACCAAATACCTAGGTCTGTTTTTTTAAATTGAACAGTGGAGCCAACATTAAGTCAAAGGAACTATTTGATGAGACGCACGCTAGGTTAGACATACGTAATTAATCACATTAGACTTCAACTGGTCTACTTTTAAACACTAAGAACGAAAAAGAAAATCTATCATGAAAGTCTTTCTTCATAATAATCTTATCCATTAAATCTGAATACGCTTCCCGAGACAAAGCCTAGATTCTATAGACCTATTATCTATTACCTCAAGCTAGACTAGACTATTGTCATTGGCTCTAAGCTCAATTAATGGTAACTGCTCAAATAAGGGTAATATCAGATGGTTGGCCATTAGCCAAGAGCTGGTCATTGTATGCCTTAATGTGGAAGCATAGGCATAATATACGTTATCACTGTGAACACAGTTGAACACGGCCGTTTTGCAGATAATTTGTCTTGCCAGGGTAGATTACGATCAAAGGATACACCTAACCCTATGGTTTATGAAATTAAATTTTTATTTCGGACACAAATATCCATATAGTGTTAGTAACATACAAAAAATAATTTATTGCCTAGTGTTAGTATAAATCAACCTCCGCACAAACTGCTGAACAATCGGCGAGCCTAAGCTCTCGACTACAGTTTTCAGGATGCTGTTCCGACTGTCCCTCACTCTCCTCAGTAGCGACGCCGTTTTTTTGCGTATAATTGCGTGGAAGCCGTCGGTGCGGGCTTGCGCAAACAACGCAGCTTTATAAACAGCCGCCTATGTTTTAGACCTTACCCTTTTCTATCTCCTAACAGTAAGTAAACACGAGAGTTTTTGCAAAGTAAAAGCGCGGGAATTGCGAGGAAAGAAGGCGGAACTTATGTGCAAAACTGCAGTATGGCAGTACAATTTTGATAATAATTATTATGACATTTTGATTGTTTTTTTTTATTGTTCAGTATTGTTTACTTTATATGCAACCGAGTACTTAATTAAATACTGCAAATAATATGCAACATTAAAAACATATTACTGTAAGTACAATATTTGCATCTGTCTGTAATTTTGTATCACATGTTTCTATAAAAGGCCTTCAACATTAGAACTAATATTGACGCAGCGTCCCACTTAAACTATTTAGTACTAAAAATTCGCCGCTCAACGCTTTCGCCACAATTCCTTCCCCGTATGTTTTAGACGTACAGACAAAGTGCTATCACGTGGATGCAGACCAAAGCGATCCGTCTCGAGCTTTGGACGCGAACATTGAACTGCGGGTTGTGTTATACATTCACAATTGAATCGCTGCGATTAATTGTGCAATCTGTGGCTGTATGTATACTAATGTGGGGCTGTATAGATTGGTTATTGATCTGTTTTGCATAGAAATATGTAAGTATAGGTCAGGAATGCGTAGGATTAACATAATAATAAACATAAGTGCACGATAACTTGTTGGAATATACCTTGTACATTTTGTGTTTCGTGGGAAACTCACACAGGTAGGACACTATTAGGGTTCCGTACCCAAAGGGTAAAACGGGACCCTATTACTAAGGCTCCGCTGTCTGTCTGTCTGTCCGTCTGTCACCAGGCTGTATCTCATGAACCGTGATAGCTAAACAATTGTTGCCGCTATAACAACAAATACTAAAAAATAAAATAAATATTTAAGGGCTCCCATTCAAAAAACGTGTTTTTTTTTGCTCATTTTTGCTCGATATTGAAAACGACAACAAGTAGCCGCTTGAAATATTCACAGAATACAAGGTGTTAGGGTAAACACCGTTATCCTTGAAACCAGTGGTTTGGTGTCATTAATAGAACGTAAAATCAATGAAAAATTACAACTTTATTTTTTAATTACTTTTTACCACTAGAGTATTTCACCCTTTCACCTATGCGCTAGGGCAACGAACTTGCATCTCAACAAGAGTGGCGTGGGAGGTGACCTGACCGGCCGTGAGCGCGAGCCCTCTCTCAGACAGTCAGCTGTTTAACTAGCGAGCACGGTGTCGCATAGAAACTTTAAAAAATCTATTAATTAAATTAACGTTTTTTTTTTGTTGTTACTTGGTTATTTATTTTTATATTTAAGTCAACTACCCATTGTTTGAATGACAATACTGTTTACCCTTACACCCTGTATTTAGTAACATATTCACTTTAAAAATAAATAATTAAATTAAAATAGAAAAAATATAAAAGGGGGCCTCCCATACAACAAACGTCATTTTTTTGCCGTTTTTATAGATAATGGTACGGAACCCTTCGTGCGCGAGTCCGACTCGCACTTGGGTCGGTTTTTTAAATATTCAAGTGACTTGGCGATTGGCCATGTCTTTGGAAAAAAAATATCATTTATTCTATAGAGGGTCACTTTGCCCGACCTTGAGATCGAACTCCAGACCGACACTGCAGTCGCACTTTCGAATGTTTGATAAAATGTTATTGACATAATTCAAAATCCAAATGCAGATGTTGTAGGTATTCGATCAAACATCACCGTCTTCATATGAAATAACAAATAACACAGTTTCTACAAAAAACAAACATAAAAACAGGTCACGTCTCCAGTGAAGCAACCAGTTGTTTTCAAAAGTTTATCATACAACAACATCATCAGGCGATCGATAAAGATAATATCCTAACAGTTGAATATCCAATGAAATATAAAGGTTAGTAACAACTGATGCTGTACCCTCGGGGGTGTAACGGGTAATGGAGCATTATCGTGGTAATGGCGAAACTTGATAGTTTCGTGTTACGATAGAAAGGTGAGCTTACAATATTATTAAACATAACTTTATTCTGGGCCTGGATTTATTTATTTCTACATTTAGAAAAAAAAAAACATTTACGTAACCAACGAGGGCGAACCTATAGTTTAAAAAAAATTACCTCTTATGTGGCGATTCGATAATTGAACGAGAATTTAGAGCGAAATTTCAAGCACGCGTCACGTTTAGGCACATTTCATTACATGAAAGAGAAGAAAGATATAACTCTCTCTCTGTCTCTCACACTAAATCTCTCTTATTCCATATTGTTTAAGAAGTCTCACTTCTATCACGTGTATGGTACTGCACGCGCAATTTTTTAATGGAACATCTTTGCTGTTGTCTGCCACAATGACACGCTATTATGGTTGGCATATTAATACTCACATGCTACACGATACAACACAACAAGCGATACAATCACATCTTTATGATATAATCAATAGTTTAGCAAGTTTGGTAGATGGGCCAACTGCCTGTTATACGACAAACCGTTTTTGTAGATTACAACAGTAATTTGGAACGAAGTTCTTTAACGCGGCTTGCAGTAGGAGAGTAGAGTGGTAGAAATCGTCACGTAACGAAAAAGCGTTGTTCCCGAAAAGGTCAGTTTCAAATGTCCAAAGGTTTGTTTTTAAAAACAGAATCATCTAGTATACGTTTTTAGCAAGCTAATAACCGGGTATCCCACAATCCCTCCCGACTATTTTTATTCAATGAGATTTTAATTCTGTTTGCGGACAAAAGTATCGCAAAAATATTATGGCTAATCCAATAGGGAAAATACGTCCTTACTGGTGCCTCGATGATCTTACGAAACACTAGGTATTTAACTTAACTCTCTATTCGCGAATGAACGTTTTGACTGTGTCTTGTTCACCTGTCCTAACATGTTCATACGTACTACAAACCGTACTGTTCGTGACCGCGAAAGGTCATTAAACTTGCTCGCCAAGTACACGATAACCGCTCGCGAATATGTCCAAAGGTGTCCATACTATGTTCCTAAGATACACGCGAACCGCACTGTTTGTGCGTGTGCGTAGTAGGTGTGCCGCTTTTACACCTTAGCTTGCGCTAACCTTTATGTATTCTTATCTTTATTTTGTTCGACTGCGATCCTCGATGTTTGTTTTTTTTCGTACATATAATACCTACATTATCAAAAAAAAACGGTATTTCCTGTCACCTTGAATGTATTTGTGCATGCAAGAAATAAACACGAATGCAACTATTAATAATAATAGGTGCAGGAAGCATGCAAATAAATAGGTGTATTTTAGCGTTGGTCTAGCTGTAATTGCCAAGGTCATGGGTATGATTACAATATTAGGTAAATTACTAAGAAATGGTAGGAAGAAGAAGCTGTTTCAAATCAAATACCTGGAATGAATACTGTTTTTTGCCCATTATTTGTATTCCTGCTTACAATTTTACCTACGATAGAAGGTGTAGGAAGGAGTATTTAGTTGTGAACTTGTGATAGACATCTAAATCTGGCACCAGTTTTTTACCTGCTAGTCCTAAATCTCGTGTACGTGGTGTTAAAATGCCGCATGTCTTGAATTCGAGACATCTAATTTGTCGCTGCTTTTTTAGAGCCCACCCATTTTTTTGAAGGAAAAAACAAAATACGTGCGGTTTTACGACAAATGATCCGGTTAGGTGGATTTATTTTGTAACGTAGAATAAAATATCTTTAAACCAAAAAAGGGTATTTTGTAAATATAGGTAGGTATATTTTTGTAATCGCGTTCTCGAAAACGGCTCAAGCGATTTCGATGAAAGTTACAATATAGGGTTTTACGGGGGCGAAAAATCGATCTATCTAGTTCTCATATCTAGGAAAATTCGTTTTCTCTATTTTCACCCGAGCAGAGCTCAGTCGTCCAGGTACTAGATTTTAAACTAATCTAAAGACAACACACACAACAATATCCCATCTAACTTTCTACCTATTAAGGCTTATCAAATGATGATCGAAAATATCTATTAGGTACTTTGCTATCTGTAAAGCCATCTACTCGTAGGAACGTGTACGGTTGTACAAAAAAATTACCGTACATAATATTATTTATCTGCCTTCACTATCTAAGTTTAACTTACCCTCATAAATGTCTAAAACCAAACGTACACAAGTATGCCTTACCTTTTAAACGCCTACCAATAAACTAAGAAGAACATAAAAACCGCAAACTTGCCACGACATTTCCTTCAGTATACGACTTGAACCTAACACAAATCTTGTGTACAGTGTATCGTTCCTTACAAGTCCCATTAGGTAAACAAACACGATGAAGATCAATGGTTCCTCCATCGATAATCACACTTGAAGACTAAACGCGATCAGCACAACTAAACCGCGTTGAACAGCTGTCAGTGTCATCTTTGCTGTGGAATATTGACGCTGACAGCTCAACCGCGGTTTAGATGTGCTGATCAAGTTCAGTTTCATTAGTTAAATTCCACCTTCATAATAATATTATGCTGCATAAATACTGTATGAATTACACCAAAAAATGCTTTGATTTAAAAAAATCAAAATCTCAGTCCACCATTATTTGTTTACCGAATGAGACAAGTAAAGAGGAATAGACTTTACAAACATATGGCAATGTGTCACCTCAGTTTTTATAAACCATTCACTAGGCAGTAGGCAAACCATTAATATTCTCGTATGAGGTCGTATATTTAAGTAACAAATGCAAATACTCTGATTTATTTTGGGGAAGGCACGCGATATTGGTGTAGAATAGATGGGGGCAGAAGATCCATTTTCATCACATGTTAAATATAAATAGACGAATTGAGAAACTCCTCCTTTTTAGAGTCGGTTTTAAAATCCCAAAATGTACTTGAAAAGACGTTGGAAACAATAATAACTATTATAATATTGGCCTGATTTATCCTACTGATACGTGTGATTGTATGCAACTCTTTATCATAGTACACATGAGAAGCATTTCTATATAAAATGTTATATTTAATTTATAACATTTTATAAGTTGACCTACTGTATTTCCTTACTCTGTGGTATTACGACACAATAATCGTATGCGGTAGTGATGGGCATAGCGTGTCCGAAATGGTGTATTTACAACTATCTGGGAATTAATCGGTACCTATGTATGTTTTGAATTTATTGTAATTTATTTTATTGTTTGTTACGTTTACTTTTATCACGGATAACTGATAACAGAGATAAATGAGCTGAATCAATCATTTAAAGACCGTATTTTTTTAAAGTAATAAAATAATGCCATTCTTTACAGAGCTATTTAGAGTTTCTATACTCTATATAACTTTGCAATATCATGGATCGATAAAATGTGCTTATAGAAAGATTTGAGTAAAAATCCGCAGATGTACGAGAAATGTTACTGCTTAATAAACACATAATATTGTTATAAAACAGCTGAGTTTTTTTTAGAAAAATGTAAGCACACTTTTAAGCTCCCAACTTGACATTGCTTTCAAATCACATGCAAATAGCACACACTGTGCACTGGTCTTAAAATAAAATAAAACTGAACATTTCACTTATCAAACCAGCACACGTCCTGAAAATCTAAGAAAATAACCGGTTTTCAGCGCTGGAATACTTGAAATGCAGACCAACGTATGGGAGCTACATGACTGAAATATTGCAGTTTAAATTGCAAAAAGGGATTGCTATAGATAGCTTCCGGTAATAATTCGAGAATTATTGCTGTATGCTGATCATGTTCGGAATACTGCAATATTGCGATGATGCAGTTTACAGTGCGATGTTCTCTGAAGCCAAAAAAATTCGGTTTTTTTACCGGGATAAAAATCGATTAATTTTAGTCTTCAACAGTGCCGCCATTTTTTGTGGGGATATTATTCGAAAGTGTTAAATTAAAAAAAAAATAGATAAGTATACTACTTTTTTCTCATCCTCATATTTATTTCGGAACAATTTTTTAAATAGGTCCTACAACAACACAACATCACGCCTGTAATCCCTGAAGGTTTAAGCAGATGTGTACCTATAGTACACCCAGATTTCGCCAGTTATGTTATGTGTAAATTGGTCCTAATACCCTTTTGACGCGTGTCTATTAATAAACTTAATACCCAAAAACATAAAACAGCTGAATCAAAATCACCCACCTTACGCATTCCCTTTATTCAAAACCCTCGCACCGAAACTTTTGGCCACAAAAACAGCCAACGTCTAAACAACGACAAGCACGCACAGTCCCACACATTTACGTTTCGTCGTCTCTTTGTCAATTCAGCTCATTGCGAGCGTTCCCTTTGACTGCCAGCCAATTCGTGCCAACCAACCCAGTCAGATAACATCCCAGAATGCATCACATTAACATAACACCACCACTAATTCCAATCTAAATTTAGTGTTGGCTATGTCGGTATTTGCATTAGTAACCAGCAATTAGTTTTAGCGGCACTCCCTTTGTCACATCCCTAGTGTCGTAATTTGTTGCGCTTTGCATACGGCGGACATAATATTTGGTTAGTGTTTAAGAAACGCTAGGCTGTGGTGTTATTGTTGTGGTTTATTATAGCGATTATTCATTTGTAGATTATAATAAATAAAATATCGTTTTTTTAACCTAAGTCGTTCAAAAGTTGAAAAGTCTACATGTTTTGCACGAAGAATTGTCGACCTGGAGGAGCCATACTTTCAAAATCAGGCGTACTGGCCCTGTCACGTAAAAAGAACGCTGGCCGTTTACCTGCGCACTGACCGATTTATCGATTCCAGCCTACTTCGAAGCACTAAGTAGCTAGTAAAGTACCTATTATGATTGTACAATAAAACATTTACACTTATTATATTATAAAACCCAGTACTTTAGGACGCGACTGTACCCGTGCGCAGACACAAACATGACACATCCCCTGCACTGTCACTCAGCGTTCTTTTTACGTGACGACAACTACAACTATAACAACAATTGTATCTTACTGCAATTATTACGGTCAGGACATTGTATTTCTCAAATTAAGCGCTGACATTCCACACTGGTTCACTTAATTACCTCAAAGCACCCCAATTACACGGTCAGACATGTCGTGTTGCCCCTAGAGGCAAAGATGTCCTTTATTATGAGACATAACAAGGCACAACCGTGATGCAATGTGTATTTAGAAATGTTGGCTCCTCAAAGTGTAGATTTGAAAATTGGTTTAAATAACAATGCTTTTCAGAAAAGTTAGGTGCGTAGTACTACTCGCCACCGGCGTGCATGTATGACTAGATTGTATGAACGAAAATGAGGTAAAAGGAGTATGCAAGGATCGTAGCAGATGGCGTTCTATAGTTTCTACCTACCCCATGGGAAGGTGTTAGCCTATTTAAGTAAAAATAGTGAATGGACAACACAAAGGATTTGACCGATGTTCACCAGGCAATCATAAGTCACTAGCTGTCATTCTAAATAGAAGCTTACAAATGGCAGCCGACAGTTAAAAATGAGCTCACATTTAAGTCCATTAGGCGATGAAAGTATTGGCACTTTTTCACATTTATGCATTGGAAATAATTTTACTAAAAACCATTAAAGGACAATAAATACTTATTGGTCTAACAAATAGCAAAAACATAAAATGTTCTCTCTTAAAATATTTTTATGTTTGTAGGTACAACATTTTAAAGGTTCGTTGGCACATCTTCAAAAGCTGGTCACTGCCACTTGTTTGAAAGAAAATAAAAAACAAAAGACAAAAAATTTCGATTTTTTTAAAGCCAGTCCGTATTGTTTTTAAAAGGAGGCTTGAAGTTGCAAAAGAAGAATAGATCGCTCGTTAGTGAGTTGTCACTCGTATCCGTCACTTTGGCCCCGAGATCCGGAGGTTTTAGGATAATTTGTCGATAAAAAGGAAGTCGTTAGGGATGCTCTTTATACCTTCGTTTGTATAGTCTGCCCAGTACGTAGGGACCGACGTTGACGTGTTGTATTTGTAGTAATAACGTTTTCAAACTAAACGAAGAAACCTTTGTACTTTATTTATCCTGTATCTATGTCTGTTTCGTCTGTCTGTTGTGCTTACATAAATAGTTCATCATCCTGCTTAACCTTTTCCGAACTAAGTACATTGAAAAGAAACGGTATCACCAATTAACTCATGAATTATTTATTGTTATAATATAAGTGTTAATTATATTATAATTAACACTTATTGATTATAAAAAACGAAGAAAAATAATTCTGTAGGTACAGTGTAAAGATGAAAAGCGTCAAGTTAAGTATTTCTCGTGATTCGTTCTTAACGATTAATAATTGTGTCTAACGAGAATTGAATTAAGACTGGTCGACAATTTACAAGCTTTCCACTAATTACAGCTGGCTCTCTGTCAGATTTGTTAAAGTAAAGGACCAACAGTTCTACGTTTGTATGAAAATTCACTTACCCTCATTCATTTTCATTAAGTTTCCATTATTAAAATCACTTACGCAATATCACGTCGGCGAATTTCCGATATTTCGTTTACCCATTCTTGATCATTTGTAATCACCTTACGAATAGTACAATCGGATTGTGAAAATGAAAGATTTCACTTGTGTGTTTTGCAATTAAGCAAAGTGCATCTCCTTCGGAAAGTATTAAATTGGTTAAAAGTTCGGTTCGTTCAAAGTTGCCAAACAGTATCGTATGAGCAGGCGAATGCTAAATAAATTAGTTTCGAGAAACTTCTGGATTTTCACTTGTAAGGTAAGTTTATGTTATGAAAATGTATGCCGTCTTAAACTATACGAGACATGGTATTAAAAATATTCTTGTAGTAAATCTTTTTCTCACACGAACATTACAGTGTTTAAACTATTTAAAACGTTACTTCGCGCCGCGACGCTACGATTAGTTCGTCGGGTCACAAAAACTATTATTTTTTTCTTACTCTGTTGTAACTTCCTTTGTTTCTTTTAGGTTATCTTTTTGAGTTTAGTTAATGATTTCAACTTGTTTATTCATTTAAACCATCTCTGAAAGTTCTTAATTGCAATTACCTACACTAACTGTGAAAAATACATTAAGGCCAGGTAGACCAAGCAATGTAGGCATTTAACGCTACCACTTTTACGCGACGCGAGCCGTGCGCTTACGTCGCCTGCGTGAACTTACATGAACCCAACGCCGAGTGGAGAAGTGTCACAGTACAGGTAAGCATGTCGTATAGGCAGTAGGTCAACTTATTTTATTATTAATTTGTTTTAAAAAATAATAAAATACGCGACTTGATCCATTATTCTTGTTTACCGATATACGTAGTAATCGCAAAGGCCGAAAATTAATTTCATGGGTTGTAAATACATTTTATTCAATTATTCGGCATTTTAGTTTCATAAAGTGTATCTCACGAAGCAACACGCGCTTCAGTTGTGGTGGTGGCTAGGTGTGGTGTGTTGTGGTAACTTTAATAAAAAAAAAACAACCGGCATAAAAATATAAGTGCAAAATAAGTTTCGAAAGTCGATTTCTCCTTTTTAGACACCGAAACTATTATTTTGCACTTCGTAGTGTTTATATTTTTATGTCGGTTATTTTTTTTTGTTCTAAAGTGATTTTCACTCAACCGAATTGAGAACCTCCTCCGTTTTTTAAAGTGGGTAAGAAAACAACATGAAATTACTTTTAAATGATTTAAATACGAAATAAAATTAAATTATAAACACAAAATGACTGTATGGTGTTTTCCATAAATTTTACAATGTTTTCAAATTACCGAGAAAAACTCTTTATATTTGTGTTTTTTTTGGACGCATACATTCCTTTGCATCGTGGATTTGATGCACTGCAACAATAAAAAAATGTTCAAGTAAAACATTATCAAGTTATTCTACTGTTATGATTCTACTATGTAATATGTAGGTTTTGGTAAAATAAAATGTGTAATATATTGCACTTCATAGATATTGTTTGTAAACATTGATTACATAAATCGATTAGAATTAGACAATACTTTGAATATACGTTGTATACTTACCGGCACCGATATTGAAGTCTCAAGGACGAAGTGGGGATTGCTTTGCGTATGGTATGAATGCTGATAGACATAGGGTCTATTTTACTTCTGCACGCATGTGCGCCCAATGCATCCTTGAGACTTCAATGTCCGTGCCGGCGATTATACTCGGAAATCGATAGGTAGGTACCTTTATCCGTAGAATAGAACAGAGATATTATTGGTTCATATTTCCTTTCTTCCGGTTTCATTCTCAACAATGAATCAAACAACTGGATACGATGGCTACTACCACGATAGTTTTTTGTGCATAAGCCAAAGTTCACAACCCTAGCGCGACCGCCGAGCGTAGATATGAAAAGTGAAGTAGGTACCTACATACATGTGTGATTTCCTTCTGTACTCTCTGTATTTTGTGTCCCTACTAATAATACTATAAATGCGAAAGTGTGTATGATTGTATTTGTCAAAATTTTACATTCGTCAATTTGCACTATCGATAATCCCTAATAACGTCTAAACAGATTACCCTATTTGCACAATTTATTTTGTCGTATCCATTTTAGACCTAAACCTATCAAATGACACTAAAAACAACAAAATGTCTACACAAACAAAAAACCATGTTTTCAACTTACGTAATATTTGGTGGCGTGAATTTACCTTACAAAAAAGTTACTTCGTTTATACTGATTCAAAATAGGAAACTTAGGAAACTATTAGGTATATAAATCGAGCTTAGGTGACCGTAGGGCGGATTGAAAAATCAAAAGACATAATAGGTTGATAATATGTACACACTTTACACCTGGCCACTTTCTTGTATTTATTTTTATTCCCCATAGGTACCCACTTCTGTTCACTAACAAAAACAAATAAGTGATTTCTTTTAGTTACACTGTACGTGATAGCCGCGCGCTGGAAAAAGGGACATAGGTCGTACCTCGACAAGGCCTGGCGGGCGACTGAAGTGACGAACGCGAGCCGCTGTGTTATAAATAATTTATTATTAAAAGAATTAAGCTATTTTTCAAAATGTAACCACTAATTATTTTTCTTTATGTTATTATCTTTTTTTAAGATGTGGTTTTTAGTAGTAAAACTTTTATAAGCTTCGAGAAAAACCAGAAAAACATTAAAAAAATATCGAATTTGGCTGTTCTTCGGATTTTTTTTTGATCGAGTGAAGTTTTCGATATCGTGTTTCGAACCACAAATTGTCAAAGTACATGAAGTAAACTTCATTAAGTTTTTTTTTTTGCTTTAAAAAATCACGATTTCTTTGTTTATTATTAAATCAAAGTGATGTAAAATTGGGAATACCTGCCCTTAAAAAATCTATGGTAAACTCACCTGTTCATGTTTGTGATCCTTCTTCATGGAGCCGCCATGGCCGCCCCCCGTGCTTTGTACCGTATTCATCTCTAACAGAACCACATAACAACACTACTGATAAACCGATAAACCAACTAGTTTCAAAATGGACAGTTCTCACTACTTCAGGCACTGTTTAAGTCATTTCGTTCACAGCACAATTTATTTTAATTTTATTCTTAATAACCTTTTTTAATATTGCGAAAAGTAGCGAAATAAGATTTCTGTATTGTTTATTGAAGATTTTTATTGAAATGATGAGAAGCAGAGAAAAGATAAGGAAAATAATAACGCGTCTGCAATCGGATTAACGTTGATGAGGGAAGAGAATCTGGTAATGAAAGAAATAACGTTAATAAGCTGTTGACACACGTTACGTTACTTTTTGCGATATTTATAATGTTTGGGTTTATTATATTTTAACAATTAAAGTGAGGATGATTATAGGACCATAAGAATTTATTATGATTGACATTGATCCCTGTAAAATGACAAAGCTACATATTTTTTTTATTGTAGGAGGTGTATTTTTAACACTGTTTATTATAATAAATGAGACAGTCCGTGAGTTCAATTATTATAATAAGTTCTTGACAACAACGGTCAAGCATCAACAGCATCAACAAATTTTAATGTAATACTTCTAAAATACTACCTTCACTTATTAGCAATTTCAAGCAGCAACCTGTTCTAAAATATCATCGACTTAAAAATCAAGGCCCAATTTCTAAGCCCACCGAAACTTCATAGCCTAAAAAATTGCCTCATCAGTATGCAAACTAGAAAGAAACCTATACACTCTTTCCAACTGACCCAATTCTGTGTCTCAATAGAAATATAAACGACGCAGAGGGCGGGGGGGCGGCACCCGGTTTGAGGCCTCATCCGTAAGATTTGCATAAACCAATTTGCGGCCAGTCACGCGAGCTCCTAATGCCAGCTGACGGGGAAGCACACTGTGGCGACAGTTGCGACACTGTTGCGCCACTTGTGTGTGTTTAGGTTCTTGTAGGTGGTTCTTTTGGACGAGACACTGATTAGTGTAAATGAAGAGTTAAATTGACAGACAGTGTATGTTTTCAACAGTTTATATAGCAAGCTCATTGGCCAAGTTGCTAGAAGTTATTATGGAAGATAGCGATAGCGCGAAGTATATGACAACGGTATCACCTAGAAATGGCTCGTAAAGGAGTGCATAGTCAGCGAAATTGTAGAAGTTGAAATTAAAGTTATCAATCTTTCATTTAGAAGTATTTTTAGTATAGCAATATTTAAAAGTGATATGGATGAAAATACCAAATTATTTGTCATAGTATGGACCTTAGATATACATCGAAAAAAAACATTCAATAATTTCTCCACATTTCCCTAATATAAAGTCAAAGTCAAATAATTTATTTCAATTAGGCACATAAAAGGCATTTTTGAACGTCAAATTATGAAGTACTCAATGTAGTACTCAAAAAAGTCTACAATTATGTAGTCACAAGCCTTTCTAGTCACTGAAAACGGTTTCAAGTGATCCATTTCACGAATTCCTCTAAAATTCTAACAAGTCGTCGTCGCATTAAAATAAATTCGATTGAAATAGACAACCAGTCGGCTTCCTTATAAAGCAGTACGTATAGTGAATGGGCTACTTGCAGCGTGAATACAGAAGTACTCGCGCTACGACACGAGGTAAATGCGACAAAATAAAGCAGTTTTATTATATCTGCTACGAGGTTGTTACGGCGTAGCTGGCGTCTACGCGGTGCTTGCTACGCGTTGGGTGATTTTTTGGCACTTCGTGGCAGAGTCAAGTTGCAGTCGTCGATAAGATTGAATTTTATACAAAAAAAATATAACAATATATATTACTAAGACACTTACATATTTTTAAATGTTTTAGCCCTTCTAATCTCAAACGGCTGAACATTCAGAAAATAATCTGAATACGGAATACAAAATCTTTACGAATTGGTCTAAATTTCTGGTTTTCGAAAAGTAGTATTCGTTAAGTATGTGCCTACTTTATGTAGCACTTGGAAGTCTCAATATTTTTTGTTTTTTATTGTTGTTTTTCCTGTGCGTGTCCCAAATAAAATATTTGTCTTTCTTTCTTTCAATGTTGCGTTAGTGGTCAAAACTTAAGCACGTCTTAACCTAACATATTGATTGATCTGTATTTAATCTGTTTATCTATAAGACCCACACGAAATATCAATACACTGAGAAACTGCCATCTAATCTCAACCCAACAGCTAGCCACCGAAGTCCCCCAGACCGCAAGTTCCTACAAATAAATTAAGCGACATCATAACCCTATTGACACTTCATCACAATAATCTCTTCCTTAGAGCCTCCTATTAAGAGGCTCTTCCGAGATAAATAAGGCTCATAGCAAGTGTAATAGAGCTCCTGAATATACCATTATGTTGTGAGATGAACATAACTGAATAACTTGAGTCAATATCGAAGGAGATCGATCGGCGTTTGTTTTTGTTTATGTTTGTCTTGAGTATCTTTTGAATAATAACGTTTTGTTTTGTGCGGTAGCTCTGCTGAAGAGGAATTTTGAGTGGTTTGTCTTATTGGTTAAAATTGATGTTGAAATATTCTGCTTGATAAAAATAGTCGTTTATCTATGTTTTGGGTCCACAACCACAAGAAGGTTGCAGGATTTTGAAACTATAATTCCTAAGATACTTTATGACTACTTACATGGACATGAGTGAACAGACGAGACCCCAAAAGTTGAGACAGCCCACATTCTTGTACAACTATGAAAGGTATATAACTTAATTTAGAAGATTACCTGAAGGTCGCAGACGGTGATGTTTCGTTAGTTTTTCTGTCGAGCAAAGATTTTGAGACAGACAAGTTTTGGCCTAAATTTTTAGGTAAAAGACAACTTTGCCCTAAACTTTAGAAGAAAGGTTTGTAGGCTAGGAGTTGACTGATTGGATAGGGTACAGCAAACTCAAGACTGAATTTTTATTAGTTCTTTAAACTATGTACTACCCAGTAGTGCCCTGTATCTTATTGGATAATGTGACAAGTGTCAGTTACGGGAGCACAGAGTATTGTCAGATTATCATAAACATTAAATTATTTTGCTTCTTTATGTTTTATCAACTCAAAGACAATCCAATTTCATATGTATATAAAATTTAATATTTGTCGAAACAATATGCATAGACCGAGCTCAAAAAAATATTCTTATAAAAGTAACCTCTACTTCGCGTCAACCACCAGTGTGCTGAAGTGAGTTTTAAACCAATTTAAAAAGGTAGACTTTAAACGGAGCCTAGAGGATTTAAAGCTAAGTACTCTGAGGCTGTGAGCGCATCGCAGCAGATTCTGTTCGAGAAACGAATAAGAAAGGGACAGGAGTTTAAAATATACGTGAGAAGTGTGTTTTGTAAGGCGAATGAAGTGCTACTATGTGCACATGACAGTGCATAGGAGACATGTTCACTTTGAAGGAAGTCTCTTATTAAATAGCCAGAGTTTAACCCCTTACAGCCATACAGAACTGAGGGATAAAATGGAATAATCACTGCATGTCTTGGCCGGCCGATAGGTGATAAGCATTTTGTTGTGATAAGCCAACCAAAACGCTGCTGTTCTTTTTTCAATCTCTATTACATTCCCATTCATCAAGATCACGGCTCATAAGCAGCTTTCTACATATGAGAAGCATTTATCACACAGAGGGACAATATTAACTGTTGAAATAATATTTCTATCACCGCTAATCACTTATCCCTCAAACTCCTACTTGAAACTTTAATACCGCGCTGAACAATGGCGGCTTGGAGCCGGTAATATCGCAGCATTATACAGCTATAATGACGTACGATACTATAGCGGTACTATCCAGGTATGACACTTTATTGCTGAGGGTGGCCATTGCTGTGTCGTATAGACAGGTTGAAAACTTGTGTCGGAAGTAGAAGAGTAATGTGTGTTTGGGGATAACACTCGCTTTTGCCCACCGCTTTGCCGGTCGGAAATTATCCCACGGGAACGAACAACTCTGATATAAAGTATCTTATGTACTAACCCTACTAGTACGTAAGAAACTTTTTCATGGTCTATACGTGTGCCGAATTTCATCCAAATGCAGCCGATAGGTGTGAAAAGTTAACAGACAAACGCGGCACATTTAGGTATATTTCGTTACACACTCAATATTTGGTATTCTTTATTTTGTTTTTGAGTTTCACTTCTATCATTTGTGTCCGGAAATTTTATTCTATTAGAAAATTTCGTTACCTTCTATAGATTTTATAAGGAAAAACAACAAAAACATGAAAAAACGAATTAAAAACTGAAATCTGTTTACAAAAACTTGGACCCCCAAAATATAAAGCCTTACACAATATACCATAAAATATTAAATTCAAAGTATGAGTGAGTTATAATATTCATCTCACTAACAAAAGGAATCCCATTTCGATCTAAAAGGTGACAAAAAGCATCCCATGTTTCTTTACCACAGAGCGTTCGATAACATAGAGATGGCCGTTTAAGCTAAGATTTTAAAAATGTCTCCAAACTAGACACAAAATCATAGCATTTACTTCAATTAAACCATTACTTTTGAATTTTCAAAGGAGTCAGTTATTCAGAAAGATGAAACTATAGGTACTCCATTGGCGCCATTTGTCTTAAGGCTAATGCAAAGGTCCTTTTAGGGATTATCCAACTGGTGTCACTTTAAGCCATCGGGTTGATCATGAAACTTTCGAATTGGAAAAGCTAGTAAAGACGCCACTCCACAGCTGCCCACGGCTAAGCTACGCACGTGTTCTTCGCTACTTTGTTTGAAAATGGCAGGATCGTCCACGCATCCGTGCGTAGCGTACGCGCCGCGTCCCACGGCTATGCTACGCACGGATGCGTAACTGACAAACAAATGAACCGCGGCTAACATGGCCGGCTCTCTCCGTGAACATCCGATGTAGCAGTGGATTGAGTCGATTTTAACATTTTGCTAGGCCACATAATCAAATCCCTTGCCCTATTTACTCGAACTTGTGACCTCTGGTTCAACAGCCAGTTTATAAAACAAAAAAGCAATCGACCTCTCTATTCTTCTTAACGCTGTGTGTTAACCCAAGCCGTCCCTCTAAACCTTATCGTTACCCTTTACCCTTACCCCGTTATCGTGTAAAGACGTGCTTCAGGGAAATAATAGCTCATGGCATCCTTCAGGGGATTCCTTCTACGAATATAAAGTAGGTTGCGTCTTGTTTCGTCATATTTGCGTCCCAATATTGGATTTTTAAAAGATGCCTTTTATTTACTGGGTAGAGGTGAGGCCTGAGGGAGATAAAGTAATGTACGGAGATATTGTAAGCGTTTTTTTTTTCACCTCTCTGTCCTATATGTATAATAAATATTATAAAACAGACCGCGTTGTTCTTGTAAACTACGTAACCGATTTTGACGCAGTTTCACCTTTTTTTAGAGAATTTATTCCAGAAATATTCAATGTATTCAAATATATTATACATTCATCAATATAAACCATATTGATGAATGTATATTATATTTGACATGGAAAGATAGATTCAGTGTGAGTAACCGAGACAAATGAATAATAAAGTTTATTTATAGGAACATTTTTATTAAAATTTCATTGTCAACAATCACAAACGTGATCATCTTTTGACGCGGTCAGGCGAATCTAAAGATTTAAATCTTTGCTTTTATTTCATAAATCCATAGCAGTCAGAATAAAAATTAGCATCCGTTGAACGCAATCTCTTTCGACTTATATCTGGAATACAGCACAATTTTCTCTCTGCCAAAAACTCCCTCAGGACATATGACAGAAATATAGTGTTCAAAGTAAAGTACAACTAGATTTGGTACGTTTTTACTTTGAATGAGTTTTCTCAAAATTAAACATACTTTTTCGTTTTAGTGGCTGAAAAAATCTTTTTTGAAAAAACGTTTTATTTTTATTTTAGGAACACACATATAAAAAACCATTTTATAAGATACTGGCATATAATAATGAGATAAACGCGTATACGAATTAAGAATAGAAAGAAATTAGGACTGACTTGGAGATGTCAGGAAAACGAAAATTGTACGATATAAATATAAATAGACTTTCATTGATTAACGTCCCGGTACTACAGTAACGACAAGTTATTATAATATCTACTATGAATGTGCAGACAATTAAAATAATAGTCAGTGCTAGAACAAGTTCAGTAGCAAACAGTAAAATGAACCTATAACAAGTCAAATAGTCAAGTTTAATAATCCCGAAAACGACACTATTCTGACCTCTTTTTACAGCTTGCGGTCACCGGCAGGATATCACCCACCAACTAACCGTGGAAACTAGGGTAAAGATAATTTGGGTAGTCTCATACAAGGATGTCTACTAATACTTCTCTGGACCACATAGTTTTACCAAAACGCTTAATTGAGGTCAAGACTGGGTATAGCGTTGAATAAAGGTTCGTTAAAGAAGAAACCAAAAGGGAGTGATCCTTTTACCAGAGTTATCTCATTGACGAGAATTTGTTATCTTAATTATAATAAAATAGTAACAAAGTCAAAACTGTAAACTGAATATTAAAAAAAAAAAGCTACGAGGTGTGGGAACACCTTTTGTCTGTCTGTTCAGTCTGAGGCTGGAAATGTAGTTTTTAGAATTTTCGTCCGTTTGTCTGGATGTATGTTTCGGCTTGGAGCAAAAACGGCTGAACTAATTTAGATTTTTGGCACTTTATAACCTAGATTAATACTTTCTATTAAAAAATAAGCGGGCGAAGCCGCGGGCAGACGCTAGTTCTGAAATAAACGTAATTTGGTAATGCGTAAAGTTGTAGTTTGATTTAAATTGGGATGTGAACGTTTTTCAAATTAGCTTAATTTTGCGGTCAAACTGCATAGAATTTTCAGGGATCTAATACCTACTCGTTTTACTGGTGTCATAAACAAA
Organism: Lithophane socia; assembly: GCA_947522985.1. NCBI lineage: Eukaryota > Metazoa > Arthropoda > Insecta > Lepidoptera > Noctuidae > Lithophane > Lithophane socia. The sequence continues at coordinate 430,819 of OX383273.1, read as the reverse complement.
AGCTTAAATAACTTTTCATTATCTTCAGACAGTTTCCTCGGGAGCTGTTGCGAGTAATCCATTGTTCTCACTAATTAACGGTTTGGCCAGTATGTAGTTATCTCTGTGGTTACGCTGAGAAAATTAAAGACTGCGTTCATCTTTTGTTTTGATACTGGATATTAACTGCCTCGTGGTCTAGTGGTCGCAAGCACTACAGCTGAGCATGAGGTCCTGGGCTCGAATCCCAGGTCGGACAAAGAAGTGTTATTGGGAGTTTCAGCAGCTTACTACCATAGAAACACCCAGAATCGGAACATTTATGTAGGGTAGTGTGGATGACCGAAAAAAAAAAAAAAACTTTACCTGAATTATGACTTCTTTTAATTATTAAACTTCTTACATCTTAAACATCTTCATCACTCCTTCGCCATCTTAACTCACTCCCTCTATCTCTCTCTCTCTCATACATACTCTCTCATTCACTCATCGCTGCATTCATGTTCTATCTACTTATTATTATTTCTTAAAATTAGGATGCGTCCCTAATTAATATCCTACATTTATATGTTAGATTTAGTATTGAATTGTTGCGAATCGAAGACACGAAATATAGTGCTGAAAATTTTGGACCAAAAAGTTCACCAAATGTGTTAGTAGTCTAAAAATAGCGTCGGGTTTTAAATCTTGGTTCCCATAACGTGAGTGAAATCAACGTTTCCATTTTTTTTTTATATTGTTATATATCTTCTTCCCGCACCTCCCTAAATCACAAGCTTAACGATATCAAAATAAAATTACAATATACTTCCAGCAGTCGAGCATAAACCAAGCTTGGAACAATAGGGTCTTATTATAAAATATAAAAGGACACCACTGTTACGGCATAGTTAGGTCCCCGGGGGTCTAGGATAAAATATTACAACGATCTGAAGTACCGAGGTGGATGGAGGGAGGGTATAATGAAGATGTGGTCGGAAAAGATGGTGTATTTGGTTAGTAACTTGTATCTACCTTCTTTTGTCTTTTTAACCGAGTTCATAGTGTCTTGTGGTATGGTGACCGAAATACGTATACAATCTGGTTTCAAACATTTAGGACAAAATGTTATCCTTCGCCACACTCAGCAAGTATGCTGCCAAGAACTTAAAAAAAAAACATAGAAATTAAGTTATAAGAACCTTGAAGGATTTATATCAGGCTAGATTATATTGCCTTTTCTTTTAAATGTTTTTGAAGATGCTGCTAAATCCCTTGACACGGAGAGAAGGGTGATCTTATCTTTGCTTTTAATCACACGATACACGGTACACGTACCTACTTAAATATATCGCACGCATTCTGTGCTTCTTTTATCTGTAACACTTCCTTACAAATTATAACCTTTATGCAAAATAATAATTCATGTAACTTTTCGGTTGGAATAAACGAATTTTTTTGAGATGTCATCAATTCAAATAGGCAGTGACTCAGGTATGTGTCACATACGAAAGTACCTGTCTAAATCAATTTAATTCAAAAGCTTTACATTCTCAATAAACCCGTCAACATATTGAAAGGTTAGTATCGACTGCGGCGCGTAATGAGAACATACGTCGAGCTGTCATCGTTCATAATAACAGCACCCGTTACTAAAGTTATAGACTTGAATAGTTCAGTGTGCTAGTTCACTCATATTGTGAATGAAGTTGTGGCAGTCCCTAGCTAGTACATTAAGCCATGACCTACGTTAAGGAGGAAGTAATGTAGGCATGCTTCATCAATTGTTTGTAAGTTCGGTTGATGATTATTATCTTAGCTTGATAGAATGACTATCAAATCAAAGTAAATCTTTTTCTGGAGAAATACGGCAACAAATTGAGGAGTCTGGGTTTGAATTTCTTTGATGGTACCTTACGAGTAGGTCAAAGTCAAAGATATTATTAGGCAGGGAACCCCTGGTTTCCAATCTTTTTCAGCGCGCGGCGCAGTTTCAAGATTAGTTTTTTGTCACGGCGCCCTACCCTAGCTAGCTATTTGAAAAAGATACAGTCAAAAGAAATACGTACCTACAATAATAGTTGTTAGGTTAGGTAGATACGAACAAAAATCGAAGAAGAGTTTTACGACGCTATGTTCTTTACCGATGCGAGCGCTCAAAAAAGGTATATTTGTGGTTTCGGATAATGATAGAGGATCGACTCACGGCGCCCTTCTTTACTTTATACGGCGCACAAGGGCGCCGCGGCGCACACTTTGAGAACCCCTGAGGTACGGTGTTAAAACAGTTTTTGTAAACAAAATATGTATACTTTGTATTGCTGTTGAAGGCGTACAAATATAAATGAAGTACATTCATTCATACATAAACTCACGCTTTCTTCCCATGAACAACATGAACATTACAGAACGCCACCTGCGACGCTCCTTACATACTCCTTTTGCTTCGTTGACGTTCATATATGGTCGACACGCACAACCGTTGCGAATACTACGCACCTGACCTTTTTGAAGAACATCACTAATAAGGTGATATTTGAATATCTAAAATCACTCTTAAATAGTATACTAATACTGTAAGAAAATTATGTGCTTCCCCAAAATCTTTTATCAGAATGCAAAATATTTATTAAAAAAGTTTCGCTGATCCAGTAATAAAATCGTTTCTTTAACAGCCCTCAAAAAGAGGCATAAAATAATAATATTATGCTCCTCTCTCGAACAGCTATTCGCAGTCCCGGTCACCTCTGAAGCGGAGAGATTTCTCTATCTTTAATAAGATTCCAATCGTGATGAACGACACCAAAATATCCAAAATATCTGTAATGGCAAAGGAAACATGTTAAATAAATAAATAAATTATCGCGACCATCGGGCTCTGATCCGCGACATAAATAATATTGGTCCTATGGTACAGCCAACTGTACGTGCATAGTAACAATTTGACATTGACACCGCCAATGTATGGTCATTACAGTAGATAATTTAGAGACGTAATGTCAATGTTATAACTTTTAAATGTTATTAATTTTCTGTCAATTAATATTCAATACTCAATTTTTTATTGCATTCCACAATGGATGGTAAACATTTGCGTATGAACAATCGTGGACCCTGTCGGGCACAGCAAAAGAAATATAGGTAGAGAGGACTTATAATAATAAAGCTTTTGGCTTTGGTATCACTATCATTTTGTGTTAAATTTTCACATTTGGTGTTAAATTTTTGTATGCCTTTTATTTGTGCCGAATAAACTATTTTCCTCTCTGTTCTTACCAATACGTCGGTAGCGTAATTCGTGTTATTCGGTTGACTGTACCAATTGAGAGAAAACTGATTGGATGATTTGTTGTGGGTTATCTTTTCGTATCTACCTCCGAACGTACTCCTGGTTGTTTATTTATAGAAACGATGCCTTGTTTTTTTTTATTTGGGTTATTTTGTGAAGGTTGTCTTCTGTCTAGGGTTTTTTTTATCCGTAGGTACTGTGGGTCTTTAGGATATTATTTTAGGTGAGATTCAATATCAGTATCTTTTCTTAGAATTCTAACATTGATAATGATTGTAAAGGCTTTGTTTTCAGCTTTTTCCTATCATAATAATAGCACTTTAAATTAAGACTGGCTCCCTGATCTATTGGTCGCAAGCGCTACACTGCTGAGCATGAGGTCCGGGGTTCGATTCCCAGGTCAGACCGGAAGTGTTATTGTGATTTTCCTTATGGAATTGCTCAGTAGCTACCCGGAGTTTAGATTTGTGCCCGATTGATCAACTAATAAACAAATGATATGGCTATTTTTCGGGCAGCCATAATTAGTTCCCCTTGAGAATGAGAGGTTTAATTAATCACATACGAGCATGTTGCGGGTCGACTCCGGCTAGTTTGCTTGTAAAATAATAACTTTGATTCGAATTTGTTAAAAGGCAGTGATGAACATATTTTGGTCCTTTGTGAACCTCGCGTATCGATTGATTTAAGAAGGTTAAGTTATCACGATCTTCATAAATTGGTGATACTGTGGATTGTGTAACACCAATTAAATAAAAAATATAATTAGTCAGTTAATTAGTAGGTCAGGTGCGTAGTTAGTATCGAGTACTAACTACGCACCTGCCTTTCATTCCTTGCATTCTTACATAAGGGCAGATTGAAATAGGGAGTCAATTTGCTTAAAAAATATTTTTCCTGACTACACCAAAAACATATAGGTATTTTAAGGTTTATACAAAAAAATAGACGGGTTCTTGTGACACAATCATGTTCTTAGAAATGATTCGTTTGAAATAAAAGCTGGTTGGAAATAATGAGGCGTGGGATGTTAAGCATCTCTTTTGTGAAAAATAGCATAGTAAAAACATACCGCTTTGTTTACCATAAATATTCATCGATTTCCCCTAAAAAAGTGTAAAAAAATAATCTGATAACAAAATGCTGTCAAGTTCTCTCCCATCTTCTATTTTTATATTCCACAAGTTTGTATCAAAATAAATTAGAGTCAATAATTAATTGTAATGAATGCAATATCATTAGTTATCGCGCTAGAAACTGTTTCATTTATTTATTGTCGGTAAATCTGAGTGGGTGGTGTTTTATTGTAATTCTTTGTTAACATTTTAATGTTTTCTTACGAAACGATCATTTTTAAAACGTGTAAGTACTTAGTATTTTTAGTAATACCAAGATTTTCTGATGTACTATTACATCTTTTATAATGAGACGCATATTAGTTTATTCCATTAATGGAATCTCTAAGCTCGGGTCTAAAGACCACTTCAAAAAATGGTCGTTAGGGTAAATTTTGTTGTCATCACGACCTTTCATATGAATGGTTATTGCTGAATGTAGTTATAGATTTACTTATTTGGGTAAAGGTACCTAGCAACATATTTTCGCGACGGATTTTCTTTCTTTCTTTCAACAATAAGACTTGCGGTGGATAATGAAAATTTTTTGTACCCGTAACTGTCCCACAGCGGGAAAAACTAAGCTGGTGAGAACTATTGTCATACAGAAAAGAGAATCGAGCATGCTCACTTTGTGTTGACGTTTTCAGGCCGCTGCGCTGCGCAAGTTATGGTTTTCTTCCAATATTTTCTTTAACATGACATGCATGTGTCACTGTTATTTCTTTCATTACCAGATTCATTTTATTGCAAAAAAATAAATAAGTATAATATGTGTATAAATTCAAGCTCGCGTTAAACGCGTCTGTTTATCATTTTCAGGTTTTTTTCATACTATGTAGATATTTGATGTTTGTCTTGCAGTCAAACCATTTGATCGATTTTTATAATCTTACTTTGAAAATAAATATGAATTACTTAAACTGAAAAACTTTGAGAAAACAGTAAATCCCAATGAAACTCAAACGTTTTTTTTTCTCAGGAAAGTACTTCATGAAAAATATGAAAAAGCGAAGTAATAAAATCTCCCAAAAGCTCTTGTTATGTTAGTAGCCTAAGACAACAGTCCGAGAGCTCTCACAATCTCCCAATGATTCCCGAAAATAAGAAAATACCTTATGTTATTGCAATAGCCTTCACTACTGATACTCTTCACGTAACACAAAGAGTTCGCGTCGTTATCACCACACACTATGTTATTTTAAAAACTGTTATTATAATAAAACACGAAACACTGTTATTTTACAACGATATCATTTATCCCGAAAAAGCGATGTTTTTTTAGGATTTTGATTTTAAAACATTTAAAATTGGAACTTGATTTATAATATTGGATAATGATTATTTTTAATATTCAACAACGACTTATTTTTTTAAATTACAAAATTTGAATTACAAACACTACATCACTTATTTTCATATAACACGAATTACGATAAGACAAAGAGAGTGAGGAAATTGAAACTCTATTTACTTTATGGAAAGGTTTAAAATCGAGTGTTAGATACAATCCACCTGTAGATTTAGTTGTAACAATAATTGTATTTTTTTTTAATTAGGTTTTTTTGTTAAGTCCTAGTTTAAGATGATGGTATTGGTAGACGAACATGAGTTTTTAAGGGGTAGGATAGGTTAGTAAGATGGAAGATGTGGCCGGGTGCGTCCGGCGCGAGCCCCGGCGGGTTGTGTACTGAAGGTTTGCCCGGCAACGGCGAACTGCGGAGGATCGTATGCGGATCTGTGGCCGCCACCGGATCCAGCCCGTTGCGGTACGTGCGTCCTTTGAAGGATGCGTGCAGAATTATTGTGTACTCTCGTCAGTCAGGATCGGGTGGTTTTTTATTGGGGATAAGTAAGTAGGTACCTATGTATCTTTGAGGTACTAACATGTTTATTTTGTTACATTGTTCTAGGGGTGTAGCTATTTTTGTTTTGGTCAGAAGTTTCAGCATATTTAGCAGAATAATCTTAGCAAGTAAGCCTAAACTTGCCTTGATTAGACTTTCTTTTAACGTTTTAAGAGGGAACGCATAGCTACTAAGTGGCACTACCTACACCAAAAACACGTAGGTAAGTCTACATTTTCAGTTTTTACTATTCTGGCTAGCATTTGCTTAAGTGAATCAGGATCACTTTTCAGTAAACAGACTTCATACGCTAAAAAAATTACCGAAGAAAAACATAAAACACAACTTAACAGTTTTTTTTTTTCATTTTAAGCATCATCTTTCAAGGTACTTACTTACCTTAGTTTAATTTATTTATAAGGACCAATTTCATATGAGTCTTTTAAGTACTTAATAAAATTCTTACTAAGATACGTATCTACGTATCATATTTGCTGAAACGAATTTATTAGACAAGATATTTGTAAAATATTGCGCCCAATTTACTTTAATGGTTCTAAAATGTAGATGTATGATGTTTTAAATATAGCGCCCAATTTAAGCTACCTAAGTTTCATAGAGAATTATCTTATAAAGAAAATTGAATAGCAATTTTTCTTTTGTGAGGAGACTAATCGTAATCTTCAAAAGATTGTCTCTTTAAATGAAGTCTTAAAAGACCAAAATAAGAACAATCCTTTGTTTTTCCACCTACGTTCACACGCTCGTTCGTATACTAAAAATAGTGGCAGCTCAAAAAAAGAGGCATAACTATAATTTTACTAATTATAGCAGAAAAGCTCACATCGAAAGTTTTTAATAGGTAGTCTAGAAAGTGACACAGGCCTTATATTTTCAAACAACCGCTACCTATCGATCAAGGGACACATTCACTTAAAAGTAATAATACTATGCAATTCGTTTTTTATTGTATTATTAACGCTTTCACTCTGAGTGATGGGCTAATAATCAGCCTTTCTGAAGAAATAACTCCTATAATCATAGACACATTAATAATAACGTTTTCTTACTTCTTTCACGAGCAGACAGGAGTCTTAACAAGCCGAAAGGGTATTTAATTGAAATCCTTACCTGAAACATAAGCAAAACACAATATTATTAATTTTGAAATTTTATTAGACATTTTTTATTAGAAATTTTGAATGAAGAATTAAACACAAATTCTTCATTCGAAATTTCAAACGTTTATTCGATTTTCAATTTGTTTATTCTTTATTCAATTATTTGTTTAATCCATTTTGAATTTATTGTTTATTCCATTCGAAAGTTTTAAGAAACAAAATAAAGTTAACCTGTTTTCTCTTATTATGAGGGGTATAGGACACTTGACCCCGAATCCCGAACCAACGACTGTACCGAAAGAATCCTTAACTGAAATACTCTTAAACCAACGAACCGTCTCCTCGGGTTATTGTGATACCAAACTGGAGTATTTCTGTATTTTGTAAAATGTTGGGGTAACTGGGTCTTGTGGGAAATCGAATCGCTTTCAATGTATCAGCTAAATTGATCGAATTCGACATTATGTAAACCAGCTATAATGTATTTCGGAAACTATATAAACATGGAGGCCCTATGATAAGGTTTCTTTTGTATCTGCGATAGAACTATTATCTATTGACTATTGTCTATGTATGATACACACTGCTTTTTTCCTGACGAGCATGGGAGAGCATGCAGTGGAATTTAGAACCCCAAAAGGCCAAAATAACTACTATAGGTTCTATAATCTACGTATGGATTTGTATAAGACCCATCGCCCACGACGCTAGACCAAAGTAAAACTACTACTTTTGAGTGGAGTATCTTTTGTCAACAGACATCATCGCTTTTCACCAAGTGAGGTCGAGGTCAACAGCGTTCTCATGAATTAATAAAACTCTAATATTTGATTTAATCATATAATATTCTTATTATTTCTCACTTCTAAAAATAATTGGCTGAAAACCGCAAGTCAGCAAAACGCAAGAGGTATTGACGGGCGAGCATTAATGACGACAGATTATCCGTCAGGAGACCTTTGACCTCACTGTGTCAACACTTGGCTTCCTTGCAGGTCAAGGGTGCGCAAATTATAACAGATTTTACTTTGCATAGGTACATCTAACTAATATTATATACGCGAAAGTTTGTAAGTATGGATGGATGGATGGATGGATGGATGGATGGCTGGATGGATGGATGGATGGATGTTTCTTACTATTTCACGTAAAAACGGCTGAATGGATTTGAATGAAATTTGACAAACAGATAGTTAATAACCTGGATTAACACATAAGCTACTTTTTATCCCGATATTTCCACGGGATCGAGACTTACGGGGGTGAAACCGCGGGGCGCAGCTAGTAAGTTGTAATAATTTTTCAAGAACCACCTTGAATATCGTCAGTTTCTATATATCACTTGTGTCGTAGTGCTGGTACACGGTGACACGCTTGGTTTGTAAGCAGGACAACCCCAGCGTGCTTGCTTGTTGTTGTAGGCGGACAACGCCGCCTCTGGCAGCGGCCGCCGAAGCGTCCCCGTGCTACACGAGGGTACTCGTCACAACGTGTATCTTCCTGAGCAGTCATGCTACCATTGCAGATTTGCTTATATTTTCACCACGATATGAGGTATGTATTGTCACATAATTTGTACCTAAACGAGAGAGAGTGCAATCATCACTGAAATACACAAATACACTTTAAAATTACTTAATATGTATCTTTAATTTTACCATTAAATACAGCCATATCGAATCAGAACATACCAACGCTGCTTGGCAGCAGCACTAGATATGGATAGATAGCGGTAGAAGACCTTCTTTGGAAAAAGTACTACCTTTTGGAAGGGGCATCTAGAATCAGTTCTATTTCTATGTATTTGACGTTAAAAAGTGCCTTTAATGTGCCTAGTTGAAATAAATTATTTGTCTTTGACTTTGACTTTGACAGAATAGAGTACCGTGCCCACTGTCTGTAACTCGGTAGTGGAGGTCAGTGTCAGTCAGGGCAGTCGATCCATGTATAATGTTGGTATTCAGCTGCATCATGGTCAGTGGAAGTCGAGCAGGATGCAGTCGACTGAAAGTCGACACCAACATAGTTGGGAAAAGGTTAGGTAGATGACAAATGTAATTGGCAGACCAGTTCACTCACTAATTCAACCAAAAGAGTCCAATTTGTATTCTGTCAAAAAGCTAATAATTTTCGTTTTATTGCTAACCCACCATTAGGAACACCATAATATAACTCACAGAACCTCGTTTTGTTCGCAAGCAGGTAAATTGAAAAACTTAGTCGACAAGCAAGTCTACTACTTATAACTGAGGGGTAAAAATAAATGGATCATCATTCATAGGGCATTTGTAAGAATACCTACGTATAGATAAATGTAGGTAAAGCTTTTACAAAGCTCTGTTGTATCATTTCGCTAAGCATTTTGGGAGAGTGGCCAGAGAGCATGCGGGTTAAGTAAATAGCGGTTTTTGAGAGCGTTTATTTGTGAGTACCAATTTTGTTTGAATGGTGGTCGAGTGTTGTAGTGTGATGTTAGCGGTACGGTTTAGTTCTTCTATGGAACTAATATTTTGTATGATCTACATGTAGTTTTTCTGAATTTTGCCGCTCAAAATTTATGGAAATTAGTACACCCAGCTTACAAGTTATCAGGACTCTAAATATTTGAATTTGAATGCATCTGTTATGGTTTATTTAAAGGATTTATTGCTCTTCTTTCTCAATCAAGAAACATAACCTAAAATACCTATCCTAGAGTACACCTCGAAACTCGTAACGAACCAAGAAATATGACCAGAAATACAACCTCTTTTGAACTTTCTTTTGTGTCATATTCTTTTATAAAGAATTCCCTGATTGTCAAAGAAACTATCACTTCTGTACGTGCTCTCTGCGGAAACAAAGATTGAAGCTGCTTTCGAATTCTGGTCATACTTGTGGCCAACTTTAGACAAAGCAAAGTAGAACCACAAGGTTTTTAGTTTTACTTCATCATTTTCAGTAAGTAGATAAGTATATAATCTTAACTTTTCCTACAAGATAACATAAGATCACGCCTGGATTCTCCAAATGATAATGCAGAGGTGTGTCATCCACATTTTGCCAGTTCCTAATTTATTCTCCAGCATTCGTCAAGACTTCCGAAATTAAAGTTATTTTCCACTTTGTAGTCTTCTTCTTTTGGGAAGTCAGTTTTCTTTCGTATTTTTTTTCACGTTTTGTGTGAGTATGAGATTCATAGCGAAAGTTGTTTTGTATTTCGCGAGAGTCACTCCCCTGACGATTCGCCACCTTGTATAAATTTCTGGTAATATAACATTAGGTTATAATAAAATACCACTCAATATTCTTCAATTAAATGAGAAGAAATTAAAACATGCATTAAACGCACACTATCATCACGACATTCAGTACCTAATCCTAGTTTGATTTCTTTCCACACTCAACGTTAGGTTAGGTATAAAACGGTCAAAGGCAAATAGGGACATGAAATACGCGAGCTGGTCGCTATGCTCATGGCCCGACTCCTAAAGGTCATGGCCTCACGATGGTGTCTGCACAAATATCAATGGTGGAAACCCTGGTATTTAGTTCCCATCGGCCGCTGAGCAACTACTATGAAAATGATATTAATGAATCTTTAACTAAAATAATAAACTGGCTTGATGATAATAATTTGAAAATTAACCTAAGCAAGACCAACATCATGCAATACCATCAGCGTCGTGAGAATAATAACATTAATATCAATTATAAAGACCATAAAATTCAGGAAGTTGATAGTGCTAAATTCTTAGGAATGACTATTGATAATAAATTGACTTGGAACATTCATACTGACATAATATGTAAAAGACTAGGTAAATCTGCGTATGCACTATTCCAACTTTCAAAAAAGGTTAATATTGAGACATTGTTAACAGCATACCATGGACTTGCAGCTTCTGTTTTACGGTACGGTATTATTTTCTGGGGGCAGTCAGCTAATAGGGAGGTTGTCTTTAGAATGCAGAAACGCTGTGTGAGGTCTATGTGTGGTCTAAAAACGACGGATAGCTGTATTCCGTATTTCAAAAAACTAAAGATATTGACACTGCCAGCAATGTATATAATGGAAATGGCATTGTTTGTAAAAAAAACCCGCATTTATTTGTCAGCTTATCGGCAGTCAGAAGAAATCCATTGCGTACTCAATATTGTAACAAACTATGTAATGTTAAATGTAAAACAGCCTTAATGCGTAAAAGCCTTTTCGGCAACGCTCCAAAAATTTATAGTAAAATACCGGATGCCATAAAAAATATGCCATTAATAAAATTCAATAGCTTGCTTAGTGACAAATGTTACTACAGACTGGATGAATTTTTAAATGATGACTCAATATAGTGCTTTGTTTCTATTTTGTATGAAAAAACATAAATGATGAATTAATTTGAGGTTGAAATTTATTATAAATATTGACATTTAATAATTTTTGACATTTTCAATTATTCTGACTTGGCTTTTTTTTTTTTGACATTTATAACGAAATAATTCCTCATTTAAATCTGACATCATTCAATTTTTAAATAATATTATATAATTTTTATGATTTATTCTGTAATATTAATTATGCATGATTGTCAAACATCTGGTTTTTTTAATTTAAATTCATTTTATTTAGATAGATGCACACCATATTTGTATGTCTCCTGGCATAACATAGCGTTCTGTTCACCAAACTCAAGATCTGTATTCTTTACCTGTGTTAACAAATAAAAGTGATTTGATTTGATTGATTTGATACTAAGCACAAATAAATATAAAGTGCTAGCTTTATAGAAACACAAATCATTTACTTAAACTGATAAATTGTTTTGCACCACTGTCCTGTCATTTTGACAGTGACATTTCTTTGTTTACATAATAATATTATGTCTCTACAACATAGAGCTTATACAGGTGATTGGAAGTTAGGAGCAAAGTGTTAAGGGGGTGACAGTTGACACCATTTTGAGTATTTTGAGCATTTTAAAAACTGTCACCCCCTTAAGGCTTTGCATCCAGCTTCCAATCACCCTGTATAATTATCAAAGGTTACCTATGTAGGTAATGAGTAGCTTTGAACGCTACGTTTTAAAAAAAAAAATAACTTAATCATTAATTTAAAAACGGGAATTACCCCTCTGATTTTGATAGGGTAAACTAAACTAAAACGTTTGGTAAGATAAGATAAGATAAGATATATTTATTTTGTAAAACATGAGTAAAATATTTAGGTCTTATATGTAAGTTAGGTAGCTACATGTTTTGCCATGTATGGCGTACAAAATTAGTCGCACTCAGCAGACAATGCAATAAAATAGAATTAAAATTAAAATGACAAAATTCAAATAATACAAAAATAATTAAAGCAACACAAAAAGAAAAAAAAAAAAGAAAAAACAATGTCAATATCCAAACAATACTAGAAACATAATTAAATAATAATGTCATAGTCCAAACAAATACCAGAAATAAATTAAAATCACAATGTCATAAAAATTCAAAGAATTCCAAAAATAAAATTAAATCATGTCAAAATAGAAACAGAAATCAAATTACATCAAAATGCCAAAGATTCAGTTACAATACACCAATAGGAGACACACAAAAATAAAAACGCACAATCAGACTTCTAAATAACAATGTCATTCAAAAATTTATCCACGCTGTAATAGCATTTGTCAATTAATAATCCCTGAAGGGAGTTTTTAAATTTATTTATAGGCATAGATTTAATAATGTCAGGTATTTTATTATAAATATTTGGAGCATTACCGAAGAAACATATATATATTTTACTTGTATGTAACTCAAACAAGAAAGAGACAGAGCTTCCACACGTCGGTGTAACGGGTACAGCTATAGCGTACCTACTTTGTTGAATACCAGATATTCCTAACCCTTTTCCAGCTTTGCGTAGGTAATCTAGTAAAAAAACAAACACTCAAACTCAAGGAAAGTCTACAAACAGAAAGAAGGGAAAATCGTGAACACGAAGAAGCCATCATTGTAAATTATTAATATATTCGCGATATTCGCGTCCTGCGGATAATGACTACGTTTAATATTTAGAAGGTATTAAGCAGGTATCGAGGACGAGTGTCGAGTGCCGAGAGCCGAGCGAACGGGAGCCGACCATTACGTATTCATAAATCTACATTTTAGGAATGAACACATTTTTACGGTGGCTAAAGCTTTTTAGGTTTCGAGAAAGCGGTACCGGTATTTAAGCGGTTGCTAAATGTTGGCAGTATGAAGTAATGTTGGAAGTTAAACTTACAGCCTAACGCACAGGTCAAATTGACAGATTTGATGACAGCAGTCATTATGTGGCAATAACAAATATGTTTGTACGGTATCGCTTTCTTTCACGATATTTTTTTTACAAGTTTTTAGGATTATTTTTGTCTTTTCAATAGTAGAACTTAAAAGATTAGAACTGTTCGATAGTAAGACATGGTAAGGTATCACATTATTACCTCAAAAATGTTTCTCTATCAAGAGTTCTGTCACTTATCATTTATCATTTAAAAATAAATGGCAATAAACTTCATTCTTCTTCTACAGGTTAATGTGGCATCCCTTCAACCCTAAACACTTCATTATATTCACTGCTGTGCAAATAATTATGTCTAAAGGAGTAAAAAGATGGTCCTTTTGTTTATTGCAGGATAGCGACACAAGTATCTAGCAGTAATCCTGGCGCGCAAAGATTAAGACAAATTAAAGAGAGAATGCTGAAATTAATGGGAACACATCCAATTAAACACTACCTAAGGGTAGTGTTTACTTCCTAACGTGTACAATTGTAAGTAAGTAAGTAAGTAATGAGTTTTGTAAGTAAGTATCATTATGTCAACTTGGGCTGAACATTAATTTAACCGCCATTGTTGCCAGTTGTTTGATTACCTAATACATATTTCCACTTAACTGGGGGCCAAGTCTACTAATTTACAAACGTGTCAGTGGTCTCACAATGATCACTTTTTGACAGATATGCCATACAAAATCTGTCAAAAACTCATCATTGCGAGATCACTGACACGTTTGTAAAATAGTAGACTTGGCTCCCTGTTCGTCTTACGGAATGTAGCCAGCAACATGTCGCCCGAAAACAAAAACATGTTTCTGCAACAACTACGCAACCAATAATAGTAGATTATTCATCAAGGGGATAAAGCAGTGTCTTATGTCACGCGCGGGTGCTACATTATAAATATGGATTCAAGCTCGCAAAGGCGAATACACATTTATCTCTGAGAAGAATACTCCACTTTTCACACCTTCAGCGAGGTAATAAAGAGCAATTCGATTGTAATTATAATCATTTATTTTTCAGAATACGGTACATTTTATGGTCTTTAGATTTTTTTTTGTTGTAAGCCTAATCCTTTGACTGCGTTATTTAATTTTATGACGTAATGGATTAGTCGTCCACACAATGTACATGCAGGTACACCTGCAAGTCAAAAAGCCATAAATAGCCTGCAGTGAGGGTATTGTTAGTTTTTAAAGCGCCTTAGGAAAAGCAACACGAGAATAAACTCTTACTACAAAAGCTGAGGTCCAAACGTTTCTTCTCAAACTTGTATACTTTAGCCATTAGCCTATTGTGTCCAGAACACTCTCACTTCCAAAAAGTATACAAATAAAGAGTTACAAACTTTTCCATCTGGTTTCCATCCCCGATGACGTCATAACTCTACAATGGTGTTACGTCACGGCAACGGCGTCATAGTGCTCACGGCGCTTCACTTCGCTTGTCCATTAGCCGCCTGCAAATGGGTCGCGAGTTTTTTGGCGATGCGACGACGTGTCATCAATCGTAGTGGCGTAACGTATGTTTGTTTTGTTTTTGATGTGTGAAAAGAGCAACAAATTGGATTGCTCGCAACTACAAATGTATAGGAAAAATGCTGTGTAAAATATGTTCCAAAAGCTATCAAGGCAATATTGATTAGATAAGATCGCAGTTTATTCATAACTAGCTTCTGCCCACGACTGCGTTCGCAAAGAAGTTGTAAGAAGATACACAATAAACTAAAATAACAGTCACATTTTGTAAAACACCATCGGCCCCAGTTCCACCACGTCGCATCGCATCGCCAGTCCGCGATATTACTTCGTTTTCGCACGCGTCACGTTTGCCCATCAGTGGACATTGATAGATAGACTTCTGATATAGTAAAGCGTTCCTCTTACAGCGGTTTTACCAGCAGACAATCCAATTTATTTTATTTCCCTTCCTTTGCTGCTGATTTTACTTATACACTTACTATGCTATTCTTTGTTTTCTACATCAAACTAAAAGGGATGCTGTTCTTTTTCTTTTACGAACCCATTCTCTTCACTCACTTACTCACTGCCCCAATTTGCAAAAACAATTCAACCTCACCTTCGTAGTTTTCTCCGAAACCCACTTTTATGTATGACAACATTATACTGTACAAACATCCTCTGTCCGTCCTGTTGGCCAATTTGTTGGAGTCGAGTTACTGCGATGGCCGTTACAAAGTTGACGAGTAGAAAGGGCTTCGATAATTTACTTTCTACGGCGTTTATTAGTCTTTATAGATGTAAGAACAGATGTGTCCCGACATCAATCGTCGGGTAGTTGCCCACTGGACATGACACCCGTCTGGTCAGAGGATCCTCCTTTATCTATGGAGGATGAGTGAACTTTACACCCTGTTCCTCATACCTCTTTGTCTAGATGTTTTGTTTTAAAACTATATGTACTAGCTTCGCCAAAACAATGCTCTCTCAGTGACAAAACTCGTTTTGTCACTGAGCTGTGAAGGCGCACAATATAAACAGAGAGACTTTACTTTAGCAATTATAAACACCATCACCATTATTCAAGCATAATTATGACGTTCACAGGAACACCTACCCACCCCTTTCACCCCTCAAGAATCACCACAAGGATTGGTCAAACAATGAATTTATAATCAAGAAATCAAGGTTTTCATTCTCCAAAAACAGACAAGAACAAAAAGCGGTTTTTTGCTCTCCACATGCAGAACAAAAAATCGTCTGATACAAAATGGAAGCGAAAAAAAATCCGTGTCACCATCGCAACGCCTTTGTATCGCTCTTCACCGTGTGCGATTGTAACAGCCAAAATGAACGTACATTTAAAAGGGGAAAGTCCTACTCTTATAGGGAAAATCTTCAAAAGGAAATTCGCGCATGCCTGCCTATTAGTACCTTTCATAATTTAATAAATCCCTCAATATATTGGATATTGGAAATTCATCTATCTTTTACTCGAAATTATGAGCTGCTGAACATACTATACAGCTTGTTTCATAAATGTGTGCTCATATTTAAGGGTGTGGTACAGACCATCAAACTGGGACCAACAGTAATCGTGAAAATATACTCGTCGAGAGCACTGAAGTTTTGTATGGACAGCTGCGCAGGGTGTACATAAAGGCTCTTACATACTGGCGCGATTCGCCGCGCGACGCGAATTTTAACAAAACAATTTCTGAGAAAACTTCACGGCGAACAATGCGGCTGCGTCGCGTCGCGCGGCGAATCGCGCCGGTATGTAAGACCTTAAAGAGTATTCTATTCAATTATTTTTTTGCGATAACGATGTTGGTCCCATTGAAAAAGTTGTTCAATTTGATGGTAAACTGCACCTTGAAATATGAGCACACATTTTTGATACACGTTGTATGTAAAACTATAAGCTTTGAATTATTTTCATTGTTGTTTTTAGGGTTCCTTGGACTCTGTAACTAAGCCTACGCCGCCTGTCTGTCTCGTGGTTGTATCTTTAGAACCTAAACAGCTACATAATACATACATTGTCATCAAATGTGCCAGTGAGCCATCAATTTAAAAGGAACCGTATCTAGCATCAATCAGTAAATAAAATAAAATTCGAAATTTGGAAACCATGCCTTTTAGCCTTAGGGGCACTCAATCAATCAATCTGTAAAAACACAGTGATTGATTGAACGGTGAAAATGTTTGGAAGCTCTTTTATATTTTAAAGTGTAGGATACATTTTTTAGGGTTCCGTATTCAACAAGGAGCCCTTATTATTCTTTTTAATTTAACCCATAATTTAATTTCTGAATAATTATAATACCCATTTCATATTATACTGGTATGTTTTAATTGGTTATCAGTTTGTGGTTATCAGGTTTCTATCACAAATACAAATATTATATCGTTTTCTTATGTATGAATTACGTGAAGGTACACACTGTATTTGTTCAACTTTTCTGATTCACTCTGACTCATTACTGACTGATATGTTTTACTAAAAAAGCGCCAGTACATTTATGTATATTTTGTTCGCTTTTTAATCATTATCGTCCTTTTTTTAGACACAACAACGAAAAAAGTAATATCAGTCTATCGTAGGTACCCTTAGACCAAATAAAAAACCACAATAAAGCGCTTCGCACAATACAGTGAAGCATGCCAAAACTACACCTCTGCTCTGTGCATGTTACACGCTCACACACACCCATTTACAATCAAACTACACCTCACTAGGTACGAAACCGGCTTCACGTCACTGTTGACAACGCTCTGTCCTGGTTTTCTGGGTCTGAGATCGTACCTATTCGTTACATATTAATTTCATTAGTAAAACGTTTGAGTAGTGCTTTTCAGCCAAAGAAAGCACTTCCTTACAAAAGCTTTTAGCTAACTGCGATACAACTGCTGCTCTGATTTTTCCATTCCATTTTTCAGTCATAAATCAGCAGAATGTAGGTGCCAAATAGGTACCTAAGCAGGATGTTTCTTTTGTTATTTTTGGGAGCAGACGACCCTGCTGATAGCAAACGGTCACCAAGTCATACTATTAATAGAAGAGGCGTCACAGGTGCGTTTAAATCCCAGAAGCAAATCTAAAATGTCTCATGTGCCTCTAGGTTACAGGCACACAGGTAGAAATGAGTTGGAATGATGTAACTTCCCGAATTGAGGTATGTCAAAGAGAGGTCTACGTATTACAAACCTTATTTATTTTAATAACTTCGAATCTATAACTACAATTTTCCGATTTTGCAGAGATAATAACTCCACTAACTTCAAAAATACTGCAACATTATTTCATAATTTCAACACTGCAGCAAAACAAAGGAGAGCGCGCATGATCCCGACGGTGCAATATAATTGGCTCCTACTCGAATGAAATAAACACGAATAAAGAGGAGCAAATAAAGTGAAATAACATTAACATTTTAAACTCAGCTTATTGCCTTACAAGGTAATTTGTTAAGCAAAACAGACAGTTCTCATAATGTTACATATTCATTCATTGCTATTTTAAAAAAATATGGTAAGTTTATGTGATAAGCCAGCCGAGGGTTTTGTATCTAGTTGAAATGTGTTTTTCTTTGTGAGTTTCTGAAATAATTAAAAGCTATTTATAAATAACCTCTGATTTTCGATAAACATCGTCAAATATTCCGAATAAAAGATATTTCCTCAATATCAAAGGAATTTTCAACTAGCACACCGCAAACATGGTGATCAATTATCTTTTTGATAACAGTCAATGTATAATCCCTATGACGATGAAAAGGGCTAAAGGCACTGTATCCTAATCCTAACTAATCATATAAATGTTTGTTTGGTTATGTGTTTTTACACCGGCTGAACAGATTTGGATGTTTTTTTTAAATTGGCCTACAGGGAGACCATGACCTGGGTAAGGACATAGGATACTTTTTATACCGCTATGCGGTAGTGGGATAATTTCCTACCTCCACGCGGGCAAAGCGGCGGGCAAAACCTAGTTCTTATTAAAGACTTAATAGACGAAAAGATATAATATTATAATTTAACGGTTCAATATTTAATACGAAACCCTAATAACCAGTTTGAAATTCTCATAAAATATGGAGAGCACGACACAATGTAAAAGCGACTTACAGGTTAAGTACGCACTTGTGATTCGTACAAATTTTATTTATGATCGAATAAATTATGTTTAAAAAAATACCTCTTTAAATTGGTATCTCTGTTATTATATTATACCCCAGTGAATATTGTGAGCGGAGACAAAGAATTAGAAGAGGAATATTTTGTTTAACGAACACGTGCCAATTGTTTTTTAAATCAGATTTTAATTTGCTACCGTATAGTAATTTTGCGTGCTGTAGTTTTAGAAGAGGAATGAATAATTGTCTAGAAGAAACTATTATATTCATGTATGTAATTTAACTAGCCTGTATTGTCCCGCTGCAGGGCAAAGGCTTGCTAGTGTCGGCCAGTCCTTTCGGTGGGAGCCAAACTCGTCCCGCCTTCATCGTCTCGGCCTGCCGCGATATCGTCGTGCGTTTAGTGGGACCCAATCAATACTATTATGGCTAAGTATATTTATAAGGTTAAAATCTTATCTCAACAATACAAATTGATAGATCCATTTGAGTTATCAGGATAAAATGTGATAAACTCTTTAGATATTTATCTCACTTAATTAGTAACATATTGGACCTTTTATAACGCAAATTAGGTACTACAGGTACCTTGAAACAATAATAAAACAAAGATAAAGCTCTAAAAAAGACAATAAAAAAACAAATAACGATACAAAAGTTAAACGAATTAAACAAATAAATTACACGAGCACCCTGTTGTTTTTTGTAATGTTGCTCCATTCGCCCCAAGGTATGCGCGGAGATAAATTGTGTAAAGGGACTTTTTCAAATATTTTACACATTTAGAACTTTTTTATTTGATGTCATTTATAATTTGGTTATTTAACATCGGCTTCAATAAGTGTCAATTTATATCAGTTTTAATGTGCCTAATGCTAACGTTGGAAAATAAAATTCATCGTACAAATACATAATAAGCGCTGGACCAGATCGGTTTTGCCTTACCTCATCGGACCGAGTTGAGGCGATGCTGGTCCTGTGAAGTAATTATCTATAATTATGTCGGGGTCAAACGAGGCGGGTTTCTTAAGCTAGGGTAGCAAGCCAGTAATATCCTGGCTTACTATCCTAGTTTGTCACGTTAGACGTGGCCACGAGCTACAAAGTGGATTCTCGAACGAACTCTTTAACGAGGAGCTGTTTACGTTTTAATATTTGAAAGGAAACATATTAAAATACATGATGTTGTTATTTCGTTACGTCGTTGTGTTGCTCGGGGCAATGCGACGCGACGTGTACTAATGAAACTCTTGGTATGTTTCATTTCTCCTTACAAATGTATTTTTTTTTCTTAAAACATAAAATATTCGGTATGACATTACATTCGTACTTACTTAGATTAACCGCCCATTGACCTATGTTAAATCAACCCTACGTTTTTATACATTTATATCTGTATTTTTTATGGTGTACTTATTAAAGAGTATTCTATTCTATTCTAGATGAGGGGTTAAGTTTTTGTTTTAGTGTTTCTATAAAATTAAGTTAAGAATGTTGGAGTGCAATGTTATTGTAGTTTATGGTTGATTTTATTGCTCAAAAATAATACAATTCACTTATCATGAGAAATACAAGTTAATCTTAATAAATACACGAACTTATGAAGAACGGTACGTACTCGTAAATAAACTAATAAGCAGTAGTAGTTTAGTCAAATGTATCGCAACCATTTTTTTCAGGACTTTAAATCAACGATTCATTTCTAAGATGTCAATTTGTTGGACAACGTTCTCCAACAAATTGACATCTTAGAAATGAATCGTGACAAAAAAATTAAATTATTTCGAGGGAAGGTACGTAACCAAGTATCGAGATACTGGAATACCTACTATGGAAAAATACTTAACAGAAAAAATATGTTATCCTCCATCTGGAGCAGTTGGGTAATTACTATTGCCTGATATTGCAACAACCTGTTGCTACTTTACAGAGGTAGACAACATTTTCTGCAAACCAGACTTTCGTATTAATAATCTTAAAATGTCATAAAAGTTCCTTCCTTACTACCCCTTTGAGCTCTTCAACCCTGCAAATGCTGGTCGTGGCAGCTTTCAGAAAAGAGATAGAAACAGAACAGATTACAAAGGGTTTCTGCTTTGAGCATAAAAGGCTCTCTGATAAACGACGCCCTGTGTTTAAAGGTAAAATGATCCATAGCCGAGGTACAGATGATTTGAGAACTGTGTCATGTTCAGCTGTTGTAACGAATGTCAAACGAATGCCTTTGACAGCAAAGTTTCCGGTAGACAAAAGACTGTTTCACCAGTAAAGTGGTGTAACCATAACAGTGCCCATTGTTGAGTTAATTGGATGGATGCGAAAAATATAAATCACTATGTAAATAAATATTGGGATGGTAAGAATTAAAACGTTGAAAATGAAATATGACGATGTAAGGGTATATTGGGAAATATAAATATTAAATTCCTTCTCATTTTAATATCTACCGATTTAAAAGCTATGCATATAAAACTTTAGAATTTCATCAAAGAATGATCACCCCTCAAAAACTCTAAATCGTAAATCTAACCTGTCTGTTTCACACATTTGCACTGGGTGGCTATAAAATTGGAATGTTCCAGATCTTTTTTTAATTTATTCTACTCAGTCCATACCATAAGTTAAAATTAACACGTTAAATATTTTGGTTAACATTATTAATGTTAATGTATCTAAAAATGTTGCAGATGCTGACACATTACTCCAGCTATCAACAGGGACAACAATTAAACTGTAACAAATATTATCAGCCTATAATTTTAGTGTACAGTCAACCGCACATCAGCGGTAACAATTTGAAATTGACAGCGCCTTCATGTCGTAGCAATAAAGGCGAGATAGCGGAAGTGTCACCACTGATGCGCGACTGGCTGTACCTCCACTGGGCAAGAGCCTATTTTCATACTGTGAAATAAAGTGTCTGTTCTAGCTTCAATTGTCAGCAAAATAACTATCAACCCCGCGTCTCCGCCGCCGGCCGTCCCGGATTGTAGAGTGATATAACGAAGTGGTAGAGTGCGGCGGTGCCGGCGGTGCCGTCTACACGATCCATAGATCCGGCGTAGTTTTATGGTCTATTCGCTGTTGCAGCTTTTGAGATTTCAGTTTCATCATTTGAAGGCTTATAATTAAAAAGTAAAGTAAAAGTAAAGTAAAAGTTTATTTACCAAAATAGTTACAAAAATGTACACAAGTAGATATAACTAGTGGGTAGACTTATTCTAGGCATTACAGTGTGTTGCAAAAATTTCTGTACAAAATTATATGTAACCCTGCCTCTTAAACTAGGCTATCCTGTATTTTAAGAGACAGTGTCTAGCTTATAAATTCACAATTTTTATACAACAGTGGACAGTGTCGATCTACCGTTTAAACTTGACAGCAGTAATAGTTGTGCGTGTATGAGTAATGTGGAGGGGATGTGTAGTGGTGTGATGTGTTATGTGCTTGTTGTGGGTTTGTATGTGTGAATGAATATAGGGTGAATGTGTGTGGATGTATGTGTGAGTATGTTTGTAAGTGTGCGTTTTTTCATTTAGGCGATGTAAGTGAGTAAAGACTCCGTGTATGTGTAGTCCTTCTGTAGTAGCCACTCTGTTAATGTTTTTTTTAATGTGTGTGAATTTAAATCTATAATTTTTATATGTTTATGAACTTTCACGTAAATGTGCCCACTTAGGGTATAAAACTGGCGTTTAGCGAAAGAAGTTTTGTGCTGAGTACCCGGGATAACAAATGTTCGTTTGTTTGGGTCGGACTTAGGAAGACTGCTGTGTTTTCTAAGAGTCGATTTAAGCACAAAGAGTTGACGAACCAAAAGAACTTTGCAATCAGAATAGAGTTCAGTAGTTGGGTATCTATAGGGTTTTTTTGTCATGACTTTTAGAATCGCTCTCTGTGCTCTCTCAACTCTCAGAAGGATAGTCTTTGCTGCGCCGCCCCAAACAGCGATACAATAGCCAATGACCGATTGACATAGAGCGTAGTACACGATTTTCAAAATGTCAGCATTAGCCGACTGTCTGAGAGACTTGAAAATGTGTATCAGGCGCATTGTTCTGGTAGTGACGGCATCAATTTGTTTATCCCACCGTAAACCGTCGTCTATCTGCACTCCCAAATACTTTACACTGTCAGTTCTAGTGAGTGTAGGGCAAGTACAGGGTCCTAAGGAGTTTGAGCATGTGTGAGCAGTTAAATTAAAGGTATTTGTCGGTGCGGTGTTACGACGTATTGCAAAAGGAATGTAGGTGGTTTTTTGTAGGTTAAGTGTAAGTAGATTTGAGTTGAGCCATTCCATTACTTGAGCCAGAACCATTTCTGCTTTTGTTTTGACTATATCCCACGTAAGTCACTGCACGAGAATAGCAGTGTCATCTGCATACGCATATATATTACAGTCTGGGAGACTCATTCTGCACAGATCGTTGACGTAAATAAGGAATAATGTTGGACCCAGGATACTTCCTTGAGGAACGCCATATGACACTGATTCCTCGTCGCTAAGGTACGTATCAATTTTGACACATTGAGTACGATTTCTGAGGTAATCTTTAAAAATATCTAGTAATATGCCACGTACACCGAGAAGCTCCAACTTAGAGGTAAGTAAGGGAATAGAAACTGTGTCAAATGCTTTGGAAAGGTCTAGGAAAATACCTAGGCATTTTATCTTTTGATCCAAACATTTAGCAACCGTTTGCGTGAAATCCAGTACAGCATCTTCTGTTGACAGCCCAGGACGGAATCCATACTGGTTGTCAGCAATGATCTGGTTTTTGTTAAGGAAGCTGCGTAAACACTTATTGAGAATCTTCTCAAGAATTTTCGATAGCGCTGGCAGAACAGATATTGGCCTGTAATTATTGACACAGTTTCTACTCCCCCCCTTGTAAATAGGATGAACGATTGCCTTTTTTAGGGCATCGGGAAAAACTCCAATCTTCAGGCAGCGGTTGCAGAGGTAGGTTAGTGGTTGTAGCAATACATGTCGGCAGCTTTTTAGAATAGAAGATGGTATTCCATCCCAACCCACTGCACAGTCATTCCGTAATTGAAGGATAATTGATTCTACCTCAGCTTCGTCGACGTCCAGAACGGCAGGAGAATTTAATGTGGAGTGTTGAGGGGTGTTCCCGATAATTGCAATCATTGTGGCTCATATTTATAACTACCAACCCACCCCGGCTTCGCACGAGCAAAGCATATATGCCTGCATGTATTTTTTCTGTCGTACTGTCGTATCATCCTGTAGCGTCGAGCATGTGGGTTAGAATAAAATGTAGCTGATGTTCATCCTACTTGGAGTATTTTACATCGTCATATTTCAGCCAATTTACACAAAACCAAAGCTTCCTCATGTATCACTCCGTCCAGTGTGAAAAACGTATGAAAGTCCGTTCAGTAGTTTTTGAGTTTATCGCGTTCAGACAGACACGTGGCGGGGGAACTTTGTTTCACAATATGTAGTGATAGCATTCTCATCTACCAAAAATCTAATTAACCGTTCCTTCCACCTCGCTAGTTCAGCAAATTACCGAAAATAATAGCGTATAACAGGAATAAACAACAACAGTCGTTCTGAGTGAGACAGAAACAAACATGGAGTACGTGCGAGAACAAATTAAATACAGTTAGTTAATTAGAATTGCTATCGTGTGCTCGTATTATGGAAATAGGTATTTATGTATGTTAAAAGTTGCCGATGGCAAGGAGTAACAGCTACTGAAGTACTGTGTTTTTCTAAGAAAGCGGTAACGTCAAATAACGGACGAAAATGACGGTGGGAGATTGAAATAACTGTGGAAAGAAAGAAAGAGAAAGTAAGAAAATAAATTTATTTGACCCGGGTAAGGCACTTACAGTGTCAAAATCATGCCCTCAACATGGACGGCATTTGGTGGCCTTATTAAATGACGGCACCGCTTTCATTGGAAACCTAAGCTTGAGAAATTGAGAAAAATGTATGCAACTGCTGTTGGAAATTTTCAACGTTTTTAAACAAATGAATACTCTTGTAGATAAGGGTTATTGTTACAAATCTTCTTATTACTACTCCATGTATATATCTCACTTCCAGTCTGTTTTTAAGGTTGTGATTTTAATGGATCATCATCAGGCAGCCTTGTTCCACCCACTGCTAAGTATAGGCCTCCACCCTATTGTGCCTAATTTGATTACAGGTAATTTATTTTTCCCATTGATTTGGTAAACATTAATTAGAAAACGACTCGAATAAACATATTTTAATAGTTAATGATATTTTTCTCTATTATTAAAAGAACTAACACTGCTACGTACGGCCTTTTTACTTGTAAGAATTTTGTTTCTACTTCAAGAAAATGAAAACTAAATTAATTATGTTTCTTTCAACTCTACACCCGTCTGAAAGATTATCAATCTTAACCTACAAAATAAACTAACGCAAAAAATTTAAAAAATTGTACGTCAGTTCATATTCATTTTCGTAGGATGGATTGGCTTAATGTAGGCTGAATGAAACTAAGTCGGTATTTGTGACGATTGATACAATTTTAATTCGACAAGAAGTAAGTGAGTATGTACTTACTTACCCTTGAGATCAATAATTCAATCTGCTAAATGGATCCAAACCATTTTAATCTTCTACTACCTATTGCATTTCTTTGGAAGAACTTGCTTGTTGTAAACAAATTACATTGTTGCAATATGCAAAAATCTTATGAACAGAACGGCACCATCGCATGCGATTGTTAACCTAATTGGTTGGTGTCAGTTTTTAATAAACTAATGCATCGTTGCCATTCCACACACTAACGATTTACAACAATGTTTGCTTTGTTGGGTTGAAAATGAGCTGACAGGAGCTTCTTTTTTTATTTTCGTGGATTCGAAATTGGAGTCCCAAACAGACAGACTGACCAGTGGAAATGCATCCCTAAAACACAGCGCTTTTTTAGGTACTTGTTTTGTATAGTATTATTTGCGAAGTGCTACCATGCCAGGCCACCTACTAAAAAAGGAAAACGACTCGTAATTTTGATGGCTGATGGCTGAAAATAGAATCAGCAAATTATAAGCATGCGCCCTGTATTTTTCACTAAGTAGGCATTTAATCTTATTTACCTATTTGTTCACCAACAAACTATATGGTTATGGCCAGAAGTTTTTACGAAAACCCCTCGTAAATAAACATCCTTTCCCTTAACACGATTTCCTAAGTAAAGAACCGCTAGAAAGATCCATAGGCGTAGGCATAAAAAACGGCAGCTCCCATTTGCGTTCTTATCTAAAGGGGAAGAGAAAGAATAATGAGGTGCAATAAGTGACAAATTGTGGGACAAGAGGCACAGGACAGCTGGGCAACAGAAAGACCAAACTTATGAGGGAAAAATAGAACCAACAACCTTCACTAGGCTAAAGTAAAACAGACGGATCAGAGCTGACTATAGAAACGTGGTTAGTAATCTTTTAATTAAATAAACAAAACATAATTTGTTAGTATGACGTCATCAAAATGTTACCATAATATGGGTAGGCCACACAGAGCACGGAAACGCCACGCTCTGCCGATGCTGCGCCGGCAGCGTTTATGCTGGGGCTACATTGTCGCGTTATCGCAAAATATACTTCGCGCGCTCTCTATTGCTCAGCGAGACGTCGAACGGTGTGCGAGAGAGAACGCGCGAAGTTTAGCTCGCGATAACGCGACAATGTAGCCCCAGCATTGGACACTGCAGTGTTAATAAAATCGAGCGCTGAATGTGCATTGAGTGCAAAACTTCTGTCACAGACCGGCAAAAAAAGCCGTTTCTATGCGTCATTAGTATCGTAGTGCTAGTAAACGGTGACAGGCTGGGTTTGCATGGAAAGTGTTGACAGTGCCGTGTCTAGAGGCGGCACCGAGGCGTCTCTGTACCTGTGATAACGATAAGCCACTGGGTTTTGAGGTCATTGAAAGTAGGCCTTCTGAAAACCTTTTTATATTGAAGGTACCAGTGTATCGTACCCCATAGAATGGGGCTATTACGGCGGTCGCAAGCGATTGATTCCCCTCATTCTATTCAAGTACAAAAAAGATAAGGTCACACATTTTTCCTTACTACTCCTTGACTTGGCGGCAAAACAAACAGGTTCTAGCTTAGATATTTGGCAAATAGGAGTGGTTTCTATACCTGGATCTACCAATGAGACTTTATTCCAATGTCATTCTCTGAATGATTGTGAAGGGACAAAACATAATATTTATGCGATTTATTTTTGCTACTTTGAATGGGAAAAGGACTTGAGGCTTCTTTTGAATACAAGTGCACAAAGAAGAGGGATTCTTATCTGTTTATTCGAAATCTTTTAATCTACAACTTTTTTTCCTCTATCTCTTTATAATTTTCATCTTTTGGCAGACACTTTGAAAAATAAGAAAATTTTAACATCTCAAACCCAAGGAGAAATCTTAATTAAACCGAAGTAAATCTCATTGCCTTATTAAAGTTAAATAAAGATAAAAGCCTTTTGTTTGTACCTACATAGCTCGCGGTGTTTTTGCCGAAAAGAGAATTTGTTCTGTTTCAATCATAGCATTCTTGCTTCCGTATTTTTAGGATAAAAAAGGTTTAAAACCATCCCAAGAAAATAATTGAATTAATGAGATAAGTAAAACACGAACATATTTGATTGTCTTACATAAGAACGATTAACATCTAAGGCCCTTGGCCTTCCTGCCAGGGTTGCGGGTTAGTCCGAAAGGGATACCGGGACCTTGGCAACAGGCAACTGAAGGAACACGGGTGGGTTTTAGTCAGTAAAAGTCTGACACGCCCTTCCGCTCCGCCCAGAGCGGGAGGTCATTGGATGATTTCCCACCCTCAAAAAAAAAAAAGGCCCTTGGCCTTGGCTATAGTTGCAAATAAACCGTTTTAAACCAAAATCAGTGGTTTAAAAACCATTTTAAACCAATTTAACACGGTTTTATACCACGGATTTTGGTTTACAACGGTTTATTACATCTATACTCTACAAATCACTAAATCGTCGTGCCTCTGTCTTCTTAAAATGACTGACAGAAACAGAGTTATGTTATAAATACGTTAAAGTTTAGTAGTAGAAAAAAGTTTTGTGGTTTGTGGTGCAATCGGGCCAGGGTTTTTAATTCATTGAATGAAAAATTAAGTCACAATAGCGAACCTTCGTTGTAATTTATGTAACCAGATGCGCCAAACATTTTTATTGTATAATAACCATAACAGCGGCTTGACCTTTGTAACCCAATTATAACGCTTGAAGAATTACGAATTAATGAAAATTCTTAACTTCGACAGACATTCTTCTAATACCATCGGACAGGGGTGAGCAAACTTCTGGTTATTTTCATGAGTTCGGGTATAGGATTTTATAGAGAGTTTTGAAATTGTTAATTTATAATAATACTAGCTGCGCCCCGCAGTTTCACCCGCGTAAGTTCGGTCAGTCATTCCAGGTCATGCGGTCTACCCATGTCCCAAATTTCATTTAAATCCGTTCAGCCGTTATAACGTGAAAGCGTAACAAACAATAAAAAAAACTCACTTTCGCATTTAAAATATTAGTTAGTTTTTTTATACAATGACGTATTTAAGGAAGGGCGTGACCCTTTTAAATATCAGTTTTGGACGATTGATATTAACAGCTCTTAGGACTCGGACTTTTGTTCTTTCATACTTTGTGTAAAACTTCACGTTAACCCAATCACTATCAATAAATTGTGTGTCAAGAAAACACATAAAAGTGTTTATGTTACACATAATTAGTTATACAAGAAGTAAAACAGATACAAAAGTGATAAGGAAACATTAAGACGTGTTTGTATGTTTAAAATTATATCTGTAGGTATGCGTTCCTGTGGGTGTCGTGGTATGAAATGGGGTGTGTGTGGGTTAATGTAAGAGGGGATATAAATGCACGTTTGTTATGTACAAGGTGACATAATCTATATCGGTGCGTAAGGTAATGCCGCATTGCTTTTTGTTTTCGTTGAAGCATTTTTAGATGCCGCATTATTGTTACATATTTTTTCAGGAAAGTGTCTTGTTTTTTCTTTTATATTTTTGAAATGAAATAGATTCACATTTGCATGAAAGTTGTGTTTCACTTTGAGTAAAAGGGAACAGAAGAGACCACTTCCAAAATTAATGTTGAAATTAGGTGGTCTGATATCCCGATCGTGATCGGTACTCACATTTATTAAATAAATCTTGATGTTTTGTCAAGTCGTAAAAATCGTACGAAGCTGCAGGTCGCTAGTATAGTATATTTTTTATTATAGACTATACTATAAAAAGTATCTGACAGTGAATTTAAAAGCTCTCCTCGTTCATTAGGTTTATAATCTGAGATTTTTTATTTGTTAATATAAATGATTTATTCTTACGAACTTATCTATTTAGTAGATATTATTATCACTGACAGACTGACATATAACGAAAGACCTGAGTAGGCGGAGTAATCTGCAAAGACTAATTGAATTCGATTCGATGGTTTTGGATTGCAGATCCGAGTACGATTTTGTGTAGTCTAACAAACTAATGCCCAAATATAACCAAAATTCACTTCCACATACTATTTTGGTTACTTACTGAAAAAGTAGTGATAATATTTTCTGTAATAATGTATTATAACGCTTAGGTTCATAAATTGATAAAAACCTAACTACAAAATAAATTGAAATCAATGATATTATTTATTAATTATGATTAATGATTATATTAAATAATATATGTATTATATATATTAATATAATATCATTGATTGAAATGAAAATGTTTCACATCCCTGATAAAAATATTTTGGGTCGCGGTAATTAAATACCAACTGGTATTTAGTTACCGCGACCCAAAATATTCCTTACTTCTCATATTTAATTAGGTATTTCATTAGAAACAAGTAATTCATTAAAATGAAGCACGCATATACAGGATGTAAGGGTAAACACTCTTGTCATTCAAACCATGGATAGTTGACTTATATATAAAAATAAATGACCGAACACAACAAAAAAAAAACATTATTTTCATTAAAAGATTTAAAAAAGTTTCTATCTGACACCGTGCTTGCTAGCGAAACAGCTGACTGACTAAGGGAGGGATCGCGCTCGCTGCCTGTCAGGTCACATCCCGTACCCGCCGCCCGTGTTGAGACGCAAGTTCGTTGCCCTAGCGCATAGGGCAACGAACTTGCGTCTCTTGTGGAAAAATTTAGATCTAAAAAAATTAAAAAAAAAGTTGTAATTTTCATTGATTTTACGTTCTATAAATGAAACCAAACCACTGGTTGCAAGGATAACGGTGTTTACCCTAACACCCTGTATAACAAAGCTATATTTAACTGTTTCCAACAATGACAAGCTAACATTAGCATGCCAAAACTAAAAGCGTCAAGTCTTCGCGCAGTTCCGGTGGGTGACGGAAATACGTCATTACCGCTGAGCCACAATGGCGGCTGTTTCTACCCGCATCGCGGTGTTTGCAGTCATTATGTCGCACCTCCGGGGTGTAGGTCATGTGTAGGTAGCTAGGTAGGAAGGTGGGACTATCTTGAGTTTGTCACTTGTGAAGGGAAATACCTAATGGGAAATTTAGTTTGAGTTTCTTAACCTAGCAACATGTGGTTGTTCACTTCTGCAAGGGTTAGCCTTCGGAGAAAAAAGGCGTGTTGTTATGTTAATCTGTGTTTCAAACGGAGCCCTGACTGTACACACTTAGCCAAACATTCTCCAACACGAGTTCCGAGTCTCGATGGTACAGAATCCAAAACACATCTAAGATTAATATTCTATAATATTTAATTTTAAGAATTACTTTGCCAAATGTAAGTAATCTTTCAATGTAGGTATCTGTCTGTCTGTCACACAGAATAAGGTTGTTATTTCAAAAAAACTTGTCATGAAAATTCGCTTGTACGAGTATTTCTACCTGGACATGTCATTAATTTCTGTCAACTTAATTTCCCGAAAAATATGACGATGCTTTTATATTTGTTGGCAAACATATTCCGGAAATGTTTTTTGCGAACAATATCTCATGGCTCCATTCATAACGTATTAAGAGAAATTCAATGAGACGTTAACCGGGACACAAACTTAAGATATTAGCATTATATAAGTAGTAGTAGATGTGAGATTCAAAATCTAAGTACAGTATTATGTTGCATAGAGTTTTGAGGGAGACAGAGAGACCTAAAGACATGAGAGAGACTGCGCTCTACATGAGACAGACGAAGCTGCGCTCTACATACCTAGACTTTAGCAAAAACTTGATGTGCCATCATTTCTAAGGCCGCGTACCTACAGGGTTTTTTATGTGAAACATCTAAAGCGGCAGGTCAGGCCGGCTGTTGACGTGGAGACGCGCCCACAAGACAACCGCCAATAGCCAAAAAAAGAAAGTTTTTTTTCCTTTAATAATATCTGAATATTTTATTTTTGATTATGCCAACTTTTAAGATGTTTTACATCTGCAAGGCGTCCCGTGACTGCTTAATTTATTTTTTATCTTTTATTCGAGCAATGTAACAGAAAATGTACCGTATTAGGTAAAATAAACAGGACAGTAATCCCCCATCATGGCACAATTCTCGTACAAATTGCGTCACACTTTTTGCGTCAGCTTGTAACGATCTCGTCAATCACTTGCTATCTCGCAGACGGCTTTAGGCTGCTACCAGCACAGGCAGACACAGAAGATTCCCTCTGAACAACTGTAGTGGCTGAGTAGAAGCGAAAGCTGTAATTTAACAAAATCCAGCGTAGCAATCAACACTCAACATTTCAACGTTTTTTCGCCAAATGTTACTGTAAAGCCAGAAAATTGCATTGACACTACTGGTTACATTATTCTTGCAAGTAAGGTTATTATTGCAAGCCTAAAAAAGCTTACCGCTAAGATTTTAAATCATTTTTCATTTTCCTCTAGCAGCATTCTGGCGAAATGAGACAATCAAATAAACTTTCGGGCGTAACGTGTTTTCATTACGTGATGATTTTTACTGCTCCTACCGCAAGCCGCGTTAAAGAACTTCGTTTCAATAATACTTATAATTGCGCAATATTCTTGGAAACAATGTTGCGCAACTTTGTCTCCCAATGAAATCGAGGCTTTAATCCCTGTTAATAGACTATGAAATCAAACGCCACCATCTGACCTTCTAACCCTTGTCTGTGTTGTGTCGCTATCAGCTTCATCCCGCGGGATAGACGTGATCGAATGAGTCACATTGCCGGCAATAGGCTGTTGCACGCTTTAAGGGTTTAATATGAACGTGTAGGACTACAATGATACCGAGAAACACATCTTGTGTATTCAACACTTTGTGAAAAAACAAAACAGCCGGTGCAGAAACATCTGAAGGCCAATTCTCTAACTTAAAAAACGTTCACATCAGGTCGCAATCTGACAAACTTGTCAAAAATGTTGGCAAGTTTATAGTAATTTTGACAGATTGCGAATGAGATGCGAATGCGAACGTTACAAATTACGGGAATTGCCCTCTGATAGGCGATATCTATCGCAGCTTCCTCCTTATTTTTAATTCTCTCTTTCTTTTACGTTTGAAAGTGAAAATGGTCAATAATATTAATCTCCAAGTCTTCACAATTACTTGTAAACTCTCTACAAAAAATACCAATATGAGAGACCCTTTAGATCCGATTTTCCAATACGTAGTCAGATAGCTTATATCTGGAGCATAATTGTTTCACATATTTTGTCTACCTAATGCTGACAAACCGGCAATTTTATTCCTCAGATAATAGATAACTAACTGTCGATTGACTTCATTAAATCCAATCGATGCGACGATGAGTGAACTCATCGCTTTATTTCTCTCTCAGAAATAAAATAAACTCTTGTTCTCTAAACCAAACGGTTTGAAAACTCTGCATAATGCAAAGCAAGCGTATAGCGTATATACGTGCTATTCTATAGACTACACACATCCCGCGGCGCCGCTAGTGTGTCAAATGTTTAGCTCGGTGCTCTGACGCAGTGGGGCGTGCATACTGATACCAAGTCTGTGTCTGATTATACGAACTTTAAATTCTCACCTTTTGAGGCAATGTGGGTTAGTTTATGGTTTATGTAAAGGTGGTATGTTGATGCCAATAGTGCAACTGGAAGGAATTGAACTCACGACCTATAGCTAGTCAGCGGTGTAAGTTGGTGTAATTTGTCAGCACACAAATTACACCAACAAGCTAATCGGACTCTACAGGCAAATATTCATCATTCCACTGAACTGCCAATATTCATTTTGATTGTGTTACTATTATTTTTCAAGCTTATTGTACACTTGAAGAGAGTGATGTAATACACAGCAAACACAACTACGTTTAAAAGTAGATGCAAGTTAGCTGCCAGTACACGAAATACAGACTACATAAATACAGAGTGTAAAAAGACCATAGCCGTCAATTACGCATTCTGTACATCAAATTAAGTAACATTGCACAAAAATAATTGCTGACTTTTGTTTCTGATGTAAAAAATCTCAGTTTACGGTAGTGCGCAACGTAACGCACGCAAAATATTGTGTTTACGGGCGCATGCAACGGTTCAGGGTTTGTGGGGTTATTTAAAATTAAGTTATAACATTTAAACTTGCTTTCTTTAAAAAAAGTCTGATAACGTTGGAACTTTGCCTTTACCTTCAATATATCCGGGTTACGATGACGGGAATAACAAGTGACTTGTGTCTTTTCACACTCGTTACGTTCGACTGAACCTGAATTACTACAATCAACGGAAGCTAGACGATGCGACGCTTTCAAGTTATTTCCACATTGTAATTTCAGCGTCTACATTCTCTTCAACACGATTCATTAAACTTTTTAACACTCGCGGACTTGAAGCGCTTTACAACTGAATGTTACAGCGTTACAGCCCATTCCTTTGTTTTATGCCCTTCATAACAGGAGATAACACAGAGTTTAGCACTCCGCTCAGTTACGACACTTGGAACATTTAAATTATACGCATTACAACAGAGCTGAATTATTCACGGTTTTTTTGTAAAAAATGTTCGGCCTTATTCAGCAAAAACCCAAGCCACGAACAATTTTTCAGGCATGTTTGCAAATTATAAATATTTCATATTCTTCTTTTATTTTTGATGTGCCTCATGCTGTCGATGTTTTTTCATTTTTTTAATTTAGAGAAAATAAAGCCAACTGATGATAAGAAATGATATGAATGCCACCTATGGACACATGCGTTACCAGAGGTATCCCAGGAGCATTGCCATGCCAGAGACAAAGCTAAAAGGTCTTGATATAATGTAAATAAATACACTTGAAACTGTCGTTTATTAAGAAACTCTAAAGCCTAAGTTGAAAACAATGTCTTTAGGTAGGTAAAGAAAAATAAAAGAAAGTGTTTTCTTATGAAAGTAAATGAATAAAATATTCAGTACAGAGTAGTAATTTATTTCGTAACAGCAGTTATTTTTACTCACAATGTGCGACTTGCGTTATTTATT
The DNA here is from genome assembly GCA_947522985.1 of Lithophane socia. Lineage (NCBI taxonomy): Eukaryota > Metazoa > Arthropoda > Insecta > Lepidoptera > Noctuidae > Lithophane > Lithophane socia. Next base: position 396,127 of record OX383273.1, on the reverse strand, counting down.
ACAAGGCTCAGCTAATGTAATGTATTGCAACTTAGTTCAAGGGCTGAACGCGACACGGAAAAGACACATAAATATATTTATTTCAAACATTATGTATGGTTGGAAAAAGGAATTAGAAGAAGTTAAAACATTTATTACGACATATTTTCATTTATTACACAACGCACAACGCTACTGGAAACCTCCCAATGCCTGTCAAAGAGGAAATTGTCAGATGGATATTCCATGTACCAATTTATTTATCTTTTCTACAGTGGAAAGTCATCTATTCGACGGATCGTACGATTTTAGTAATTATTAGAAGTAAACTTTTTGAGTCAGTTTTTCCCATACTTTCCGCCTACTACCTGCATGGTACCAAATGAATGTCGAATAGTCCTGACATTTGCACAAGTCATATTTTGATAAATAATTGTCAAATTAAACATTATGTAGGTGAATCTTCTTGTAACACTGCCAACTACGTACCTAGTAGCAAAAATTAACCGTAAAAATATTTTTTGTAAAGGGGAAAATATTTAAAGACTTAACTTATTATAGTCGTAGAAATAATCCGTGCAAATACCTTTTATCTTTTACAATTTAATAAAGACTTGACATTTACTGAAACTTTGTCAAAGCTTTATTATTCGTAGGTCAAAGCCTTAATAATGGCGGCTGATGAGACCGAAATTGAACGTTGTTTTAATAAGAAATGGCTTAATACACGCCTCCGGCGGTAGAGTCGGAGTTGTGTCGCACAAACTGTTTCATTGCCACCCCGTAATGAACACGTCGTGAGGCCATGAAGTTAGATAACGTGAGGATATTACACGTTTGAAGATTATAATCGTTAAATAAGTAGGTACCATATTCGTTACGGAGTTTAATAAAATTATCGTTTCTTAGCACGCTCTCGGCTTAGGTACGTTTCGTAATATAATTTGTGGTTTCGACGGAGCAACTAAGTTGCTGCTACAAATAAGGTGCTTATCTACCTAAAGCTACTAAACGACATGGCATTGAAAAATATAAATTAAATGGGTGGAAATCGCAACCGTGACCTAGGTTCATACCTATGTGGCACGTTATTTTTTACTTTTATGAGAAGTTAGTAATTGAAAAATTCTCTCAAATAGCCACCTTTTTAACCACGTTTTGCAGCATCGATGAATAGGAATACCTAAAAATGCTCTAACTAACCAAAAAGTTAAACCAACGCCATCTGTCGCCTGCTATACAAAACATTTCATTCGTCATCACTACCAAACGTGACGCCACGTAGCCGACGGCAATGTCGTTAATCAATTACTATCTCGCCCCGCCCGTTTAGGCGCCCCAACTGAATTATACCGTAGAATCAAATTACCGGCGATTTCATTTAAAGCGCTCGCCTAGCTTAGCTAACTCTGTCGTGAGATACGGTGATCCAAGGAGACTGGTCTTTTGACTTTAATTGTGGAATTTATGCGATGAAATTCTGTTTTACGGTAAGGTAAATAAAGGAGTCTTTTGGTAATTCATTAATTGTGTTTTATGGAAATGGTTTAATTTCTTATGTAGGTATTTCATTATTAGTTGCTTGTTACTGACTTTAGGATTTACGTTGTGATATGGAACTCGATCAGAAATTAAAAAAAACAAATGGTGGGTCCATTTTGTTTTTTTTTACAAAAGTTGTGTAGTAGCACTAGCAATGCGAATCGCGGCGAGGGAAGCCGGGTTAGTAAGGTGATAGCAAACGACTTGCCCAAGGGTTCGAAGCTTCGAAGCCACTACAAATTGTAAGCGTGATTGTGATAACGCCCTTCATAACCTCTTACGATAATATATAAAACAAGTGCACATACCATAGAAATTATATGCACATGGGCTTCCTTCAAGGCTTCCTTCTTCCTTTATACCTATACTAGCTGTGCCCCGCGTTTTCACCCGCGTAGGTCTCGATCTCGTGGGAATGTAGGGATAAAACGTATCCTATGTCCTATTCCAGGTCATGATCTTATTTTAAACTTATAAAGGTGCTTCTAGCCTGTAAAAGTGTTGTTATTAATATTAGTGTAACTGTTACTTTATTTTTTAAGTACTACAGCCATGTATATTTTATGTTAATAAAGAATTTTTCTAAACTAAACTATAAACTAAGGTCATGATCTACCCGTGTGCAACTTTAACCGTTTACGCAGCGCACGCAACGGAAGCTCTCAAAAAGGAATATTTTTTCCAGTTTTTGCAACATTTTTCATTTATGCTCCGCTCCTATTGGTCGTAGCGTGATGCTATATAGCCTATAACCTTCCTCGATAAATGGATCCAACACAAAAAGAATTTTTCAATTCCAACCAGAACTTCCTGAGATTAGCGCGTTCAAACAAACAAACAAACTCTTCAGCTTTATAATATTAGTTTATATGAAACGTAACAACGGTACCTACCCTAAACCACAAATGTTACTCCATTGTTTACTGCTGAAATAATAATTATGATAGATGAACAGACAAGCAATTTGTCTAGATAATTATTTAATTTTCGTACATTATAGCTCAAAAACGTGTATTTGGCCGATATAGTAAGCCGTTGAATCATAATTGTTTTTTTAAATATTTCCAATACAGTGCCATCTGTAGACAGTTCTGCTCACTAAAAGTTCCCTTGGTGTACGTAGCAAACTATTCGTCTCGCTATTTGCCACTAGATGGCGCTAAAATGAAACAACTGAAAACCTTTGTTTGAAACAATACCTATCACGAAAATACGAATAATTATCTAAACTTACCAAATTGTTTTGAAATATTTAAATTATTTTACTGCAAACAATTAAATAAGATTTATGACTTTTAGTCAAGCTACTGGACAATAGATGGCGTTAACAAGTGACATCCTGAAAGTTTTGAACATTTTCGTAATATTTTTTATTATTACTTTAAAGTAAGTATTTGTGTGTTTGTTTTTCCCCGTAACAGAAGTAACTTTACTAGTCACAAAGAAATAGGGACAAACGTTCACAAATGCCATTTCTTAAAGATTTTCTCGAAAATATAGTAGAAAACCACTGGATTCTCCACAACTGTATCACATTAAACTCTCAGAACAGTTCCAACACAAATCCAATAACACCCTTTCCAATAGGCGGCGAAGCTAGAAGACTAGGAGAAAAGGCCAATACGAAATTAAGTAAATCGAATACATTCCTAGCATCCAAGTGTATTTGTACTAAATCCCTTTACCCGTTCAGTGTGATACGGTGTGGGTTGATTTCCCATGGGGGCACAGAGACGGAATGTTTGCTAGATCCTTCATGATTTATACTGAAGGATCTGTGTTTCTAGTTGAAGGTTTGGCAGATTTTTACAATGAGTGATTTTGTTTTGTTTTTAGTATAGTATTTGTGACTTGGGAGCGTGGGAACTCTCTGACTAAAATTTAATTCTTTAGTAAATTGAGTACCAACTTATAGGGTATTCAAATCACAACTGTCATTCTTTGACAGTTTTATGAAATGGCTTAACCACTGCACATTAACGTAGTAGCATGTCAGTTGGCTTGTCAATTAATTTTCCTGACTGAACTTTACAATTTTTACATGGTAAGCGCTAGGCTAGTAAAAGCTAAGGATTCGATTCCCCGTACGAAACAAATATATTAAAAAAATTGATGACAAAAGGAGTAATCGGAAACATACGAAAAAGCAAAGCTTGTAATTAGTTTGGTCCAGACATATTTTGGTCAGAATATATTATTCGAACCTAGTTGGTAGTAACATTCGTGTTTTTAACATCAGCTAGAATGCCTGCTCAGGTCCGCTTGCACCACAAAAAGTTTGAAAAAGTTTAAAGTTTGACTTGAGAGAAATCTGTGTTATAAATTCGAACAATACGGGTCAATACACTATTTTTAAAATATCGTTCTGTTTGTCGTTTGAAGATGAACAGAATCATTCTTTGACTTTGTTGACAGATGTAAAATGTTGTTTTTAATATAAAATTATTTAGTGCATTTAGTGATTTGTGGTGGTGTGGCAGGCCTTAGACACAGTCAAATTTAATTTAACTTCTAGAATAATTTATAAAATAGTAGATTATAAAAAGGGTTTAACCTTCTTACCCAAGATGGCATTAGAGTCGATTTCTTTGCCAGTCAAAAGACCAGAAAAACAGTTGCCCACAACATAACATTTACGCGTAATTTTCCGTTCAACCATTACCCCAAATAAAAATAATCATCCTGTCCACCCAGCTGAAGTGGCTCGATTTCCTGCGGGTCGTAATTTGATTCCCTGTTTAGGTATTTCTGTAGCACGATCTAGCCTGATTGATGACTCGGGGCCGACGTTACGACAGCCTTGTTATCGGCATAAGTTCCCAATTTTGGATAGTAGCCAATGTTATTTGTGCTTCGTATAGTCTTGGTTTATGTGTGAAGATATTACGTGTTTGGTTTTTTTACAGCATTTAATGATAGTTCAATCAGACGGAGATTGTTGGGTTGACGAAATGAGGATAGTTGATGATAGGATTTAAGGCTCTTTTAATACATTGCTACTCGTACACAATCTTGTTGCGCGTTGCTTAATTACAGCCGTCTCCACTTCATGAGTGACTGTTTGACAACACGCGGCAAATTGCACGACCAGATTAATATTGTGTTGTCCTACCGCAGGGCAACAATAACGAAACTTTTATTAAACTTTCACGATAAATACAAAGAAATGTATAGCTATTTATCATTTACATTAAACATAACACTGAAGTGCAGTAATTTTACCAATATTAGTTATTTGGCCGTCAATTTTCGAATGATATAATAAATGGAGTACCTATAGTAGCTCTTAGTTATTTAAGAATGGTTTTTTGTAACAAAGTTCAGTGTTCCTGGAACGGGCACAAATTAAAATATTTCCGTAAAATGATAAATGATAAATGATTTTATTTCTGTAAGTAGGTTTGTACAAACACTTTTACACGTCAATCACATTTTTTAAAACTAGATGAGGTCGGCGTTTCCTATCTGACTACTCTGAGAAGAAAGGCCGAAACAAACTCAGAGGTCACAGTCTCTTGGTCAGATTATGTGAAGACCATGTAGATTGGTGTCTGAAATGGTCTTTTGAGGAAAGAACCACACAGATTGAGTGGACCTGTCCAGTCAGTGCACGCATTTGTCAGTAATCGTGCAGCTCAACTCCGAATTTAAGGAGCTCAACGATTTGACGAACAATACCAAAGAAAGGACATTTGGTTAGGCCTCATAAATTACTCAAACTGCCAGACTATGATTAATTAAAATTAAGAAAAAATAAATAATAAAAAAGAAAAGAAAGATCCACATAATCTTCACATTCACAATAATTAAAAATAATATAATACTTTACAAAGTAAATATTCATGTCAATGTAAATATAAAAATCCGGAAATAATCTTGGTCAGATCATTTGAGGACCATGTAGATTTGTGTCTGAAATGGTCTTTTGAGGAAAGAACCATACAGATTTGAGTGGACCTGTCCAGTCAGTGCACGCATTTGTCAGTAATCGTGTGGCTCAACTCAGAACTTAAGGAGCTCAACGACTCGACGAACAATACCAAAGAAAGGACATTTGGGTAGGCCGCCTATAGTACTCAAACTGCCAGATAAATAAAAAATATGATCCACATAGTCCTCAAATTCACAATAATTAAAATAATAATAATATTATACTTCACAAAGTAAATATTCATGTCACTGTGTAGGTATATAATAAAATAAAAAGTTACCAAAAATAACAAAACTCGTAAGTAATTTAAAACCAAAAATAAAAAAATAAATGTACAAATTGGAGCAGCTCAATCCCAAGCCTTTTTGTCCTCAATGTAATCCTTAATGGTATAAAACGCTTTTTGGCACAACTTACGTTTAATTAATGTTTTGAATTTATTAAGGCTCAGATCTTGTACGTGAAGATATTGTACATTACTGCCGCGGCCTGCGAAGAAGGAGCTCGTGGCTAGGTAATAACAGCCGCATGGGTGATCAGGTTAAGCTACGCTTGCCGGGGTTGGTCCGTGGATTGGTGACCATCTTTATATACCGAGACTCTTACTTGCCTCGGAAAGCACGTTAAGCCGTTGGTCCCGGCTGTCATTTGTGGATCTTTGACGGTCGTCACGGGTCGCCCGAAGTCTGACAACCAGTCTTGCCAAGGGGTATCGTATTACCCAGATAATGGGTTGTGGAGGTCAGATAGGCAGTCGCTCTATGTAAAATACTGGTATTCAGCTGCATCCGGTCAGACTGGAAGCCGACCCCAACATAGTTGGGAAAAGGCTAGGCAGATGATGACTGCCGCGGCCTGCGAAATGAAGCATTGATGGACGGACGTGAAAATATATATCATCTAAACCATACCTGTCTCCATCAATGCCTGGTTGCGGCCATGGCTTATATAGTACTTTTCTCAAATAATGCACGGAAATTCAAAACTTAGTTCCTAAATTAATTACCAAGCCGCGACAGTAATGAACTATTGTATCAAAATGGCCATTCTCTGTCTATTGCGTCTGGTACTCAAGCGTTAAGGTACTTGTAACAAACGAGTACCTACATAGGCACGTTTCAGCATAAAACAGAACGATTGACATTTATGTGATTACACAGCAACCAATATAATATGAATGTGATAAAAGTTTGAGCGGTCATAAAATTATTGAATATCGATAAACCACCGCAGGCGATAACTTCAGAACAACGAGCACACTTCAATGTGATGTGTTTTTCATTATATTTGACATTACTACTTTCTACAAATGCTATCGTCAGAGCAGATTACGATAAAAATGAACTTACCGAAGCAAATAATCTCACAGTCTACGATATCTCCAACAGATTACTAAATCTAGTCGACATTAACAAAGACGGACTCAAAAAACTCACAGAAAAACTTGAAAAAATAAAACATTATGTAGTCGACCATAATTTGGTAGCTGAAGTCCTAACAAATGTGACAATGGAAACCAGACTGAATGAAACCAATTTTTATGAAGCACTCAATGAAAATGATCATTTTAGATACTTGACAACGAATGAAACGAAGAATTTGTATCTGAAGTTGAAGGAAAAGATGACTCGTGATGATATTATGAAGATTGTAGCTGAGAGAGGTAAACGGAACAAGTTGGTGAAATCAGCTCGTAGGATGATGGAACAAGATGTTCCTAAGCACGAAGATGATGAGAAGATGAATGACGTAGTTGATAAAATGTTAGCAGAAGCGCCCAACGATCCTCACAAACTGAAAGCTAAAGAAAGTGTGTATTGGGGTACGTTGAACAATAAATATTATAAGTATTTCAAGTTTTTTTTCTGCCAATTTACCTATATGGAGTCCTTCTCCATCGTATCAGCATGAAGCGAGAGTAGTATGTATGAGAACAGTGTGGGTGTGGTAATAATAGTCAGTCATAGATAATGGTAGCGCGTCGATCGTACATTTTCGTTGTACGTTGTTGTACACACGTTAAGTACGCCATCGCTATTGATAATTAAGAATATTTTACTGCTTCACGAAACACTAACGTGTCGATGGTATAGGATATGCGCTGACTCTTATTTGCTCAATAACTAAAATAAAGTATTGCTATAAAGCTATAATGTTACTAACATGAAAGCGAAAAAGAACGCTGAGGGTCTAAACCTAAAGTAGTTTAAGTGGCATATTCTCTGATGTCATATTATCTTGTATTCATTCATATTAATTTTCATCCTCCTTTCCACGTGTTTTCTCCAAATAACTAGTTCAGTCAGTGCCACGTCGCAGCACAACTGAATCCCAGTCATTTAGAGCCATTCTTCCCCAGATCCTCAAGGCGAACTAGAAGAGATGAAGACCTACCATGAGACCAAAAAGAGTGGACGCCGCATCTTCAAGGGCGAACGCACGAACATCAAGCACTACCCCTTCATGGCGTCAGTCCACCTCATGGGAAGGTTCTGGTGCGGGGCTGTACTGGTGGGGGCCGATCTGTGCATTACTTCTGCTTCTTGTTTACAGCTGTAAGTATTCGACGGAGGAATCGAACGCCACACGGATTCCCAAGAGCGAACAACAGATAATTGTGTCTAGTAAGACCCAGGCTTGATATTTTCAAGTCTCAGTCTCGATGTAGTCAAGGTTTGAGGGAGAGGAAGACTGAACAAAAGATGTATGGATTTTGTGAGGGATGATATGGATCAAAAGGTAGTGAAAGTTGGGATGACGATAAAAAGGGAAGGGTGGGCCAGAAACTAATGTTGCTCCGACCTTGAGTAACATATCATTTTGTAAGTTTGTATTCAAAGTTTTCTGCTTTATTAAACAGCACCTGTCGTGTAAATGTGACATTTATGCATTTATGACACTATTTGACAAATATTTCGCATTGTCAGTTATATTAAATAGGGCCCAGCTGGCAGAGGTGGCGCAGTGGTAACGGCGTGTAAGTCGTGGGTTTGCACCTCAGCAGGCGCGTTATTTTGTGCTATTTATTTCAAAACCAAAACGGTGAAAGAAAATATCGTGAAGAAACCAGCATGACCTAGAATGAAAAATTCGAAGACATGTGACTACCTCTACCAACCCGCACTGGGACCGCGTGGTGGATTACGGCACACTCCCTCTCACAGAGAGGAGGCATGTGTCCCAGCAGTGGGAACTTTATAGGCTGATTATGCGCGCAGGCAAAAGGTGTATAAGGTGTACTTCGTTTATTTTATTACATATGCCAATAAACGAATTTTCTTTCTTTCTTTATAAGCAGTCAAGGCTTGATAGGTTACATATCGAAAAGCAATTGCTGTTTTGCCCTTAGGTACCGTGGATTTAACTCTGTTATTTCCCAGGATGCATAACAACCGTTTCTTCCGTGAGAACCCCCGAGTTCTGCAAGTGAGGATAGGAAGCAACCACAGCAGGATTGGAGGCGAGATGATAGACGTACTTGAGGTGAGAGACAAATTAGAAATGGCAGACTTATACGTCCTAAATGAATCCTGATAATTTTTTTTGTCATCTATGGTTGACATTTCAATTCAATAATTGGGTGATGCATTGCCAGTAACCAATTTAAAAATTGAGTTCTAAAGTTCGAACTCTACAAAACCAGCTCTAAAAATATTTGAGGTAACAGACAACATTTTGACCAAGACGAAATTAATGGTATTTTTCCAAACTCAAACATTATTTACTTCAATTTAACTATTTACAGATACTTTTGAAATGTCGGTCGGCCAGTTAGCCAGAAAGTTGAAGCTAATTGCCCATTCCAAAACTTAGATCTCTATGGAGAAGAACGCGCAAGAAACTCCAAAGACACTCTTTTAATTCAGTTGTTAAAGAATCTTATATACCTAATCCCTCTACGTATTGCAATGATTACCAACAAACCGTCCCTGCTTCGCACGGCTTTAGAACTTAACAAAACTAGGACGTTATTTTATTATATAAAGGTAAGGTACCTATGTTAAAATTATTAATGTAAGTATTTCCTAAATGATGGTGAACACCGTAACCGTAACACGAAAAGTGACTTTATTTTATAACAGGTACAGATTCGATTACCAAAAGTGATTCTCCCTTGTTGTCAGGTGTACTTCAACCCTGGTTACAACCCTCGGACCCTGAAGAACAACTTGGCAGTGATCCGCCTCCGTCGGCACCTGTTCGTCAGAGCCAAGTCGTTGATAAAGTACCTCGCCATCGACTACCACGGGCACGCGGTGCCGACCACCACCGAGGTGTTGCTGCTGGGCTGGGGAGTCACCAAGGTATTGGTTTAATTTTAACAGGCACATTACGGGAACTAGAACGCAAATGTGCATTAACGGTAGAATTGTCTACACAGAAAAACAACGCACAGCCTAAACCACTGGAACACACAAGTAAATGCGAGATACAAAATAATTCGACTATTATACATGATTATTTATGTAAAACATCCTTGCCTGATTTATAAATAACTAGCTGCCGCCAGCGGCTTCGCCCGCATGTAATCTTTATAAATTATAGCCTATGTTACTCAGGGTGAATGTAGCTTTGTAATGGTGAAAGAATTTCTGAAATCGGCGCAGTAGTTTTTGAGTTTATTCATTACAAACATACACACAAAAATACAAATCTTTCCTCTTTATAATATTAGTGTAGATAAGTGTGTGTCGAAATTGTGTGTGTAACCGTCAAATGCCAGAAACAGACAGGATATAGAGACGGAGCCATCTAGTATAATCTTTTAGCTTGCTATAAACTTATACTAGATAGCTCTTTATTAAAGACAAAAACAAAAACTTTTGACACTTGAAACCATCCTAGATGGCTCTGTATTAATATACAGTGAAAGGAAATTCGTTACAATCGGGTGTCGGCTCGCGGGATACCTACTTTTTTTTAAAGAAGTTTCACTTCTGTAACTTGTACATGTACAGTGCTGCATACGTAATGTTTTATTCTTTTTTTTTTAGATGTCTCAGAAATTATCGTACGAGCCTATATTCTTGCAGAGGAAGATCTTACCGGTGTTCCCGAACACATTCTGTAAAGAAGTGTATGGCGAGTAAGTACCAAAATACTGTAAAAAGTAAAAGGCTCTTGAAAAAGAACTAGATGCAAAAGCAATACAAAGAACCGACTTCCAAAAAACCACTACAAAGTCTTTGGATCTGTATTTGACTTTCGAGATATAAAGTGTTTTTAGGAAGTCGGTCGCATTTATTGTAAAAAAAAGTTATTTTCCTTTTTAGTTTTGGTACCTACCCCACACTTATTCGTATACCACTACTTGTTATGTAAACAACAGAGACAGGAAGTAATATTATAGCATCATCAAAATACACTAAGTGGATTACGTATTCATTATCGATGCTAACTCAAAAACTACCCAAGTAAAGCTAATAAAATTTATATTATGGGACCACCGCGAAACCTTCCTCTATCAAATGAAAGAATTTTCAAAATCGGTCCACAATTATTGAAAATATCGATGAAAATGTATTTAAAAATGCTGGTCCATTTTTTCAATCGATTAGAAAACCTATGAACACCTTAGACCCATGTACAGCAGCGGGCTGGTGACGACACTGGTTTGCTGAAGAAGGAGGAGTAAAAATAAATTAAAGAAAAATTTGTTTATCTGTACAAACAAAACGAACATTACAAAAAAATATATATGAGTAGGGATTTATTTAACCATTATGTGTTTATTGCAGTAAGTTTCTAGCAGAAACCATGTTTTGTGCTGGCACTCTCACGACCGGAGAGGGGGCGTGTGATGTAAGTACCTACTGATACATCAAATACATAATTTTTTTGTACTTTTTATTTCCTTACTTGTAGTTTCTATTTCCAATACATAACTGTAGTGTATCTAGTTAATAGATATGTAAACACTATCTCATGCACGTCAGCATTGAGGTCGCTGTCACTAATGTCAACTGTCAGTTCATGACAAATGGCGGGAATTGGTTGGAAAGTGGAGCGTGCCTGCACGAGATGCTTGGTGTGGTGATGAGCCAGTGTAGTGATATAATCAGCTTAAATACGGGAATAACAGGATTCTACAATACCCATAAGCTAGTTGAAGCGCAGTCGAATGAAACAATTTAATGGTGCCTAATCCTCCTACCAGCAGCGTGCTGACTGGGTACAAATAGCTCACCAGCAAGGAACCTGATTGATATGCGAAGTGACTAATAAGTCTAACAACATATAGTGCAGCAAGCGTATCTGACCCGGTAGCTTGAATTGAAAATACAGAATTTACACTTAACTAACTAGCAAAAAAATCCCTATCAATCAATCTCTCTCTCTCAACTTTCATTAATTGTACATTGACTAATTATAACCATTGTATTTCCAAGCACGACGCGGGTGGTCCAGCGATCCTATCCGGTCGACTCATCGGCGTCATCTCCTTCGGGCCGTCCATCTGCGGGTTCGCGGACGCACCCACTGTGTTTACGAAGATTGGCTTCTTCGCTGATTGGATAGAAACCGTCAACGAGACTGTAAGTATTGAACTAGTTCTATAGCGAAATCTCGGTACTTATGTACAGAAACATGTCAATTAGAAGGTTCATCTTGTTCCTGATCGACCATCACGAGGAATAACAATCTCGATCTCGATGATTATGTAATGCATATGTAATGTTTTTTCGCTAAGTTCGAACTGACCCCCAGAGATATCGTCATTAAGTCTTTTTTTTTAATATAGACGAATTCAGAACCTCCTCTTTTTTGAAGTCGGTTAAAAAATCGTCATTCGTTGGTTAAAGAGTTATGGATTCTAAAAACATATTTCTTATGTTTTTATGTTTGAATTGACCACCTTGAAGCTTAAAATTTGCAAAAAATACCGGGGTACGGTATATTTTGCAAATTCTTCTAGTTTCTCAATGAATCAATTCCTCTTCAGATGGCAGCCGACTACTTAGGCGCAGCGCGTACCACGACGACCACGAAGTCTAAACTCAGCGCTTACCTGGCGACGTACAAGGTGGGGAAAGCACGCAATCCACGCACCACACTCATTGACCCACGCACGCAATACCCTGAAACTATTGAAAGAACAACTGATGAAGAAGAGGAGATAGTTCCAATTACCACTACAGAACCGCCCACAACAACGACTGAGGCTGGGTTGCGGTCACGAAGTGCACGTGGCCGTACTGCGGACTCTTCCCCAGTGCCGCCAGCCCCTGTGGTGAGGCTCACGGGAGGTCGCGACTCGTATGACGACTGGAGCGTGGATTTAAGTAAATAAATGCGTAGAGATTTTGATTTGGTTTTTGTTGAGCCGTTGTTAGTGATAATATAAGTATAACCCCGGACTACCAAGGAAGCCTGCCCTTCCTTGGCAGTCCGGGTTAAAGAAGTAGAACACATACCACGTTTTGTTTAAAGTCAATGAGAGAGCATCTTTGTTGGTCTAGTGATCGCAAGTGTTACTGCTAAGCATGAGGTCCTGGGTTCCGATTCCCATGTCGGGCACTGTTATTGGGTTTTTCCATCAAGCTCAGTTACAACTTGAAGTCTGAATTTGTGCCCGATTCGTGGCAATAGACGAAATATGGCTATAATGTGACTATAGGTACACCTATGGCCTAATTACTGAACCAATTGGGGAAAACAGGCGCAATGTTATGTTTAAAAAGCTGTTGATATTACAGACAAGTCGATGTCAATGCGTGAATCCTAATCGCACTTGACCGTTTCACTTCAAAACTTGACCCACATTTCAAATATCCGCACACGTATCCAACATTACCATAGACAGGACCCAATTCTTTTTACACCTCCCATAAACACTACGTGGATGTTTCAGGCAGTTACAATTAAGTGCTGAAACTCCCAGCAGATGGCGCTCAGTGCGTGCAGTCGGGCCCTTTACAGCGGTTTATGGTGCGAGCCACGTTCAAGTCACTAGCGGCTTTTTGTGTGCTCGGATTTTTATTCTGTTTCTTTTTAAGGAGAAAAATAGAAAATGTTTTTTGTTAATCTCAGAATGTATTTATTGCTATATTGATAAGGGTTAAGGGCAGGAGAATAATGTAATTGGTGTATCAACGATCGTTGCGGCATTGTTTGTGGTAGGCTTATGTCCAGCAGTGGATATCTTTTGCCTAAATGATGATGATGGGTTATATAATCAATTAATCTGCCTAGCCTCTTCCATACTATGTTGGGGTCGTTTTCCAGTCTAACCAGATGTATCAGAAAACCAGTATTTTGCATCGAATGACTGCTTTTCTGACCTCCATAACCCAGTTACTGTTATAGCTTACTATAACCTCTTGGTATGGCTGGTTTTCAAACTTTTAACTACGAATGACAGCCCCGGTACCAATGGCTTAACGTACTTTCCAAGACACGGAGGATTTACGGTATACAAAGATGGTCACCTATCTACGGAACGACCGTATTGGACCAAACAAACAAAAACAACTAACAAATAAAAAAAAACCTATTTTTTTATTTGTATTTTGTGTTTCACGTGTCAACTGTGTCTAAATAATCGTTTTAATTTGGTAAATGTCTGTAGTCCTAAAAATTCGGACTCCAACCTCCTACTACCATTTTCCCAGAGCTAGGATCGAACCCCATGACCACCAGCCTCCTTATCACCACCACCGACCACAAGACCAAAATAGCAGTTCAGTTAAAACGTTTCGTTATAGGCTCTTTCGGTTGATGACACAAATAAGGGTTGTGGTTGAGCGTGTATCAGTTCAAAACTCCACAATAATAAAATGTGCAATATATTTTTACGAACTAATGCGTATTTTATCCATAAAGGACAATTTTAATTGTATTAAGTCTGAAGCCAGCAAACACCAACACACTATAAACCAAACTTAACAATAAAATGCAAAAAACCTGTGCCTTCAACCGAGATTAAAACACAAAGTGCGAAAAAACAAGGACTCTCAGCGTGGCCGTGTCAAAGAAACCGTTTCTTTTTGCTTTATTCAGCTGCGGCGTGATCGCCAATCGCGCCGTGTTTCAACATGTCGTGGTTGCCGCTATGTCAAAAGATGGTCACGGTTGTATGTTTGATACATGCAAAACCTGTGACATAATAAAAGACTGCAGCCGTCGACACTCGTTGACGGCAGCTGCCAACGGCTGCAGTTGCCTCTGCTGCTGGCGTGTCCCGTGTGTGTATGAGCACTTTTTTTTTTTTTTTGTTTTCTCCTTTTATCTGCAATCGACTTTCCAGTCATAATCAGATGGGGTCTTCGTGTGAGATTGTTTTTGTGATGCTCCATTGAACATTCACATTATGTGGTTCAGTACAAAATAAACTTTAAATTTTCACTGTCTCTGGTCCAAGTTCAGGATTTGCCATCTCTTTAGGCGGATTATATCCCCCTGTCTGTTTAGAAGGTTCTTGGCTAAAACATTGCTGTGCTTGCTCAGTCTCTGTTTATATGTTTTGCATTTTTCGCATAGTTCTTCTTTCACTGTTGGTATCTTTAGGTGCTCATGTATTTCTATGTTTCTGACAAACCAGGGTGCACATGAGATTGTTCTTAAGGCTAAATTTTGGAATCTTTGTAAAATTTCGATATTGGAGTTGCTTGCCGATCCCCAGAGTTCTATTCCGTAAGTCCATATTGGTTTTACTATAACTTTGTAAACAAGTATTTTGTTACTAAGAGATAATTTTGATTGCCTTCCTAAGAGCCAGGATAGACTTTTCATCTCAATGGTGGCTGCCTTTTTCTTGGCCTTAATGTGGTTGGCCCAGGTCAGCCTCTTTTAATAGTAATAGTAATAGTAATAGTAGTAATAGTAATAGTAATAGTAATAGTAATAGTAATAGTCCATTTATTTGTGAGAATATTGTTACATAGAGATGTTACATAGTTTTGAAGTACATAATATTCTGCCGTTTCCGGCGTACAAATACATTTTCAGGGTTTTGGTTAGTTTTGTTGGTCACACATTGAATTGGCATTGAATTAAATAGATTAGGATAACATTCAAATTGAAAATTAGTCAAGTAATAGTAATTATGAAATGTCAGAAGGATAGAATTAGGTCAAAGATAATAAGAAGAAAATATAATACTGTTTCCTAATATTTATGTCAACTTTTCATTCATAAAATCATTAGTCGAGTAGTAGCATTTATTTAGAAGATAATTGAATAATTTACTTTTAAATGTCCTAAAGCTTAGAGTTTTCAAACAGTCTGGTAGTTTATTATAAACTTTGGTCGCCATACAAAATACATTATTAGAGAATAGTTTATTATTTCGTCTAGGTACATGGAACATGTGAACTTTGCGGCTAGGTCTGGATACAATATCATTATGCAGAACAAATTCATGCTTATTTTGGTACACAAAAATACATATTTCAAAAATATACAATGCTGGAAGTGGTAATATTTTAATGTTCTTGAATAGTGGGACACAGCTGTCCAATGGGTGCGCTCCACATATTGAGCGAATACATTTCTTTTGCGCTCGAAATACTCTCTTAAGTTCTACAGAATTACCCCATATTATAATGCCATAACGCAAAATTGATGCGACATAGCCATGGTATGCACATAGTGCCGCATCAACACCAGCCACACGTGTCAGTCTGTATAAAACGAATACAAATCTGTCTATCTTTGTGCAGAGTTCGTCAATATGAGCTTTCCAATTACAGTGTTTGTCT
The DNA here is from genome assembly GCA_947522985.1 of Lithophane socia. NCBI lineage: Eukaryota > Metazoa > Arthropoda > Insecta > Lepidoptera > Noctuidae > Lithophane > Lithophane socia. The sequence goes on along the minus strand of OX383273.1, from coordinate 379,975 downwards.
ATTGTTATTCCTAGGAACTTTGTACTCTCAACTTCTTCAATTGTGTCATTATCATGCTGTATTTTTAACCTTGTACCCTTACTATTGTAGGTTTGGAACTGCATCATTTTGGTTTTGTTTATATTGATGTAGAGATTATTTTGTTTCAGCCATGTGATAATTTTATTTAGTGTTTCGTTAATTTCGGTCTGGTACTCACCTACGTCATGATTATTGTTTTGAATGCAGAGGGTCGTATCGTCAGCATATAGGATGCAGTTGTGGGGGGTTACCTTAGCTAAGTCATTAGCATACAGCAGAAACAATAGTGGTCCCAGTATGGTTCCTTGGGGAACACCACAATTGTTTTCCCGATAGGGAGATCTGCAGACGATTTTTTGGCGGCCTGTTTGTTTTGAGATCTCAACACATTGTTGTCGATGGGTGAGGTAGCTTTCGAGCCATTTCAATGCGTTTCCTCTTATCCCATATCGATTCAATTTAAGAAGAAGCAATTTATGATTGACGAAATCGAAAGCCTTGGACATGTCTAGGAAAACAGAGGTAATTGGTATTTTATCATTAAGACTTTTAGTTATTAATTTCATTAAAGCAAAACAAGCCAATGTAGTAGATTTGTTTTTCCTAAATCCAAATTGTTCTTCATTTAAAATGTCGTATTTCATTATGAAACTGTAAAGTTTAACATGCATTACTTTTTCAAAAACTTTTGAGATTATCGGTATGAGCGTTATTGGACGATAGTTGTTCATGTCATTGGTGTTGCCCTTCTTGTGGATTGGTTTAACAATAGAGAGCTTTAAACGCGAGGGGAATAAGCCTTGAGTAAATGATAGGTTAATCATATGGCTAATATGTGTCGACAAAATTTTTGAGCATAGTTTGAGAATGTTGGTGTTTATGTCATCATACCCCGTAGAGTTGGTCGATTTTAAGGAATTAATTGTTTTGAAAACAGTCCTCTCATTGGTTGGGGTCAAAAAAATAGAATTTGGAAGGTCAGCTATCGGTGGGGTGAAGTCAATATTTGTGTCAATGGTCTTATTTGTCATGTCAATAAAAAAATTATTAAAAATGTCAGCTATTGTTTCTGGTTGCGTGTAAGTTTGCTGGTCTAATTTAACTTCGTTTATGTCTTTTACATTTTTTGTGTCACTACTGTTATTTTTGATTATTTTCCAGGCAGCTTTACATCTGTTACTGGATTGGGACAGATAACGTGTGTTTTCTACCTTTTGCGCTTGTAACATACAACGTTTTAGGACTGTGGTATATTTGTTGTAGGTATTTCTGTGTAGGTTTTTATTTGCTGTTGTTAAACGATATTTTAGGTATAGGCGCCGCTTGTTTACACAGCATTTTTTTATACCTTTAGTCATCCATTTATGTTTTAGGGGCTTGATGGTTACTTTTACCTTTATTATAGGGAAGCACAGATTATAAAATAAGGTCAAAATGTCATGAAAGTAATTAAATGCAGTGTCCGTGTCTTCCGTTTCATATATTTCTGAAAAGGACAATGATGAGAGGCAGTTAACAAACTTTTTGATATTTTCGTGACTAAAGTCGCGTCTTTGTTCAAACCAAAAAGATTTTTTCATATTCGTCGTGTCTACATTCGCATCAAAAGATATCGTTTGTCCAGTTTCGTGGTCAGATAATGCAAGATAGTGTATTTGGGGCTTAACGTTTGGGATATTGCTTGCAATTAAGTCAATACAGGAGAGTTTTCTTGTTGGCTTGGTAATGTGATTCGTTATATTAAAGTTCTTTAGAATACATTCTAATTCTTTAAAATGCTTGTCTGCTTTTACAGCGTCTAGATTCCAGTCCCCACATAAAATGGCGGTTTTATTTCTCTTTAACAGGTTTCTTAAAAGAAGGTTTAAATTTGCCAAGAATAATGTAATACTTGAATTAGGTGTACGGTAAATGCATATTATATAAAGCTTTAGAGTAGTTATTTCAATTCCGCAGCATTCAAAATAGTACAATTTAGGCTCTATTAGATTATTTATGGGTTTGCAGTCAAGTTCTCTTTTTACCAATATGCAGGTTCCACCTCTTCGCTGATGTGGCCTGGAATAGGCAGAAACGAGCTTATAATTTTTTAAAGTGAGGTTGGCTTCTGCTCCTTTTCGTATAAAAGTTTCACATAAGCATATAATGTCAATACTCATCTCAGTTCTTTCTAGTTCAATTATTGATGTTTCAAGAAGATCTTTTTTATTTAATATACCAGCTATGTTTTGATGAAGAAGAGAGCACTTTCGTTTAGCCTCGAAAAAACCTCGGTTGACTACTATCATGGCTATCTATAGGCTTAGGAACTTGATTAGACGTTTTATTTTGTTTTGGAAAATAATATGGGATAGTTCCTTTTGTACATAAATTAGTTTTCGGTGAAAAATTGGTGTTAATTTTGTATTGTTTTTCTTTGTTAGCATTTCTTAACTCAAGTTGTTTAGCTATTAATTTTTGAAAGTTAACATTATCAATTTCTATATTTAACTTAGAACACATAAAGTTCCTCGATACAAAATTATAATTATTAGTGCTTATCATAACATCAGATGTATCAATAAATTTGCAATTTGGGTAATTTTTCACAAATAGTTTTATGTTGTAGTTTAAAAATTCCGTATTTAGGTAGTGATTATTTAAGACATTTAGGATAAACATTTTGTTATTTTTCAATTTATGGAGTAAAGAACACAACTCTGTTAAAAATAAGTATGGATTTCTGTCATTACTTCCAATACCTAATACAATGATGTCGTCACTTGTCATATTTTTTATTATCTCGTCGAAGTTGCTTAAGACCTGTGTACTCGTTGCATAAGGTTTTGATGTTCCCGATACGGAGTAGATATTGTTCCATATATTATTGTTTCTCTGCGTTGCTATTTCCTCAGCGAACCCCCGTACTTGTTGATCACCTAGGATTAATATCCTTGGTGTGATTAAGGTCTGGCTCTGTTTTTGTTTTATTTTTGAGGAGGGAATTATGTAATTACAGTGGTCTTTTCGTGTATCTTGAGTTAGTTTGGGAGGGCATTCATTGCTGGATCTGTTTGGACTTTTATTTTGGACTAGAGATGCCGGGGGCTTGTTCGTTATGTACCCCTTTACTGTAGGTGGTTCGGGAGTATTGAGTGCATGGGTTGAGTCCAAGTTTTTAGCCTGTAGGGGAGTAGAATGTGTAGATGTGTGGCCCGTCCTGATGATGCTACGTTTACGTGAGGTTGTGGGTGTCATAGTTTTTCTGTCAGACGAGATCTCTTGTCTAGATGTAGGCCAAGGTATTTTACTGTGTTACTGTGTGGCAGTGGTTTATTTTCCATGTACACCGGGGCACAATCGCCCTTCCGAAGAGTGAACGTCACCTGAACTGACTTAGTTATACTAGGTTGAATTCTCCATTTGTTCAGCCAAAGATCAATTTTATTTAACTGGACTTGTAATTTTTGGGATGCCTGCATTGGATCTTTGTCACTCGCAAGGCAGGAAGTGTCGTCTGCGTAGGTCGCCGTTAACACGTCATCAGTATTAGGCAAGTCTGCAGTAAAGATCGAGTAGAGAACGGGTCCGAGCACAGAGCCCTGTGGGACTGAGGCCTTCATTTCATAGAGATTAGACATTTCTTCCTCATACTTAACTTGAAATTTTCTTTGGTCTAAGTAAGATTTTAATATCATATAAAAACAGTTAGGTAGAAGACATTTGATTTTATACAGTAGTCCTTTGTGCCAGACCCTATCAAATGCCTGTTGGATGTCCAGGAACACAGCAGAACAGTATTCTTTATTCTCCAACGACTGTCTGATTTTGTGGACCACTCTATGTACTTGTTCTACAGTTGCGTGCTTTTCACGGAATCCAAATTGATGGTCTGGTATAATCCCATTCTCTTCAAGGACTGGTTTTAATCTATGTAGAAATATTTTCTCAAAGACCTTCGATATGATAGGAAGGAGGCTTATGGGTCTGAATGAGCTTGGTTCGGTTGGTGGTTTTCCAGGCTTCGCTATCATACATATCTGTGATATCTTCCACATTTTTGGGTAGTATTGTAGTCGAAAGACAGCATTGAACAGCATTGTTAGAAAGACAATAATTTTTCTAGGTAGGTGCTTGAGTATTTCACCTGTGATGAGATCGTAACCAGGACTTTTATTGTTCTCCAGATTTCTTATTGTCCTTGTCAGTTCTTTCGGCGTAACCAGTTTGAGTAAAGGTGATAGTTGTTGATCGCTATTAAGATAATTATCGACTTCCTCTTCAAAATCAGTCATCGACGACTCATTCGGAGTGAAAACCACAGAAAGGTGTTGAGCAAAAAGCTCCGCCTTTGAGCACTTATCGGCAATATACATGATTTCCCTTTTTGATACCTTTTATCATCTGTATCTAAAAATAAATGTTACTTATATTATTCGCTCCTGTAAGCATCAACATGTAGTACGTCTCAGACATTAACAAACAAACAAAAGAAATAACCACATTTATTGCAAGCTGTAACATCTTTTCAGACAGTCGATCATCAAAGGTACCTTCTCTCTATGAGCCATCTCGCGTGTCCGACGTACCTTCAGCCGGCCTATCATTTTGAGAATTATTTATGTTCCTACCTCACCCACTACCTGTACAGTAATAAGATCATGCAGGTCAGCCTTCCGGATGGACGTGACTGCCAAACGTAATGATGTTGCAGGTAAACAACTGGGTCAGCTGTCTAGTTTTGTTTATCTATAGCGAATCGAAGGCAAAGAGGTCTTAGGGACATTTTTCATTTATGAAGTTCAGTCCTCTTATAGAAGTGAAGTAACTAATGTCCTCGTTTCTGCTTAGAGTTTTTATTGGAAAGTTAAAATAATCGTACTACGAGAGCATGAAGTTATTGACACTTCGAAAACTTTAGATTAAACATTTCAAACAATGTGCGGGAAAAAAAATGATTAATTCTAAATTAAATTATTTCGTTAATCAGATAAACAGTTGTCAATAATTAAGTAATGGCTTATTACGGAAATCTCGGATCCTTAATTAAACATTAGTCATCCCTTACACATTTTCTTGTGATTATCATTTTTTCTTTGCATAATACAGTAAACAAACCGTATCCGCTATAGCCAGGGAAAGGATGACGTGATAGACAATTGAAGCGTGTTGCCGATGACGTGCCACGTGAGGCAAAGTATCAACTTTGATTATTGAGCAGTCACTCGACCTCCTCATTAACCATGAATTTTTAATGTAAACTCTCGTTAAACATAATTTAAACCCTTTATTTATTCTATACTATGGGTTCTATGCGATGTGCAATCGAAGCGTGTATGAATTGATTATAGATCGATTAATTATGTTGATAAGTACCTACACATCGTGCATATTTACAAATATTGAACGGTTGTCGATTATTAACCGGTTACAGACCGATACATTTGATTCCAATTGGCAGTTTCTTTACATGGACAATGAACAATCTTGTATCTGTGAAAATATCGAGTACCTCTTCTAGTTCATCTTCAGAATTAACATTACTGATACCTTATTGGTTCTCAACCATCTTTATTTGGATACGTGACAATTAGCAGCCCGTGGCCTGGATTTGTGCCCGATTGATGGCAATAGGCTCGCTCCCTATTACATGGGACTTAAACATAACCGGCGAACTGGGTGTTATTACAGGTACACCCAATCTATTACTATCATCTGCGGGTACACCTCTGCTTAGTCCTTCGGGGACTACAAGCATGATGTCATGTGTTATGTTTTCCAATAAGCAGTTACTTCTACTTATCTTCCGCTATGAAATAGATATACCTAAACAGTTTGCTCTGGGTTTTACCTAATAAAGCTATGGCTTCACAGAATACCAGAAACAGAAAAGGTGTGTGAATAAAACAATGCGCCTGCGGGTTTCAAGTTTCACTTCAAAACTAATATTAGGTATTGCCTAGTAGAATTTTTTTTGGTCATAAGTATCGTCTTTTCGCAGTTATTTTACCCCTGGCAGCAGCGAACCAACAGCAACCTTACTAATACGAAAATAAAGATCACTGTGATTTTGATTAGTAATGCAATATTAGTGGTAAAACCAGCTTAAGCTTTTGCAACTCGAATCCCACCGATAGCAACAAAAATTTCAAAATGAAGCATACAACAATATATTTTTTTTTTTACAAAAAAAACTAACGCTTCGTAAAGTGCTTTCAAAAAATCGCACACTGCAACAACGCTCTCCGTCCATAACACCGTCAGCACATTCGTCACGGTATAACTGGCGGTGGCAGGTGCATTATAGCTAAGTTAAGTGCAATGTTTCTGCGTCGCGATTGGTTGAATTCTCGGGCGGGCCGTCTGTCACACCGTAGCGTAACTCATGAATATTTGACGTATGGAGGCTTTTGTGAAGCATGCATGTTATAGTGAAGTTTGAAACAATGAGTTTAGTTCTATAGGGTTATTTCATAGACTTTCATGCATGAATATTGCAAACTCTTTAGGAACTGTTTAACAGCACTAGTATGTTAATGGTGCTCCATACTAGATGCAACCAATCTCAAACTAGTTGGTAACGTTAGTAAATCTCGTCGAGTACGAACGACCACTATAATAATACAAGTGCTTTACACAAACACGTCACTTTAAAAAAGATAGCCAGTGCTAACCACCTAAAATCAACTGCGTTGGTCTACGGCATACCTCATCATCTGCCTAGCCTTTTCCCAACTATGTTAGGGTCGGCTTCCAGTCTAGCCGGATGCAGCTAAATACCAGTATTTTACATGGAGCGACTGCGCTTATCTGACCTCCACAACCCACACCCACAACAAGAGTGACAAGAAGATAATAATAAAAAAATTAAAAAAAAAACAACCAACTTCCAAAAACAACACTAAAAAGTAAAAAATAACATTAATTTCGGAAGTCAGTGTCCTTGGTTTTCAATTTTCGTTTTTTGCTACCGACTTCCGAAATTAAAGTTATTTTTCTATTTTTAACCGACTTTTAAGAAACTGAGGAGGTTCTCAATCCGTCCGCATGTCTTTTTTAAAAATACAGACGAATTCAGAACCTCCTCTTTTTTGAAGTGGGTAATACGATACCCCTGGTAAGACTGGTTGTCAAACTTTCGAGCTTCTGACGACCCGTAACGACTGTCAAAGATCCACAAATGACAACCGGGACCAACGGCGCTTAACGTGCTTTCCGAGGCACGGAGTAGTCTCGGTATGTAAAGATGATCACCCATCCACGGACCAACCCCGGCAAGCGTAGCTTAACCTGATAGATCGACCCGTGCGCCTGTTATTACTTAGCCACGAGCTCCTCCACGGTCTACGGCATACCTATGTACTTAAAATAAAACCTTTGATTGTCCTGTGTGACAATATTCATATTTTATTATTTTCATTCTTTGCTTCCTTTTCAAATGCAACATTCTACCCGCTCTCGCCGCGTCGGTGTCAGCCTTTAACCTTACTTTCCCAGTGACAAATATGAGTTCATAAATTCGTGTAGCGATGTGCGACGCTGCCATTAGTTGCCACTCAACCCTGTAATTGCTACTGCTTCTGTGGGCAGGAGGCATGTGCTCGCGTGCGCAGGGTAAATTGTAGGCAATTATGTAAGGTCGTCTAGTGTTAGCTACTTTTAAGATGTGTAATGAGATACGCAATAGTTCTGAGTATCGTAATTTAATAGTTATTTATGCAACTGTTATATAATAAAGGGTATTAAATAGTATCACATGAGTGTTTTAATACCTAATTATATACAGTTGCATACAAGATTTTATCTACACCCATAATATGAATCTTCTATAATTCGAATGTTGTGTTTTGTTTTTAAATTACGGTGCTTTGTTAGTGAAACGCTTGTGAATGACAATGTTCTTTTTAAATGAGTTGCATAATGAAATTCAGTACAACATTATAACACCCGTTTGGATGATATTATGGTTACTATGACACTGGATGTTTTAATGTTGGCTATAAGCTAACTGTTTCCGATACTTTTATAGAGGATTTAAAGCATAGGTGTAGATAACAATAATTATTACTATGTTGTATACAAACACAATTAACTTTTTTTATCGTTCTCAGTTTATTAAAATCACGGTTACATTTAATGACCCAGTGACTGTCAGTGTCATGCCACAAAAAAAGAATTAACACATTATTCTATGCAGAAACAAACATTAAGCTAGCGTAATACCAATTTTTAAACAAACAACAACAGTAAGTACCACTATACTGTGACAACAATATATGGACCGAAACCAATTTATTATCTCATGAAAACTTGAACAAAACCACAGAATACTATACCGCGTAACCTAGGACCGAAATTATTCACAAAATGTATGAAAATTATTAAATAAATCACAATTTTCAAACTGAACTTATAACAAAACAAATTATTATCATCTGACACCTACAGTTTGAAACGGCTTCACATATCATCTCGGTTGTCAGCGGTGTGCAGCGTTTAGAACCGGATCCAAGTGGATACCACCAGTTATGACTGCGCGGACAATAAAAATGGTGGATTTATGTAACACTCGTAAAACAAGAGTGGTTTTAAAATTTTAAATGAAACGGGAGAGTTTTAGTGTCCAGTACTGATTTATTTATGTTCGTACCTTGTGGAGTTGTTGTCCCAGATAGGTTTATGGAGGTAGAAGCTATGTAGGGCAAATTAAACTAAAATTATCACATTAAATAAGTAAAGTACGGAGGAGATAATTAAAGTTAGATAGTTAATAGGAATAAATCTACAAATAATAATAATATTCTAAAAATCACAGACTCACAGTATTGTGAAGTAAACTTGAAGCTAAACTATGTATGAGTTACGATGGGTCTCACTAGACCTAATTTAATTATACATTTAATGAAATTGAGTTTAACCTAAAGTGTAATTGGCGAACATCCAGTATTAGCACGGTTAAACTAGTATCAACCGCTTAAATCCGACGCAAAGGGGTTTGATCCGGTTTCAGGCGGTGTAATCCAAATACAGTTTGTAAGGAGTTTATAGGCTTGGAATATTTGACCTGAGATATTGATATTGTTAGGTTTTCATTGGATCAGCAATAAGAATTCTTATTAATATTAAAATACAATTTTAGACTAAGGCGTAGGACGCAATTGAGTCTTACTATACTGAAAAAAAAAACTCTCCGTGTTATGGCGTAAATGAGGTGACATAAGCTCTTGAAAAAATTTTTCACGACTGTCTAAAGGCGGACTCACTGTACATTAGTTGACGCAAATGGCTTCCAAGCCTCGTATCTTATCTTTTAATAGCGCTTTTTAGGGCGGCCATTTCTGTCTTTAACTATCTTTTTCCAGTACGTTAAAAAAGTGCTCATGTGTGGCAAGCTTAGCACTAAACCGTAAAGCTTGATGTCAAATGACAAAAGTATTATTTTCTGAGAGTAACAACATAGATAAGTACAGAAGGTCGGCTCCATACAACGAGCGAAACTAGGCACTCGCTTATACAACATGTTCCGGAATTAACGAACACCACCAAATACTACAATTCGAATATTTGGTTATAATCATAATACATACTTACACTGAATTTTTACTATTATGTATAAAACATTGTATACTTACGGATTGTGGGAGAAAATTGTGGTCACTTTAGGTACAAATCTAATACGCATGCACACAGTAGCACACGTTTGTGGGTCTAGCGTAGTAGGTACTTTGTCATTTTGGTTTGTTTTGACTGTGAGGCGGAAGTGTGACAGTAATTTACGTAGTCTTAATCATTTTTGGAATAAAAAATCACTTTAAAATGTCAGGAATCGATTCTGAACAAACTACTTTCATAATGTGAATTAATTAATTCAGTTACACATTGCATAATTATGACGTATAGACGCGTACGTACAGCTATCTCAAACAAATGCCAGTCGCGAGTGCGCTTGCAGTGCTTGCACTCACTGTCTATGTGTGCGTGCGTGTTCGCTCGTCGTTTGGACCTAACCTTCTGTACTATTTTATGGGAACGGTGAACGTGAGAGGATGAAGCGATTTACTTTCAAAACAATTGTCATTTATTATGTATACGCTCGTTTCGCTTCAGGTGAAATGCGTTGTCTTACTCAAAATTTCGAGTAGGTAACGTTTGTTTTAGACTTTAGGTAACGTTTGGGTTTGCATCAGGTTAGGTTGTTGTGTTAGATTGTTTATTGAAGTGCTATATAAATTGGATAGCCTCACTGATGGATGGCTTGTTAAAATGAAAAGCGTCATGGCTCTCCAAGAAATAGATTTTTAGAGAGATTTATAAAATCAGAGGTGGGAACTGTATGTTATAAAAATACAGAGGATTCCTAAATACACACATAGGTAAACACACAAACAAAATAATCCGTGAAGAATGAAGATGATGAATCCGTGTTCTGAATCATCGTTATTGTACCGCAACTTGTAGGAAAAGTCACGGAAATTAATTGATTACTAACTTCAATTGTCCGCGTCACAACTGTCAAAGAATGACAGTTATAAATTATGAAATGGCTGTTACATGGTCAATTGCAGTAGGGTGTCAAAACGCTTAACAAATAATTTTCTGACTTTACATACAGTATTTTATCGAAAAGACAACAATCTATTTTCGTTGGTACGTAAGAATCATTTTCATAACTTTCTTTTGTTAAATGAAACAAACCATCAACAAACTGCAGCTGTTCCACATACAGTCAACTGCACGTCGTTGGTAACAATTTGCCCCCGACAGCGGCTTTATATTATGGTAGCAGCACGGCGCCAGTTTGCGTAGTTCAAGTATTACCACTGACGTACAGTTCACCGTACTCACTTACTTGGCTATACAACATTCAGGGCTGCTACATTAATGATGCAGCTGCGAGCTCTCGTAAAGTACTTACCTGAAATGAGAAAAGTTCACGTCATTTACAAGTAATGAGTTGTGTAGGGGCCTGCTTACCCCTTTGTGGATGAGCTTAGTAAGGTCAGTCAGGAAATGAGGACGCTTTAAGCTGATGTGCTGAAAAAGAGATAAAGAACCAAGTGGTACTCGAGTAAGTAGTTGTATGAAGTGTTTTTCTTTGTTTTATTAAGTGCCTATAACATAGACTATTCTATCTACTGTTTTATCGACACGATTACAGACGACAGACGCGAATCTCAAATGCTTATGGCAACATTTCTATAGATCATAAAAATATCGGTTGTTGTTTTATCGGTTGTTTTTGCCTATACATGGGAATGATACCTTGCACTTTACAGAAGATTAAAAAGCAAAACTAGAAAACTGGGATGATTTAAATAAACTTAGAGTACCTACACAATGTATATTATATTTGCATACCTACCTCACACCTTATTTACCAACGTAGCTACTCAAAGGAATACTTGTTTACTCAAAGTATCTCTAAAATAATCAATAAATTATTTATTGAAGAGCAGTTTCAATAAATAATTTATTTGCTAGCTATAAAATAGCACTCAAATGAAATGGACGCATAGTAAACTGTCAAACGATTGATATTGATGCGAGCTGGGAATCGAACTCGGTACCCTGGGAGATTGGGGCAAATGACACTATATCGGCTAAGTAGCAGTTGCCCTTTTTTCAATGTTATAACTTGTATAGCATTTGGTAAAATAATTGGTAATAAAGGGACTCGTGGCTAAATGAAAAATAAGTATTACGTTAAGCTGCGTTTGCAGTGCTCAGTTTTCGGATTGGTGACACTTTCCACAGTAACAAAAAATAGTGCAACCTAGTTACGTAATCGAATTTCAGGTCACATTCAAGTTACAGCCACCAAAAGCTCACTGTAAATGTAAACTTCGCTAAGGTTGAAACCATCCAACTGACATGGTACAGCAAAAATAGGCTACTCCACTATTGATTGAAGAAATACCTACTGCAAGCTGACACCAACTTGATACTAATCTAAATTCAATGTGGCACTACAGCATTCATTTAAGAAGACACACAAACACAGCAGACTCGCTGAAATTAATTACTAATAATAATAATTCATTAACTGGTAATATTTTAACCACGTATTCTAGCCATGATACTTCTTCATTTAGGCCAAAAACAAATAAATGATAATTAAACTTAACTACTTATATATTTTTATTACATTTTTATAAATAAAAAAAAACAAGGTTTCCTGGTTAGAATACGTGGTTGAACACCAAAATCCCGTATAATTCATTGTAATTCAGAACCACTTCCAGCTCACAGTCACTTAAACCCTCTCATCTTAATGCGCGATATTTCTTATCTCCCGAGTGTTGGAGTGTCACCACAGAATAGATAGGTACAGAAGGCCAGCTTCATACAACGACAGAAAAGGCACACACACAGATATGCTTCACGTGCAGCGAGTGCAAACGCGACCTTGTTTGAGATCGGCAATTCGACATAGATATGGATAAATGTGTGCGTGCATTAATTGTCTTCCTTGTTGTATAGAGCTGAGCTTCTGTACCTGTCTACTCTGTGGTGTCGGTGTGTCAGTGTCGGCGCTCTCAAGTGTCGGCGTTACTTTACACACGTCTATCTCTTTGTAGGACTGTTTGTACAAGTGCTTCAGTTAGAGGAAATGCGGAGAGAATAATGTACGAGAGGGGATTGTGGCAAGAAGGATAGAGGTGAGTTTAAAATAAAATTCGGATGTTTGGTAATGAGGCTAAAAGTCCTTCATCCTATAAGCGCAATCTTTTAGTCGTTTTGCACTGACGTCGGACATGTATTGGCTGAAAGGCCTTCCACCCTGGAATTAGGAACTTTAAAGTTCAAACATCTCATAGGTATCTTCACGGGTTGCAGGAAAGTTCGAAAGGGATACCGACGCCCTTGGCAACAGGCAACTGAAGGAACACGTGTGGGTTCAGTCAGAAAAAGTCTGACAAGCCTTTCCGCTCTGCCCAGAGCGGGAGAAGTAGTTTCCTCAAAAAAAAAAGCATGCGTTATAGGTATGGTGAAAGACTTTCTCGGTTGAGTCTAGAAACAAGGAACTCTAATAGCTATTAAGTACCTCCTCTTCAACAACACTCATTCTACACAGGTCCTCTTTAATGTCTCTTCGTATTTACCTCTCTCATGAATAAGTTACCAACCGTAACACAATTACGCGTACGCGCGACGCTCCGTAAGCGAGTTACCAGCAGAAGTCCGTAAGTAAATTAATGGAGCAACCACGTTATGACGTCGCATGCAACTTTGACATTGAATTTACATGTTTGAAGTCGAGGTATGAATTGAGTTTTGAGCGGTTGATCCTCATAACATGGAAAACCCAGTACGGATATAGATGTGCACCTATGATCCATACAACTATGACTTTTCATAAAACACGTTGTCACATGAAAGCATTTCTGTATCGTGAGTGTTTTGTGTATGCACAAACACTGGATGTTTATATCTGGCCTGATAGCGCTTAAACATTAAACTGTGGTTGCAATTCGTGGTACTTTTCTAGATAAGTAGCATCGTTTGCAGTAACCCGACATGTTGAATACAGTACTTACCATTTACAGTGGCGACTGTATAGCACTTTAATTACACTTTCTAGGAAGTGCTGGAAATACTCAGAAGATGTTTTACATTCAATCTACAAGATTTTAGAAATTGGGAATAAGAGAGTCACGAAAAAGCCGTGTTTATTTTGTCAAGTTTTCAAGACGTAATACTGTCATTGACAATGAAACTATAATTAACAGTATTACGTCAAGAGGAAATTATTATAATCACCACTGTAATGTTGACACACAGGTTGGCGATGGATGGGTGGATTACATGGTGTAAATAAAAAAACGTGTGCGGTCGGGGACCCCCGTATATAATAGAAAGAGAGAGAGAGAGAGAGAGAATGAGGAAAGACGCATGGAGGGAGCTTAACGCTTTTTCCTTACGTGACGATTTGTACTAGTCAATTCCTACCGCAAGCCGCGTTAAGGAACTTCGTTCCAGAAATTATAACATTTATACAATCTTTAGACGACACACATACAGTGTTTGTATGCCACAGGCAATAAACTTGCATCGTGTATATGGGGCTTCAGGCAATCCGGTTATTTTTTCAGTCAGCTTCCCTACCAAATTTCTGTCTGAGATATACAATAATATTTTCCTAAAACAACATAGTTTTAGGTAGGTATTGTATGTGTTTAATATCACAGCAACGCCCTTACAGGCTTAGAGCTTAATGTTCTGAATGATAGACAATTTCGTGAGTCGTTATCGTGACGTAAGTGCCTATCGTAAACTGTACCGTTCTTCCGTCAGTTTGGTACATATTATTATAACATTTTATGTGAGAGGTTAAAGAGACGGGATTTTAGGGTACGTTCTTAAAATATATTGCTTATTTTTCATGGAGGTTTTAATACTAGAATACATTTATTTATTTATTTAATATTAGGCTCTTCAACAATGAGTACACTATTACTTTACAATTTGTACGTTGCAAACTTAAGTCTAAGCGCCTCATTACTTAAAGAACATTTATTAAAAAACCTTACAATAAGTTTTTGGTTTTAACTTTTAGTAGAACCCTTCGCGAAGACTCTAAAGCGACTTATTCTCACGGTCTATTGGGCAAATTACACGAAACTAAACGCGACCAGCACCTTTAAACCCATGCAAGAGCTGTCAGCGTCATCATTGTTGTGAAATATTGATACTGACAGCTCTCGAACTGCTGATTGCACATAATTTTCATTGGTGAAAGTCATCTTTACTTCATCGCAGGGGCTTTAAAGCTCATACAGTGCCTTACGTGTTTTATTCTGTGATTCGTAATTTTTCGTCGTTTTTATCATCAGACTGAATGATTCCAGGCTTTATTTACAGCCTAAAAAGAGAAGCCCAAATGTTTTATTCTGGGGTAAAAGGTTTGTAGGTTTTAGAGTGAGGGCACCTGACTGGAATAAATTGTGCCGTTTCTCGATTAAAATAAGTCTTTTGCATATCATTGAAATATATTCGATAAATTATTCCACAGAATTTAAAATACCATCAAAGTTGATTGTGTGACGACATGAAGCATCTCAAAATAAACAGAATATAGTTGACATTTAGAACTTGAATGTGCTAATGATCCCCTTTCTTTCACTTCATCTGAAGGTTTTTTTGTAAGAGATTACTAATTTTAAATAATATCTTTGTCCTTTTTGTTTCATATTTTATACAATCACAGTTGAACTTCTGTCAAAATGTTCAATTTGATCAGCTAAGCGGTGCTCTCATAGAATTGCTTTAATTTCTAAATAAATAGCCGCAGGGCCAGAAAGGGGAACACTTCATAGGCCCAAATCTGCATTTTTGATCATATAATCTATTCTGTATATCCTCAGGGAAAATGCGGGCACTGAATAAGGATAATAACCATTAGGTATTCTTATTGTATGGCAACTCATTCTTGATTGTAAGATAAGTCTCTACATACCTCTCAGAGCATCAGAATTTAAAAGATTTAGAAGCTTAACTTAAATAAATCGGCACGCGTGCGCAACCAACAAATTAACTAATAAGTTATTTAACAAAGTTGTTTACTGGTTACGTCGATGATGTGTTAGTAGGTAATGAAGGCCCTGATGAGCCTGTCTAGCTAATGTTGAAACCTCTTTACATAATAAAAGTTCACACTACATAGTAACGAGTTCTACGATACAAGAAATGGACGACCTCAAGTTCTGCAGTTACCAACCTAGAAAAAGAAATATCCTTTAAACCCAAAGCACGATTTCCTCTTACAAACTGTAAATAAAACACCCACAATTCCGTCAGAGTCGCAAAGTGTATCACTGTGACCATGGCCTGAACCAACAGCCCCTGAGTAAACACTGCGAGGCGGCCGCGCTAAGGAAGCGCACACAGAGACTGACGGCGCGGTTTGCGAACAATAAATCGCTCGCTACTTTGTTATGTGGCTTGTTTGTTTTAGTCTGTCGCGATTGTGGCTGTTGTGTGCTTCGTTCTGTGCTATGGATTTGGATGCTTTTTGTTTTGTTTACTTTTATTTTGTAGGAATGGGAATTACTTTGGAATCAAACTGGAGAGGGAAATTGGAAAAGTGTTACAGTATATCACTCTTGTTTTACACGAAAGGGTGACGCAGATACTTAAGTACTCAACATGTGCTATATTTATTTTTTATACGCGATTAAATCTCAAGTTGTATGACTGTCAAGTAGAGGTAACTTATAGTACACCTACAACACCACCTCATAACCCTCAGGGGATTGAGTGCTTGATGTTATGCGTGTTCGTGTGTTGTATAACTGTATCACATGAAAATTCTCTCCTCATTCTACCCTCAGAATGCAAAGCATACTATGTACTTCAAGTAAGTCGTAAGTAGGTATAATAAACACGATCAGTGAGCATTCCTGGCAGATAACTATCGTAACGTGCCATTAACAGTATGTATGTAGGTCGGAATCTCAAGGTCGTCAGTTTTGTTACCTAAAATAGGACTAGAAATAGGGTTCTGGGAGAATTCTGTCTCAGATTTCATCAATTTGTTGTTTTGGATATTTTGTGTTTTAAAAATAAAGATCCCTGTGAGCATGAGAGATTTAAACATTATGTCGTAAGTGGAACTCTACCTCGAATTTTAACGTGGAAAACTTGTACTCAATACTCAATACTTTATTGCATTCCACATGTGGGTATTCTTAGGTGGTAAACTTATAATTAGATCACATGGACCCTGTCGGGCACAGCATAATAAGTGAGTTTGGAGAGAGGAAGCATTTTTTGTTAATTATATAACATTACTTATCAAACTAATTATAATAAAGATGTAGATGTCTTGTAGATTGGTAAATTAGTAATTTTGTAAAAAAACTAACGTAAAATCAAGAGATTTTACATCTAACACTACAATACAATACTAATAATCAAATCAAATTAAAGAAAATTGTAACAATTCGACCCTAAGTTTAGACCCAAAATTACCCGTATTCAATAACCAATCACAAAAAGGCTTATGTTCACATGTGGAATCTAAATTAAGTGAAGGTGATATCAGGGGAGCGGCCAGGATACTTTTTAGCAGCGATGTGGTGGCGCCTTACTCTCCAGAAACGCTTACAGCTCTAGAGAGTAAACACCCAGCGCCTGCGGATAGTCTCACCTTTCCTCTCGGGCCAGTCATTTTCAGCTTGGCTATTCATCCAATCATCCAGAAACTAAATTCAAAATTTAACGTGTGGTATTTAGATGATGGAACGCTAGGAGGTGATGTAGACACCGTTTTGAAAGACATACAACTCCTCAAAACACAATTTAAATCTATTGGCCTGGACCTTAACCCATCAAAATGCGAAATTTACCTTTCTGACATTACCGACAGACAACCGACCCTTGAGAAATTTAATGCAATAGCCCCACAAATCAAAATTTTAGAAAAAAGTTCGCTGCACCTCCTAGGTTCCCCAATTTTAGAAGACAGCTTTTCTCCTTTCATCGACGAAAAAATCAAAAACTTCAACGACATTTCGGACAAACTCTCCAAAATTAATTTACATTCGGCATTCACCCTGATTAGATAATGTTGTTTTGGTCCAAATTTTATATATTTTCTACGCTCTTCCCATTTATGGAAGCAGTCACACCTCTTGGAAAAAATTGACCAAATTATTCGCAGCACACTACCATCCATTTTAAATGTGGCCCTGGACGACCGAGCGTGGCTGCAAGACACACTACCCGTTTTGGTGGCCTCGGCGTCCGCAAAATTACTAGTATTAGCTTACCGGCGTTCCTGCCCTCTGGCTACAGCACTGAAAAGTTGACCGGGAAAATTTTAGCCCCCTGTCTGGTTGACCCTGAAGTGCCGTGCTTGACCGACGCAGAGAACGCCTGGAAAGTGGCTTGCCCAGGTACAGATCGGCCCGTGAATCCATTTTCCCAGAGGCAGTGGGATGAGCCGCTCTGCAGGTTGGTACGGAATAATCTTATTAATACGTCCACCAATACTGCGAGCGTGCCCGCCTACTGGCCGTGGGTGAATGGGAGTCGGGCCTCTGGCTTCAGGCACTACCGTCACCCAACATAGGCACTATGCTGGGTGACACCACCTTCCGGCTCGCTACTTGGCCTACTTGTCTGCGTCTGGGCGATCCTTGTGTGGCTCCGCATCGCTGCCAATGCGGTGAAGGTGTCGACTGCCTCGGTCACCATGGCCTATCCTGCGAAGAAGCGCAGGCCGGATAGCACGACACGCCAGCATCAATGACATCATCCTTCGTGCTCTTGTCACCGTCGGGGTGCCAGCTGTTTTAGAACCCAATGGCTTGGCACGCGACGATGGGAAGAGACCAGACGGAATGACCATAATGCCTTGGAAGGTAGGTAGGTCTTTGGTGTGGGATGCAATGGATGCAACGGGTGTCGACACCCTTGCGCCATCCCATCTTCCTAGCACGGCGGGCTGTGCTGGGGCTGCTGCTGTAGGTGCGGAAAACCTCAAATGGCGCAAATACTCCAATCTGGATCCATGGGGCCCGAGTGCTCACTTATTATATCAAGACATCGCCAAGCGGTTGGTCGACTCTTCACGTGACCAGAGGGCTGGCCTATTCTTCGGCCAAAGAATCAGCATTGCCATACAACGTGGCAATGCTGCCAGCCTTTTGGGCACTTTTCCTGCTGACAGCGATGCGGACGAATTTTTTGATGCACTTTAATAATTATTTCCTCCCCCTTTTTACATACTTGTACATAATTATTAGTATTGTATTGTAGTGTTAGATGTATAAAATAATGTGTAAATTGAATCATAATAATAAACAAGAGAGATTTTACTCACGTTGGCTTCCATATATAGTATAGCCTAGGTATAATCAGAGTCATCATCTGCCTAGCCTTTTCCCAACTATGTTGGGGTCGGCTTCCAGTCTAACCGGATGCAGCTGAATACCAGTATTTTACATGGAGCAACTGCCTATCTGACCTCCACAACCCAGTAACTGGGTAATACGATACCTTTGGTTAGACTGGTTGTCAGACTTTCGTGCTTCTGACGACTCGTAACGACTGTCAAAGATCCACAAATGACAGCCGGGACCAACGGCTTAACGTGCTTTCCGAGGCACGGAGGAGTTTTGATATGTGAAAATGGTCACCCATCCACGGACCAACCCCGGCAAGCGTAGCTTAACCTGATGGATCGACCCGAGCGGCTGTTATTACTTAGCCACGAGCTCCTCCTAGGTATAATCAGAGTATAAAATATAATTACTCTACGGAACGCCATCAAGGTCTCACAAATTCTCTGGTAAACTTGAAAGCGCCGAATCGAAGTAAATTCAATTAAGTTTTTATTCGCCCGTGGATGAGGAGAGATCATAATATTATTGCGAACGTTTCTAATAATATTTTTAGGCGCCAATAGATACTAATATTTTTAATTACAAGATCGATTTTGTGTTACTAAGTTGGATAATGAATTTAATTTTAAATACTTATACTAAACCTGCTTACCTTACTTGTAAAGTATTGTTTTATTGTGAATGTGAGGACTATGTGGATATTTACTTTTCGTTCTGTTAGTTTTAGCGAAGGTCTGGCAATTTGAAAACTTTATGCGACCTACCCAAAATGTCCTTTCTTTGGTATTGTTCGTCGAGTCGTTGAGCTCCTTAAGTTCTGAGTTGAGCTCCACTATTACTGACAAATGCTTGCACTGACTGGACAGGTCCACTCAAATCTGTGTGGTTCTTTCCTCAAAAGACCATTTCAGACTCTTATCTATATGGTCCTCATATGGCCTGACCAAGATTATGTCTGGACTTTAAAGGAGACGGTGACCTCTGAGTTTGTTTCGGCCTTTCTTCTCAGAGTAGTCAGATAGGAAACGCCGACCTCATCTAGCTTATTTTTACAACTTTTTAATATGACGTGTAAAAGTGATTCCAATATCCTATTTACAGAATAAACAATTTCATTTCATTTCCTGGTGACCATCTTCTTTCCAAATAAATCATCATCATCTGCCTAGCCTTTTCCCAACTATGTTGGGGTCGGCTTCCCGTCTAACTGGATGCAGCTGAATACCAGTATTTTACATGGAGCGAGCTTCTTTCCCAATAAATATGATTTAATAAAATTCTGCTACAACAAGCTTCTGCATAACCCCCTCCTTTTCTCGTAAAAACTTGATACTTTCTTCAACAATAATGACGAAAACATCTTCAATTTATTCAAACCATTCCACCATCACAAAATACATAAACATCTCTCCCAACAAGCGTTATGTTTAAAGGTCAAGTTTCAAAATATTTACAATACAACTCTCAAGTTCAAAGTAAAGCCTGAGGCAGAGATTTCACTTTAAGTGAAAGGTAAAAAAACAGCTAAATAAAATGATTTTCTTAGTACCTACTAGAGTTCAAAATTGATATACTCATGTGAGTTTTTATAAATGATAAGAGCTAGGAGATCACGAGGTTACGGTCAGGGAAATCTAGACTCAAATGTCTTCTACCTTACTTATCCCTAGATTTGAAAGGGTCCGCCTGGTCCCTTCATAGCCCTGAGGCTGTATAGCAATTGTTTGTGCCTTTCCAAAACGGGATGGCACATTTCATCCTGTAGGAATAGCACTTCAGCAATGCTGACTTTGATATTTCCCTATATGATCTAGAATTGTAAGAATTTTTTGTAGGTGGATCTATGTTGACTGTTTAAATAAATAAATATTTATACGAGTATACGAGTATAAACGGGCCCAGAACACACATAATATATGTCTAGTTTATATGAGATACTTCAATAATTTCACATTTAAAACACAAATAGGTAGGTACTCGAGTTACACTCAAAATTAAGAATAGCACAATGGACACAATTGTATACATATTGTTATTGTACAATGAAAACTCGCGGCTCGAGCCCAGCGAATTATTTCTAGTTATCAACTGCTGGGATTATTCTCATAGCTTTGAATTACTTACTCCTTAATACGATGGTGGCTGGACGTCAAAATCTTTCGGCTAAACTGCGAGTTCGAATTTTATTACATGGACCATAAACATCAACTAATAATGTTAACTAATGCTTGTAGAGTGTTCAGGTCAGTGGAACAATAGCTAGAGATGACAATACACGATCAATTCCCGATTGCTTCGATGCCCTTTTAACCTTTAGTAATCTACTCACGTGACTAATCTAATTATTTACGTTCTCAGAGTCGTTTTTTCTGTCACTTTAGTAAAAACTGCTCTAATAGATGACTAGTATTTTATTTAGTGAGTAAAGTAAGTAGCAGTTAGGACGGAGGCTTTCAATAACTTGATACTTTATATATTATTAACGCTCGAACAGATTCGAGTGTCGTAAAACAAGTCGTAAGCGATTCGATGCATTTGGAACAAAGTTCTCTGGTAGGAGTTGACTGGTAGAAATCGTCACGTAAGGAAAAAGCGTGATGCCCTCTCCATGTGACTTTCTCTCTCTCTGTCTATTTCTACTTTATACGAGTGCGTGCGAGTACTCCTGACGGGGGTCCCACGACCGCTCGCGTTTTTGTTTCTGAAACCGTTGACCGTTGTCTGAACCGTTGTTTTTTTTATTTCCGTAACATTGTACATTCACATTATTTCACAGTAATTGATATTATAATAGAAATAGTCTGACCAACTGTTCAAAAAATAATAAATTTACCACTTTGTTTTAAAAAAAATTGTTAGTATGCCTGCTGTAGAATAGGAACCAAATAATTCACAAATTATATATAAACATTCCGCGACTTTTTTAAGAACTGAGTTTATTTCTATTCGTCTCTTCACTGAACCACATATCATCATCATCTGCCTAGCCTTTTCCCAACTATGTTGGGGTCGGTTTCCAGTCTAACCGGATGCAGCTGAATACCAGTATTTTCACTGAACCCCATACTGCCGCATAATATCCCTAGCTTATAACTTGAACCACATCTGGTAACAAATTACCAAGTGAGGGCTATTTCTCAGCAGATGGCCATTTCCTGCGCAAATTGAGAGCTAGCCAGCTTGTAATCTTAGCCAGACGTACGTACAACTAACATTATACTTAGTTCTACATACGTACGGTAAACCGCACGTACATGGTAACAGTTCGCCGTTGAGAGCGTCTTTATTGCGTACCCACCCAGCGTACAGCAGTTAGGCGCTTCACTTTTTATTTATGTTTGTCTTTTGTTTCAGTCCTTTCACTCGAATTGAAACGTGTGAACACAATAATTATGAATTTTATTAAAAGGCAAAAAAAAATATTCATTAGTGAACCGATCCCATGATGTTGAATGTCGGCACCCTCCATCTTTCACTCGCCCACCGAATGATGGAGACATTAAATGAGATGAGCAGATGACCGTTCACTCCTATGTAATATATTGTCGGTGTCGTGTGGACGTGAAATGAAACAAAAGTGAACCTTCACTCGAGTGAAGTGTTGTACATGTGCGGTGGACCGTACTACCAATACAATACTAAGGCCTACATATGTACAAACTATGCTAGGTTACTATGTTGGCAGCACTGTGGCGTACACTATGGTAATGAGTGCCTTTATTTATGGTTTGCAAGCACGTTGGAATATAACACAAAATTCTAGCTGTGCCCACGGCTTGGTCAGCATAGAAATATGACTTTCACGAATGGAACGTGTTTTTGGAAAAAAAATGATATTTTTCCTTTACGCATTCAGAACATTTTTTGTAACAAAATCCAGTTTTCTAAAAGCTACAAGCCATGCACCCGATGCGATCTTACATGTCCAATGGAGGGGATGAATCTAAAAAAATCCTTTCCTATTGCTTACCTGCGTTATATCAGGCCGCCCATTAAAATAAGACTACTCATTGTGTCACCCCATGTAAAATTTCTACTTTGATATCTGTAATTTTTATGGGGTACCTAAAAAAAGAGAGTATTCTATCTATCTTATCTTTATGGAACTCTTGTGCAAAATTTCAAGCATCAACCAGCGATTTAGGCTGCGCATTGTGTTTCGGCTTTGAAGAAGCCTTTGCTCTGTATTAATAGGCTGGCATTATTATTGTGTGTCGGTGAATTTATGATTTTTATTAAGCTCAGCTATTTTAACCATGAATAAGTTGAAATTATCCTATGAAGATGGCTCCTATCGAGACCAAAAGTAGTCAGAATAAACCCAAAGTATGCAAGTGAAACCCTTTACATACATAATCTTTCCCAATCGAGGCATCATTAATACCAGATTTACTTCCGTCATCTAACTTCCATAAAAAATGCTATCCAAAGTCAAAAGCTCGAGAAGATGAAAGTGTTGTCGGCTCGTCGAGTGGGTGTAAGTAGAAATACTTGTGACGGTGGGGGAGCATTGTTAGGACGATGTTACCACTTTACGACGTATTATCGAATTATGGGTTCAGGGAAAAGATGGATAGTTTTAGAACTTATTCGGGACCTTTTTTGTTCTGAAGTATTATTAGTAAGTCCTCTTTCAAGACTGCATTCTATTTTCTTAGTTCTATACTGTTTTTTTGTACATACAAAACTTTTGACGGTATTATAAAATCAAATTCAAAACTTGCACTTATGAATATAAAAGAATAATATCACCAATGCATTTTATCGTCACCGCAAATTCCATTCTTAAAAGAATTACTTTAGCTAATCTAATCCTTACAACCGAACCAACATCTCCCAAGGGATCTTCTGATCTCGAACTAAACCGACAATGTATCGGATTTCCTTTAAACAAATAACGGAGGCTTAACGCGTACATTATCGTTAATGTTCCTTGGCGAGTAGCCAGGACGCGATGGGCTGCCAGTTCAACTATAAAATGGTCGGTTAGCGGCGTGAATGGTCGGATGTAGTCGCGATTGATATTAGCATTGTAGTAACTGTTGGCACGCGAACACGTTGGTGAATGAACACTAGATCAAAAACCTCCCACGAACTATTTTAGGTTAGCTCTATATCGGCTGCCTGTCGGGGCAGACGTGATCTGGAGACCGAGAATCGGCAAAAGTAAGATATGACGCCCTCAGACTCTGCAGGCAGCTACGCGCCTAGTCAAGATTAAAGTTAAGGCAATATTTAAATGCCAGTAACGTTTACTCCGAACAGAACGAATAATAGCTGAGAGTAACTAATCCAAACCCGATAACTAAGGGCAGGGTTGCTTGCGCAGATTTTGAACAACGGTAAGCGGGATAGAATCCTGAATAGAACATTATTTACGTGCAGTTTCCTTAAGTAGGCCATTACTTAATGCTCTACAGTGGTGACATAACTAACGCAGCTTGTAATTTTCTAAAGAAGGTATTGCCATCGTCCATTTGGTAACCATGACTGATCAATTCAAATAACCCTTGAACTGGCAACAGAGACTGTTACATAATAATAATTTGAGGTTGTAGATTTATTAGAGTCACTTCATAAATTGTGTTTGAACTAGCTTTGTGTTCTCGGAATGATATTACAACTAGGAATAACTTGCCAGCTTAAAAGTTATGTATCTGCTTGTAATAGAACACAGTTATTAACCTGTGACTTACTGGAAACATTCTGCTATTATCTATTATATATACATATATTATATCTATTATCACAATTGGGGCCTTAGTAAGTATCTTCTAAAAATGTTTATCTTGAGTAGTACAACAACATAGATCTCACAAACAGGAAACCTTTAACCCCGAACGTAACTATATATAGCCGACGCCATTAATAATCGTAAGAGGTAATTATATAGCAGAGGTAACCTTTCGTTTCTGATATTCTATTATTAATGTTGCCAAAGTGGTCCCTTTTTTCAAGTGATTTGACTATTGGTATAATTTTTGTCAACCTCAAATTTACTGAAAACCGACTTGAAGAAACTATTAATTTAGTTATTTAAACTATTAATTATTATTTAAACTATTAATTTAGTTATATACACACGAAATACTTAACAGAGAAAAATACATAAAGGTGGAGAGAACAAAATTACTCCTCATTTCATAAAAAAATACTTCCAGCAGACCTGCGACTGGAGAGTTGGATGAGACGATGGTTCATAAAAGAGTTAGCAGAAAAATACCAAAGTTAAAACTCCATCATTATCGTGAAAACAATCTCTTTCACGAATAAAGTTCCCTCAATGACTGTTACAAAACTTCACCGCACTTCCAATGAATTGATCGTTTTCAAGTAATCAATGTAATTATTCAGAATATTGATGAACGAATCCTCACTTGACGCGTCAGCTAACTTCTCTTTAACGACTTTCTGAACATCTATAGTACAGTAAACCGCATCGCACTTAAGGACTTGAACTACAAAAACCGGTCTTATTGGCTGAGCCATAAAGGCGTCGTGCCGTCCATCTCAAACTGTGACGTGCGGCTGACTGTACTTTCACACATTTATGTTAAAATTGCTGAAGATTTTGCAAGAGGGAATATTTTGTCGACTACGTTATCTTTCTTTGATTTTTAACCGACTTCAAAATGGAGGAGGTTCTCAATAATTCGTATTTTTCCCACTTAGTCTATATGGACAATGTTTTAAGTTACTCCGTTGCTGTTATTTACATAACACGTAGTGGAATTTGATTTTCTGTGTGAATTATTTTTCACTTTTCAAATCTTTTTACAAAAAAAACAACCGACTTTTTTTTACTTTTTGATTTACGTGATGAATTTTTAAAGATGCCGCATATTTTGTCAACTAAAGCAATACACAAGCTTTTTCTTGTTCAATACACAAGCTTTTTCTTGTTCAATACACAAGCTTTTTCTTGTTCAATACACAAGCTTTTTCTTGCTCAATTATTAATAATGTATTAATAATTGAGCTCAAATAACAAAAAAATCCTTGAAAGTGAACATTTTGAAAACAAACTTGGGAGACTTGTTAACCACGTATTTGGCAAGATCAGAACTATTCTAGTTAGATGTTGAAATATATTAGATATACACCTCTACCTACCCTATCAAGGAATACCGGGGTGATATATTCTAGTGATTAAACCTATAAAATACGCTTCCTTAAAACATAACACAAAACTACAAAAGAACTCGTAGCTCCCTAAGTAAAGACGGAACCCACAAACACCCCGTCAGTCAAGTCATCTTATTACCGCGGCACAGCTGATGCATACCTCTCCCTCGTCAGAGCAACACAGACGTAATAACACTAACTTTACTTATTTACCCACAACTGTGGCCTAAGGGTGCGGGTTATAGGAGCTGAGCTTAGCGGGGAACTGAGCTTAGCGGGGAGCGGAGCGATAAGCGTTGCGCGTTCATTGTCCGTTTTGTTTTGGTCAATTCAATTAATTGAATCAGTAACAATTCACGTTGCAATACAATATGGCATGAAACATTAAAATTTTATAATAATTATTTAGGTTATAGAGATTAAAAGAAAAGAAGAAGTTAGACAGTTAGGAAGTTAAATTGGTTGGGTATAGTTTATGTAGCATAGCTACGTTCTGGGTTCCCTGGGTGAATCTAATTGTTTATAATATTATATATATATATATATATATATATATATATAATAATAATTAAGGGTTAAAAACACACTTTTAACAACCTAAAACCACCTGGACCCGCCCAACCGCGATCACTTTAACGAAACTTTAAGGGTTTTATACATTTCATAGTAGCTCCTGTTCCGAGTGCTGTTTTAGTTATACTATGTGTGCAATAATTTTTACCTTAAATGCTAACGGAGCTGAGATATTTGAAGATTTCAAAAATGTCGTTAACAGTCAACACAAGTAAAGCTGGAGCGACATAAAAACAGAAATATTTGTAAATCAAAAGTCATTCATTAAAACTAGGCTGATAATCAGCACTTTTCGAACGTCAAAATGACATAATTAAGACAGTTCCCCAAAACGCCCGCCCTTCCCCACTTCCTAGTGCTTTAGCTGGGAAGAACAAGTGGCGCAACAAACTCCCAGCAGCACGGCGGATACGTCTCATTACTTCTTTATGAACGCAGCTTTACATTGTACCCTAATCAAGTTCACTTATAATCAGCTTCGCTGTGACGAGACAGAACTATTCCAACACATCTCACCGCCATCCTTCTTCGTTTGTCTTATCGTTTCGAGGCGCGGCAAGGGCTCGCTCGGTGCTCAGCTGTTCCGGCTAAATAATGAGGTTGCTGATAAAAACAGTTTCGTATCGATTTTATTGCTATTTGTTTGCTAATGCGCTTTTACAATAAGAAGCGGTAATCTAAGGCTCTCTTCCACTATGTGAGCAAATAAAATTTGAACCTTTTTTCGTCGTAAACCTACGTTTTTTTCAACTTTCTGAATGTAAACCCTTGGTGGAAGTATCATGAAACGGGCTCTGGGCGGAGCGGGAGGGTTTGTCAGACTTTTAATTACTAAAAACCACCCGTGTTCCTACAGTTGCCAGTTGCCCAGGGTCCCGGGATCCCTTTCGGACTTTCCCGCAACCTGTCTGTACACTGCCACTCAATTTGCCTCACCCCTTACTGTTAGCTTGCCTCAATATTTGCCCCCACCAATGATCCTTCAAGGTCGTATATCAGATATAAGCAAATACAACGTCCTTTCTTCTTCCATCACTGCCCAACATCTGACTATTGACAGTAACGCAAGAGGCTCAAGTCAACAACAATATCGTATTCGTGACGAAGTGGAGTGGGTCTGAGGTCTCGATGTCCACACAATGTCGGGTCACCCGTCAGTAATCGACACTTTGTCGGGGGCTTGTTAAGCCTTTATTTGGGATTGTGAATAAGGTAGTAGTAGTAGTTTTGTTCAGGCAAATATTTATTACAATAAATTACTACAAGAAATAGTACGGGTACATGAACGTTTATTTCATTACTTCATACTAGCTGTAGCATTGCAAATGAAGTATTAATATTTACGCAATGAATATGACCATTACTGCATACCTACTTGAAAAATAAGATTAATTCAATAGAAGGTATATAGTACAGGATATCGGCTGAAGTGACTATTACTATAAAGAAACTAACTAAAAAGTTACTTACTACTCAAATAATTGTTTAGTTACTTGTAACCTAGAAAGCCTGGGCTACCAGCTCACGCAGTTTCGTACGTAAATATTTTTAGCTCGTGCAGTAGGCACCCTATTATATAAAAGCTTAAAATAAGGTTTCACGGCGATCCTCCAGAGATCGATACTATAATCCTCGACACATCCAATTAATTTTTAGCAATCTCGGGATTAGCCTCGGATTATTTCGGTGTCAATACGTTGCCGCGATCTTTGACAGAAACGAACTGTTTCAACCAAAATTAAACGTTTGCAAAACGGATACAGGAATATTCGGATCCACTTTTAATTAAAAAGTACCTTAAAATGTAATGATTAAGTCTAATAGAGAAGCAACTATAGTACTTTGGTCACCAGTCTTTATAACCCGACCTTTGTGCTATAATCATCATCATTTCAGTCAAACTCCACTCTCCACTGAGGCCTATGTCCACTGCTGGACATAGGCCTCCCCCAAGCACCGCCACTTCGACCGGATCTGTGCTTCCCACATCCTGCGGATTACTGCTAACTTCACAAGGTCATCAGTCCACCTTGTGGGAGGCCTTTCAACGCGGTACGCTTCTTCTGGCGGTACCCTTTGAGGTATACCTAATTATATTTGCAGCATATAATTCGTACTATATGTGCATCTCTGCCTAACCCTTCGGGGAATGCAAGCGTGATTTTATGTGTGATTTGTAGCATTATCGTACTTGTGTAGAAGGAAGTATAAAACCACTTCGTCAAATTAAATACGAGACTATGTGAATAAAACCCATGTTCCATCCAATATAACGTTGTCCCACACGACATTGATAAATGTTTACAATCACTACGGCAGGCGCTCTCAACCTTTTTCATGCATTCTTAACGCACAAGATACCACTTTGTGGCAACCCTGGTACCAGGCCAGGGAAGGGACGTTGACAAATGTTGACAATCCCTGGCATTGACGACTCCGCTATTTTTCGTCCAAAGCTATTTATCGAAGGCCCACGAATCGATCGCTGAAATAAATAACCTTTATTCGATGAAAAAATTGAGGCCAATAAAATTTAGGAGGTAACTTACCCTCGTGTTTGATAGAAAAAATATCTTAAGGCGACTACGAATAGAAGAAATATAGAGGTGCTAGGAACAGCTATTAGGAATACGGTCCGAGTTTGTGACTGATTGTCGCAAATGGAATTGAAAGAAAATCGTAAATCGTGTAGATAAGATTTTATAGCCTTGTCGCCGACTTTACCCACATAGCGCTACGCTGCTACGGCGTAGCGACGGCGTAGCATTTTCGTAGCAGTAGTAACTTCCGCTCGTTATTTTATTTACGTTGACAAACAGCCAGTGTTAAACCTGGCAAATGGTTGGATTTCAGACTCTAAAGTCGTCAGATTGAGATGAATAATGTTTTACATTCGAAGAGTCCTCTGAGACAAGTAAAAACTAAAAGAAAGTAAAATCAAACAAAATACAGTTTTTGTTCCTACACGACAAAATTACTGCCAAACTGTTCCGCCGTAAAGTATAAAATGTCTATGTCTCGCCTCGTTGCCCACGATAATAATTACAAAAGTACGTATTTTCCTGTATGAGACCGATACATTGTTTATCTTATTATAATAATAAACCCAAAATACATGATCATTATAAATACAAGCTTGCATTTACAATGGTACACAGAGAGCATAAACATGATCTGTCCCGGGACATGTTGGATCGGATTATGACGTCACGTGTCAGATATCCGAGCTCCGGTCGGACGTTGATCCGATGTTTGTTCAGATCGATGTGGAGTCGACTGATCATTGTGTGCGAGTTACTGCTCTAACTGAATGATTAATTATTTAGGATTAAGACGTTTTAGCAATACAATTTTTATGAAGTTGCTCTCGGCTGTGTTGACATGGAATATTATACAATAAACTTTAGCCAGACTCTATGTATGATTTAAAACATATTTCACAAAAATCTGATATGTAATAAAAGCTCCAGAGTTATTGACGAAATGTGAGTGTACTATAGGTACTCCTGCCTAACCCTACGGGGAATACAGGCGTGATATTATGTTATATTCCCATAAACGCATCACTGACGGATTGACAGATAGAGAGACGTTATGAAGAAACAATTAAAGTTGGCCTAAAACGGCCACATTAGCAATTCCTCTAATTTGACACAAAAGCAATTAATGTGTGGACCATTTTACGAATCTCCATAGAAAACTGTCAAACAGATAAATTATTTCGTAATATAAATCGCACGCAGATCATATTATGAATTGACAGTTTGTGACATTTTACGATGATTCATAATATTTTTCAATTATGATTCTGCCAAAGTGACTGTTTTCAGCCCCCTGATCTCTCTTCTCTTCTTGGTCGCGTACTTCATTACTGAAGGTCGTGTCCCTGAAAGGCCTTCGTGGCTTTACGTATGATGTTCTTTCATTTCGTTTGGTTCTCCGCTTCTCTCAGGGCGGTCGTAACAGAGAGTGCAGTGAGGGCGATTACTTGGTCTGACCAGCGGTTAGGGGACCGGCCGCGTGCTCTTTTCCCATCTACCTAGCCCAACACCACCAGCTTTTCAAGGTTATCCGGTAATTGACAGATACAAAACTTACAAAAAATAAAATCAATTAATTTCATTTCCTTGCATAAAAAACAACCGACTTCCAAAAAAAACACTGCAACGTGAAAAATAATTTTATTTTCGGAAGTCGGTGACAAAAAACTAAAATACAGATCCGGACAGATACAGACACCGACTTCTTCAACTTAATTAAAGTTATTTTTCATTTTGTAGTGTTTTTTTTTAATCTTGTGGACACTACTCTGTTCAAAGACACTTTTTAAAGAATTGCCCATTTAAACATTTATTAAATATCTGAGAATGGATGGAATGGATTACCGTCCTAGATGGTATTACTTATCTCTTTGTCTGAGTTGCATTTAAAGGGCTTATACCGACTCGACGGTAAATTTAATATTCGGAGGAGGAAGAAATTCCTGGTGAAATATAGGCATGATTGTTTTTTTTCATTATAATCGTCAAAAAGCTTCTATGCATGCATTTACTTCGTTTCTGACAATATCGACCATAACTAGAATTAATTAAATCACAAAAAAATATCAAAACGTTACTTTTTATTACGGTGTCATGAGTCCGGTTACATTTAATTACAAAAATCAAATGTTTGAAACTGTCAATAATCTGCTACCTGCTATCTGCTGTTAATTTGCCAAGCTTAGTGATTACCTCACTGCCAATCACTGCATTTACTTAAATCTTAAAAACATACGACGCAAACTTTTTGCATGCCTGAAAAACTTCCTCGGGCAGCCGCGATACTTTATACTTTTATTACTCAAGTGAGTTCAGCATGATTTATGCTCGACCGCGCCGGCCTCGAGCTGGCCGCGAATGCATTATGCTACTTACATTTTTGCTAGTCTGTGTCGTGAATACCGTACGGCATGATCTATTATTACTAATATACGAATATTTGTTTTATTTTTACAGCTTCATCAAGAATTTGTCAGTAGCGGTCTGGAGCGGCGAACCGAACCGGCGAATTTGGTAGACTTTCACCAATCCCTTCAGGTAAAACAGGCGTGATGTAATTTCATATGGCTGGCATGGATTTTGTTTCAGCCTAATAAATCGAATCATCCCTTTACCAAAATTCTTCAATTAAATCTACACGGGCACTTACGAAACGTCAATAGCTGGATGCACGGTTTCCATTGGTCGCTTCATAATTATGGAAAAGAGCCGGCATTGAAACTCCAAGGCTACTCTTTTAAAAATGATTGGCTTTTACAATATTTCCAAATTACAGTGTTGTTAGGTACTTATGGGAGGACAGTGTAGCCCTGTCAACAAGTAAGCCCTGTAACAAAATAGAAAATGGTCAACAAATCGAATCATATGTGAGTCAAGGCATATAACGTTGACACAAAAGCCTTCCCTACATAAGCTTCGGCTTAAAGACCGGTTCTGCACTTCCCGTATCCGTTAAACTAAAGAAATGGTGACTACAGTCGATTGAACAGCACCACAAATAAATTAAAAACAAGTTCGAAAAACTATTCAGTCTCAAAAAAAACTGAACTCGTTAAACACAATAATCCAATCATTGCTAGAATATCTTCCACGAAGTATTGTACAAAGGAGATCGCTCGAGCGAGTGCACCGCGGTACAGATAAAGCGCAAACTTTGGTGTTGAGAGCGACCGCTTGTAATCTTGTCTATGGAGCAGTTTGTGGTTTTACTACTATTTACTTTACACAAGTATTACACTTACTAACCGAAGATCCCTTTTCGAGAAAAAAATATTTTTATTACGACTCGTTTTTCGCATAATGCTACGTCAAAATTCTTAAATGAACTATTAACGTTCCTTATTTACATGTCCAACAATGTCACCTTTTACAAACTATGTACTACATTTCAAAACTGCTTGTTGAAGTGAATTCTTACACCGATACCGCCTCGACATTTCTACACGGAATGCAATACACCTTGCATAGGAATTGTAACAATGCCATGCGTTTTTAGAACTAAACAAGTAACTATCTTAAGGTAATGTAGGTAACCGTAACAACATTATTTAGAAATCGGTAGAACGAACTTTTTTCCAATCAAGACAAATCCTGTTTGACGAAAGCTTTGTATTGAGCGTCACATTACAATATCACTCGGTAGCTCCAATATTTATCCACAATATAAACACACATAACTATTCCCATAACCGCCGCTATGCTAATGGTCCCAGACGTCTGGTGTCTCGCTCACAGTCGCAGATCTACTCCGCTGTGTCAGTCTCTGATAACACTAGACAAGTCTAAGGCAAAGCGAAGTTAATCGTTATTTAAGAGTAGTTGTGGAAGGAAGTGTGATGTATTACACTACGTTCTATACCTTGCACTGAATAATACATAACCTGTTGACCTAATTATCTCATTGAATGCCCTAATATCCAGGTTTATGTAGTAATCGATAGTGGTTGCACTTTGATTGTTATTGGCAGTCGGTAGCCACGAACTTGTGTTGTGCAAAGACGAATATCGTTCTTTGTATAATAATCCAATAGTACTTACCTACCTTATGTTCCATATTTATATTGTGCATATGTTTTAGTAGTGCTTGGTCAGTTTTTAACTACATTTTTTTTCAGACAAGTTAGGAAAATTTTGTTGCTTACAGTTCTCGGCCGAAACTAAGTCAGGGCCACAAAATGTAAAGTGAAATGCGACACGAATGATCTGTAGTTCTACCAGTGTCAATAAACTAAAAAACGAATGTAACCTAACTTTTGTTCACCACATCAAACTGTTACCCGATTAATAAAGCTAGAAGACAAGAGGCCATCCAAAGCATTGTGTTTCAATTCACCTTTTATGAATCGAACCTACGCCTAAGGAAAAGATAAAAGATCCGACATCTATTGGTACTGTCCTACTCGGTCTGTAGTCCTTCAAAATCGCTCGCAGCGGACACCTCGTCTGAGTTCACGTATTAATTATACAGCTCAGCTCAGGGTTGCCGAAACGTTGCGGAATAGTCCGAAAGGGATACCGGGACCCTGGCAACAGGCAACTGAAGGAACACGGGTGGGTTTTAGTCAGTAAGAGTCTGAAACGCCCTTCCGCTCCGCCCAGAGCGGGAGAAGTCATTTGATGATTTCCCACCCAAAAAAAAAGGGTTGCCGAAACGAGAGAAGGAAAAGGATTGCAAGAGTGTTGTTGTGTGTCTCAATTATCTGTAGTAATAGTTATATTTATATCCTTGAGGCCTTGAGGTGAAGAAGTAAGCTTGCTCAGCTGTCGAATTTTTCATAAAGCTACGGGGAAAAGTTAGCAAATTATACAAACCGCGTGCTTTATTCTGGGCATCCCCTTTTACTCATTCACTTTTAAACACGCTATCATATTAAATATATAATTATGTTTTATCATACTTACCTATTATAAATTAACTTCGAATTTGATCGTAACTACTTTTTGCAAGGGGCAGCTAGAATCAATTCAACTTTATTGGTGACGTTTGAATGATTTGACTTTGACCGTGCAAACAGTGCCAACCCTAGCGATGCATTCTCGAATTAATTATTGAGCTTAAGTCTCGCTCCAGAGACCTCCGCGCGTATCGGCTGGAGGACATTCTGATGGCAGTAGTTAGAAACGCCTCGATGGTTCGATTAGCTATATGAAAGTAAATGGGTTTGGTCGCAGGTTTTTCTCCGAGGTGAATGACTTTTAATTAAGAGATTTTAATTCAGCGTTGGTAGTTTATGAAATAAATTTCATAAATCTGATTCTAATACCATTATTATGTACCCAGGCTAGCAGTACAGTACCCGGCAATAAATTAAGATCAAAGAAACTATGCATGGACTATGTGAAAGATATACAGGTACACAACGAATGCTGATATGACGGTTAACAGGCTTGTATGAAAAAAAAACGACGTGTTGTGCGACCACAAACAAATCGGGATTATGATAGTAAATCAGGTACCGTTGTCACAAGTCTGATAGTAAATCAGGGCCAACCTTAAGAGATAGACTTGTTGAAAGGTTGGCAGTATTCTGGACAAAGGCATCCCTAACTCTTGAATTAATTATTGAGCCCCACTTTGAGTTCGTTGGGACGTCGCATTAAAGTTTGACAAAGGGTGCCATATTTATAACTACGTTCGCAACTTTCAGTTAGTGTTATCTACACTGTCTCGGATGAGACGAACTTTAGCCTGACATGGATAGCACGTGCAGGATGACGATTATGATTGCTTATACAGGCTGGCCCGTTTCGTAGAAACCTCTCTGCACGGGCTTTCCAAAGACTCCTCATGTTTGTATAGCGATTATTTATACTTAAAGAGAAAACTTAGCTCAAAGAGAAACATTTAATCGATACTTTTGTTCCAGACTTTTAGTTATTTTAGACTTTTATGGAATATTGGCTTGCTTTTTTGGGTTTTCCATTTCCTGGCGTAACAAAGTCGCATTGACACTATGTATTAGATATATAATAATAATACAATTTATTTGTACAGATAGACATACATAAGTACACAAGGATTACAAAAATATTGTACAATAGAGTCACATTAAATGGCGAACTGATGCCTCCTGAACTAGACCAAAAGCCTGTGTTTTAGGAGCCAAGTTCATCCAGGAATAATGGCATAAAACTGATACTGAGTGTCATGCAAGTACTTAAAGAAAACAAACATAGTTTAAACAATGCTTTAAATTAAATAAAGAATTAATTATTTCTTATATGAAATATAGAACTAATTAGTTAAGAGACAATCATAATATTATTCTCGGTTCCGTCATAGGATAAGTTCTGCAACCAATTTGTAAGTTTGAATTTAAGTTCGTGTTTAGTCATGGAGTATATTAAGTACTTACTTATCAAATAATGCAAGTTTTTCGAAAATCTAGTTTTGTTGTCAATTTTATTGTAAGATTTGATTGGCACAAGAAGAACCCATGTATATCTCTATAACTTAATGGACTTAAATATTTGGTAGATTCACTTCAATAGGCACTGTCTATCAGTCACCCAAGGGAGGAGAGGGCTATGGGTTTAATTTCTCTACGTGATCGAATCAGAAATGAAGAGTTCGCAGGAGAACTAAGGTAACCGAAATAGCCCGAAGAATTGCCAAACTAAGTCAAGTGGTAGAACGCAGATAAGATGGCCGATGGGGCTGAAAGTTTCTGGAGTGCCGACCACGTACCGGAAGACGTAGCGTTGGAAAGCTCCCCACAAGGTGGACCCGTTACCTTGTGAAGGCCGCAGGAATCCGCTGGATACGGGAAACAAAGACACGATCGAAGCGGAGACCTATGCCCAGGACGTCTTTTGGCTGAAATGATGATGATGAGACACTGTCTGTAATAAAACACTGTTCCAGAGTGATGATTATTAATTTCATTGAATATATTGTACTACCTAATACCGAAACTAACTTGATTGATTTTTTACCATAACCTATTTTATTTATCTCTTTTGAATTGTTTATTGCAGCAAAAACTAGACCACTAGAAATCAACACTTTTATGTTTGTCTCAAAAAAACAAACATCAATATAATAAATCAAGTTTTTGTGCATTGAGTTCAAAAATTGCAAGATAAAATTCTACATTAACTTGTCTTGAACTATTAGGCTAGCGGCACTATCTCAAAAACTACATTTTCATTGTTTATTAAACACAAAGCGAATTGTTTTAACAAAAGCCTACCTTGCCTATTGTTTACTGCTTTCTCAGCTACAAAATTAGTACACCGAATCATTATTAATGTGAGCATATTGCTAGCAACGTCTAATAAACGTTGAGCGCTAAGCCGCGACTAAGCTTAGCTTAAATTGTAGGTAAGCCTAAAATATGTACACGTAAGAGGTTTACCTGCTCATATTAAGCTAGCTTATTGTACCGGTGCTCTTGTGTATGCTGGTAAAGTCTTAAATTGAAATACTGCGACAGTGTTTTGAGTATTCTCATGGGAGTGAAGTTTATTGTAGTGATAGAGGTACTTATATAATCAAAGTAAATAAAAACCCGCCAAGTGCATGTCGGACCACGCACAATGAAGGGTCTCGTAGTTGGTATGCATTTATCCCAAGAAAAATGTTCTCCTATACATCGACATACGTCACGGTCAATTCTCCAACTGCACTTTGGATTTAATTGTGGGTAACAAAATATGTCATTTATATAGCCGTATGTTTTTATTGCGTTAACTTAGAAGCTTAAATTTTTTTTAGAGTACCAAGGGTCCGTAGACCTATGTATTTGATATTAATTTCAACTTGATGCCTCCACGCTTTGACAGTCAGACTCCAAAGGCCAATTCCCATCATAAAAACGTTGCAATCTCATCACAGCGAATATCAATGTCAAAAGCTTGTAAATGTAAAAATCAAAGGCATTTTTGACAAATTGAAACTGAGATTGAATACAATGTTCTTAAAAATACGGGATTTGCCAATCTGGTGTGTACGCGCAGTCTGAACTCGATTAATTCTTGTTAAACTACATAAGATTGGTAGTTTCATGAAACAAGAGCCATCTATCGACAATGCAAACGTTATACACATATTATTTACACAGAGTCATTTCTATAAATTCAATTCCATATCGAACCATTAACTTCCAAATCACAGTACATTCAAACGTTCATTTAGTACATATTTATGTTGGTAAGTGAATAGTGGACGAAATTATATGCAGTGAGCGTGGCTGGCGGAAAGCCAA
This sequence comes from Lithophane socia, assembly GCA_947522985.1. Taxonomy (NCBI): domain Eukaryota; kingdom Metazoa; phylum Arthropoda; class Insecta; order Lepidoptera; family Noctuidae; genus Lithophane; species Lithophane socia. Next base: position 342,682 of record OX383273.1, on the reverse strand, counting down.
TTGTGTTAGCGCAGAATAGATAGATACAGAAGGCCAGCTTCATACAACGAATACAACAAGATATCAAGATAACAAGCCCACGCACACATAGATGAGTACGTACGACGATCTCAAACAAATTCCGGTCGCGAGTGCGGTTGCACTTGCTGTATGCGAAGTGTGTGCGTGCGTTTTCGCTCATTGAATGTAGCTAACCTTCTGTATCTATACATTAAGTGGTGCTCGTACGTAAACGATGCCCGGCGGGAGCTGTGAGCAATTGGGCACGGACGATAGATGATTGATAGGAGGGATATTGATGGATAGACTTGTGGAGATGTTGTAAGAAGTAGCCTCGAAAATTTATAACATACCGTAAATACAGAATACAAGCATTGGTAAGAATTGGCGGATCATTAGTGGAACATTGGTGGAGTGAACACGGGGACTAACGTCGTTTCAGAACGACTTTTCATTTTTATAATGTTTTCAAAATTAAATAACAGTTTTTTATTGTAAGATACTGAGCTGCAAAAAGCGTAAGAAAAATGACACTAGCACTCTGAAAAGTATTGTACGAATATCATAGGGATTCTATTTCAGAAACGGATTAGGCACAGCTGTGGACAAGTTAGACAGGAGCCCCAAACGTAATCATCTACCTTTTACGTGTGTGTAGGGAAGCTAAAATATGTGTAAAATATGCAGGCACATGCGTTACCGAGCAGGTACTTAGTATTCTGCGGAAAGCGGAGTAATTCTCCATAAATAAGCTTAAATATAAGCGGTTCGTGAAATGGACGCACCTCCGACGGTGTAGAGATGTGTTAATTATTCATTAACTGTGGTGTTATGAGTTGTTGTATTTTTATTGTAAATTTCATGTTAATTACAGACTGATGTGTACATTACTTTTTTTTTGGTGAACTTGTTTTTTGAGCATAATGAACATTCACATTTGAGGATTAATCAACATTTTAGATGGGTTTATATTGCTTGAATGTTGATTGGAAAGAAAACGAAACTCAACAAATTAACTTTAACTTTCTCAAGCTTAGCTTAGCTGCGAAATATGTTTAAAGAAGCTCACGTTGATCTCTTATCCTTGATGAATAAGATAAGAAAACTCTTACTAGAAGTTTTAAACACGGAATCTGCACAGTTAACCAATAAAAGAACACAAAGTTGATATCAAAGTAAAAAAAGCAAGAGCTCACAAAAGAATTTTCACAAAGTTTTGTGAGTGGGATGGAGGATCAAGATAACATAGTTCTTCATACACAACATACGCATAACCGGAGAAACTGGACCTCTTTAATTTCACCTTCAAACCAGAATCAAAATTATTCAAAGCCCGAATCTTTTGATGTGCCCAAGAATTTCACGTAAACCTTCTGTGAAACATGATAATATCAGACTCAAAGTCTGCAAACGAATTCAAATTGTATTTGGATCTTTCTATTTTTGGTAAAACAAGTAGGTACTAGTAAATGAGATGTCCATAATCTGACGAGTTCTGAAAGCTTAGTGGGTTTCAATCAACTTGGCAACGGGCTCGCGACTGGTTAGTTACAGAGGTGTTATGCCTTTCATTTGAAGCCTTTGGAATTAACTGTGTTTATTGAGATTTCATCTGAGAGCCACTAATGAAATACGGTTCCGAGTTCGATTTTCCGATTTCCACTTGGGGGTCCATGTGGGAATCGGAAAATCGTAATCGAAACCGTCCGCGTGGAAGTCAGAGAACAACATAGAGTTGCAAGTTACAGTATATCTAGAATCAGATGAGGTAAAGGTTTTGGTCTGCTAATATGACTAAGTAACCCATAAAAGTAAACCATAGCGGTTATTCAAACCGAAATACTTTTGGCAACTGTTTTTTTAAATTCTCAATTCATACTGATTGATTTATGAAAGTAATACTTAAGAAGAAAATAACACAAACGTATGTATGAAACAATGTGTACGATACGACACATATACTTTCCAAACAATTGCATTTCTCATACAAGTTGTACTAGAAGTTGTATTCGACTTGGAAACTATAAATATTGGTTCAAAAACTTCGCAAACACTTTATGAGAAGCATTTGAAGGTTTATGGAAGGAAACCAAAAGGAATTTTGAAGAATTTCTGTTGAGAATGTTATTGCAAAAAAATTTCGTATTGGCAAAAAGGACTATTTTTGGGGGATAATTTAAAGGAGTTTATCAGCTTACATTAAATTGGGTTTCGCGCCGCGTGAAGGACATTGTAAATTTTATGTAACCACGGGTAAATGTTGCATTAAAATAGGATTGAAGATCTCAAAAAATGGCATAATAACGGTAGATGACGAAAGAAAACAGTAACATATTTTCACTTTCTCCATATCATTCGATATTTGCAAATTAATGAGAAGACTCAAAGGGTTGCACGTAATCTACATTTCATCAATACATACAATCACAAAAGAAACACTTTGGTAAAGTGATCGATTTGCAGCCATGAACACACCATGCATAACTGAATGATGTATTACAAGTTTACTCTTACAATCGATTCACTTAGATATATACACTAGTTGTAAAATTGTGGTTCCACAGTAATTTTGACATACTCCGCTTTTGTACTCATCATGTCAGTACCTAATCAGTAAAGAGGTGGTGAAATCACCTGTTGTTATAATCTCGTAAAAATAAAGTAAAAAAAGAATACCAAACAATCAAGTATGGCAAATTGAAACGAGATTTTACTGAAGACTAAATTGGCCCATGCTATAGGTTAGAACGTAACCAAACCACAGATTACCAAACATCGAGTGCGCTTGGGGTTTGACTTTGAACTACAACACATCGCTAATCAGTCAGTTGATCTATTATAACCAACCATCTCGATTGTTGGATCTTACAACTAGTTTTCTTTTCAAGAAAGTGTAAATGGAATAGTCATTGTTAGTCATTTAATTCAATACTCAGTGTAAATAGTAATATGTGTAATTGGCAAATAAATTCTTGTGAGGGCATTGAGAACAAGCAGTAATTAAGAATTACTTAGTTTATTCAAACGTGATAAATAGCCATTGCCTTAAGATAAAATGTAATAAGTAGAAGATAAACTCTAACACGAAGACTTCATTAAGTAGGTACTGGATAAAGACCTTTGAACGTTTCAATTAAGAATTTTAATTATTTTTAAACTAGTGTTGTGCCGCTGCTTATGCGGCTCAACTAAAATCAATTCTTTTTTACCCGACTACGGCGAAGATAAAAGGAGGGTTATGATTTTGACCGGTATGTATGTATGTATGTATGTATGTATGTATGTATGTATGTATGTATGTATGTATGTATGTATGTTCATCTGTTCCCTCCTATGTTCCAAACCACTTATCACAATTTGACAAATGAGGTATCGTTAGAAGCGTCGTGATTGTCCGCTGGTTATAGGCTATGTGAAGTCACATTAAATTAAAAATGGCGCCCTCTAGAGGACATAAAGTGAGGAACTTAAAAAAAAAAAATGGTTTAATCGTACCATGTTGGGTATCAAATGAAAGGGCTTAATGAGAACATTTCAAAAATATATATATTATAACCCCAAAAGAATTTAAAAAAAAATCAAGTAATAAAAACTAAAACTTCTTGTAAATGTTGACGTTCAAAAGTGCCTTTTAATGGCCTACTTGAAATAAACGATCTATTGACATTTGACTTTGAATATTTTTCATGCAAAACAGACCTTTTATGTTATTTTAACAAAAATACTTCCTGAATCATTTAACTAGAGCATTAAGTTCAGTAAATTAAGGCGATTCAATAGGTAAACAAATAAATCAAAGCCCCAATCCTTCCCTCTAATTTGAATAGTCGATAAATCACTGTCTCAAGTCGATCGACTAAGAATTAATATTCCTGACTAATTAGCAGCAGCGCCCATCACTACGAAGAGTTGGGACAATTTTATTGGATTTCACAGCGAGGTACCGTTACTTAGAGCTTGTTGTACCGCAGACTTACGAAGGCACAAGAAGCGACATTGAAAGGACTTTTGTACAAAAAGACACAAGTGAACAAAAAAACACGGGTATCATTTAATTTTTTGCATCTTTACATACTACGCTTTGGAATGGGCAACTAGCTTCATATTTCTGACTGACCGACCCCTTGACAATTCAAAAGTGCCTGTAATTGGTTTATTTGAAATAAATGCTTTGAGTTTGAGTTTGCATCTTCTGGGTTCCTTCAATAAATGTAGCCGAAAACTGTGTCCAAATTATTGACGGTTGCTTGCAGCACTAAAAAACTGAAAAGCAATAAATAGATCGGAAACCAGACAAAGACAATGGTTCACAGACCTTTTTTTGCATTCAACGTCTATGTAAGACATGTAAGTAATTAAGCGATTTTCTCCAATACCTACTAATTATTCGTTTTTCCTACAGAACCAACTTCAAATAACTTTAGCTTCTGCCCTAGTAAGCTATGACACATGTTAGCACTTTCACACAAATAAATGCGACTTCTGTCATTAAGACATCTGTGTTGTCAGAGCGTTAAGAAGAACATTCCTTTGTTTGTGTTCGCGGCGAGTTCTATGAAAGATAACGTTATTTTTGCTAAATCGCTGAGATTGTATCGTCCTTTGTGCTCGTTTGTTTAATTTCCGCGAAGAATGAACAAACTTTGTGGTTAGGGTTAAAGTTTTGCTGTTTATTTCATGTAGGGGTACTATTTTTCCAGCATTTTAAGGTAGGGAATATAAGAGCATTAAGCAACGTTGCAGGATTCAAAATTACATTAAGTCAAACTCTCGTCTAGTGCTCAAACTGTGTATGAGCTTCTCTGATCACTTACTTACTTTATACGGGTAGAAATTAGGTACGATATTAGCTACGATGGGAGTCTTAATATTGTTTTCTTAGTTCATTGCATCATAGCATAATCAGCCTAGTGCTGGGACACAAACCTGCCGTGTGAGAGGAAGTGGGTCGTAATCCACCACGCGGGACCAGTGCGGGTTGGTGAATGTCACAATCATATCCTTGAATTTTTGGTTCAACAACATACAGTTCGTTCGTTTCCTCACCATGTTTTCCTTCACCGAAAGAGCAGTGGTGATATAACAACTCACATGTTAGGCTCCGAATAAAGACGTAACCTGTTAAACATGCAGAACCTCAAAGTTCTATCTCAATCCAAGCACTATTAACTGCATGCACCAAACATTAAAATGTCCCAGTTCTAAGTGAACTTCAAGTATCCAGCATACAACCACCAGACACGTGACTTTCACAACTTTTAGTGCTCAAACTTCAAAAGTTTAGCTCGCAGTAAGTGCGCCGTGAGAATATCACGAAGTAGGTGCTTTTAGAGACTGTGTGTGAAAGTAGGCAGGTGTTTTTCTGTACTAAGTAGGTACATTATGCAGTAAAACGGACTTGAAAGTTACTTTAAAAGTTGTGTCAGTTGACTTATGTACCGGAAAAGTATGTATTTAGATCAATGTTGTTACAAATCTGTTTTTCAAAAATCATTTCAGAACCCCTACCTATTTGGTTGTACTAATACCTGGACCATGATGAAGTAACTTTAAAAGAAAGCTTTGCTCTACTTAATATAGTTTCGGTTCTAAAGTCCCTTTACTACTAGTAACCCTAACCTAATACTATGTGTATAAGAACCCTACACGATCCGAGAATAAGGATTTTTTGTAATTAAGTTCCTTAAAGCGGCTTGGGGTCCTACCGCAACCCGTTGACTGGTAGAAATTGTCACGTAAGGAAAAAGCGTTATGCCCCCTCCATCCTCAAGCTCAAAGTCCTCACAAGCTTTTAACTTCGTTCACCCCTTCGTAAACTTATTTACACCTTTATTTACATAAAAAGGATCGTCCGAGCGAAACACAACGTCCACGTGCACAAAGTAATCCTCGGCCTTATCCAATAAGCCTACATATTGGCTCGCACTGCGCCCGTACGCCCGGCATGCGGCACCTGTTAGTACAACACTTCCGATAGCTATCTGTAGGTGTATGCTGAGAGAACTATGTATCGATAGGAAGGTGCGGCACTGGACTAATGGTATTACTGTATTGAGACAAAATTGGTTGGCTGTGTTTGTGTTAAGTTCGACTTTGCAGTGTTGAGTATTATAATCGAATTTACTGGAGTCGTTTCTATATCGGTTTTATTAGGAGAAATATTTAAAATCGACTAGATAACGGAAGAAATGCTCAGGTTTCTAGTTTAGTAAGCTCACCCTGAGAAAGCCATAATTTTGGACAATTCACTGCAAAGCATTTCCTGTATGTTCGTGTAGATATGCAGTGTGCTAATGTGCTGAGATAACGTCAAGAGAAAGAAGATGGATGGCTACAATTGCAGGATGTATGTGGAAGAGATGTAATCTACCTTCAGTGAGTACTGATAAAATAATGCTTTGTAGCTACATCTAGAGTAATTGGAAGCCTACTCCAATATACGTGTTGTTATAATAAAGCTTTGATGATCACTTCGACTATTAAGAGCATCCCGTTTATGAATTGAATTACTATTCAAATCTCCTAATATCCTATAGCAATAACGTTTTCATCCTTGAATAAGGTAAGCAATCAGCTTTCCTGTCGACTTTGCAATAGTTAAATAGTTACCTAGTTTGAACACAGAAGTAATTGAAGCAGAAGGCCAGATACAGCCTTAAGCATCTAATTTTGGACGTTGGTTTCAGGTTTGCAAGACGAGACGGTTATGTGCATGAATGCATGTCTTCAAACAAACTGCTCTGCTTTGACTTATCGAGTCGAATGAGCTGTCTGAAAAAATATAAATCTCATGTCTAGCATAACGCACCTTCGGTGCAACAAAGTCACAAATAGCCAAAACTGCTAAATTGAGGTAAGTAGGTATGCCAAATTGTCTCTGAACCATGCCTATACTTGGGGCAACAAAGACATCCGCGAAAGTATCTCAAAATTCTACTAGATGGCGCAGGTGCCTTTGTGGTTATTTGCGGTTTTTCCATGCGTTTTGGGCCGACAAAGTTTCATTGCACAGTAGTGCCCCCGCGCCCGCGAATGTTTGTTTATAAATTACAAAAATGTTGGAGCTACAAAGGCATTTAATCCATTCCTGGTGCAACAAAGTCACAATTCAGGATCCTTTTTTTTTGTCCTGGTGCAACAATGTCACAATTCAGGACACTTTTTGTTATTATGTCTTTTATTAGGATTTTTTGATAATTCAACATAAGATTTTTAACGTAAAACTATAGCAAACAAAATAAACTATTAATTTTACAAAGATTTCAAACCTACTATAAATAATAATCCAGAAATTAGGAAATAAATGCGAAAAAAAAATTAAAAGTCCTCTCCTGTAAAATTAGAAAATGAGCTGTTGTGACTTTGTTGCACCGAAGGTGCGATTAATATTGATTAATTTGCTGTTTCCTTCGATCAACCAATCACAGGAGCTAACATGAATTTTGTTAGCTGTTATCAGATTTCCTGATCCCGGTTTATTTGATCAGTCTTTCAGGGAGCGGTTGTTAACCTTCTAAACTCTAGTGTTTAGTGGTAGTAAGTAGCTTTGGCTAGTAATCTAAGAGCGGCCCGCGTCAGGACTAACTTTGTTCAAAGTCTCCTCAGTAGCGGATAGTTGCGCTTTAATACCAGTTGAATTGTGCCCGCTTAGACTGTCAGGGGCAGAACAGTGCCTAGGAATTTGGTTAGCTAAATACCTACATTCATTTGACTAGAGTTTAGTTCTTTTATAGTAGACTAGCCGATGCCCGCGGCTTCGCCCGCGTGGATGTCGTTTAATTATTATATAGTAAAACCTTCCTCAAAAACCACTCTATCCATTGGTGAAAACAGCATGAAAATCGGTGCAGTCGTTTTTGAGTTTATCGCGAACAGGATGACAGACAGACGCGGCGGAGACTTTGTTTTATAAGGATGTAAGGATAAGGATATGTTCATGTTCTACAGTCAGTGGACGGAAATAACTATACATAGGTTTTTGCAACGACGCGGCTTGCGGTAGGAGTTGACTGGTAGAAATCGTCGCGTTTTTCGTTATGCGACTTTCTCTCTCTCTCTGTCTCTTACTATTATAAACGAGTGTGTGTGTGCGTGCGAGCATCAAGATTCGAGCAGACGAGCATTGTGCGCAGCCGGTTTGTATATAATATTTTTTTTTTTAAGTTACTTTCAAACGTTGTTAATTTATTTCACTGTGTCTGTTATTTAATACACAATATACAAAGAAATGAACTTCGTTCCAACCGGGTGTCCTACGACACCTCTCGTTGTTATTTCATTTTACCTGGGTGTCCTATTCTAGTGCGACTTGTGGTTAGGCGGACACTTATCTCAGTCCACCACTCTACATTAAAATACACAATTTCCAATTATAGTGTTATTAGAATAGTGTGAAAAAGGTGTTTATTTAATTTTACAAATACATACGTAGACATACTATAAAAAATCACATACAGGCGAGGATATACTATACCTCACTATTAATAAAGTATTAATATAACTAACTTAGTTCTTTTATTATATAAAAAAGTATTTCTTAAAGAATAAAATAATAGTGACACGACGTATGAGCGAAGTTAGGAAATGTTCATAAAACTCGCGTGTGTGCGGTGTGGTGTGTCACCATTACTTAGCTTTACTTGTAAGTTTCCTACGAGTTTAGTAACGTACAACTTTTCTTTTAGCTTTCTATTAGTAAGACCTGCAGTAGGTACTTTTTTATGTTAGCCTAGTAGCGAGTGATGGATTTGGAACTCCTTAACCTAACTTTTTTTATGTTTTTCTTCTTCTGGAAGTAGAAGAAAAACATAAAAAAAGAAGAAGGGTAAGCACTAAAAATTGTCGGAAAAATAGCACAATAAAATGTTACATATTTTAAAGGCCTGCATTATATCCTGCATGTATTTCAAAATAGTTAGAGGTGTAGGTAGGTGCTTAAAATATACGACCACCTAGACACAGCTGAAATTTTGTAACAGAAAAATAAACCAAAAAAAGCACATTTTGGCGGCCAGCCATGAACAAAACGATACGTTTTAAGTCTGGTCCCGGCCTTATCCTAACTATAATATTATAAATGCGAAAGTAAGTTTGTTTGTTTGTTTGTTGCGCTTTCAAGCTAACACGGCGGAACGGATTTGAATGAAATTTGGCACATGGGTAGATCATGACCCGGAGAAGGACCTAGGCTACATTTTCATCCTAGATTGCAGACGAAGTCGCGGGCAACGTCACTTATATTTAAAAAAAATGTAGAAAGAAATACAGGCCTCACCAGTACCTATCCTATATTTTGTTTCTAGACACAGCTTTAAAAGTCCATCCGTTCCGTATAGTGCGCTGCGCAGTGATCGTTATCGGAGCGCGCTCGGATCGCGCAGTTACATCGTTGGCGATTTAACGCGAAAGCCGTTGATGGCTGTGTGGACATCAGAACAGCCGGAGCTGAAGCGAGACAGCTCTTTTCAACAGATCTCTTTCTAATAGTCTGAAGGTGGATATGAACAAATCTGACAAAAAAACTTTTATAAAGGCTATAGAACATAACGTAATAACAAAACGCCTGTATTCCCCGAAGAGCTATTCGTAGGTTAGATACACCTAAAGTCAGATTCCGGGCTGCTAATACGGTGAATTTCCAATAGATAAAACCAATGACACTGTACTTGACCCGGGGATCAAACCTACATAAGACCGCTCAGCAATTGCGTGAAAAGGGTGTTAGCGCGAAACATACATGCATCGTCGTCGTAAAATTAATTTATCCTAGGTATAACATATGTCATCAAATGGACTGGCCATTAAAAATGGTTTTAGGTTGATGTAAACTCAACATTGGTCGAAGGTGTATGCTATTTTGGTTCTTGTTATTAAGTAATTTTTAGTTTTCTATGCAGTAGTTTGGACAGTGCTGCGAAAGGTATTAATATGTCCTGACTTGATAAAGGAAATAATTTGAAAACTGATGTTGATATACAAGACTAGATTGTACAACTTTAAATTAGCGGAGTGCCTTTCCAGTATTTGTTTCCTGGCCCCACATTCACACCTAGACCAGGTGTGAATGTGGACTCACACCGCCCCATCCAATAACACTACCGGTACAGAGCCAACGTGGCGCACTGTTTAATGGCCGTGTACACAGTTGCCGCCATCCAACACTTTTCACTCCATTACTTCATCTGTTTACCTTTTATTATAGATTTATTTTTATTTATTATTTTTACTTTACTGCCATAGAACCTGCAGTAGAGCAAAGTTAATGAAACATGAAACTAATGACCGGTTTCTGCCTGATCAACACAAAAATTGACTAATACAGTCCTAATCCCATAAATACAAAGTCAACATTAAATTGAATGAAACCGTCAACAGGCACTTTTGAAAGTCAACATTTATATATAACGAATTGTATTGAATTGAATTATCGAGAGTTATGATTGGATGAACGAAAAGACAAAAGGCAATCAAATCATTTGACGTGAGATTTGACGTTACTTTGATTTCAAAAGGGTAATGTCACTAATGTTAGTATACGTGTAAATTGTCACTAATGTTAGTATACGTACCTACAGTACGTCTGCGGCTATAAATTACGCACACCGAGTTTTAGAGTTTTAGCATTATCTGTCACTCATACGTCACGTGTAACAGTCTCTTTGTACAGCTCGATGTGCCACTATGAATGGCCGGGTCCTATACACAATTTTCAGCCATCTATTTGATGAATGTCCCGCCTATCGCGATCACTGATTCTCGTGACGTCAGCTGATCCTCAATGAAAGTGAACCACAGTGAGAGGTTCAACAGTTCGTGCTCAAGTCTCTCTGAGTGACTAGCGACCTACTTCTCTTAATCGACGAGTAGCCGAGATGAGATACATTTGGTTCAATTTACGGACTTTACTGAAAGAAGAGGTTTTGCGTAATTTATTGTCTACAGAAAGTACTCAGTTCTAAATATATTTATTGGACTCCAGAATACGAACTTACGTGGTAGGTTTTACAAATACATGCATTAAATTTTACATTGTGGAAAAATAAGGGGTGTTCTTTATTTGAAAGGCAAGGTTAAGCCCCATGTAAACACTAATTCAGACTCCATGGTGTTAATGAACAAACCAACACTTTGCTCAAACAATCAAACTCCATTGTTAGCAGTCGCGCTTCCGACTGCTAGACCACTGAGGCAGTCGATTTCGGCAGTCCCTCTCGAACAATACAGTAATTCCTGTATAAAGAACTCGTAGAAGGTAAGCTTAGACAGAATAGTCATGGAAATTGTTATTTCATTACAGAGAGAAACAACATCAAATCATGATAAACTACAAAGGCATCTCATTTGTACTGAACTTTTAAACTTTAGTACAAAATTGTAAGTGAACACGACAGAATAGTCTTCTTAACATGTTGACCCCACGCTATACAGAACGCGGGTATAAGCGGTGCCGGTGGCAGAAAACGTACTGAACGGAATTCTCCTTCTTTCGTATCGGCAAGAACTAGAAAATATGTTCTTAGAAAAAGTCAGGGCGTGTTAAAATATTAGATAATCAGCAAAGCGGCATCAAAGCAGTACTGATTATCGCCCCAAGTATATTTAAATGTCGCCATTTGTGATAGTTATCCTTACTATCCTTACTATAATATTATAAATGCGAAAGTAACATTGTCTGTCTGTCTGTCGCGCTTTCACGCCAAAACTACTGAACCGATTTAAATGAAATTTGGTATACAGATAGTCTAAAGCCTGAGAAAGGACATAGGCTACTGTTTATCGACATACCACGCGGGCGAAGCCGCGGGCGGTAGCTAGTTTATTATAAAGACCTAGGACCTGACAAATAAACCGTTCATGCAATACAAACATAGTTAATATGATTTCAAATCTTTTCTTACCCAAACATTGCAACGCCCGCTCCGAGCGTATCACTATTCGCTTTGTGTAGCGTAGCCTTACGCTAGATGTGGTCTGCCCGCGCTATCGATGCAATTATCTCAATCGACGGTTTTGCACTGAACTTTAGAAGGGAAACAACTGACTTTCGCTGCGACCACTGTTTATTACTGCCGCAGATGATGAAGAAAAATATATTTACGCTTTAATTTTCTTTAGTGTTTTGTCTTCGAGATGGAAGAGAGAATTTTGCTCAGCTGCAGCTGGTGTAAATTAATAAAATATAATATAAAGATTTTTTTAGCTCGAAAATTATCAATTGGTTCCTTAAAACTTATGTTAAAGTTTCAGAAATTCAAAAATTTTCTATGCTAACTCATCTGAATGAAAAAAAAAACAATTTTTGATCTTAAATCTCTTTCAGTACCTACATTTTTCCTTAACAAAATCAGGAAGAAAATTACATTTCATAATGTTCATACGCCAATCTTTGGGCAGTGCGAACGCTAATAAAACATAATATTGCGTGTAATGGTATCGTCACTCTCACAATAAGGTTACGCCTGTAGGCGCTCACGATCGCCCGCAGCGCCCCCTCGCGGCTGGAAATAGGATTTGGCGATCCCCTACCAACTGCCGTTAGGACGACGATTGGCAATTATTGTTTTATTACTTGGATTAAGATATTTTAAATAAGGCAAAAACCCGTGCCGACCCGATTAAAGAGTTTCCACTTAGTTTCTGCTTTCTTCATTACGTAACATTCAAATAGTACCTACCTAAAGATTTTGAAACAGTTTTTCTTCAGTTAAAAAAGTAATAGTTCTGCACAAAATTTAAAACAAAAATGCAAAACACTGAAAAAATATCCACGAGAACATTCCAACCATAATATTGGTACACGATATCCACATCTCTTGAACTAATAGTAGAGGTCAATTCATCTCGCTCTCTTCAGAGCGGAGTTCATAAAAGGTTACTGGTTGTCACAGCGGTCACAGCCACCAGGCGATTATCTTTCATATTAGATTGGCGGAAATAAAATAACTATTCCGAATAAGCAGAAGTAGTATACTTACCTACACATAATATTCTGTTCATTTCACATTGATTGAAGTGCTTAGTAATTGAGTATTCAACATCAACAAAAACGACGAAGCGACTACGAATGGTACTCTCTGCAAAATAAGTTTAGGGACAACTAGCCGAAGGGCACGGATCTCGGCTTAGCAGTACTTACGATTGGAGATAGAAATAGCTCATCTTGTTTCCATCTGGTATAAAGTTCACTTGTTACGCAGCCGGGTTTTTCGATTTTTATACCATAAAGTTCCCAACTCTGGTTTTATCAATCTCTTTAAAAATTAACGCTTGTTTTTAGCAGCCATCCATCTGTGCGGCTATCCCATTCCATTATTTACCAATTCAATAAACAATCTAACAAATTAGCCATCGATCCTAAACAACCTACTCGAAATTTTGAGTAATATAACGCATTTCATCTCAAGCGAAGATATAAATAAAATAAATGACACATATAGAGTAGGTAATGTAGACATGTAAAAACCTGAGATTAGGTATGGGGTTTATTCATGAACGATGATTAAAGTTATACTCAATACTCAATACTCAATCTTTATTGCTTTACCATAATGTGTACTTAGGTGGTAACTATATAATTTAGATCATTATGGACCCTGTAGGGCACAGCAAAAGGGTAGAAGAGAGGAAGCCCTGTTTTATGAGATCATTAACTTGTTATTGTGGGAAAAAGTTTTTATTTACATAATCAAAATCAGGAGATACTTACTAAAATTTCGCATCTAATATTTAAATATTATTTTATCTGCAAAAATGTACATAGATATCTTAGATTATTTTTACCTGTACTTCTTATTCTTCCTTATTATAATTATATTTATTCATTTATATAGTTTGTTTTTCTTTGAATAATTTGATAATGCTATAATATTTATTTATTATTATTGCAATTTTCTTAATTATTATTTTATTATATTATAATATTTATTGATTTTTACCACACCATTAATATATTTTAAACATTAGTACCTTTATATTGCGTGATTATCATTTATTATTGATATCAATATTTATTATTATATTATTTATTATTTTATTAGTAATTTCCTTAACCTACTATATATAATTACATTGTTATTAGTTCCTTTGTTCCCTATTATTTGTGTTTATCATTTAAATATTCATCTAAGGAGTAGTAGCTTTTGTTTAACAGTAATTTTTTAAGTTTTTTTATGAATATATTTAACTTTTCTTCTTTCTTTATTGTGTCAGGCAGTTTGTTATATATTTTTATAGACATTACGTAGGGACTTGTAGAATGCATTTTTAGCTTGGATGTTGGTATGTTTAGCCTAGATCGGTGCCTAAGTGTGTACTGTGATTGGATGTCTTCGCGTTTTGTGTAGAACTCTTGATGCTTACGGACAAATTTACACATTTCTAAAATGTAAATACTGGGGAGGGTTAAAATGTTATGTTTTGAAAAATGGGGTTTGCAGCTGTCAGTTTGATTAATATTTACCAAGATTCGAACTAGTTTCTTTTGTAGGGTAAAGAGTGTCGGTGCATCTGTACTATTTCCCCAGAGAATTACGCCGTAGCTAAGCCATGCATTGGCGTACGCATTTATGCATGCATTGGCGTTATGTGACGTTCAAACGTCAAAAATGTATGGTTAAACAGTCGCTAATCATTACTTAACTTTAATCATCGTTTATGAATAAACCCCTATAAAATCAACCTTTATGTCAAATGAAAAACATCTTTAAGGTGATTTAGAAATAGAACTTCAGTCATAAAAAATCAAATCAAAACACTCAATTTGTAAGTGGCGCTACAAATTAACATCCACAGGTTTTCAGATACACTTGTTAACAACTTCATCAGCTACTTTTGGAACAGACCAAATATACATTACTGCTTAAATTACTTCTTTCGGGTATAGGATTTAGAATAGTCTGATTTTGCCGCGTAAACGAGCCAACAACATAGTGCGAAGCAATTTTAGTTTTTTTTAAACCGTTGTTCACCATGATTGAACAGCATGTCGGTGACAGCAGTTAAAAAAACTTTGTAACAACAGCGACGAATCGTTTACGGTGGCCGGACAGCCGGTCAGCCGTGCCGGGCCGGCGTCGAGCCGTCTGCGCCGTAATGTATGCCGCAGCGATGGATTTACATTTGTAGAGGTGCCTAGAGACTGGACTGGATTTGTATATGAATTCAGTCGCTTTAATCATTGCTGTAGGCGGTTTTAAATTGAATTTAAATTCATTTAACGTGTGATTTACTTTAGTTAGACTAACACCCGGTTTCTGATTTGAGAAAAGTAGCAAATCTCAACTGATTATTCTCAAATACATAAGTATGCGCTTTTAAAATCAAATTTTGTTAAACCATAATGAACTGATCATTTACTTGAGTATTCCTGATCAATGCAAACACGTTCCAGTCTTGATTAGAGTTAAAAAAATCTTAATTCAGAAACGAAATTCGATTTTAAAAGTGCATACTTATGTATTTGAGACTAATCAGTTGAGATTTTCTACTTTTCTCAAATCAGAAACCGGGTGTAAGTATATTACACAAGCGACCCGCTTAGTACGGTTTGTACGTCTTGACATAATATGAAGATTTCTATATAATATTAAAGTTTATATGATTATACCCATTCTTTTCGGAATAAATTGTCCAGAAATTATGGTGAAAACCGCATGAAAACCAAATATTTAAAAGAACTAAGCGGTCACACAGAAAGACGCGAAAAGTGACTTTATTTTATTCAATTTATTGAAAATTATTTGACTACCAGAATCTGTCTAGCTTAAAACATTCTGAAATAAAAAAAATATTTGACTAATAGACTACCTCAGTAATAAATACATAATATTCTGTGCAAAAACTCACCACAGCAGCACTTCGCGAGTAAGGACTTACCTGCAATCAATAAAACAACGGACAATTAAATAATACTCCAATAATATTGTTTACGTTCAACAACATTACAGCTCGCATGCACAACCTATGTTATATTTGAAACACGATAAAATATTAAGGCAATACGTCATCTTTGTCAGAACAGTTAGGCGTGGATACGCGGCGAGCAGATGTAAATCATTATCATCATCATTTCAGCCGAAAGACGTCCACTGCTGGACATAGGCCTCCCCCAAAGTAAGTAAATGAAAGCCAATAATATTCTGAATAATCACATTAGAGAATTACCAATAATGTAAACGACGCGACGTTCCACCCATTACGTGAGGCGCGAGCGCAGCGGTACAATGATCACCAATATCACAGTTACAATAAGTCAATGTCGGCTTTTCGATCAATTTCCTCGATCTTCATTTTGTTTTTCATTTCGGCGGGCCGTCCGCCGCCGCCGTTGCCGCCGCCGCTGCCGCCGCCTGAGTACTGGGTGACGTTTCTGAAGGTTTAGCGTCACAAAACCTTTAGACGCGCCGTACAATGTGTGTATTGTTGTTATTTAGTTAGTTTGTTATTTAAGCTGTTTCTATGTTGTTAAGCATCATTAGAGCAACCTTAATGCTACATAGACATATTTTAGCTTAAAAAACTTAACTACCTACCTACCTCATAAATTCTCCGACGACGGTTCTAAAGTCGCTCTGCCCGCTACGAGTACAACGCACTTAGAAGTGAAAAAGACAGCTCAACAGTAAACTGATTTATATTATAGGTGTAAACGACAATTACTGTACCACAACTTATAATGTCAATTATAATTGCCTGAACCAACTACAGCGCTTGTCTTTGACGTGGGTGAGTGTGTAAGGGTACAAGTTCAAACTTTAAGCTGGAGTCTGTATTTTGAACGGAATTATTCTGTAAAGACATCAAAATCTGGTTTGTAGTGTAAGTTTAACCTCATATTCTGGCTTCATTGGTAAGCTAAAATTCTACATTGTACTCATTATGTAATACGAATTGTTGTCATTAGAAGTCAAAGATTTCCTTTGCTTTATTTTTACATTTTATTTGCATTTTTTAAATCAAATTCTTGAAAACATTGTCATCCCATTTTTTCTTTAACCCTGCAATATTTCACATAACTATCTGTCTGCAATCACCCATTACCGCCACTTGTAAAACTCTTTACGATTCCTATCTCAAACGGGTTCCTATCTCGAGGCTCGGGTCTTGAAACCGTGCCGGATATGAGGTCGGCTCCCGGAAATACGGCGGCAGTCACGGTTAGCTGACGTGGCGGAAGAGGATGGCTTATTTGCTATTTGTGTGTATGCATTAGATGGGTGTATTGTTTTCTAAGTGTCGTGTGTGAAAAAAGGATATGAATACGTTTCCCTTTTTGTAATGTTTTGTGAAGCAAGTTTTAAATCAAAGGTAAGAAGATAAGCCATAACTTATTATTTCTTTAGTACAGTCAAACGCATGTCAGTGGTAACAAAACCGGTATAAGCTGGCCTTTTATTCTATTGAAATTCCGAACTACTCTAGGCCAGCTTAAAGTCGATGTGTTACAAGAGACGTGGTCGGCTATACGCTTACAGTGTCGTATCCCTGTGGTAAACTTTAAATACACTTAACATCAGATTGAGACGCGTCTATCAATCAGAATGTGTGAAACCGAAAGCTGGCAAAAGCTATCAAGTTGTATCCTCAAAAGTCAAAAGCTTATTTGATTGACGAGACAAATCCTCCGTAACCTTCACTTGTAGAATACATAATAACATGAAGGTAATTCTCAGAAATCAGTCCGCGACACTTGCCCTATCCTATACACCATTAAATTGAAGCGTATCTTAAAGCTGCTTTCCTTCATAAATATAGCGTGGGACGATTTTTATAGCCTGTGTCGGCGCTACTGAAGCACTTCACTTAATTACACCGTTATCTCTTTATGTCCTAAGAGTCTAAGGCTGTGGACTGAGAGCTGTGGCAGCGGTAGCGATGAGCGGCAGCGAGTGTACCTAGTACTCCCCAAAGAAAGTAAAATACACAATTATTATTATACATAGTGACTGCCCATAAATAGCTATCACAATTTTGTATTGGAATTGCTATATCGAAGCCATGTTACCTGCACTTGAATAGGTGTTGGAATTGGTCGCAGGAAATTGCTTTCAACTTTAAAGTATCCAATTTTACGATGGCTGACTGTCGAATAAAACTTTTCTGTTACGTTACGTAGGTTCATATTGTTCCAGGTTTGGCTGTGAAACAATAATGGTTTTGATTCGTTACTCGAGAGCACTCGGAGTCAAGTTACAAATTATTTTCAGGTGTCATCCAGCCCACAGGCGGCATGCTACAAGTAAATTGCTTCCTTTTCGTATTTCCAGTCTCCGATGCGACACATAAATTATTGTAACTCTAACTACAAACGCCACGTTCAACCATAAATCTAATCGGTTAAAACCAAATAAGCTCGGATGAAACTGTTTTTTTTTTTTTCAAAATTAGCGCCATCTTGCTAAATCTGTTACGGTAACGACGAAGTGGCAAATAACAATAAATTGCCGCCACACTCGAACGGTTTTTACAAAATGTCTCCAAAGGACGCTTTACACCCGCCGTGTTTACCGTCGTGTCGTGGGAACGGAGGCAAACGCTGGGTAACTCGCGTTTGTATAGATAAGTAGAGGTAACATATTACTGTTCGTTAGTGGTGTTTTTGTATTATTGGTAAGCGCTTTAGCAGGAAAAGGCATGCAGTTTAGTATGGTTAAAATAGAAGATTCGCGTAAATGCAATGCACTTTTTTGAAAAAAGTGCCAGTTTCAAGTGCTTTATCTCGGATTCTTTTTGACTTACGGAGCTACGGCTGTGCTCAAATGTATCTATACTTTAAATTGTAATTTAAATGTTTTTTTTTCCGTAGGATGCCTTTTAGAAGTTATAAGTAACTGAAAGAAATCCGAAAATTTCGAGGTTTTTAGAGCACCACGCAGTAAGCATAGGTCTTTCGAAGCCGCAAACTTGGTTTTATCCTACTGGTATATATTGGAATATCCTAACAATATTCCAAAAAATCAGTGCGGTGCAATTTGTTTGCGACCTTACGCGATTTTTGTGTCTATGATGATTGGCCTAATTATGAAAGTCATCCATTCAAATTAATCCTGACTTTCACATACCTAATTTGTATGAATGAGAGCTCGCGCGGGTTGCTATGGAGCGAACTAAAACAATAAAACGAATACTTCGCCGCTGGATAGAGTTTGATTACTTTAATAGGTTAGAATTTAATACCTACGTTACATAATTATTTGATTGGTGTTTAATACACCTTTATAATACTTATCAAGAAATAGTTGTTAATTCCTTATTGAGGTAACCGGAGTCTTCATGGGATGCAGTTACCCCTAAACTATGAGCACCATCTCGTCTGCCAAACTTAGTAAGTATTATAGTAATTTCCATGAACGGTCACCATTATAACAATGAAGGAATACCTCATTTCGGGACTTATCTCATTCTGAAATTAGGGATTTCCTAAAGGAATAACTCAATTACACGCTGACAAACATAGACATTAAGACTCCGAATCATTTTTACAACCTTTGGAACAATGAAAACAGACGAGCAATAAAATTGCCCATTAATTTTATGTTTTTAATTATAAAATTGCTCACCGAGGCACACAGCGGCCTCATGCGTACGAATGGAAATAAATTCCTTTACTGTGTGACGTGGGGCTTTATTATCACGTATTTATGATTATACATTAACCGATGAAACTGTTAGGTGGTCTCTTTATCAATAGATCTAATTTAAAATGATCACGTGAGTTTCCATTTCTATAGTGTTGCTTCCGTGTCAAGATAATATGCTATGTGATAAAAGCTTATGAATTTTTAAAGTATAGCCTGTTATGTGCAAGACCGCGTGATTGTTTTAAATATATTCTTTGTCATGAAAGAACAAAACAATTGTGTCCTTACATATAAATCATGCCCTTTACTAGAGAGTGTTGTTATATACATGGTCCGAAGAAATAAACAGCTCAAAGTGTTTCTTTTAAATTACGTTTGTAGTCGTTATGGGGGGGGATGTTTTTTCGTTATGGGGGTTAAAAGATATTTAGAATTTAGAATTCAGTATTATTATAGGCATTCATTTGTGCGAGAATTCATTTTTAACAGAAAGCCAGTATGACATTGTGTCTCCTTCTCTCATCTCATGAATGATATTTTCAACCAAAAGATTTTTTTCCGCCTTTCAAGCAGACGAAGACGCTGGCACAGTTACCTATTACTATTATTTTGATCGACGCGCACGGCAGCAAAGCGTTCTGATTGGCTACTTCTTTCACGGCTAATAAGAAGGGTTCTAATTTCGAATTTCTTGCAGCCCATCTGGAACACAATTAGGTCTCAAACGTCCTGAGGGACGAACGTGTGACAGAGTTAAGCTGACTGAACTTACGAATTAGACTGAATGCAGTATGTTGGATCAGTTTATTGGCTACATTATTGGGGTTGTTTTTATTGAAGGCAACTTTTTTTTTTTTTAATTAATCACCATTTTCTTTGTATTGTGAAATAAGGTCGCTTTTCGCATCTATCTGTGTGACCTCTGAGTTGCTATTTGCAATAAAAATTGCACAAACTACAGGCTACCAAAATAAAACAAAAGATCCTGTATAAAATATCCTAAGTTAGGCTCAAGTCTGAGTACTAAGTTGAAATGCGATTAGGCAGAAAAATCTCATATCAATATCAGTCCGTACTTCCGGAGTTTATAATTGCGTCCCACGTATGTCAATAGGCTTAGCCCCTATTCCGTGAGGCTTAATACCGTCGCCGGTGAAATGTGGGAGTATTACATTACATTACACGTTGTCTCTTCTTCTAGGAATACGGAGCTAGACAGGTATTGTTTGGAATTAAATTAAACAGATTTCTAATAATACATTCAATTCATATTTAGGAGACAGGCGGTTGTTAAACATTATTTTTACATAACATAACATCACGCATGTTCTCCCAGAAGGTTCAAGCACAGGCGAACCGATAGGTCATCCACATTTCTCAATTGTATTTAACTTCCATGTAATATATTATACAGAATAGAACCACTAGACCGACGATGAGGCAGTACCAGACATGACTGTTATTGTTAGCTACTATCTAGTACTTAACCATACTAATACTAATATTATTATTAATATTATAAATTCGAAAGTAACTCTGTCTGTTTTTTTAATGTTTTTTTATCTTATTAGCATACAAATAAACTATATAATACTAATCCATAACAAAAACTCACCTTACCATACATTGTTTTCATACTTACTACAATCTTTAAAATATGAGCGACCCTCTATGGGCATCGCCACAGACAGGCGTCGGTTGTATTCTTTAATTTCAAGAGTACGCTAATTTCTTACGATAATATGTTAATTAAATGCTTAATAACAATAATACGATACGTAAATAGATACGTAATAACAACAGTTTGTGCTATTATTAGCGTATTTAGTATTCTTACTACTCAATACTTTATTGCATAGGTGGTAGGTGATAATTTTTGCGACACAATTGTGAACCCTGTTGAGCACAGCAAAAGACAAGTCTTACATTCTTATCAAGTGATAATGTACGGACCGGGCGCGCAAAATGGCTAACTTGTTGGATGAAATTACTATTTCTGTCCGAAATCTTTATCAATTACACTATAAAGGCAATAAAACATAATATTTACTTACCCAGGAATGTTGTACAATGTACAGCCAGAAACTAGTCACGACACTCACGAACACCCACAATATCACATTTTTAAAATCAGGCAGCGACCAGTCGGCGCGCGCGCGGAAACTGGACTGGCGGGGCGATCTTGTTCGATGCAGTTAATGCAGTACGCGTCGTCCGTTCATTTTAAATACTTGACAGAGACAAGTATATCTGTCTTTTTTTGTTTCCTAGACTCTGTGCAAATTAGAGCATGATAGGAACAGTTTTTATAATGCTACGGCTACACTTCGCGTTATCGCGAAATTTTCTTCGTTCGCTCTCTCTCGCACACCCCTCGATTACTCGCTGAGCAACAGACCCCGAGAGGGTCGCGCCACAGACACGGGTCTGATACTCTGATGATACCTACCCTGGATGGGTCGCTCAACAGACAAGGGGCACCACTGTACGGATTTCGATATTTGGCCAGGAAATAGATGGCACCCTGGGGAAGGACATAGGCTACTTTTTATCGACATACCGCGCGGGCAAGCCGCGGGCGGAAGCTAATAAGTACTAATTTACATCTGCCGGGCCTAAACTAGGTAAACTAAAAATTCAACATCATTTTTAAATATGGGTAAACAATGTGCAGATGTTTTACATTAATCTTATAATTGTAACATAGTCTTGGTATCACTTTAATTTACCTTTCGGCATGCAAAATACGTAAAACAATTTTTGTTAACTAAACTGAAAATAAAAATTAAGAATGAGATCAATCAAACTTGTCTGTGTGTAACTAAAGACGTACCATCAACTCGAAAAGAAGAAGAACTAATAATATTCAAATAAGAGAACTCTTGTCAGTAGCTCACTACAAGCATATCTACTACGCGGCAGCGTGTCTAGCCAAGATCACTAAAAGAACTGGTGACACAGCATCCATGTGGGAGTGTTATATTACACGAACCATTTGGAGCTACTTTTCACCCCTCAGTAACTCAAAATCGATTTAACATACACACATGTGGTTTATTTATTAATACCCCTTTGATTAACTAGAACCCCAAATTTCATAAATACAGCTCAAACGGTTGTTGAGATATTAACATAAAAAAATCGGCATTTTTATCACTGACTGCACTGACTGACTTATTTATAGATAAAAAACCTAACCCACTTCCAGATGACCTAGAAAGTTGTTTGGCGTTTAGCTTGGTGTGTATACAAAGGAAAAAATCAGAAAACAATTTCAGGATTATCTATAGAACTTGGCACCCATTTAGATGTCAATTCTTTTGTCGACGAAGTCGACAACCACGCTTAGGTATTTTTTTTATTGAATTTGGCTCCCATTTTCACATTTATGTTTTGATTGGATTTATTTAACTTGGTGAAACTCTTTCTTCAAAACTAACATAAATTTTAATCAAACACAGCTTTCCCGTAATAAGTCGACCTATAAGAAACGCAGATGATTTATTCTTATTTCTTTTCAGCCAATCAGCGCGGGATCTAATCCTACGGAGCCATCTAATTGGCTAGCTCGACGAGTGCTGCGCAAGACGACGTAATAAGATTGTTGCGAGCCGCGACTCCTTGCTGAGGTATGGAATTGCTGTGTATATTAGGTTTAATTTATGTGATGTAATACACAATTTTGTCAAACAATTTAATGTTAGGAAGGTATCATGAATAATATTATTACGAAGAACATAATGTTGCAACGGTTTATACACGCCGCAGCGGCGCGGCCGGCGGCGGCGCGGCGGTCCATTTGATGGAAAATGCGCCTCAAATAATTAATGCAGGTACAAAGCTGTATTGCCTTGTGTGCATGTAATTTCATGAATCCTATCGACCCTCATGTCGGAACAATCGGCCCAGTGGTAGGTTCAGTGCAGCCATGTAAAGTGAAACAAGTTTATCTAGGTCACCACAACTTCATATCGTGTAGAATACTTATTGCTTAAAGTTCGCAAACAAAGACCTCTTTCATCTCTTAAGCGTCTATTCTTTATGAATATATTCTGAATATATTGAGCGGCGTGTAAATGCTCGTTTCATCTTGTATATCATTATTTTCTCGTACTCTTACTGTTCATGTGCTCTCGTTCCGCACGCTTAGCATTCAAAACATACCGCTTAGTTAATTAGGAACGTTGTTTGTATAGAATTCTAGAAAATTTTATGTTGCTTTTGGGAGTAGGGTTAAACTCATAACATAATACAAGCCAAAATTACCTACCTACATACGTACTTTAATTTATATTGTTATTAAAATTATTGGAAACTGCTCTTGAAATTGCTCTAAAGTAAGTAGATTTCAGATGATATACATAATCTATAATTATTATAAATTAATGTCGCTTTTCATGTCTGTCTCTATGGCGGCGTTGTTCTTCTAAACTGTGCAACGGATATTGATGATGCGGTTTTCAAACGTATTTCTCTACTTACATAATTAAGTTTCATAAATAAAGAAATCTCTAATGTTTTTAACCTACTTAAAAAAACGAGGAGGTTCTATTTTCGTGTGTATGTACTTTTTTTTTTTATGTTTGTTTATTGATATTTTCGTCTTACCTTTGCTTGGGAAGTTTTTGAGTTAGCTTCAATATTACTTATTGTTCCGACCTAGTCGATGTGAATGTAATATTATCTTCCTGTCACTGTTATTTACATAGTAGGTAGTGGCATTCGAATTTGTGAAGGGTATACCTACCCTTCACAAATTCGAATGCCACTACCTCCTTACTACTACTTTTCACTTGTGGTTGTGGTACCCCACAACCACAAGTGAAAAGTAAAAAACTTGTAGTGTTTTTTTTGGAAGTAGGTTGTTTTTTTTATTGTAAAAAGTTTTTATTCATGCCATAAAAACCGTGCGGAGCGGAGGCGGGTCGCTAATAATAATGTCATAATAAGAAACCAATATTAAACTTGTGCTTGATATTTATTTAATCACTGATACAAATGAAGTCAAATCCAATAAATTCAAGGCATGTTTTTCTTCATTCATTCATATTCTTCATCGCCATCTTCTTGCCTTTTTCTTATACAAAGCAAGTCACACAAAAGACAAAAAAGAAAAACATACAATTATAGATCACAGCTCTATCAGATGAGATTCAGAAAAAGATTGCTTTCAATCTCATTCAAAGGAACGATGAATGGGACCGAACGATTGAACGAATAATGGAATTCATTCGTGAGCTGATTGACTCGCTCGCGATAACTTTTGGAATAAAACCGACGTTTGGTTGGTCATAAATTTTCTGCGATTAGATTTAACCGACTGTGCGGAAGTTAGTACGTATGTTGAATGACAACTTTGCAAAATGCTCGACCCAGTTAAGAGTTTGGCTTTCAATTTAATTGACTTAACTTTTTGTGCTTATGACTGTGTATTATGAGTTTATTTCAGAAATATGGAGTTTTACAAAGTGGTTATACCTACGTATTTTTGTATACTTTTTTTTACATTTTCGGTCTCATGTATTTTTCTTTACGCAATATTAACTTTGATTTTTTGAGGCGTTAGGCCTAACGGAGTTATCTATAGTCGTAACATTAACCCAGTCAGTTCTTAGCCAACTTAGAAATCATGCAACGCGATTGGATGAAGTTAACTAAACTTCATCCAATCGCTCTGTTTTTCCAAGGCCCGTCTCAAGTTAGCCGAAGCATCCTACAAGCTCGCTTGAAAATTTGAAACTAAGAGTACCCAGAGAGGCTTTTCCATAAACCAATTTATCACTTTTACAACATTTAGGAGTAGGTCCCCAAAATCCCCTATGATTGCTAGAACCATCTCATTCGGAACATGTCGTCCCCAGTCACGGGAACAGTATCGTTCGGCAAAGCATTGTGTTGCACACAAGCCTCGCTTCCGCACTTCACTCGTATTCATGTCATGCTACTCTTCAAGCGATCAAATACTTCACAATCACCGACAGCCAAAACCAAACCCTGGTTCCTAGAAAGGAAGGTGTATATTGGAATGGTATGTATTATTTAGATGGGAAGCATTGATTGCTTGGTGATTAAAAAGTGGAATCGGTCGTTTTATGCACAAGTCGAGCGTTGTGTCGAACAGTTTAGCTGATATTGATGTGTGGAGTGGAATGGACCGAAAATTGATGATTGGTTTTAAATGTTTTTAGTTATTTTCGGTTTGCCAAAACGTTATTCAGCATCCATCTTGTTAAGTTCCAACTAATCAAAGTTCGTTTGAAGCCGTATTGTTAGATGTCGCGGTATTTGTTTATTTATTTACTTAATGCATGGAAGATTTACACACAATTAAATAAATAATGATTATAATTTACATTTGTGTGTAAATCTTCGATGATTTCCAAGATTTGTAATTGGCACAGGATAGAGAGTCAATAAAAATCTTCACAAATCCTAGGTATGTCATATTATAAATGCAAAAGTGAGTTTGTTTATTTGCTTGTTACGCTTTCACGCTAAATCGGCTGATCGGATTTGGATGAGGCACATGGGTAGACCATTTATCATTCTGTGCCAGGTTCATTATAACGTAATAATAAGGGTCAGGAAGATCTACTGTTAAGGCTTTTAGGGTTTATAAATGTAGGGTATATTCTGTGTATACAGCGTGTAACAAAAACGTTGTCCGATCCGTGAGGGTGTTGTTAAAAATCATACTGAGGACCAAACATACTGAGGCGCGGGCGGCCGTCGTCTAGCGGGTGTCTACAAGTCATAACTTATGACCTTTGTAGAAAATTTGCAAAATTATGAAATTGGGGTAATTTTTATACTAAAAACGTGAATTTTTAATAGTAATAACTTCCTTATTATTATTATTTTTTTAATACTTTTTAGTAATGTTATTGCGGTACCTTTCGGATCGGATAGGGTTTTTGTTACATGCTGCATAATCTACATTGTTTTAGTTAATGGTAGGCACAAACAGAAATGAGTTCTTGTAAATAGGCTGCAGGATAACATCTAATTACTCGTATTTAGACCGACTACATTACTGCACTAATATTTTTCAAGTTTGCGAGATTGGTTTTATTCAAATTCCTGTTACGTTATGTGACAAAGTGTATTACCTGCCCCACCAAACATTCCCTCCCCGTTTCCCATCAATAAAAACGGATACATTTTCCTGTCAGCAGCGTGCAGTAATGAAGTTACCGTTTAGCTGGAGCAGTAATCCACGCAAGTAACGCGTAAAGTCACTGGCGCAAGTAAATTGACTCGCCGGTCGTCAACCTATACTGCCCAGTATTGAAAGCTATAGGTATTGAGGGCATGAGCATATTGGTGACTTTTTAGTACTTTACCTCGAATCAGAGTTTTGTCGCTATAACTATCGTTACCTTTTTGATTTTATGAAACGATATTTTATAAAAAAAGAAATAGTTTTTAATTACAAATATCTAATAGAAGTGTTCAAGCATGATTTTTTTTTTACAGTGAATCCATGATGCTGCATTAATATTTAAGTTCAGAGCACGATTTTTAGTACGTTACCCAATTGATCGATAGCTCATGAAACTTCAAACAATTAGCACCGTATCGAAAAGTTTATTGTAGCCTGGCGATTCAGCAATAAACTCCATGCATATCTTTATTAAATAAAAACACACACACGCAACAATACAAACTGCAAACAAAGTCAAGAAGTCCGCTACCTCACATAATACTCGTACGGTCAACCACTTTGACTTTGCGCTTTTATTTCGTAGCAGTTTCGCTACAACTTTCTTAGTTCAAATAAATGTTAATACTGATGACGTGTGGCTGACCGTATAGGCGATAAAACTACAAGTAATACTGGCCGAGAGACGCGGGCGCGGCGCGGCGCTGTGGCGATAATAATTGATTGATGATACCCTGCTACTCTATCATATTAGATTATGTACCTACTTTGGTGACTAGTTTTTCCGAAGGTTTCTTGTTGCTAAAGGTCACATGCGTTAAGTATTACTAGAAGAATGCGCGCGGAAGGGAGTGTTTTTTTGCGTTTTGACTTTCTTAACCCTGAAAGTCAGCTTGTACCAATTCTTTTATTAGTCTGCATAGTATAGGATCTGTCAATTACGGCAGTTCGAGCATAATAATGTAACAAATAAACACTCACCCGGTTTTGCAAAAAACGTGATCAATTCTCTATTAGGTAACCTGCTTGCTTGCTTGTTTATATACTCGATTGTTATGTTTATAGACCCTTGTTTATATATTGACCAAAATATTAACAACCAATCAATTCACTTCACAGAATCTAAACTAAATTGAATAAAATGAAGAATTTTAGATTAGACTTAGAGATTTATATTTGGCTTAATTTAGCTGAAAGTCGTAATTTTTAAACGACCTCTTAGGACTCTGCACTCACACCTCAAACTATCTCAAGTTCTGAATCGTGTCAATATCCAATACATTCCGATGCAATAGTTATGTATCGAAGCTTCCACTCAGTATTGCAGATAACACCAAACTGTGGAACTATCCTCACTGTGTGCAAACTATATTCTTTACAGATATGTATACCCATATCCCCACTGTATTACTGGATACACTGTAGATATAACCGCTGAAGTTATCTGCAGTTAACGCTCCGGCACACATTGCTGGTGTGAACTGACTGCTTCTGATCATAATGGGCTGTTAACTCTATGTTCATATTATTATTGTTAATGGGATATGCGATGTTTTGGCTATATTTCTAACTTGTAGTTAACCTCTTGCATAAGGGGTAATTTTTGGATACTTTGGGCAAGTATTTTCATGAAAACTCTACCATCTAGGTATCTATCTATCTACACCCACGCAACATCTCTCTATTTGTCAGTGCGGGCTCATTACTCAAACCCCATATAAGTATACGATTTAAGTTTTTAGTGTCCCTAAATACCTATATATATTTATAAATTATTTATTTGTTGTATGTTGTTGAAATTTTGTTGTACAATCCCAAGCCCTTAAGTCAATCGATGTGCTAAACTATGCCAACGCTCCGGAGCGCTAAGCTACTGAACACGAGTGCATTCTCATCATTGCGTCATAGTCGCTCACTGTAGTGGGCTCAAGTTAGATGGAAATATTAATAAATTATAAGATAATTATGTAATTGTAATCGCCAAAGTCAATCATGGTGATTATTGGTTATTCTTGTGTCGCTATTACACCATCCACTGCCTGGCCTAGTGAAACTAGAAATAGACGTTTATGAATTAATGTTAACGGTAATTATTAAAATACTTATCGATTTTTTTTTTGTTGTTATGTAAAGTTAATACTGTTTTCAAAAGAATATCAATTACTTATTATTTTACTTTCTTGTGATTTAGGCTTTATTTGAGTCAAAACCATAGATAAGACATATATAATTATGCCTAATTATTATACTAGCTTTAATTACCTAAAGATTTTGGTATTCGTAAAATTGCTTTGTTAAAATGTCTTTATAATTCTAGGTTACTATCAATTTTGCCTTTCAGTTCCAATTATTTTGTTTTACTGCTAATAATAGTAAAAGCCACTCCTTAGGGTTGATTTCACCAAAATCAGGTATTTTTTATCCGAGGATTAACATTATCTTCTGGCAATTATTGAATGGAAACACTGCCAACAGTTCAAAATGTATTCGAAGTATATATTATATTTATAATAGGTGTTTGGATAGATAGATGTTTGGTCAAGTTCTCCAAGTTATCTATTCTTGCACTGTACAAACTTAATTCTGTATAAGTAAGATTATTGTGTGTCATCACCTTTTCTTTTTGCCAATAAAACTTTTTGTATTGCATTTTGTACTCTCGATACTGGAAATCCTATTTATTTTGAAACATTTGTGTCTGTTACTTTAAAGGGGCTTTCACAGAATTAAACGCAAATACAGCAAACCTAATTAAAGTAAATTTTGCTTACATATCCCACGTAAATAGCTCTACGTTGTAATTCCATGAAATCACTCATATTAATATCTCCTGTTTACGAATTGCCATAATATTTTCATTAGTAGGTAGGTGGCAGCCAAACATAAATGATCCGTGGATTTAGACAAATGGCGTACGTTCCGTCAATCCCCTGTGACGTCAGCGCCAGCCCTATGTGCGCTCATCCAAGCTGTTATTAGGATAAAACGTAAATGTCTGTATAAATATAGTAGATCGATGTTTATGCTCATCAATAAAAGGTGAAATACCCATGCTTTTGTGACCGATAAACATAAAATACGAGTAATTGTATGCTGACGATTTTATACACTCAAAAAGATCTGTGACCATATTAATTACCTAATTATTTAATCAGATTTTATACGCATTTTCCTGGTCATATCACAACCGCACAGCTTCGTAGATCACGTCTATTTGAGTCACATCTGAGTCTTAACTAATAATTACACTGAGACACTAATGCTGGAACACACAATACTGCTTGGGTTACTTATGCAATGTACAGACAAAGATAATTAATCGTAGTATCTTCGCCAATCTTCTAGATAAGCGCTACAAGTGAGCTGGAAAATGTGAAGTAAATGAACCGCGATAATCTCAGTCAGCACGAGCTGAGATATTTGATGTTCTGCTCTGTTCGCCGGCGGCCGCGTGCAGCTGACGGAGCTTCTACTTTTAATAATGAGGTTTTTGGCTTGAGCAATCTTTGCTGAGACAAAGGTGGTATGCATAATAATATTGTTGGGGAGATTAAAAAAAAAACGATTGTCAGTGAACGCATTTGTTTTTAAAGATACCTCTCCAACTTCGAAGTAGGTGTTATTCTACAAAGTGTGGCATAAAAATGAACCCTAATGAGTATTGTGATAAATAAATAAAAATTAACAAAACTCATAAAACCATTACAAAAACGATAAGATAGCTAAAGTTCTTAATTTAATGTAACGGCTTCCTGTCACCGTAATTTTAGGAAGAAAATTAATGAAAATGTAGGTTTTAATATTAGAACTAAGTACTTGGAGTAATTTGGTTGAAGCTGGATAATTTGTTGATAATTTGTTATTTTCAGTCGATGCTTGAACTTAACAACATTTTAAAAACAATTCACCTAACTTGATGACTCTATTTTCTTCATGGTAGTAATTGCTATTTCGTTTGCCAATGTTGCCAGCTCTACCGATTAAAATCTATGTGAAAGTGTATTTTGATGCCTAAATGGTTTCTGCTCTTAAGTAAATTTTTAGTCAGTTTTTTAGCGATGTATTAAAAAAACGTTTCCGGACACGAATCTCCCACATAAGTATCCCATCACACCAATTTCCTTAAAAATACGCATATTTAAAAAGCACACGAACATAAGGCTGCCTACTCGTATCGATTATCGATATTCATTGTGCATTTATTACGCTTCGATATACAGAGTACCGACGTACAGGCTGTATGATAAAGTAGTGGTGCCGCGATCGTCCATTGTCATGATAAACAGTTCCGTCGTTCTGCGCGACAGTCGCAAATGTGCAGAATGTGCAGATACGACCGTTTGCGCTAGCTATGTGAGGTGTATTGTTGCCGGTAACGGCCAGCTGCTGTTGGATTTATTTGCTAAAAAGTATGCGTGTGCTTTGTGCTTAAAAGCAAGGCTGACTTCTATATTATCTATATTCTATATGAATTGTTTTGAAATAAATAAATGTTATGTTATGATTCGTAGTAGTAGCTGACCTAAAAGGTTGGGTACTCACAAAGCATAATATAACGAACTGACTCTGTTGTTTGTTAGTCAATTAAAAAATATAATATCTATATAACCTTCAAAAGCTTTTCACACAAACCACTCCAACATTTCGTTAGTCCTTAGAGGAAGGTTTACAGAGTGATAACGTAGGTACTTATAAATACAAGCAACACGAAAAAACGAGCTCCATATGAATCAAACCGTACGCAATCGTATTATCAAAACATACGCCTTAACTTGGTGTAAGTGTAAGGTGTAAAGCCCTTAAGCCTTTAGCCATTTGATTGATAGCACACGTACCTACGCGTTTATTTATACAAATGACGTATTAATCTTGGCGTGTAGTCAACATAACCTGTTTATAGAGTTATCTTCTACACAATGGTGATGGTGCTGAACAAGTTTCCCTGTAAAATTATTATCATGCAAATTATCCTTTTTTTTTTTTTTTGAGGGTGGGAAATCATCCTTTGACTTCTCCCGCTCTGGGCGGAGCGGACTTTAACTGACTAAAACCCACCCGTGTTCCTTCAGTTGCCTGTTGCCAAGGTCCCGGTATCCCTTTCGGACTAACCCGCAACCCTGGCAGGATGCAAATTATCCTTACAACTGTGTTCATGTTTTTCACTTTCGTAAGTCAAATCATTTCTTATGCGAATATTATGTACAAACTAAATCGACATTTTGCCTGCATACATTAGGTACATACTACAGTATTATAATATCTGTGATACTACTCAGTATTCTTTATCATACTCTGAGATGCAAAGAAGCGCCGAGAGTTCACACAAGACTAAGGCTCAATTATTAGAGAGAATATTCTAAAATAGCTACTTATCGTGTAAGAAGAAGCTTAACGAAACCGAGAGACACAAGTTCTTTCCGTTTTTGTATCGGACCATACCTGGGAACCTTCTCGTTAAACATTTTTACTCTTGTTAACGTTTTTTCACGTATATACAAGTTTTAAATGTTTAAACTTTACTTTAATATCCTGGCGACCCCTGTACCGATGCACCAATAAGTACAATAATAAAATTTGTGTACGTTATACGGCAGCGTGCAATGTAAACAGCGATTTGTCACACCAATAATAAAAGACGTTTCCTAGCAATTATAGTGTACAATGTTACTTAATTTGACCACCAACATCATATTGCTTGCAAAGATCACATACCTATTTACAGTAAAAATAATAATAACATTCAGAGTATAGGAGTGTATATTAAAAAAAAGCGTTTCTCTACAAATGCATACGGATTTTTCGATATAAACTTCAATTTGTCATCACAGTTATTGGACATCTGTATTCTTCGTCACATTTATTAAAAGCTGTCGATATAAAATATTATGAAATTCACAATAAGAAATAGAATTACTCTTTGAAAAGAAAAACATTTGTTTATTATTTAATGCCTTAAATTGTATCAAAACTTCAATATCCCTTTGGGGAATACTTACAAGCGTATTGTTATGTATCTGTTTTGTAATCTAAATCACGTGTACAATTAATTTAATTTCTTTATTTCACTTTTCACACATATAAATTATATTTTTAAATATTTGAATAAAAAAATATATAAAACATTTAAAAATATAAAAAATAGTAGCCCACCGGTATCGGGAACAGGGTCCAAGCTACCGGGTCAGGGCTCCAGGGAGAGGAACCTCCTAACAATGCGAGCCGTGTCCAGGAGTACAGCTTTCTGAATCAAGCCCTTAATCCAGCTGCCCAACGAGAGCCTCCTTAGGTGTTGGTCGAGGCTCTTGGCAATTAAGCCATTGGCTGATACGACTATCGGCACAATGATCGCAGAGTCCACATCCCACATGTCGACAACCTCGTGAGCCAAGTCAAGATACTTGTCAATGATCATTGCGCGCCGCTCTGTTCGATCCACCACCACTTTATCAGGCTTATTGGCACCAATAGTCCGATCCCAGTACAGTGTGATATTTCCATTTTCGAGAACTGGGTCGGGCACATACCTGTAGTACGGCACTTCCGATTCCACAAGGCTGTATTTCAGAGCAAGTTGCTGATGGATAATCCTGGCTACAAGGTTGTGTCTATGCAAGTACTCTCCGTTAGCTAGATGAGAACACCCGGAGATAATGTGACGGATTGATTCTCCCGGTCGGTGGCATGCCCGACAGATGTCAACCGTGCCGTCTTTCACAATAAATCTCCGGTAATTGTTCGTCATGATAACTTCATCCATAATTGCACAAACAAAACCTTCGGTTTCCCCAAAGAGGTCACCGAAACGCAGCCAGGCTACGGACGCTAATAAATCTACATCGGTTCCATGCAGGGCCCGGTAAAAGCGTCCGTGAAGCTCCTTACTCTGCCATACCTCCTTGCGATCGTAAGTGTCAAGCACTACAGGCTTGCGCCAGTTCTCTTTCGCCAAGGAGAGCGGGGTGAGGCCCTTGTCCACCGCGACCACATCTCGATGCATTCCCACGTCGGCTTCTAGGAAATATTCCCTGAGACTGCATATCTCACGATTGTGGGGGGTCTTAGCGTTTAAAAAGCCTCGACCTCCACACTTTCGCGGGATATACAGTCTCAGGATATACATAATTTAATTATTTTTACCATTTTTCGTACGCATAGCAAAATTGTAGGTGCATGCCCTCTGGCGGAGACTGAACAAGCGTTTCTTTCTTTTTCTTTCATCTCCGTTGTTGAGGCTTCACGTACTTTCTGATGATCAAGGTTAACTTACTCGTGGACGAGTACAATTCATTTATCCAGATATTATTTTAGAGAGAGATGATAAGTTTTCTATAAAAAGGAAATACATAACTACTATATACGCAGTTATTTACTAGTTTTTCAGTAAATAATGCAGCGGGTGGAGCCTGATATCACAGCATATTTTTTATTTACAATGAAAAGAAACTGTGGGGTCTTATCCCACGGTTTATTTTCATTGTATTGTGATATTTGCAAAAGTTCATGATGTTACTATTGCAGGTTAGTGGGTAATACAGATTTTTAATAAAAAGGCCTATTTTCAATATTTATGGATGTTTGAAAAAGAAAACTGTACCAAGGTTTTAAAACGATTTTTTATCACCATAAATAAACCAAATCCCATTATTTTCCCTAACACAAAGATTTGATGGTAGCACATCCGCTTATCTCCCGAGGATAAAAGTATTCGGCATAAATCGGCTAAATCCGTATGCATTCGGAAGTTGATCGCTGTGACGGCTATTAGCTCCGATTGATTTATTGAGAGCTTGATGTGGATACGAACTAGGGATGGATTTCCTGCCAATTTAAGAGCGTTTATTTTGAAAGTAGGCAACGTCGCAAATAGATGTCAAATATTTACCTGTTTTGATTAATTTGGCAATATTACTGTATAGAAATATGTAACATGGCTAGACCACTGTGTAAAATATTGATTATGAAATACAATAAATAATATCGTAACACCGAATATTTAGTTTTAGTTGTAAAAAAAGGAATCGGAAACTTTCCAAATGCCTGTTTGACACCTAAACCCGGTTACAACTTAAGATTCAGTGTTATAATTGCAACTCATAATCAATATTTTATATAGTTGACTAGCCATATTTCATATTTTGCCAAATTAATCAAAACAGGTAAATATTTGATAGTTATTTGCGACCTTGCCAACTTTCAGAATAAACGCTCTTAAGGGTAAATAAATTCAATCAAGAAAACGTTCAAAAATCATGAGGGTGATTATTTTGTCCAGCAATGCAATAACAGAGGAGATTTTATTTAACAGCTTATTTTGTTTAGAAATAGGATACTATTACTCGACAATATGAGTATTATCAATTTATTTTTTTACCTGTAAACTATGATTCAACTTATCAGTTTTCATCACAGTCTAGGTCGTATCATTTTTATTACTAACTTTACTTGCTACGAGCGTACTACGCTGCTACGGCGTAGTCTCGTAGCACGTCACAAGCAATAATTTTCTTTCAACATTATTTTTTAGCTAATGTTTTTGTTTTATTACATTATCTGAGCTTTAGCAGTCACAGTGATTGACCTCCTTAAATATTAGTAAATAGTTATAACATTTAAATACATACATTTCTGACGTACTGATCAAATGTCCTCACCGCTGTCCTCCCGAGCAGCAGCGCATCCATCTCACTCTCCGGCACAGGTACCACAGCCACTGTGGGCGCGGGACCACCCTTCATTGGCACATTCATTTTGAACCTTATATCCGTCCAACTAAGACACAAAATTCTCCAACACGAAACACTATTTACAGGAACGAAAGTTTATTTACAGGAACTTCTATTTTCTGTTTGAACACATGACCTTTCTAGGTAACTAACTTAAGGTCACGATTGCGTCATGGTAAGTACAACCTTATGTCTACGACACAGAGTACATTTTCCAATGTTATCACAATAAAACGCACCACTCATTTAGAATAATGTACATACAAATAATTTATTCTCATTTCAGCGTCAGTGTCTTGTTCAATTAAAAAATAGTTTATCTTTCATTTCTAAAATAATTGAAAATGAAACTTTGTATTGCGTCTTCAATTAAACTGAATGTTTTCAAAATACAATTGCTCTTTCATGCTCAATTTTTCCAAAAATTGAAATCATAAATTGACGTTCTTTTGTTTTTATATGTTGAAATGATATGGTTAGAAATTATTATTGTCTTTTAATATGTTTAAAATTATTACTTGTTTTAATTGAATTGTTTTTCCTTATTTCAGTTAAAACACTTCACTGAATTGTTTGTTCACCAATATATTTTCTCACACAATCTCGGAGTTTTATATGTTTTATCTTTCCCGTTGATCCCGTGCGTTCAGTCTTCACTATAATCTTTCTTGATTTACTATTTATTGGTTCGAGGATTGGAATGAAAATAAAATTCGTTTTTGGACCGCTGTTACTGATGGTATACCTATATCTGTAACGTTATATTATATTGTGGTATTGTTCGATTTTATAAGGAACTTGAAAATATGTTCTGTGGTTTACGTCGCCTTAGCTTTGTATACTGTGAATTGTTTACGTTCTACCTTTAGAAAAATATAGTGAATACTACGTGACGCTGTCGTTTTTATGTAATTGGTGAGAGGGCAATTGAATCTAACACCATTTTAGTTATAACACAATTTTACCCAATCTGTAACAAATAGGAACACTGGTTTAAAAAAAAGGTGTGTTATTAATTGGATAAGCCGTTAATAACATTATTCAGGCTTCAATATAATTGGCTTAGACGATTGTTAGTTTAATCCCGAAACCTAAACTACGTCTTTGTCCCACATTACCACTTCTTTCCTATTTATTTATCGAGTTTCAACCTTGCCAACGCTCTTCTACTTGATAAGCTAATATTCATTCAAAATAATATTATGAATGCAATAGTAACTCTGTCTGTTATTTAGATGTTTGGCTCAAGGATCAACCACGACTTGAGTATTTTTATTATCCCGGTAGTTCCTTCCCGTGGAATAATTTCTGAGCTCCAGGCGAGTGAGGCCGCGGAGCGAAGCTAAGCTGTATAAGTTTAATGCTCTAGCTATATTGATGGTGACAAGGGAATGTATTCTTTTTACCCGACTACGGCGAAGAAAAAAGGAGGGTTATGATTTTGACCGGTATGTATGTATGTATGTATGTATGTTCATCTGTTCCCTCCTATCTTCCAAACTACTTATCACAATTTGACAAATGAGGTATCGTTAGAAGCGTCGTGATTGTCCGCTGGTTATAGGCTATGTGAAGTCACATAAAATTAAAAATGGCGCCCTCTAGAGGACATAAAGTGAGGAACTTAAAAAAAAGAAATGGTTCAATCGTACCATGTTGGGTATCAAATGAAAGGGCTTAATGAGCACATTTCAAAAATATATATATTATAACCCCAAAAGAATTTAAAAAAAAATCAAGTATAAAAAACAAAAACTCCGGATTTTTAATTTGTCTGTCTGTGGTGTCTTCTTTAAACCTTTTAAGTAGTAGTTGGGTTTTAGTTTTTTATTCTTGATTTTTTTGTAAGAGAGATAAAGAGTGACAGTTTTGATTTGTATTTTGACGTATAGTATACGGATGAGATCTTAGTTCCACTTGGATGTATAAAGTAGATCCATCCAACATAACATCACGCCTGTATTCCCCGAAGGCTTAAGTAGGGGTAATGAATTACACCAGAAGTGATTTATATTAATAAGTTTATGTGAAACTATTTTCATGTACAAGTGGGTGATACTCTATTCATACAGTTTGCAATAAGGCTCTATGCCGACGCCATCAAACGCGAATTAGTACAGTGTGCCTTGATTGAGGTTTAATATTTACCTTGCATGATTACCATCCATACTGCCGGTGTTATTATTGTACCGTTAGCCAGAATATATGAATTTGATTTGCATTTATTTATACCTATTTGTATTAAATCTCTCTTTGGCGTAGCTGTCGTTACTGTGTTTGCGTAACAAAATGTATTCCTACTTATATCTAAAAATAATTTGATTTTTGTCTCAAAAATAGGAAATCTTCCAACCATTTTCCCTACTATCGAATCCTCATTTTGCAGTACTTATTATATTACAAAAGGTACTGGAAGGTCAGTAACGTTCTCCTGTTTGAGATATGAGAAGCCAGTATGTGACCAAAACATCTTTATGGCTCGGTTATAAAGCTGATAGATACTTGACGACGCTTCACCTTTTGCCCAGTTTTTGTCTTTCATTTGGCATCTTTGACTCACAGTGAAACATCTGAGCACAAAATTAATCAAAAATGGAAAATGAATCCATTACTGAACTAGTCCAACAATGTTGATTCCTACAATATGAAATTTTGTCGGTGTCGTGTGCACGTGGAATGAAACAAAAATGAACATTCACTCGAGTGAAGCGTCTGTGGCCACATTCGTCTGTGGCCACATTCGTCTGTGGCCACATTCGTCTGTGGCCACATTCGTCTGTGGCCACATTCGTCTGTGGCCACATTCGTCTGTGGCCACATTCGTCTGTGGCCACATTCGTCTGTGGCCACATTCGTCTGTGGCCACATTCGTCTGTGGCCACATTCGTCTGTGGCCACATTCGTCTGTGGCCACATTCGTTAATTTTAGTGACCATGGGTGGCACATCACAGAGCTATCCGTTTTTTTTTAATATTAGTATTTACTGGGTTCAGTTTCCGAAATCTGATAAGTGTAATTGGAATTTTCTGTTCGAAAAAATCTCTCTTTGTAGCGCGGATTTTGGATTTATGTCCGATGCAAGGACAAAAGGTTGGGTCTTATTTAATTAAACCTAACTAACACTGTCATCGGTAATAATATGTCAAATATAGTTACGTCGATCAAACATGTTTTTAACCCATAACTATTGTGAATATTATTATAATAGGGTTTTTGTAAATAACGAAACAGCCTGAAAATAACGTATTCTAATCATCGCTTATTTGAGACCTGTGACTTAAGCTTACGTTATTTGAAATTCATTAACCTTAAAACTAGCCAATGTTATTTTTAAGAGGAGAAACATGAGCGCGAATACTTGAAACTATACCGTTGTGATTATTATCATAAGCGTCGCCAAGACACGCCCACCTGTTGACATACCCCATGTTGACCTACTTTCCTCACCATAACAAACGCCGCCGGTTTGTGAACGTAACAAACATGACCTTTACCTAAAGAGTCTTGTCTCACTCCGAGGTAAGGCTTCAACATAGGAAATGTAACGTTTGGGAAATTATTTGTTAAACAAAATGACTACCAACTTAAATATCCTTGTAAATGAAATCAAATTAAAACTGTCATTCTTTGATAGTTGCATGAAATAGCTATAATACGGCAAATTGACGTAGGGTTTTAATTGATTTCCCTGACCTCGCTCACTCAGTACATTTCCGTGACCGAGAATAATAACCCGTACGTTAGTAGTAACACTGAACTACGAAACGTTGTTCATATCAAATTGCTACCGTGGACACAATATAACCGTGGATGTCACGATGTAACACCCTGTGTAGCTCTTTTTAGGGTTCCATGCCGGAAGGGTGCCAAACGGAACCCTATTACTAAGCCTCCGCTGTCCGTCTGTCTGTTAGCGGGCTGTATCTCAGGAACCGTAATAGGTAGGCAGTTGAAACTTTCACAGATTATGTATTTCTATTGCTGCTATAACAAAAAAATATAAAAACTAAATAGAGTTAATAATTAAAGGGGCCATAAAGGAATCGTGTTTTTTCAGCGAACCCGGCGAATACGGAACCGTTCGTGTGCGAGTCCGACGAAGACTTGGCTGGTTTTTTTTTTATGAGCCCGTGTGGTTCCTCTGCTGGGTAGAGGTCTATGTCGCTCTTAGAAGTACTTTTTTTGTAATTTTTAGTGTGTAAAATAAAGAGTATTCGATCTTCTTTCTATCTTAAATAGAGAGATAGGAGGCTTTTCCGGTTGGCTATGTCTATGATAATATGAAAGGGACTTAATAAAATAAGATAATGCTTGTTTTATTATTGCAGTAAGTAATGCATTTTTGTGGGCTGTCCATGTTTGTCGATGGACCGATGGTCGGTGGAGCAGACGAGTCCTAGAGTGGAGACCGCGTATCGGCAAGCGTAGCGTAGGGATGCTCCCAGCTAGATGGACCGACGACCTTTAAAAGTCTGGGACAGACTGGATGCGAAAGGCGGAGGACAGGGTGTTGTGGCGCAGCTTGGGAGAGGCCTATGTCCAGTGGACTGCCAATTTCAACAAAACTTGCCCTGCATCTCTTCAAACGCCAATAAATTATCATCCTCTGCACATTGTTCACGTCCCACGTATCGCGGTATAAATCTCCATTGAGCAGCAAGGTGGGTCCTGACCTGGCCGGAACAGACCGCTATACATCATTGTATGCTCTGGAGGGAAGTGTCGGCGCGGGCGGTGCGTTACTGAAGATGGATGGCGGAATCTCAACGAAGAGTGTTGTATTGTGCCCTATTAGAAGCAGGAAAACTTCATATTCATTAGAAATAGTATTTGTCAGAGATATGCAAAAAAAAACAAAAAAAAATACGCTCCAATTAAAGTACTACAAAATGCTTGAACGCGGCGGTGAATTTTACAGAAGTTAATTTAAAAGTCTCCCAAATTATTTGGTTTCGCAATCCCGTTACGAATAAGTGTCCCCAAGAATACAAACATTCTTGTCATGTTGTGTGAATACTGTACGCGCGTCGCCGTACTGTGAACGCAGGCGTGTGTATTCAGGCGTTGCGTTCAACGTTGAGGTTTTAAACTTTTACATACAGAGCGAAGCCTGTGCTTGCTAACGTTCACGATCGTGTGAACAGGCTTTAAGCTATTTCTGACGTACTGTATTTTGTTTTCTGTACATCTTTGCAGGATGAGAAATCAGGTCTAAACTGCATTTAACATGATTAACACCATAGAGGTAAAATCTAGAACGCTAATAGCCAAACGACTTTCTTTGCTATATTCATTATTAATTTCACTTTAAAAGTAACGAAGTCTAACTAAACAGCAGTGAACGTCTCATTCAATCTACAGAATATAAAACTTCACATAAAACTGTCACTCGCTAATGGAAATAAGGGCTTGTGTGAACGGTGAGTGATAGGTCTTTTACTATCTCATTAGTTTTCATTCAGTCGTGGATGGCACTGAGTATACACACAGTAGGTGTAGGTGCAGCAATTTTGATGTTTCTCTACTTACTGCACAATTCGTTCAGAATGAATATTTTTATCTAAAGATTTTATAATGAATGTTACGAACTTATGTATTAACTGTTCGATTCGCAACATACATTTACGTAAAGGACAGTAAAAATGACTAGTTGATTGTAGAGCAATCATGAATTATTGATCCAGAGAACACTGAAATTAATCTGAGAACAGACTCCACGTACAACCCGCTAGTTATTCTGATTTGGAAGTTTTATACACGATCTAGACTGTTTGTCTTCAATTGATCTGTTGCAAATAAAGCGCTTTAAATCAAAATGATTTTACTTAATTCGAAATAGAACAAAATTTGCTTTATTGTTGTACTCGAACTCTACTCAATTCCAGCTTAGAGCGCCATCATTTTTGATGTTTATTTCAATTATTTGATGTCCATTTTTGTAGTGATGTATTGATCTATTGCATTTTATTGCAATCATTAATCGTATATTCATTCAATTACCTACATTAAAACGTCTATTTACATAGATGTTTAAAATCAAATTTAAACCTACTCAAATATACAGGAAGATTTTTTAGTCACCGTCCAAATTTTCTCTAGGCATTATGTATCATTCACAAACTCCATTTTTGAAAAAAAATCGATACGTAAAATTTTCATATTAAATCATTTTCTCGATGGTGCAGCGCGCACCACGCTTGCCCCCCGCCCCGCTACACCTGCGCAAAACATCTATCGTTATCCCCAGTCGGCCCCGCGCACCCTTTCGCGGCGCAAGCGCTTACTTCCGTGTTCCCGCGCATCCCGCCGGCGCCCCGGGCTATCGTGAATTTGCATAAAATGTATTCCCACCGCGAGTATTACGAAATGGTGCGATCTTATACTAAAAGAAAAAACACGTATTCAATGGTTTTCGCCAAAGATTGATATATCAAAATTTGGACGGTGACTAAAAAATCTTCCCGTATGAGCTCTAAGTTACAAACTTGTAACTAACCAACAGAATCCCCGATGGATTCATTCGATATGACCTTGGCAAGTTGTGAAGGTCGCGGGTTGAACTTGTTTGGACAGGATTATTCGCTTGTTCAGGCCGAGCCGATACATTGTTGGTGAACGGAGTAAGTTCTGGAATTTCGTAGAAACAAACAACTGGTTTCTGGATTAAAAATTTGAAGGTGAGTCCTTCAATATAACCCGCAAAATTCTAAACTTATGTGTTTTTGTAAAGTAAGTAATATTGCATTTCAAAAATATCAAGCTAGACGAACTAGTAAAAATAAATTGCAAGGTAGGGGCACAGTGGGCTCTGTTCTGTCTCTGATCCAATTCTCAGTTCGTGGAATGTATGTAGTATTCGAATATTATTTTTTTTTACTTTTAATGTATTTTCTCGGAATTTGAAATTATTTACTATAGATTTGGTTCTTTTTTTGGGACTGAATCTTAAACACTGTATGTTTCTAGTCATCAAAAAAGCTAAATTCAATTTTCATTGATCAATTTCATCAGTTAGACAGCGAATGATGCAGACGAAGTTTTTGATGCCCTTTAATAATTTTCCCTTGTACATAATTATTATTATAGATATTATAAGTTTTTAACTTAAATAAATTTTCATTTTATAAATGAACTCTAGTCATTAATTTCATTTCATTATAATTTCTTAACCATTTTGTTTCGCATAATAATTTCACCCGTTGTTTTCGAAAATGTACAATCACCACTTTTTGCCTATTAGCTGTCCACCAATCCTTGCAGGGAATACAAACAAGACATACCCTATATACCTACTTTTCTGTTTACATAGGTCTATGTATAAACTCGTAAAACGCATCGGTCAGCGGTCCCCACATGACTGCCCCACGGTCAGCACACAGTACTTCAGCACACAACGGCACAGCACTTTATAGGACATAAAACAAACGTTACGGCACATAAATGGTCTAGACTGGGGGCTCATAGGGAGGGTCTTATGAGGGATGATGGGCTTTCTATTAATATGGCTTTTTTTGGGGTTGATAGTGTGAGTAAAATATTATTATAGTGAGTTATAAAAAAGTTAGTGCGTATATCGGATGTGTGATTAGCTTCTGCACTGGGTGGCTGGTTCATCGAATATTATGTACCTTCTGAGATTTGCTTCAATTCTTGTATTACAGAGGCCGGTACAACCTTTCGATGCTTATAGTTAGCTGTCACACTACTAAGAGGTTTCCCTTATGTAGAAAACCTCCCAAAAAGATAATTATAGTTATAAAGTCATAATAAGACTTAAGAAAGCCATACAAGCTAGGTTGTGCATGACTGTTAGTGTTCAGTTTTCTCCCATACATACTTATGTTTGCACTAGCTGCGCCCCGCGGTTTCACCCGCAGTCTCCGTCCGGGGTCCGAGCCGAACAAGTTTGCGAACGTTTTTCATATTTATAAAGTGAAATATGAAAAACGTTCGCAAACTTGTTGGCAGTTTTACTACAGGGTTCTGTGAAGTTTTCAAAAGGTATAAGTTTTTGTGTGAGAGCGTTTTGGATACGTTATGCAAAACTATTATGAACTATGTTAGGGATGGGAAGAGCTTGAATGTTTGTCACAAACA
This sequence comes from Lithophane socia, assembly GCA_947522985.1. Classification (NCBI taxonomy): domain Eukaryota; kingdom Metazoa; phylum Arthropoda; class Insecta; order Lepidoptera; family Noctuidae; genus Lithophane; species Lithophane socia. The sequence goes on along the minus strand of OX383273.1, from coordinate 299,122 downwards.
ATGAGAAGAAAACGAGTGATCGAATGATATGACGCACTTAGACGTGAAATTGTGAGTGTTACAATAAGTGTACCAATAGCAGCCCTTTTTAAATTTCCATGAACCTTACCTCCGCACCTAGACAGCGATACTTAAAGACACCTATTACTATCTAACTTTCTCCTTCTTTACATTTAAAAGCAATCACTTTTTAATCTACGAACTGTTGAGTAATTTAAGAAAGGTTTAACAGGTACCTTTTAATTTAGCTGACTACCCTAGGCTCCCGGGGTGCACACAAATAGAGAAAGCCTTACTAAGCACTCGCGGTTTTTGATCCGCACAAAAACATAGGACTACGAACCCAGAAGTTGAGGTTTAATCCTACCCTACTCTGACCGTAGTTAGTCTACCGTAAAACCGCTCAAATGAGGGAAGGTACGCTAATAACGGTAATTATGTAGGATTCATTGCTGCCCTCATTACACAGGAGTCTACGTATTACAGGAATAGAATAGAATAGAATATTTATATGCTCAGAATGTAGTATTTACAATAAGGCGGTTACAATATATTAAAGAATCCTTGGACAATCTACCATTTTAGCATGCAAACATTGGTGCAGTTCATCATCAAACTTACAAACATTGATAGACAACTAAAATTGATCAGCTAGAAATTCCAATACGGAATAATACAATTTATTTAATAACAGTAAAGTTAGCTTCTTTTTTAAAGTAAAGTTGTTAGCAGGGTTTATTGAAGACCTGGCCGACTGGCCGGTGACTGGCCGGTGACTGGCCGGTGACTGCGGCTGTAACCTTTGTATGAAAGAGGCTTATTTTGGAATACATCAAGGCGGCTATATTTTATTTATAGAAAAAACAATTTCCTGCTTTTACACAACATGCACATAACATCACGCTTGTAATCCCCGACAGACTAGGCAGTGGTGTACCTTTAGTACACCCGCATTTCGCCAATTAATAATATAGAAAGTTCTAATGCTCCGGCTACATTGTCGCGATAAGGCGGACTCTCGCAAACCGGTTGACGCGGCGACATCTCGCTGTAAAACAGAGAGCGCGCGAAATGTAGTTCCCTTTATCGCATCAATGTAGCCGTAGCATTAGACTAGACTAAAGGTTAGATCGCTGTATCCTGAGTATTTTATAGTTGTAGGTCAACCCCAATAAATAAATAGCTTTTGTTTTGTTCATGGTCTATTTCACCGCTTCTGGATAGATTCCATTTAACTTAGGTATTTCCGATTACTTGATCCATTTTTCATTCAATTATGTGGCAGATATTTCCTTTCTGGCGAAGCAGGACCCCCTTTCTTTCTAATGTATTGTTTTACCTCCATGTTGTATACAGACATGACACACCTTCCTTCGATTCAATCTTTCAATGCCAAAATGTTTTCAGTTAAAAACAAAACAGACCAATTATAAATAAGCTTCACTCAAAATCTATTGAATACATAAATTCCATTTCACAACGTAAAATACTTCACCCAAAATGTCTGAAACAAGAGCCAATTTTAAGCAAAAGTTACTTCATTGGTAACTCGTTGTCCTTTCATTAGCAGTTAGTCAAATAATTTGTTAAAACGATACTTTGTTTTAAAGACGAGCCAACAGCTCAGAGCGAACAAGTTGATTCTCAGAATAAAGCAGACTTGTTCAAGTTACTTTAGAACCCCTTATTTCTAAGAAATTACTGTTTAATCTGATTCAATAACTCTGTTTGAGAATGCCTTTCAGTATTTCAATTGCCAAGAGTAACTGATCATAATCAATTCCATCTATAAGAGGGCCTCAATATAGGGTCTGAATAATGGATCAGTAGGTTGGAAATTACCATAATAACTAGTATTTCTTGGATAAAATTGATGCTCTACTCAATTGAAACAATTCAAAGAAAGGGTTAGGTATTTCTGTCTGTAACTATTTACAGATCAGCATTTAAGTACTTCACGAACAAGAAGAGATTGATGATTTCTGAAAGTTAGTTTTGTAAAACAGAGACCCAAAAAGAAATTGTAACCTTTAGCAGTCTCCAAGACTGTATAAACACTGATCCGTTACCATGGCAACTCTCTAGCGTGGGAGATAACAGCTGACTGTCATCCCAAAGCTACCGAAGTCAGCTGATCGATGGATGGCACAATGTGCTCACATTCACTGGAGAGAGATAAATGATTGATTCGGTGTACTTGATTTGATTTATGTGGTATGAAGCCACCACTATTCCTATGTACAACATAATAATTATCCTGCTTGACTAAGTCACCAAGGAGTTTTTATGTAAGCCACTGTAGAGGTCTAATATTGAACGTCGTTTTCCAGACTATGATGAACTTTAATCATCAGATTTTATAGAGTCGGTGATCACAGAACAATCTTGATATTAGCCTAAATAATGAAACGACAAAGTCCCAAACATTTTGTTTTCTTGGAATAGTAGTGAGCTCATGTTAAAATACCAATGAGTTCCTACGTTTCAAACTTATGACCTTATTTTGCCTACTTCGCTTTTTTAGTGCTGATTCTCAGCCTAGTTTGAATAAATGACTTTTGATTTTTTTTTTTTCCTCAATCGCGAAGACTGGTTGTAACGAAAATACGAACAATATTAAAAATAGTACATACCATACATACTTTAGCTTAGTTTTAAGACTTTATACTTAACATAGGATAGTAATTGTATTATCATCACATCAATTATTATCACCCGCCATTAGATATTTTTTATGAAATCTATACATATTTCTGATGTCATTGAACCAAATAATATTGATGCAAGTAAAGACTGAAATTTAAAAAAAATTAACCGAGATAAGCTTTTTGATTTACTTTAAAAAAAATCATGGGAGAAGGTTGTACAGACTGACGATGTATGTTAAGCTACAGAATACTTTTATCAGTCAATTTATTCCATCTTCAATGCGTGTGTACCAAAGAAACGTCGATGTATGATCGTCGATGATGTACACAAGTAGGTTTATCCATTGTGGTTCACCAAAAACATCATTCAGGACACTAGACTTAAGCTCAAGTGGCATCCTGCTTGGAAGCACACTAAATGTCCAGTAGCCCATAAAAACTTTTCAGATATGAGAGCTTGCGTTAACACACTTAACAAAACACTAACCTTCATACCCTAGTTATACTAAATAATATCAAAACGATTGGACCGTGGAGTCAGCAGGTCGATGTCTTGTACTTTAATTCCAGAAGGCGTTTGATAGGGTCAATAATGATAATATTCTGCTGGCAAAACTATGTGCCATCGGATTTCCACCAGGTCTGTTACGGCTCCTCGCTGACTACCTCCGCAATCGTCAGCAGTTTGTCAGACTGGGCCTTTATAAATCCCAGCCCTATCATATGCTTTCCGGAGTCAGTCAAGGATCCATCCTGGGACTGCTTCTTTTCTTGATAATGATCAAAGACATACGACGTATGCAGATGATTTGAAACTCTTTTCTGAAATTCACTCTGAAGCCGATAGATAGCCTGGCGCTGCAGCGTGATATTGAGGCGATAGAAGAGTGGAATGTTCAGAACAAAATGGAACTCCAAATGCTTCGTTATGAGTTTTACCCGAGCAAGAAACCCGGTCACCTTTACTTATAAATTGAATGGCCGCGCCATTACTAGAACAACTGGAATGAAGAATCTGGGCGTCATATTTGACAACAAGCTTACGTATTATGATCACATTTCTTAATGTACTTATTCGTAGTAAACTGGAGTCCAGTGCATGCGACTGGAACCCGCACGAAAAGGAGTACACTTTACCCTTAGAAAAAGTACAAAAAGATTATCTTAGGTATCTTTATAAAATACAATGGTGGCAGGAGGCATAGATTGTTCGGCGTGCCTCAGAGTCGAACCGTCGCTCGAGCCCCCTCTCCTATCCCTCGCACGCTCTCTGCGCTCAACGCTCTCTTGGACGCTAAGACTGATTGTGATGTGTTCGCGGATGAATGGAAGAAGATCTTGACAGTATGTCTGGAGTATTGTGAGATGAGCGTATGACTTTTGAGTAGTTGAATACTTTTGTTACTGTACTCTAATATTGTGTTTCTGTCTTTAATCCGTTTTATGTTAAAAGTAAAAAATAAATAAATCAATTCAAAAATCGTTCCAATTTACGTTACGTTTACGTTGTGCGTTCGCGCTAGGCGCTCTGATTTAATATCTCAGTGTCTAAATATTCTCACAAACACTCATATTAAACTGTGTATGTACGTCTGTCTCTCAATCTCAGGGCAACAGCTGCGGCATAGAGGTGAGATATATCCTGAATTAGCACATAGAGTAGTTTTCATCGAGATTCGTGGGAAACTGAAGTTTTGACGGGCAGAGCCGCGGGTATACTTACTTATACATAATTTTACGCCTGGAGTTATTTAGTTCTTGTAATATCTTAACTGCTTTTAATTTGTCTGGTGTTCTACAAAGTGAATACTTTAACTAAAGATAGTCATAGCTTGATACTATTGACCTTATAAGTTTTGAGTTAACTCATCTTTGAATGTCTATAAGTAACAATAAAAATTATAAATATAATAAAAAATATACATACATAGTCAGTTATAGTTTATATAGTAAATATAATTTTTCAAATGGATCATTTCAACGTACCTACGACAAGTACCTGAAGCACGTTTATCGATCACTCTACAAATTATCACATGGATTAATGTGAACTACATATTCATATATTATCTCAAGTCGTATCGTATATTATCTTAAGTTGGTCCGACATAGTAGAATCCTCGTTGTGCGAATGAAGAGCAATGCACGTACTATAAATAATTCAATGCAAGAGAAAAGTACCGCGAATTGAGTAATATAATGTGTGTTTTGTGTTTCGCCTACAACCCTGTATCCGTTCGCATTCACAATTCTTTACAAATGTAAACAAAACTCCATTACACAAAGCCACAGAAACCACATTGTTTGAAATAGTTACTTTTTGTAAAATCGCACAGTTTTTAAAGTTTATTCGGTTGATTGACCGCGTTCTTGGGATTCTCGTCAAAAACATTCCATTTTGTTTATTTTAACAATCCAACTTTCTACGAATTGTTTTTGCGATCCAACGAAATGTAAACTGATTTTGATAAATTTTACACGAAATGCTGATTGAGTTTTGTTCAGTATACAATCACAATCGCAATTTATACGTACGTAAATGAAAACACAGACATTGAAACTCGTAGTTTTTCTTTTCGCGCATTTTCCAGACGCTGTCTCGCGCTTTTGAATGAAATTCCATCGTTTTTGCAAAACATTGTGTTCATTTTAGCGTAACCAAATTATACTAAAAGCACTTTTCCCACTAAAAGCTGTCCGATGTTACCAATATTTATTTTCTCTCACTTTCAGAAAATACTTACAAAAAAATCAAACAATACCACAATAAGACACTTCACTACACTAGCTAATCTACAGGGTGTATAAATATAAATACTAAAGTGGTATGTATAAAAATATCGCTTAAACTTTGGAGCGGAGCGGGCGGTGAGCGGAGCGAGCGGAGCGCTCTCGCCGCGCGTCTGTCGGCCACTGCCGCGCCCGCCGCCGCCGCCGCCGGGAACAGATGCAAGCATCGTTATCAGTTAGGTGTCCTTAGCAGAAACAGTTAGCATCGTGTTCCGCGGGGTAGTTAGATGAGGTCAATTGGGAATGTAGGTTGTCAATGGTGCCGATTCTCTTGTACACCGAACTAAACTAACTAAACTATCACTAAAATTCCTTACTTTTTACTATGAGAATCTTAGAGCTATTCTGCCAACAAAAATCTCTAAATTTAAAAATTATTTTGACAGAACTAAAATCGAATTTGACAATCGCGACTCCACTTGGTACCTACTTGTTTGCCTACCACGTGATTTTTTTTGAGCCGGAGATGCGCGCAATGTGGCCGTCTCGACGAATTTTTATATGGAATTTTTCGTTTTTTGGAAGAAAACAAAAAAATTAAATTACCAACATGTTAAGTATTACGGGTTTACGGGTTGCAAAGGGGGTCAAAATTTTCATTATTTTTGCGATAGGACACACCGTTTTCGAGATATAAGCAAAAGAAAATAAAAAAAAGATACAGTACCGTTTTGCAACTGAATTCGAGGTGTTGGTTTGAATTTTAGTTCATGACATCTAATTTTATTCCACACATTTTTAATCGTGATTAAAAATAGTCAGAGTTAGTTCGAGGATTTTAGATATAGAACAAAAATTTTGGTTAAAACGTCAAATTCAGAATAGCATTTTCACTAAATTAAAACTCAGTGCCATCTTAGTGCTGTCAAACTAAATTATAGTTAAGTTGTGTCACTTTAGTCTATTTTCAGAATAGGAAATCGTCGTTTGACGGGAATAAACTAAATTTTAGGGATTTTTAGTTTAGTTTAGAGAATTTGTGACAAGAGAATCGGCACCAATATGGTTCAAGGTTGGTTAATAACAGAGGGTGGGCACAGAAGCGTTGTCTATTTTGACCTTTAAAAACCAATTCAATTTTAGACATGAGATTAGAGATAAGGGAGATTTTTTTTGATAGGTGTAAGTTCCAGATAGTTTACAGTATTTCAGGGCATTCTGAACTCTATTACTAGAGTTTTAAAACATACTGTGATAACCAATAAAGTTGCTAAGAGATATTAAATGGGACACATTTCAATAATCACTTTCCACCTCCAGATAACAAACCAGTTAAAATACAAAGCTTTTCGAACAACCTTTTACAACTGAACCACTAGTAAGACTTCAAAAAGACATCACAACAGCGACCTAGATATAACTCCCACTAATGATATGACCTAATACTTGGAAAGTGGAGCATCCTCGATATTACGGGAATCTGCTCTGTGTTCAGGGGGGGGGGGGGGGGAGGCAAATACCTGAGATATTATTCATCGTTACGAACCTTCAAACCGAGGTTGTGCGATACGTCCCAGGACGATACTGTTACTGTACCGGTGGGCCTTGTACGAACGCCTGAAGTAAACGTAACGTAAATTCGAACAATATTTGTTGTTTCACACATCATCATCTGTCTAGCCTTGCAGCTGAATTTATACCACTTACATGCAGCGACTGCCATATTACCCAGTCACTGGTTTGTGGTCAGATACAAATGTTCACACATAAAATTGATTTAGTTTTAAAAGTTATTGTGCTTGTCGCATTTTGAACCAAAATGCTATATCGATCGAAATTAGATTACGTTTACTTCGCGCGTACGCTAGTGCTAGGCCCCTACCCGTTGGGGCTAGTGGTACCTATGTGCAGTCGCGAGCACTAATATGTATACACCTAGCAACGTTCAGAAGCGATGTTCTCATGAAATATTCGTTCTATGTTCGTTACAATATAATATTTCATTAAATAATTAAGAAGAAGATCGCTTTTGAGTTTAGCTAAGGCGGTTTACACATGGCACCTGGTCTCTACCAATTCGACCGCGCCGTCGGGCTGTACGGTACGTGTGTTAGGCAGCAGCGGATTTAATAGAGGCCAATGCAACATGAGACTGACTACCGCATGTGAATACATTTGCGCGGTGGTAGCCCAGTGGTAACGGCCCCGGTAAATTACGAGTTGTAGGTTCGAACCAAGATAGGCGCTTTACTTTGGGTAAATAATTTCATCACCATTGCTCTCACAACGGTGAAGGAAAACAGCGTGAGGAAACTGGCACGTCTTAGAACCAAATATTCATAGAGATGTGACATGTAGCAACCACTACTACTACTACTGTAACAAAGCACTGGGCCTGCGTGGTGGGCTGTAGCCCAGCCCAGGGCCTGTGTCCCAGCAGTAGGAACGTTATAGTCTGATTATGCTTATTATGAACAAAGAGATGGGTATGCAGGCCGCTAACAACTACTTTCTAACAATTTTGTGAGTGTGCTGAGCTGTTGTCAAGTCTTTTACATCACTCTTAGTAAGTGTAAACCATAAATAGCTATAACACATAATAAAAATGAAAACTGTCGGTGTAGTGGAAAGATAAATATTTTTGCATGCTTGTTCGAGTGTACACATCACTCATGCACTGGTATGTCGATAGAGTATTAGGCTAGTACAAGGGAGAGCACCTCGATTTATTCGTAGAAAGAAATTGAACTTGTGTTTCGTGATAACTGAACACAGGAGATATTTAATTGTATAGACTGTAAGCTTTTGCTTCGGTTGCATGCGGGTATGCATGCGGTTGTGCTTTCCTAGATCGCTTTTTGCAGGGAGCTTTAATAGTAATGACTTTTATTTGATTCGATTTAGGCCAAAGAGGTTCTGCATTGATTCCGCTTCTCTAGGATCTTTTCGATTTTGCTGCTGAACTAGGTACTGCCCCTATATACCAGACGCACTATAATATTGGGACTCATTTAGGCTCTTTTAATACAGATTATAAAGTTCAAGACATGATTAAATTAATGTTGGTCAGTATTAACATTAATGAAATGATCCCGATGACGGTAACTGTTACATCGTCCGGCCCAGAGGGATATTGCTGTAACTCAATCATTATCACGCCTGCTACCCAAATTGTTAATCACGGAGTGATTTTATTACAGTCAGTGGGCTCCTCTGCCCAACTTGTCGATGTAAATTTTTTAATCAACTGCAAGGGCTTCAAAAAAAAAAAAAAAAATTATTTCACATAAACCTACATGGGCACTTATGAAACGTCAGAAGCCAGGTGCACGGTTCCAATTGGTCGTTTCCTATGGAGAAGAGCCGGCAAGAAACTCCATGGTTACTCTTTTAACAATAATTGGCTTTTACAATACTTTTCAAATTGCAGTGTTGGTAGGCATGAGAGGACAATGTAGGCCTTTCAACAAGTAAGTACCAGCTTGTGTATGTATTCATTATTGTGGGGTATTCATACTGGGTAAAATAATAAAACCAAATCGAACTTAGTTGTACAATATTGAATACACCATTTTAACAGCCTGTACGATCCCTTACGAAGCCGTTGATCGCTTTGGGTCCTTGTCACATTAAACTCTTTCGTTGACGCATCACATGTTTGACATGATCATTTGCTTAGTATAATGTCACAAGGATCCAAGTATGGAGGTTTTCGTAATTCGACTGTACATACCATACACCGTCAATATCCAGGGCAAGCTGAACGCTTCGTCGCGTCGCCATGCGGGCCGCCGATCAACTTACGATCCATTGAGAATGCGATGCCAATACATTTCACTTAATTATGACCGTAACGCGGTCTGAGTGCACACTATTAAAATCAACATGCTTCTATAGCATTGAAGCATTGTGTATGCTAATCTTATTGTTGTGTGTGTAATGTTTATCTTATTGTTCTGCAGGATGCCCGGCTGAGACAATGAATGGACGACATGTTTATGTGTTTTGTGAAAAACACAAAAACGTTTTGTCTAAAATGACCCATCACCCGCGCGAAAATGCATTCTGAACATCAATGACGGAAAGACTGTGACTTTTAATTTGGCGATGGGTATTTATTGATTCACATTATTCTCCAGATGTAGTGGCATGACTCTGTTGCTATAGCTAACTGAATGTTATCGGGTTTAATCATGCTAACGGTTTTTCCCTTGTTCCTTTAACATAATAGTTACAACTATTGGTATGTACCCAACGACCCGTACATTCTTTATCAACTAAGAACAAAAACCATCTTAGCGGTCCTTTAATCAAAGGAACAAGTTAAAAGGTTCAGAATTTCAGATCCATGTTATCTTACTTCAACCGAGTCATTATTCAAATAAATTAATCGGAAAGATTTTATCTTTTAAATGAATGGTTCATCGCTAAATTAAGTTAGTTCATTGTAGACTGTAAAACGTTTCAACTTCTTTATAAGACAGAATCGCGGGAAATAAGCACAAACATTATCGTTATTTGCTTACATTCGAACATAATAATTTATTTGTAACAGTGAACACCTACGCTCACCACCACGTCGAGAGCACGCGTAGTGATCAATGCTCGTTCTTCTCTGAACGTAAAACATAATTTTGTGCGGTAGTCGGACAATGTCATCATCATCTGCCTAGTCTTTTCCCTACGATCTTTAGGGTCGACGTTCAGTTGAATACCACCATTTTGCATCGAGCGACTACAAAATGTATCTATGTTTATTGAGTATGCAACACAACATTACAAAGTAGTACATAGACTATGGTTTCCTTACGATTCGATCTCCGTTTGTTTCGCTCTTATACAAACTTTTCGTTCGCCAACATCCACAGTACACTATCGTCTTTATACACGTGCGCTCAAAGAGCATCAAGCTCTACAGCCTCCAGTTTATAGGCGTGTGTAAAGCCCTTGCGATGCTACCGGCGAGCCCTGAGGGCCTCGTCCATGTTACTGGTTAAGGTTCAGAAATAAAGCGCTTTCGGTCAAACACAGGCTTATTGTTTTATGTAATGCTTTAGTACCTATTTTGTGATGTGTATGTGTATATACCGTAGCCAATGAAGGTAGTGGTGGTGGTGGTGCACGTAAGGGTTTATATTTATATGAAACAAAAGTATTGTATTATGACTTTAATAATAAATAATTATAATTCAACTCTGATTTTCGCATTCATACCTAAACACCCAGACCAGGAACTACCATCTGTAGGCAAACCAATTATTTGGGGAATTGAACACCCGACATGTCAACTCAACTCAAACTCAAAGCAATTATTTCACCAAACCATTTACAGGCACTTTTGAACTGTCAAAGAGTCGGTTAGTTAGTCAAAAAGTTGAAGCTAGTTGCCCATTCCAAATCGTAGATCTCTATGGAGAAGAACGGGCAAGAGACTCCAAGGACACTCCTTTAAAAATGGATATAGATATTACAAAATCCTGGGTACAGTATTCTTGGTACTTCTAATATGTGAGAACAATGTCAAATGAAAAATAATCAAAAACAATTCAAAATATAAGATTAAAAATAAGCCCTGGCAGATAAGAGATGACCAGTCTCAACTGACAGCGCCCGTTCACGAACATGACACCTGGCTCAGCACCATCCAGGTCAACCATTTCGTAGGGAACCGAATGTAACGCTGAAGCTTATTGCTTAGCCGCTTTGTCAGCTTATCAGCTCAACTGAGTGTTCTCGGCTCTCTTGGATTTTTCACCATTTATATTATTATTCTTATTTATTATATACCACATAAAACAAAAAGCTATCCTAAGTAAGTAATTATTTTCCCGAAACTTAATTCTTAATTCACCTCTTTCTTTTCTATTTTATGCATCTTAGTCTTAATTAAACGTCTATCTAAACTTGTCCATTCAAGCTCTGTATATTCATAACCATTTCACGTTCACAGGAAGGTATCTATAACAAGACCAGTTTATTAGGTCGCGCTGAGCTCGGGGCTCGGGTGCAGGGACCACGCTTATTGGTCGGTTCATCTTGCTCAAACTTTAATGAATTACCTGCTGTCTTGAGTCACCGGCTGATAACAGAGATAAGGAACATGCTACTTTTATGAAGTGATGCTTATCTACGTAAGTAGACTAGGACCTAGAGGTGGCCTAGTGTAGGACGACGTTTCAATAGAATATGAGGCCTGCTGTAGTGGTTTTGTTATCACTGACGTGCGGCGTACTGTACTGTAGGTATCATATATGACGAGCATACATATATTACTATGAACAGCTCGGCAAAAATATCTTCTGGACTCGCTTCTGGACTATTTTCCAGAAGCGGAACATGCTTCAACCTACTCACCAAAGTATTCAAACAATTTAGTATTTAAGTATCACTAGCATACCTATAAAAGTGTTAACAGGTAACCTCGGTAAGCTTACGCTAGTGTATCATCTCGTTGACCTCCGGCGAGTCCTTGTGACCTCATTGAAACGCGGACCTCAGTGACCTTATTGAGCCGGCCAGCGTGCACGGGCGACCATATACTTTTAATCAATTCGCTGTATCCTTCGATTACAACAAGTCTAATCAGGTAACGTTAATTACCGGGTTAGGTTTAAACCATCTCTCTTGCCCTTATGCCAATTTATTCGGCGTCGCGTCGGCGCAACTTGTCCTCTTCTTCGTTACTTCTCAATTAATCCTTTTCTCAGTAGTTACCCCTTTTCTAAATAGATAGATAGAACATAGAATACTCTTTATTATGTACACCATAAAAAATATAGATACAGCTGTAGAAATTTAACATAGGGTGACACAATGGGTGTCTTGTCTAGCCACATATTAAACATTCTGCGCCGATATTAATTATTACTTTACAAAGAACCTACATCTAATGAACATCCGTAACTTAGCGCTTAGATTTTTATTAAGTCATTGGACAAGATCTATTAAGTTGAAAATATCTCTTACTCTCAACGTTTAGTTGAGTTAAAAATGTGTCGTTAGAAGATAAACTTAGCTGTTTACTGAAGAGTAAGTATAGCTACAGACGAGAGTACCTGCTCATAACGATGCTGTGAAAAGATTTACTGTTCATTCAGAATCAGAATGCTTTATTCATTTAGAATGAGTAAAAAATGAGTGATGTGAGTGAATGAGTTGAGTTTTTTTTTTTATTGGTCTGCTAACTCTGCTACTGGTATGCTGAACTACCTAGTCTTCTTGAGTAACGTCTGTCGTCACTCGTGGAGGCTTTTTCAATACAAAGTTGTAATTTGAGGAAAGAAACCCTGTGCCCTGACAGGGTCAATGTATGAAACAAATATTTTGTAACATCATGTACACTACATTGAATGCAATAAATGATGATTACTGATTACTGATTACTGAAAACTTAAGTACCTACGAATTTTATTTTCGAGTAAATTAATAGAACTGTAAGTAACATACAACACATCAACATGTATTTTAGTTTAGGAAACTATTTGTACAACTTAAAGGATTGAAACAGTAAACAGGGATAGTTAGGGGAGAGTTGTTGTAGAACTCGAGGGGGGAGGGAGAGGATGAGTGGTCACTAACTTGCGAACCTATCTAGATAGCATACTATCCAGGTAACATAGGTATGTTACCTAGATATATGTATGATTGCTTCATCCTAGCATAGTTTAGGTACTGTGGAGAGGTCTTCAGAGAGTACCTAAACTAGGCTGGGATAAAGCAATATTAGCAGCTTATTATTGTCCCACTGCAGGCCAAAGTCTACACTTCTTTAATTATTTTATGCTATATCGGGCAATCGAGCTCGTCGGAGTCTTCTCCATGTTTTAAGCAATCACCGAAGCACCAAATATATTTTAATTTTAGTGTCTGAATGAAAGGAGAAACCAAAAAGTCGTTATTTTAATTTCTCATTACACTTTAATAAAGCCTTTTAAAGTTAAGTCAAAGATAGGCTTTATGATAAAACGTTTGGTATCGAGAGGTCCATCTCAACTTTCTCCCTAAATGCCTCTAAAGGTAATACATATTATATCATGTTACTAGCAACGCCATCTCTGAATAGCTAAACATACTACGAAGCCAAGCATCCGACTGGAAAACTGGGTTGAATAAAATTTCTGAACAGTAGTGACATACAGCGGCGAGTAGCGAAACTACAGCATTGGAAAAGTTCCTTTCAGAACTGAAAAGATGGTGTTGTTTATATTGTAAGAATGAGGTAGGTTTAAAAAAAAATTGTCTGCCATGAAAATCAAACAAGCAGTAATTTAGAAACAAATGATCATCTTCTGACATACCACAATGACAAACTGACTAGGAAATTCGTTAAAAGGCTGCTACTTGTGGGTTTGTAAGGCTTGCAATAGACTTTTTCGGTTCTTCATGATTTGGCACAGCCAGGCGGTAAAATTATTTGTTCGTTTGTGCCACCTAGCTGTGCCGAGTCATGCAGACCCGAATAAGCGCGGAGCACCCCTGACCCGCCAAGCGCGGAGCACCCCTCATCGACTGAAAAACGTGGTGTAAATAATTATGGCAACGACTCTTTTGGCAGTTTATTATTTTACCGGTTAAACCGAATCTATTATTATGTATCTATTAGCGGTTATACTATTATAGTAAACCATACAAGTACCTACCTAGGTAATATTTGTTTTATGAAACCAATAGCATAACTGATAAGTTCTTCCTGTTTTTTTTTCTTAGATCGTATTTCGTGAACCTTAACCTGGCTCAAATTAATTTATTTTCCTTCATAAGGTAGCTAAAAATAAAATATTCTAGTGCGAAAAAACATGGCGATATGTAGAACTTCTTATACGACCCACAGCTTCTACAGCGAATGTATTAATGTTAACTTTACAATAATTTCGTTACACAGTTTGCCGCTTTCCGTGAGTAAAAGCAATTCCCAGCATTAAAATGAAATTATCAAGACAAAAGCTCTTACTATTCATAAAATTAAATTATAAATTGGTATACCTGTTTCTGTAATTGGTTAATAAAACTTAATTTCTGTGGGCGTGGCTTGGGGCTGCCTTTAGGGCATTTGTAACGTTTGATTTGCATCCTATAATTCAAAGACAGCGGGTCTTTTACTTAGGAAAGCTAAACTTTATCACACAAAGTAGAGAGGTGTCGTGGGACACCCGGTTGGAAAGAAATTCCTTTCGCTGTATATTAGTTTTAAATAACAGGCACAATCACATAAATTAAGAACGTTTGAAAGTACCTAACTATCAATCTACCAATCTGCCTAGCCTTTTCCCAAGTATGTTGAGGTCGGCTTTCAGCCTAACCGGATGTAGCTGTATGCAGAAGCCATAAGAAACTTCGTCCTGATAAACTCTCAAAGAATTGTTTAAGCAAATTGACGCCCTACATCAATTAGCCGTGGTATAGCAATTTAATAAAACTGTCAAACCCGGCCGAACCGGTGATCGATCTTACAACGGACCCGTGTGCCCAGACATGGCAACACTCGGTATTATCGCCAAATGGGTCATTTTCACATAATCCTTACATCATCATTATACGGAACCCTTGTAATAACTTGAGTCAAGCTGTTCGCGCTAAGACGGGGCGGGCTCAAGTTTCAAACTGTACTTCATTTTAATCTGCGCCTTTGTTTCTGACTCGACAAGATATTGTTACTTATCGCCAAGTGACAGCTATGTTAACAGTCTGTGTGGGCTTCGCAACTTTATATCTTTTGAATTTCCGGTAATTTTGTGAAAGTTGATTTTTGTAGTATTGAATGATATTTCTAACTTTTGTCACCCTCAAATGTAATGATATTATTAATAGTGAGATTTCGTTCGGAGTTAAAGATACAACCAACGACAAAATGCGGTGATTATTTCAGAATGTTGAATTTATTTATTTAGGATCTGCAACAAAAGATAAATACACAATACACGACAGATAATAAAAGCCAACATCAGTATAATCCTTCACAATAAAGTTAACAGCTAAGCTAAATGCATAGCTTGTTAGCTAAACTAAAACCCAACTCCGGCAAAAAAAATTAAACAAGACACCACAGACAGACAAATTAAAAATCCGGAGTCACACGTAATCTGTTCGATTTAACACGTGTCCTAACTCCGGATTTTTAATTTGTCTGTCTGTCTGTGGTGTCTTGTTTATACCTTTTTAGTCGTAGTTGGGTTTTAGTTTTATTACTTTAAGTTTTTTTAAATAAAATAACTAGCGGGTTCAGCGACCGCTACACGACAAACAAAAACAAATAGGAACGTATAAATATATTTATTTGATATTATAACCGCTATAACTTTTATATGGCGGTACAAGTAAAAAGCTAACTTAAGTGTACGGGGATCTACGGTTAAGGAAACGTTAAATGTATCGGTTGATATTAAGTACAAGTTATAAGAAATCCATATTGAAATGTAAAAAATCCATGGCAAAATAAGGAACTGTTAATGGTAACCATTAACAGTTCCTTATTTTGCCATCTGACCACCATATTTTTATTATGCTTGTCAAACGCAATGAATTGAGTAAAGGCTTATCCTATTAAAACTGCGTCGCACACAATAGAAAATCTATTGTGGTCCGTTATAGCGTAAAAATCTCTATCTACTTGCTCCGCCCTAACGGGGCCTGTTGTTCTCATAAGTTTCGCCTACTCATAGCCTGAAACAGTGTGCACATTGCACAATAAATAACATAAGTACCCGTTTCCTGTATTTAACTTTTGGTTAAATACAGTAATACAATACGTGATTTTGATGGAATTAAAACTTGTTTCACAAATCGTGGTCAAAGGTAGTCTTTGCAACAAGCATGAGTTATACTCATTACTTCTTGGCTTTACCTCTGCAATCCCTTGTAGTCTCAGTTTCAATCAGTAAAAAATCCGCCACATAGACCCTCCACAAGTTCCAACAAAGTCCACCCTTATAACTTCAGCAAAGGTTTGTAAAAGGCAAGGTTGATAAAGCCTGGTGTCCCTGAGCGCCGGCGCCGCCTGCCGCCTCTGCGCACCGCAATCGTTTATGTCTGGTTCCGCGCGCGGATTTCATTACTTTACAACATAAAATAAAACTTTAGTGCCGTTTTTTTTGTCGTCGAAAATATTTGATGTCGTTTTTATCGGCGGTCGAGTAAAGTTGCGTAAAGTAAAGTGAAGTAAAACAGCGGGCGTGGAATTATGACCGGGTTTCAGTGACGTGCTACTGATGGTTTCCGGATCTTTTTAATGATCTGTCTTTTGGCGTTTCTTTGATTGAGTTATTGAGGTATTAAAATGTAACTGAGTTTTGGTTTTTGTACGTTTTTATCTTTTCGTGATCCCAAGCTCTATAATACTAGCGAGCCGCCCTTGCTTCGCACGGTTTTACGACTTAGACACATAAACCGGCATACATTCTCTAAATGATGGTGAAAACCACATCAAAATCCTAAAAGAACAACGCAGTCACACAGACAGACACGAAAACCGTCTTTTCGTCTCACGATACGCACTGTAAAATGAATTTCTAGGCGGTTATTCATTTTTTAATAATTTTTTATCGTACGCACGTAATGAAAACCCCCGAAATAACCCTCCATCAAATTTATTTTTACAGAGCTTTATTTAAAATCAGTTAGTACAGCGTAAACTCGATTTAAGTAATTATTTATAACAGTTAATGGTTTTGCGCTTCGATTTTTGCCTTCAATTATCTTTTGAAAGTACTTTGGTGTTGTTTATTTTGGGGTTGTAATTAAAAGGCGATGTTTTCCATAAGTTAAGCTTCATAAGTCATGATTAAGAGAAGAGTTTCTTTAAGCTGGAAAATCACTCGTTTCGGTGAAGGTATTTAAATGTGGTTATGTATCAATGAAATCGACTCAACCGGAAATCCTCCATTTTGTGTTAGCTTTTCCTCAAATATTTGTAAGCTGTTTCGTGTTCGCGGCTCGACAATATTGTGAATTGTCGTAATGCTGTAGTGAAGATGTCGATCGACAGAAATTGATTGTGGTAGGGTCTGCGAGTGACAGTATGCTGGATGCTTCATTTACTTGCTTCAACAAATAATTTTGTATTCGTTCAACGAGAGGCTTACAAGCAAACAGAATTATTCTTTTTTAAATCTCAAATAATGTTCACGCACAGTGCCCCTGTCTGTCCGTATGTGTGCTTGTAACCGCTAACCCAATAAGCGGGATTTCCTTATAATCATTGATCATCCCATCTTGCAAGTTTTTAGTCTAAGAACACACGAACGAAGAAGATGGAGACTCAAATATAAACTTGACTTGAGTCGAGACTAGTATCAAAACTGACACTTTTTTTAAACCAAGTGCTGCTGTCTAAAGTATACGTACAAGAGTTTTTCGGTTGCGATTTGTCGTAGGTATACGAAATGAGTACATCACAAATATAATCTTATGCATAGATTATATTTGTGATGTACACAATCTAATGATTCCCATTAACCTAGAATTTGAGACTTCTCGAGCAGACAATTAATTTGATGCAAATAATAATCTTTTACTACCTTCCCTTAAACTCGATTATCTGAGGAATTTGAGAAAGTATTATAATGGCTTCCGCAGTCGTTGCGAACTTTGAAGGTGAGCAATGTTATAAATTGATAATTTTATTGTATTACGGAAGGTTGGATTCTGTGGAGAAAAACTGCTAAATTGAGAAAGAACAGGAAAAAATTTGGTTTCCATTAAGAGTATGGTTTTTTGATGTTATACATAAACTTGGTATGATGTTAAACAATATTATACTCTGAATGTCTACTTGTTTTACAAAAACTGAACCGGATAATCATCACAACAACAACAACAACAATCTTCTCAACTTTTTAATAATTTCTCAAAAGAGAAATGTTAATTAACAAGTTTTCTTCGCTGCAGCTAAAGATACTGTTAACCTAATTTTGTTGCTGATTGTGCAAACAAATTCGCCTAGTTGTGTTACATTTCATGTGACGTTTAGCCAATCTGTAAGGTTTTTTGTTTCATGGCTTGTCAGTGCTTATCACGTTCATAAGGTTATAGTATGAATGTCACAATGATATTCTTACCTCAGCAGTGTATCGGTTGCCCCCTTTCCCCCCCTTGCCGTGCTCGGGGGAGTGGCGCAGCGCCTTCGTGTCGATCTGCACGTTCGTCTGCATCCTGCGCCGGCGCACTATTGCCCACGCTTACCTATTACCCAACGCGCACTATTACCCACGCGCACCATTACCCTTGAGCACTATTACCCGACGAGCACTATTACCCAGACAAGTAACTACGCGTAGGCACTAATAAAAACGTACACTTCTGTCATATTAAATTTTGTTTAGTTGAAATGTTTATGATTTACTTCAGTACTAACATGGCTTCTCTCGACTGCATAATTCACTGAATAAATATTAGGCTTTATTTTTCAATTTCGCCGTGTTTTATTGTCACACAAATCACATTAGAGTACACCTCAAACTGTCTGTGTGTTTATATTTTTACATTTACCGCAGCTTTAACCCACTTCCACTGCGTAACTTTACGAGGTGTGTTCAAAGGTGCATTTCCACCGGCCATAGCGTTTTACAGCACTCTTTTACGACACTTATACGATTTCATTTGCACCTTAACTGCGCACTTTTACACGCCTTATCTTATTTCAACGCGGTTTCATTTTATATGGAACTGTTTAATATAATATTAAATGCGGCGTTTATAGACCTGAAACAAACAAAGTTTATTGTTACTCATGATGATACATTAAATTTACAAAATTATAGTTATGTTATTGCCAGTTTTTTTTTTTTGTACATGTGCTAAATATTATTCAAATAATTTATTCTGCCCCGTCAGGTAAACAATGATTTTTATAATAAAACAATGTTTTCAGAACTGAAAACACGCTTTTATTGTAAGACATAATTTAATTCCGCTATAAAACAGGCGACGTCATAGCTAGCTACTGCTTGCTGCTACGCCGTAGCCAATATTTCAAGCTGGTAGCTACGACGTAGCATTCGCACAAAGATGTTGCAAAACACATTCTTAACAAATCCAACGTAGTTTGTACACATTTTTAGCGATCTTATTACGTGAGCAGTGTAACTGAAGTATACTGTAACATAGTAATAATATGAATTTTCTTTCTGATAGTTTAGAGCATAAAGAAAATCAGTGGTTCTTCTGAAACTGTATTGTTATCCAAACCGAAATAAGAATCTAAAACTCTCTCTCTCTCTGAATGTTTTACTTGAGTTAAAAGCAGTCATCAAGTTATATCGTAAGTAGATGGCGTGCGGATCGCGTTAGATCTCGCGATGGTTTCGTTCATTCAAACGATATAACTTTCGACATCATGTCCGGTATTTCTGTTGATTTTTATTATAATATAATTAAGAAATTTTTTGGCTACTAAAGAATTGCTATTATTTGCTGTATGGCAAATTAATGAAAATAAACATCGAGATACAAGTACTAACGTACTAGAGAAGCTACGTCAAATAACTGAATTGTCCTATTCTTCGTATTGAATCTTTAGTTCGCTGCAGCGCTAAAATAATAACAATTCGTCTAAACCGTACCTAATTTACCACAGTGCTAGATTTGCTGCGGAAGTGTATTTATTCTCGGCAAAAAGATCTTAAGCGCCATGTAAATCACGGCACTTACGCGTTTTCTTCGACAAACTGCGGCGCGATCGCCGCAGTTGAACGAGACAAAGTAGGAATTTACGGTGTCTTCTCTAGTACGTTAGTACTTATATCTCGATGAAAATAAATGATGTATTGGCTCAAAGCTACGCCATTAACAACGCATTAAGTAATTAGATTGCCCCATTTATTATAATACGACAAAATCTTGTCTTTTTGAAGAGCCACAACCTCGAAATTCCTATTAGTACAAGTCTACACAATTAAATTTTTGTTGTTGTTCAAAACTTGAAAATAATGCTGCTTCTAGAACAAAGTGATCGTGTTGTAACAGTTCACTGGTTATTAACGATGTTGTTTGCTAAGTATTTCTGTTTGCTTTGCAAACGCGTCTTCTAGGCAACTACCAAAATTAAATAGTCATTCACTGAAAATATTACTTTCTACTGTTTTAAACAACGGTATTTGTTGCGTGACTTTTAAAATATCTTTCAAAAGTGGGTGACTAACTATATTGTGATTGCTTAGGTGTCTACACATCAAAGCCGTGTCGGCGGCTTCAGAACGTTGCGTCAGACAACTTTTGTTTAAAATGAGCGGCGGTTGAGCCCCGGCGGCTAAGCCGGGTTAGGCTTAGGTGTGTAGACACCATAAGCATCAAACTGATCCCCGACATAGATTAGTAGTACATTAAAGACTAATAAAAGCCGGAAAGATTTGTCGGCATTCTACAGAATAAGTCTTTATTGTACAAATGGCCGAAATCTTTACGAATTGCTTCGTAGTCATAAATGTTTACAGCTTTGTTTTTAATAAAACTGAGTTATAGTAGTTCAACAAGTACACCAAGAAGTGATCAGTTTTATGTGTAACTAATATTAATGGATTACTTGTTTTGACAAGGACAACGGTATTGTCTATGGGAAATGCTCAATTTTAACGTCTAATTAACAAAAAAACAATTGATGACGTAACAATCTCATTACTTATGCACAACCAATCCCTGAGAAACATTATAGTACAATTATACCAAAGTTTTATTTTTATTTACATATAAAACATGATAGCTGAAAAGCAGGAAATTGACGATTTTAGGTGAAAATCATCATCCAGCGATATTATCGGGAACATGATTAAAAATAAAACAAACCGTTTTTTTCTGTTGGTAAGAGCTACACGACAATAGCCGGTGACTTGTGAACAGATTAGCCAATCATCAAGATTGATAACGCTTTTCGTTACGTCACGATTTGTACCAGTTTACTCCTACCACAAGCCACGTTAAAGAACTGCGTTCCAAAAATATAATAAAATCTTTATAAAATTAAAAGGCTTTCAGTTTAATGGTATTGTCCCACTTGAGCAATATTCGTAGTAGCTAGTAACTACGTGCGAGTACATGATTAAGTATTCCGCCGAGAAAGCAAACGCTTAATGGAAACATGCGCGACGATGCAAGTAGGTAGGGTGACCATGAATTAAGAAAACAAGATTGATTAAGAAACTGTTCGAAGTGGCCGTGTTAACTAACATACCATAGTTATCGCAGTAGTTGAGTGGTGGCTTCGGTGCTACAAGACGTGAGCTCAACTCCCAAACGAATCAAATGTTCGTATATCTACAGATAGTTGTTCCGTTTCTGTATGTCATTTTTTGTGTCTATAAACAGCACCCGATACAAGAGAAAATTATTTTATGACTGTTCAATGTGTCTTCTAAAATGTTTGACCTGAATGAAATAACAAATTCTAGTAAAAGTATCGGTCAAATGTGTTTATGACAATTGCTCGCTCAGTAGTATATAATGATACAGAATGTTATAAACTTGAGGGAGGTCAGTAATTGCTACGTTTTGCGTAAATTACCTATTTTAATACCAATTATGATTATTGAAGGTCGTTACTTTAATTACATTATTATTTCTGACAAAACACGCCCATGGGAAGACTATAACGGGTCATATTGTGCGTCATTTGTTTTACAAAAATGTAATGTGGTGTTGTTTACAATCCACATTTCAATTGATGGAAGAAATTATTTGTATAGCTGCTGCTTACAGTTGGCTGTCAACCAGAATTATGAACACACATAACGAAAATATGAACTTAATCCTGCAAATAGATATGCAGTTATATTGTACCATCTTACAAGTTGTGCCATGGGATTTCCCATCATCGGCAAAAATGAAATCGGCACTTCTAAATCAAATCATACTTTAAAATTCGCAAACACCTCTGTGAGAGACATTGCTGAATATTCATTTGAGTTTGAAAGTTTTGCATACCCACGCGACACTCATATATACAGACAAACACAGTCCAAAAACCAGCAATTTATTTTCAGTTGTGTGGTCACTTTTCAGGATGGCACAACCAGTTTCTGAATCAAATAGACTATAAATTTCTCCAAATTCGATCCACGAAATTATTAAACATTAAATTGGTTTGCATCATAAAATCCTTATTTTAGCGGTAAATACTTTATTGTATTCAATTTAATATATCTCATAGTAAAGCTCTTATTCGAAACCTTTTATCACGGCATTTAGTTGTACATTACACAGCATTTAGCACACACATGCTGCCGCGGTTCGAGCGCCAATCAATCATGAATATAGCGCACTTAGCTTTAAACTAGTGCCGCCTCTCACGTTAGTACCCCTATCAGTATACCCGTAGTTTGTTTTATTGAATATCGTAGATCATCTCATAGTATATTATAGAAGTCCAAGAAGGAATGTAGCTTCTTAGAAGTAGTCAACGCAGTGTGTTTTTAAGAAACAAAAGACATAAATTCCATCCCTTGACAAGGCCGCGCAATTTCTTGAAACGACACCCACGGGTCTGATTTTTCTGGAAAAGCGCAAGCGATGATAATTTCATAAATTCAGTCAAAGCTTATAATTATTTTGTTCCTCCTTACAATGTTATGTGTTAAAGAATACTCGAAAATGTAATCTCCATACGTAATTTTTGATTGGCGGTTATATCGCGTCGTGTGTGCGGGCACTAACATTCTTCATTCATCATATTCAGTTGCACGTCAATCAATGGCGGCGTCACATTTAAAAGCCATTACAGCCGGTTTGTTCAGTGTGCTGCAATTATAACGTACTTAGTACTGCTTGTATGTATGGAAAGCAGATTTTCAAAGCTTCGTAATGTTGCGATCGTTAATGCAGCAGTACGATGTTTTTTCCTTCATCTCGTGCGCGGGCAATTAACATTAAATAGTTTAAACCGTGTTGAAAGCCTCGCTGGACAGCCAAGATTGTACAGCATTGACTGACCAGGCTGTGAAACCCTGCTACAAAATTCAAATCATAATTATAATTCAATATAAAATAGGTACAAAAATATAATTAATTCTAGTTGCCTCTTTAAAAACGTAGTATCAATTCAAATACAATAATAATAAATAACACTTATGAACAAGAAAATAATCCTAGAATGAAACAATCCACTTTCTGTAAATGCATAAAAACAAGGCATGCGAACGAACCTTATGTCGGAAGCCGTAGCTCTAGTCCACCACAACAGTCACAGCTTAGCTAATAGTTTTACCGCCACACTCGCTCCGCTCGGCCACACTCGCTCCGCTCGGCCACACTCGCTCCGCTCGGCCACACTCGCTCCGCTCGGCTCCACTCGGGCGCGCTCGGATCGACTCGGAAGTCATCAATTGTTTGCTTCTTTTGTGTTGCTCAAGCGAGCAATCAGTTGCTCGCTCGCAACAATTAGGTCAGCCGCAGACTGGGCGACTGCGAGAGCTAATACTTTGTGCATGTACTAATAAATGAGTAGTCCGGAGAGCGGGCTATTGGACATTGTGAATAGGACTTTGGGTTCCGTTATTTATTTTTTATATGTAGAATATCTTTTAAATGCTCGTTAGTTTTCAAAGTCTTTCTTTTAGAACGTCAGGCACACAATATCCATTCAAGCTACGGCACTGAGGAGACTATTACATGGAAAACTATAGGTATTTAATTACTTGATAACAATTAAAGATCGAAATGGCACACCACCTTTGACCAATGTCGAGTTGATATCAAACTATAACCTTTTTAATGGCTTAGCTATATAAATCTTTTCCTTGTCAGCCCTTCAGTGAATGATGTGATTTTTAATTCAGCGAGAAGCTGATTTTCATTCTGCGGTAATGACACAACGATGCAATATATAATGCTGATTCGTTAAAGTAGATTCTATCGTACAATGACCAGAAAAATTAGCCCTAATAATTAGGGGCAAATTCTCATGTTATCATAATTATTAAGTAAATAAGTATAAGGTGACGAACATCTCTTGGTTGTAAAAATTTTACTTTTTAAGACTTTTTAAATACCAATATTTACCAGAACGATGTAGGTGCATCTGGTTTCTTAGAGGCCAATAGTAAGTTGACACAATAAACAAAGCCACAACAGATTAAATTGATTAAACTTTCAGAAACCAGGGGTTGGAGGTAATATCTTTTAAATTAGACCTCCGATATCAAATCATTTACCAGTACACACGCGTAATACTCACCACCCTACTAATATAAGTAATCCCTTTAATTACCTCTCCTTCGTGGCAGGCGGTCCATCCGCAGCCTCTGATTGCTCTAATAAAACTCGTTACCTCAGAACCGCTCCGACACCACACAGGCAAGAAATACAGTTTCAAACATACGAATATCTAATAACACTTCGCTAAGTTAAATACAGGGACGGATTTAGTGATATTTGATATTTTCGTAATCAACTTGAGTCAAATCTCGTAGCTGCTACGACTACGGCGTAGCGCTACGGCGTAGCAACAATCCGTTTCGGAAAAAATAAAATAGAACTTTCCTATTTTTACCCGACTGTGGCGAAACCCAAAAAGTGGGTAATGTTTTTTACATAGTAAATTCGAGGAAATAATATTTTAAGATAACTACGATTTTGCAAAGAAGTCTTCGTAACTCAAGACTTTTGCCTATTAGAGAATCTTCCAAATAGATTTACAGTGAAAATAAAAAACATATAATTGAATCCGCATCCCACCCTAGTAGGTCATAAAACAAATCCCAGTCGCACAAACATTCAGTTCCCCGATCACTATAAACAGTATCAACATCGTCCCGGGATTCCCGGGATTCAGGCGGTGGGTCGTGAACAGTGTTTACTGACGTCACTTAGTGCGTCACCGGGATCAACATGTATCGTGTGTTTATGAAGCGAGGCTGCTGTTAGCCTAAGCCAAGATTAAGGATGGAAGCCCGTATGTAAATGAAAACATACAGTATCTTATAGTTTCGTAACTTCTATGTGCGGTCGTCTGTATCATAGTGCCATAAATCCATGTCTGAAAATATACTCAAGTAATAGTTCCAGTTAAATTTGCTTGATAACTTGAGGAAAAAAAGTTTTACTTCACTTAATTTGAAAGGTTCCATTAGTCATTCGTTGCAATTGACGTAAACACAAAGTTAAGATACCTTCAGCTACACTGTACCTAACACAAGTCAGTCTTACATGTACATCACGGCTATTCGATTGTGTTTACGTCAATTGCGACGCACAAAAAATCAAACTCAAAGTAAAACAGGCAACTTTGTGTTTATTTTCTCAATTTCATTATTAAGTAAGTGTAACAAAACTTCATTAAAGTTTTGTCCAACAGTAAAGTACACAGAAACAAATGCTCTGTCCTTCAGCTCAGTGTAACAACTCTTACCTGCCAGTAACTCGTCCCTATGAGTTATGAAACAAATGCTCTGTCCTTCAGCTCAGTGTAACAACTCTTACCTGCCAGTAACTCGTCCCTATGAGTTATGAAACAAATGCTCTGTCCTTCAGCTCAGTGTAACAACTCTTACCTGCCAGTAACTCGTCCCTATGAGTTATGAAACAAATGCTCTGTCCTTCAGCTCAGTGTAACAACTCTTATCTGCCAGTAACTCGTCCCTATGAGTTATGAAACAAATGCTCTGTCCTTCAGCTCAGTGTAACAACTCTTACCTGCCAGTAACTCGTCCCTATGAGTTATGAAACAAATGCTCTGTCCTTCAGCTCAGTGTAACAACTCTTACCTGCCAGTAACTCGTCCCTATGAGTTATGAAACAAATGCTCTGTCCTTCAGCTCAGTGTAACAACTCTTACCTGCCAGTAACTCGTCCCTATGAGTTATGAAACAAATGCTCTGTCCTTCAGCTCAGTGTAACAACTCTTACCTGCCAGTAACTCGTCCCTATGAGTTATGAAACAAATGCTCTGTCCTTCAGCTCAGTGTAACAACTCTTACCTGCCAGTAACTCGTCCCTATGAGTTATGAAACAAATGCTCTGTCCTTCAGCTCAGTGTAACAACTCTTACCTGCCAGTAACTCGTCCCTATGAGTTATGAAACAAATGCTCTGTCCTTCAGCTCAGTGTAACAACTCTTATCTGCCAGTAACTCGTCCCTATGAGTTATGAAACAAATGCTCTGTCCTTCAGCTCAGTGTAACAACTCTTATCTGCCAGTAACTCGTCCCTATGAGTTATGAAACAAATGCTCTGTCCTTCAGCTCAGTGTAACAACTCTTACCTGCCAGTAACTCGTCCCTATGAGTTATGAAACAAATGCTCTGTCCTTCAGCTCAGTGTAACAACTCTTACCTGCCAGTAACTCGTCCCTATGAGTTATGAAACAAATGCTCTGTCCTTCAGCTCAGTGTAACAACTCTTACCTGCCAGTAACTCGTCCCTATGAGTTATGAAACAAATGCTCTGTCCTTCAGCTCAGTGTAACAACTCTTACCTGCCAGTAACTCGTCCCTATGAGTTATGAAACAAATGCTCTGTCCTTCAGCTCAGTGTAACAACTCTTACCTGCCAGTAACTCGTCCCTTTGAGTTATGGCGGCTCACAGAAGGTGCGGCTACTATCGCGATAAGCCACGGCTTTATACAAGGAAACGGTTCCCTACGGCTCGAGGGCCACTTCTAGTAAGCTGCTGACGTTATGATACTCGAGATAATAATTATAACATGTGTCGTAATATATTTGCTTATGAAAAGGAATTTTTGTCTTGCCATGGGTATACATACGGATACCACGTGCCAACGTGCCACGTGAACAAAATTTAGATTTTTTTCGATTTTTCGGCTGTTCCTTTGGCTTTCTCCTAATTTTCTTTTTTCCAAAACCACTTCACTTTCAGGTGAAAAATAACAAATCTCTCGATTCATTTTCTAGTTTTTGCGAGACTAACGCACAGAAATTGATTTATACAGGGTGTTAGGGTTAACACCGTTATCCTTGCAACCAGTGGTTTGGTTTCATTTATAGAACGTAAAATCAATGAAAAATTACAACTTTTATGTATTTTTAATTTTTTAAAGAAGTTTAATACTAATGTACTATACACATAAACCTTTCGGAATTAATCCATCGCGTATTTTAGAAGCGGTCACACAGAGACACGAAAAGCGAATTTGTTTTAACAGATGCACAGCGGCTCGCTTCACACGGCATTGTACTGCACGTTTTTAACAACACATGTATTGTTTTATAAGACAACCGAATCTTATTAATAATAAACTTTACTTTATGAAATTGTTTAAGGCACGCGGCAATTAAAATATTCAAGTAAGTAATTATCCAGAACTTCGATAATCACGTAAGCGAATTTGTTATAACTAGTGTTAAATAATGAATATATCTTTAAAAAAATATTAATTGAGACACCATTAATTATTATTTTTACATTACTCCTGGGATTTACACGAAATTCGCGCCGTCATTCTACTCTACTCTTCTATAACATTTAGTTTCCAGTACGTTCAATTAATTGGGAACAAAACTAATGCATATATTACACAGCGGTTACACAGCACCGCTATCGCTCCTAAGAGAGCTATTTATACAGTAATAAGGAAAACTCAGCGTTTTATTCGTGAGAACGCTATTTGTAGACAAGTGGGACTTGTAGGGCTTCAAAGCTTATGTATTGAATACAGAACGTACAACTTTGTGAAGGTGTACGTTCTTAGATAATGAAAATTTTGGGGTACTAATAATACAAGAACCTTGGCTATGTGAATAAAATTCTAAATACGGTAATTTTGTGTCGCGGAAAAAGCCTTAAATCGAACCATTTACCGCAATTAATCACTGGACTTCTGCCTTTTTAACACTTAAGTATTCTTAACATTATCTACCTTTTATGAAATTGTCGGTAAAGATGGCAAAAGCTTAGGTACTTCGCTAGACTGTTTGGACTATTTAACAGCAGGTGCCGACTACATAATTATGTATTGGCGTCTGATTGGTTTGTAATAGTTTAAGTAAAGTCAGAAGACGTAGCTAGTATAGCTCGCCGCGTGCAATTAACTCGATGTATGGGATCACAGCGGACACCCACTAAATATACAGATAACACTGTGATATATTAATATCCCAACAATACGATATCCGGACAAACGATATGCAGTAAATTAACGCAACGATATTTACATAAATTATGGATCTGTGCGAGCAGCGGTGGCGCAGTGGTAACGGCCGCGACTTACGAGTTGTAGGTCGTAGGTTCCAACACAGACAGGCGCTTTACTTTGTGTAAATTATGTCATCACCACTGCTCTCGAAACGGTGAAGGGAAACATCGTGAGGAAACCGGCATGTCCTAGAACCAAAAATACGAAGGTATGTGACAGCTACCAACCCGCACTCGGCCCTTATGGTGGATTACGGCCCACTCCCTCTCACCATTATAGGCTGATTACAGTTACAACTCTGTGTTATGCGATCGAATGATAAACCAATCATTATTAAAATTCGTTGTTTTCTTATAATCTCCCACTAACCAAGCTACTCCTCCTCACACCCTTATAAATAATCGCGGAGTAAATTACAATCAGTATAACTTTCAGATTTTTAAAGATTATGCCAAAGCATAACTTTGACCAAAGAAACGATGGATGAACTATGTGAAAGATGATATGGCTCAGAAAGGGAGGGAAGGGAGGAAAATAAAGTAATAAGTAAGATTAATTTACAAATGAATTCAGGAGGTCTAACGTATAATACGAGCTTAGTACATAAATATAACAAGCTCATTTACTCAATGATAACAAAAACCCTTTCGGTTATCTCCATATAAAAGCTCTTGGCGTAACTTGACTTGGTTTTGGCTAACTCAATAAATGAACTTATTTTTATTAAAACTTTTGTTAGATCAAGTTTGCGTAAGAAAGTTAGTGCTAAACTTTTCGATCAATGTATACATAAGTTACAAAGTGTCTTTGACTGCGGTTACTCGTCACCGTTGAATCACATGCCACGGCGTGGCACCCGTACATAGACTGGGGAAATGAAATAATTTCGGTGGAAGTCAACTGTTACTGGCGACGACCGACAGACAAGACATTGTGGCGTGAGCGTGACGACCAACTTGTGGTTTTTGTAATATTTTGTATTTAGTCTTCCTAAAGATACTTGAACTTTTTCGAATGTTGACAATATCAATGCACGCAATTTTATAGTTTACCTCTACCATTATTTTCAAAACAGTGGTTTTGAAACAGCTTGAATTGCCACGTATCCCTATATTTCACGTTACTGTGTAAATATTATACAATATTGTGATGTTATATTTTATCAATTTGCTTCTAAACTATGTTAAGCTTTCCGAAATATACGTGTAAACAATAATAAAATATTCAGTGAAACGCTTTATCACCCCATCGGCAGCAAGAATCGTTACTGTTTATAGTATTTTAGTATGTATGTGTTGACATTCCCATGTTAGTATCGGAATGTCAACACATAGAATATAGAATACATTGTTTGATTTATTTGATAACCTTGATGTAGTTGTAGCGAAAGATGATAGAATGATAAAAATTTTGGCCATAACATCGTAAATATTTGATGTTTTTTTTTTTAAGATAATTATAATAATTTAATTTAATCCTGTTATAGACCTTCCTGGCTGTTCAATAATCTTGTTACTACGGTACTCGAGGAAATCTTAACTTCCTCAAATGAATATAACACACGTCCTGTTTGCTTGTTATCACTAAGTATTATAACCCCTTAACAATTATTGAAAAGCTCAATCCAGTGCTCTTATACACGATGTGAATCTTAAAAGTTCTGTCAGTTTTTATAGATTTTTAAAATCAATAATTTGACCTTCTCATTGCTGCGTCAACAAGTCTCAACAGCTCTGACCTCACTTGACCTTTCACGAAGAACGTCGGTCACTCGACACCTCAGAGTACCTACAGCATCCGAGCGATCTGCGCGAGCGGTGACCAATACCGTTTCAAGATCAAAGCACTGCAATGTATGCGGGAATTGATCACGAGATGTCCAAACTTGGAGCAAGTAGTTAGAGAGTCATTGATGTTGGGGTCTGTGTTGTGTTGAGAGTTTTGAATGGGAAAGGTTCGTCTAGTAAAAGTAAGATAGTTTAGTTTAGGAATGTGATTGCGAGTGTTTAGGTTCGGCAATTGCTTTGAATAATGTAATGTAGAGTGTTTACGTTATTGAATAGACAAAATGTTTAATTTCAGGTTTCAAAACATATTTTAAGGGTACTTTCTGAAACATCGAATACCCTATGGTATTCATTCAGGTTGTAAGCTATCCCATAGGTATATGAATGAATACCTATTTGAAGTATGGTTTAGTAACCTTGAGTCTGAAATTACGCGTCGTTTGTAACAAACTTAGCGACCCGCCCCTGCTTCGTTTGTAACAAAACTAACGACCCGCCCCTGCTTCGTTTAAACAAAACTAGCGACCCGCCCCTGCTTCGTTTAAACAAAACTAGCGACCCGCCCCTGCTTCGTTTAAACAAAACTAGCGACCCGCCCCTGCTTCGTTTAAACAAAACTAGCGACCCGCCCCTGCTTCGTTTGCAACAAAACTAGCGACCCGCCCCTGCTTCGTTTAAACAAAACTAGCGACCCGCCCCTGCTTCGTTTAAACAAAACTAGCGACCCGACCCTGCTTCGTTTGCAACAAAACTAGCGACCCGCCCCTGCTTCGTTTGTAACAAAACTAGCGACCCGCCCCTGCTTCGTTTAAACAAAACTAGCGACCCGCCCCTGCTTCGTTTAAACAAAACTAGCGACCCGCCCCTGCTTCGTTTGCAACAAAACTAGCGACCCGCCCCTGCTTCGTTTGTAACAAAACTAGCGACCCGCCCCTGCTTCGTTTGCAACAAAACTAGCGACCCGCCCCTGCTTCGTTTGTAACAAAACTAGCGACCCGCCCCTGCTTCGTTTAAACAAAACTAGCGACCCGCCCCTGCTTCGTTTAAACAAAACTAGCGACCCGCCCCTGCTTCGTTTGCAACAAAACTAGCGACCCGCCCCTGCTTCGTTTGTAACAAAACTAGCGACCCGCCCCTGCTTCGTTTGCAACAAAACTAGCGACCCGCCCCTGCTTCGTTTAAACAAAACTAGCGACCCGCCCCTGCTTCGTTTGTAACAAAACTAGCGACGCGCCCCT
Source organism: Lithophane socia (assembly GCA_947522985.1). Taxonomy (NCBI): domain Eukaryota; kingdom Metazoa; phylum Arthropoda; class Insecta; order Lepidoptera; family Noctuidae; genus Lithophane; species Lithophane socia. Next base: position 267,647 of record OX383273.1, on the reverse strand, counting down.
GCTTCGCACGGTTTTTACGACTCGACCGTAGTATTATAATATCTGTGGACTCGACAAAACATCGAGATGTGTTTATTACCTGCTTATGAAGTAATTTTAACTTATAACAGATACACCTTACGGAATATATAAACCTCCAATTGTCACTAATGAGACACTATAGAATTTTAATTGTTATCGGCCTTCTAAAGGCCAATCAACGAAATGATGGTGAAAACACAAAAGCCAATGTGGTGGCACAGACATACTCGAAAAGCTACTTTAATTTATAATATGTACAGATATACATGGTAAACCTTTCCAATCCGATACAGGAAGTTTATAATAGCATGATTATACCTCAGTTACTTACTTATAATAATATTACATTTCTGCTTAGCCCTCTTCCTCTCTCCTAATTTAGCTGTGCCCGACAGGGTCCATATTGATCTTTTACTTATTATACCATCTATGTAACATATGGAATGCAATAAAAAATTGAGTATTGAGTATTGAGTCAGTATCTGGATACACAATCAAATCTCACAGAACCTATAATGATTTGAAAACTGACGCTCTCCCAAAACAGTGTCAGTTCTATAGATAGAAAGACAGATTTCTCTCAAAACAAATAAATCGCTGCAAATTATTTGTGAAATTGGCATGTCTGCCTGTCTGTCGGCACTTAAGACTCGTTGAGATATTAACGAGGGATTCGGGGCGAAGTAAAAAATGCATTAAGGAGAAAGAAGCTCTTAGTATCGACAGCTTTTTGTTGATTTGCATCATAATCCCAGCGACGGGATTAGCGGGAAACGGCGGCGTGCGAGTTCTGTTTTGTTAACTTTGCTTTAGTGTTGGGTACCTACGTACTCATTACGATAGTGTTATGAGTACCTACGTACTCATTACGATAGTGTTATGAGTACCTACGTACTCATTACGATAGTGTTATGAGTACCTACGTACTCATTACGATAGTGTTATGAGTACCTACGTACTCATTACGATAGTGTTATGAGTACCTACGTACTCATTACGATAGTGTTATGAGTACCTACGTACTCATTACGATAGTGTTATGAGTACCTACGTACTCATTACGATAGTGTTATGAGTACCTACGTACTCATTACGATAGTGTTATGAGTACCTACGTACTCATTACGATAGTGTTATGAGTACCTATGTACTCATTACGATAGTGTTATGAGTACCTACGTACTCATTACGATAGTGTTATGAGTACCTATGTACTCATTACGATAGTGTTATGAGTACCTACGTACTCATTACGATAGTGTTATGAGTACCTATGTACTCATTACGATAGTGTTATGAGTACCTACGTACTCATTACGATAGTGTTATGAGTACCTACGTACTCATTACGATAGTGTTATGAGTACCTATGTACTCATTACGATAGTGTTATGAGTACCTACGTACTCATTACGATAGTGTTATGAGTACCTATGTACTCATTACGATAGTGTTATGAGTACCTATGTACTCATTACGATAGTGTTATGAGTACCTATGTACTCATTACGATAGTGTTATGAGTACCTACGTACTCATTACGATAGTGTTATGAGTACCTATGTACTCATTACGCTCAAAGATGCTTACATAATTATACACTAACTCTGAGTTACAGTCTGAATGCTAAAATCACCAAGTTGTCAATTAGAAACAAATGAATATAAAATCACGCTTAGCGATTATAATTTACTAGCTGTGTCCCGCGGTTTCACTCGCGTAAGTCTCGATCCCGTGGGAATATAGGGATAAAACGTTTCCTATGTCCTATTTCAGGTTATGGTCTACCCGTGTGCCCATCCTCTCCTCTCTAGAGAAGGGAAAGTCGCGGCGGCGCGGCGCCGGCTTCGAACGGTTCGCGTATTACATTTTTAAACTCGTGATAATTCGAAATGAAATGTCCGATTCGAATGAATTATTAATATTAATATTATAACTTTTATAGAGGAACAATTCCATCGTATGACGGAATTGTTCCTCTTTAAAGGTTCTAAAAAAAAGTCCGCGACAGCCTATTTATATCTTTTAAGATTGACTCACTATAACCTTTTTTATGGTAATCAAATTTGTTCGAAATTAATGCGTTATTTGCGAAGGAGTTTTATCAACATAATATTAATTCTTATTCAAATAAATAGTTTTAACATCAAGGGTATTTATTTAGCAGTAAAATACTTTTTAATTCATTCGAATCGGACATTTAATTTCGAAGTTATCACGAGTATAAAAATACAATACGCGAACCGTTCGACGCTGGCGCTGGCGCGACGTTCCCTACTGTAGAGAGGAGAGGATGGGCACACGGGTAGACCATGACCTGGAATAGGACATAGGATACGGGATCGAGACTTACGCGGGTGAAACCGCGGGGCACAGCTAGTAGATATATAATCAGCCTATAATGTTCCCACTGCTGGGACACAGGCCTCCTCTCTATGAGAGGGAGTGGGCCGAAATCCACCACGCGACCCCAGAGCGGGTTGGTAGATGTCACATGTCTTCGAATTTTTGGTTCTAGGACATGCCGGTTTCCTCACGATGTTTTCCTTCACCGTTTTGAGAGCAGTGGTGATGAAATTATTTACGCAAAGTAAAGCGCCTGTCAGGGTTCGAACCTACGACCTACAACTCGTAAGTCGCGACCGTAACCACAGGGCCATCATTACTCTCAAAAAAAAAAAAAAAAATTACTGCTCATAAATATTCTGCTTCCTATTATTTCGTCTTATAAAGAAGCATCCGCAAAAAACCCCACGACCGGGGTTCACAACCTACAGGCCATGTTACTACGAATAATTTATTATTCCTTAAGAAACTATAAGATTCTCCCGAACTGCCGCAGAGCACGTCCGGGAAACATTATGATAAGGAAATGTATTATGTATGGAAACCTTGTTATTGGGACTCATTTGTAAGTACGGAATATACTTAATGCTATCTATGTCCGGGACTCCACTTCCCGGAAAAGTTTTTTCCGGGAGGAAAAGTAACCTATTATAATATTGGCCTATGACGTGATTTTTCTATCTATTGACTGTTAAATTACTCATAAATTACTGCTTCAGTTCAGTTTAGTTTATTAGCTAGCGTTCAATTCAAAACCGGCCATCTGCGTATTAGGAACCTTTAATTTTGCGTGGCACGATGAAGATTTCCGTAGTTGGTAAGAATTTATCCCAAGAACAAACATATTGAGAGATTTGTCATGTTATTTTAAAATCGTAGACTTCTTATAGGTTTTTCTTTAATTTATGAGTAAAGAAGCATTCACTGTTTTTTTTTCCATTTCATCCATTAAATTTCAATTCAGTCAATTTTCATCCATTTTCATAAATATCTTTAAAACTAATTATATTAAAATTATTTAATAAAAATATGTTTGCGACCCTTAGAGTAAGTGTTCATTTGATATGTTATGTCACTCGGTACAGTTTGTAATAGGTACGTTTTTTTTCTTCTTATTTGCCTCCCAAAAGAGACGACCGAGACAGACGGACAGACTGACCGACAGACAGAAAAACGTGGGATCCTATAAGGGTTTCGTTTTTTTAACTCGGAAGTACGTCATGGTTCCTACAAAAAGGTCAATCAGCATTAATCCAATTCAACAGACATTCTTATCACGCATTCCGCAAAATATACTACTTACTTTTAAATTTACTTTTTCATTGTACCTACCGTAACAGTGCAACTGTATGAGTGCTTGATAAAGGCATTAAGCTAGCCCCAATAAACAGAACATTAAATACGCCGTCAAAACTAAAATACGAACATTACCACTTTTCCATAATCCTTAAAACAAAACAAGCGTTAAATCAGCAGCGGAAAGTTATAACCCAAATGATGTTGATGTTGTTCAGTTGCTGTTTCCCCTGTCAAGCTGCCAGCGACACGGGCCGGGGTCGTCAACCCCTGTGATTAGTTCCCGCGACTGATCGAGTCGTCAGCTGTCACTGTGGTCCGCAGGGAGAAAAGGACATTGTTTTGTAATCATTCGAACTCAATTATTACAAAACAATGTCGTTCATTTTGAAAGATGGGTATAGTTGGAAAACTGTTGGACTCGTCTATGGTTCCGTTGAGATAGGTATACAATTAGAATAATGAATAGTTACCGGGGAATTCGTAGTAGTAAACTTATATTCTCCTAGAACTTTTTAAAATTATATTACCCAAGTCTGACTGTTCCAAAATGTTATTGTTCTTTCTAGCTTTTAATAGCTGTATTATAAATTGAATATTTTATTATATATATATTATATTTTATAATAGCTGTAATAAATATTATAATTCAAAGTTCAAAGTATTGTTCAAAGTAAAACTTGAAACTTTCTTGTTAATCAATTAAATTACGCCTTTGATTAGTTCAGTTAAATATTAAAGTTTGTAAAGCGAGGCGAACTCAGAGAGTAGCAACCATTAAGTGGTTCAGTTGTTACTAAGAAAAACACTACAAAGTGAAAAATAACTTTAATTACGGAAGTCGATATCTTTGGACCTTTTATGAAGTCAGTTAAAAATTATTCAACTGCGGGAGATTGTCAGCAAATAATATGTTCACGTCATAGGATTATTATCTTGTTGCAACCCTAGCCCTAGCCCTAGCCCTAGTAACTGCGACCAACTTGGATGTGCCGCATCCAAGTTGGTCGCGTCGGTCCGAGTTATTTAAAAAATCAACCATTATTACAAGAGCAACAAGTTTATAGAGGGTCACAAAGCGCGATCATCTTTCAAAGATCAATAATTGTTTTATAGGTCAATTAAATATTTCCCATGAGCAATCGTCTATCAACTGTTGGCTTCCATGAAACAGTTACAAGTAACAGCTTTACATGGTAGCCAAGAACAAGTCTTACTGTTTGTGTGTATATTGTGTGCCTTAACCTGTCTTCAATAAATGTATTTTCTTTGTTTCCTTCAGTCTCATACCAAAATCTCTTTGGTATTTCTAACTCTCTTAGACGACACAGAACATGATCATTTGATCAGATCTACAGACATAACTACAGATACCTCGAACAAAGAAGCCGTCGAGGGAATGCGTTCTTGACACCTGTCAGTTTCATGCTAACAAATATGTGTTTTGCGAATTTGATCCTTATTACTACTAGAAATTGTTCAACCAACAGGTGTCAGTAAGCATTCTCTCGCCGGCCAGACTGTATGTAGATAATTTAATACCTATTGTAGATAGACGAACGGAGGGGGTGTCGGAATACCGCTAAGGGCTCACACGCAATACAAGCGGGTTATGTGATAACATACTATGGGGAGTAAGGATCAAGTTGACAAACGAATACCTGTCATATTATGTATAGTTAGATCAATCACGGAAGTACTAGTAGGTATAGATTCCATGCGTTCAACATTGAAAACAATGCCTTCTAGCTCTTGTTATGCCTCTTAAGCATTCGCGTTTCGCTACAGGTGTTCATGTTCTTTGCTTTTGGTCATGGTGAATGTCACCGTGTATATACAGACGAATTGAGAACCTGCTCCTTTTTTAAGTGGTTTAAAAACATCTTAAAGATGATTTAAAATCCTAGAATTTCGTGTTTGTCCTGTAATAATCAGTAGCCACTTCTAGCTACTAGAACTTTCGCGATAAACTAGCCTAACTAGTCGAACGCAGATGCAATGCTTGCTGCAGACCTGTGACGCAGCAAAAATTAAGATTGAGTTGTTCTATTGGCAAATGATTCAGGTAAACTAGTAAATGACTGTATAATTATGTACCGGTCGACGCCTCCACGACACGAAGCTTGATCTCTTCAGTTCATTTCATAGACTTGTACATGTAGTTTTATTACTGGGTGTTAGCTTCTTCAATTGCAGAAATATTTGAATGAGTTCTCCTTGTTTTGAATAAACTTCTTAAAACATTCATTCTATGTGCACTTCTGATAACATAAACCGTCTAGAATGCGTCCAACATTGTAAAACGTAGGTAGGTACGAGTATACTGTTCGACTAAGTATTTGACGAGTGTCCACAGGTCGCAGCGGTACGTAGCCGTAAATAAAATGTACAATTACTTTCAATTTATCGGGTTCTCACTTGCGGAACATCCTCTAACCCTGTCTCCCCTGGCTTCACCCCCTAACACCCCCGGGAGCCAACAGCTGTTCTTGTTATTATGTATTGTGGAGATAATAAGCTGAATGGTAATCAATAGAAATGTGCTATGTAATACAATGCTTGATCTGTTTACAATAGATGGTAGATATTGGAATTTTCGGCTATTATCAAATGTTCATGAAACCGCGAATAATAATTTGCGCCATTTTGTGATCGTGTTGCTGTGCACTCTGTTTTGGCAGGTTTTACTAGTAACTGGGGTGGTGTGGAATATGATTTGGTTTCCATTTAATGTATAACATCATGAGCTCACACTCACGTTTAGTGTAAATTATTATGTATCTACGCTAGTGCACCATCTGTGCAACAGATTGAAACACAACGTACATTTCCCGTGTTACAGCCATTTCACACGAATATTAAAGACATTAACTCTCGTAATTATAAACGTTGCCTAAAGTTAAATTAATAATGATTTCGACTTAACCATTTTTGCTTGTCTTAACTTTAAAACCGTTTAATATTCAGCAAATTAAAGTTGCGATTTAAAGGTACGGATAATAAATAATATTGGAGTTGATAATGAATTATCAACTTCAATAATCGTCCGAACAACGTGTCAGAGAAACGAACTGAAGTTTCCCTGATGCGTAGACAACGCGTCACGAATCAAATTAAACACGTCGTCAGTACTTGGAGGTCTCGCGATCAAAGAGCGTGTCTCTGCATAATAATAACAACCACCATTGAGACAACGTGGACCGAGGACTCTGTCCTATACATAGTGTTACGAGGACGCTCGCTCCGTCGTTTTAATGAGGCGAGGGACTGCGAGGACAGTCGGCGGACTCAGCGGATGGAAATCAAATATACCTATTTCTGTTAAAGTATTTTGTTGTTAGAGTGTAATGTTTTTATCAAAAGTGATTAATTTATTACACTGAAACAGTTAGAGAAAATGATGAGTGTAGCACACAAATAAATTAATAATAGGCTCAGCGCATAGGTACCCACTTAATAAGATTACAAATTATGTTTATTGATAATTTTGTCCTCGCACAAATAAAATACACGTCACGTTGATAATATAATAACATTACGGACAAAAACATTAGCACGAATCATAATGAAAGCACTAAGTTGATCATTACACAATATTATTGAATCCAATACATTATCATAAAGGATAATTGTGTCATTATTACCTACATGAACGTAATTATTAGTGGCAGTCTCATACAATAATGTACCATTACAATCTGAATAGCTCGTTGTTATCAATACTCCTATAATATTACTGTATGTTTGTATTGTTACGGTTGATATAATGGACACACAACGTCACTGTTCAGTGGTTGATTAGGGATGGTCTTGCTAAGGCCTTGAATAACGAAATTGATAAAATATTAATAATGTTATTTGCCAATAATCATACGAAAGAGATAAGATAAATGTTTATTTGCCAAAAACAATGCTTTTCCATATAGTCTACATTACCTAATAGCTAGGTTAACATGAAAGAAACAAAAATAAGACGCAAAGGAATCATATTGCTTACGAACTCCGCACGAGGTCGAAGTTGTCTCGTAGAGTCCAACATGTAAATAATACCTACTGCCTACCTCCACGCAGAATATACTTTCATACTGGTAGTATAAGAGTCGTGGGTGAACCTCTGTCTACCCTTTATGGGAAATACAGGCGTGATATTATGTAGATCTGTCATTTGACACTAAACGTACAATATACAACATACGTCTACATGCTCCGCGGTTCTCTCTGAATAGCTGTGAATTCATTGAGTCGTGCCAATCATTGGACAGGTGGGATGTATGTATAGTCGACCTCGCTATTCCTTTACCATCCTTATCTCATCTAGTTTTACAACATAATTTATTTTTGACGTGGATAAGTGTATTTTGGACTTATTTACAGAAAGAAATATAATTTCATGTCATTAATTTTTAGGATTCTGTAGTCAACAAGAAACCGTATAGTTCCGTCCATCTGTCTGTCCGCGGTACAGCTCAGAGACTCTTAGCAATAGAAAACTGTAATTAGGCATGGATATAAATATTAATCACGCCGACAATATGGCAAAACAAAATCATGAATTTAAAAAAATCTTTTTTTGGGCGCTTCCCCTGCACGTACAGTGGGGATGTTTTTTTTTACTTCCCTATCCCATGATGTACGAGTAAAAAAGGTCGTTCAAAAATATTGTGAGTTTATGAAAGCCATTTTTGGATTCAGGGATCCGGGAATATTAAGCTTTAAGGCGAAATGTTAAGGCAAAAGCTTCAGGGTCGCCCGCGAAATTCAAATTTTCTTACGTTTTTTGAAATTTGCAGATTGGTGTCAGGTTGTATGTTGATTAAAACATGATTCACGACCGTAACTAATACGGATTTGCAGAATTATAAACATTAGAATCAGCAATACACCTCCTTATGTTAGATTAATCCCCAAATGACATAATTTTATGAAATAGTCATTGAATACGATTATTTGAACTACATTTCGTATGAAAGAACATGTTTTTCAATTACAATCTTATGTTTGATAAATATCATCCCAACTACGGAACCCTTCATTTTGCGTGGTCCGACATGCACTTGGCCGGTTTTCTTTATTTTTCGGTTGAATGTCACTGGCACGTCATAAAACTGTACGGTTTGTTTGTCTATGTGACAGTTAGATATTGTGTAAAGTGGTAAGGCAATTACGAGGTTGAGTGTGCGTACCCACCTCTACGAGTACATAGCGCGCTCCTAATGTTCGGTCCGACTGGTGGCGCTCGCATACCGCGCGCATTTCTATTGTTGACACGAATTTTGGAGATAGGAATAGTGTCCGAGTGAACGAATCATTTGGTATCGATTCTGATACAAGCATGATGTTTCTTTAATACGCCTGGCTTTTATGCTACTATACTATACATACTTACAATCATTTCATTTTTTACGAACTTATATTTAAACGAGTTTTAGGCTACATACAAGGCTTTCAAAAAAAATTGTTCTAACGTGTATTACTAAACTGACCTTATAGTGAAGCAAGTCAATATTCACAAATAAATATCACTGAACAATAATTAATGATGTAAACGACTGAGGGTCCGAGGTTTTCCCTCCTAGTAAATCAAACTCAAAATATTCACCCTGTATACGTATCGGCTCGTTACCGGGGCAACGGCCGACCGGCGATGCCTTGAGGCGCGAGGCACAAGACGACTCGCCACGCCTCGGGCGTGGCGAGCAGGCGAGGAGGCGAGCGGGCGGACGGCGGCGACGCGGCTACGGCGACGCGAGCTGGCTACCTGTTGCCGCACTTGATTACCTCTCAGGCGTCGCTGGTACAAATCAACTCGCGACGATACAGCTTTCGGTCTATTCTGTAAAATATCACCTTGAAAAATTATGTGAAGTGAGTTAGAAGTGAGCTGTCATTTTACCAAGGATAAGGAGTATTTTATTGACAGCTCACTTCAAGCTCACTTCTACTAAGTTTTCACGGTGAGTTTTCACAGAATAGATAGGCTAATGTTGTTATCATTTATATAGGTACTGTATAAAATGTTCTAAATTATGTTTAGGTACTTGCAATATGCTTAGAGTTGCGCATTGCTTGGGGGTTCATGTCATGCTATAAAATACAGTTGAATACTGGACTTTCTTGTTGAGTCAGGCAAAAAGAAGTACGAGTAAGTAGTGGTTTTTAATAAAAAAATCGGGGTGGCTCTCAAGATGGTTGAGGTTTTGTGCTAATTATAAAACAAATCAACAGACCCCGTTTGATTGTAATCATCGTACTGGCCAGAACTATTGAAGTATGGAGTAAAAAAAAATACATACAGACGTACATATGAAGTCGGTTAGACTCCAAAATCACAACAAAATTACCGAGGTCCGTGCTAAATTAACAATCCTATACGTTTATGTTGTTTATGAATGACACAGTAACTCTTGTGAATGACACTCGTCAATATCCTGTAAACGTAGCTAAAGGCAAGTTGCATGTGGAAAACTATTCCCCTCTTCTCCAAAACTCCAACGCAACCATCAACAACCGAGTTGTAATCAACGCCACAACTAGGACCAGAATAACGTTCCTTTTCCTCTGAATTTACTGTGTCATTCATAAACAACATAAACGTATAGGATTGTTAATTTAGCACGGACCTCGGTAATTTTGTTGTGATTTTGGAGTCTAACCGACTTCATATGTACGTCTGTATGTATTTTTTTTTACTCCATACTTCAATAGTTCTGGCCAGTACGATGATTACAATCAAACGGGGTCTGTTGATTTGTTTTATAATTAGCACAAAACCTCAACCATCTTGAGAGCCACCCCGATTTTTTATTCTTTTTTCTCTTCGCAACACAGCGTACAGTCAGCATCACGGACATGGCAACATTATAAGCTCCTTTATTTCTTAGCAGTAAGAACAATTTTTGTATTTCAAGTATTAGGAGAGGCGCGGTTGACCTTACCACTGGAGAGAGTTGTCTGCGTCATCCATACATACATACAGTTGTCTATAAATCTGTGTTCAGAGCAAATAGTTGCAATGAGCGGAGATTTGTGTCGTATGGCGACGCGGCGACGCTCGACAACTCGCTCGCAACTAAATGAGGTTGCTTCACAGTGGTTCTTTTATTTGACGGAAATCGCAGCTTGAAGAACAAGCATTGCTGGTGTTGCTACAAGTAGGTACCTAACTATGGGTCTTTACAGGTTTGCAACAAAATATTAGAAGAACATTCGAACTGGTACTTAGAGTTGACACCTATTTGGTCAATCTAAATATAAGCCTTGATTATTTGATGGGAATCGCTAAATATTTATTGGGCTCATTGAAGTGCTCGTTAGATCAATATAAATATCGTACGGACTAAGATAATAGTTCGAAGTATACGTGTAAGATACTCATAATGACGCTTTCCGCTACAAAGGGCGTAACTCCAAATACCATACTTTTGGCAATGAGCAAAAAACAAAAAAAAAAAAAACTTTTTTAAATAATTCTTTTCTTTCTATACTTATAAAATTGAGTTCTAGGAAGAAAGTTCTTAAATTTTGGCAGTCCTTTGCCTCATTTAATAACAATTATGTACAACAGTTATTAAAGAAGTTACCATGGAGTTACACCCCTGAAAACCAAAAAAAAATGTAGATACAACCCATAATTAAGTAGCCTGGTAACAAACGTGTGCAGTAAAAACCGGTTATGTACATACAAGAGTAATTTTTATAGTTGTAAAGACCATTTTTTTTGCAAAATATGTAGATACCCCCTGTTATTATTAGTAATGCAATAACTCTATGAGCAATTTAATTAATAAGGATCGATAATAATTATTTAATAAGGATGGATTTTAGGTATTTTTAGTATAAATAATGATTACTTGAGTAAAAATGAAATAAAAGGTTTTAAAAATCAATACGTATTTATTATTAATTGGTACATAATAGGAACGTTCTGCACATACACAACAACTAAAACTTACAACTTATATGCCGCGATTTATATAATTCAAATTATTTTTTAATTAATTATTACGTGTGTTGTGATCTCCTACTCCATCGACACACATCAGGGACTGATAGCGACATCTCGAGGCAACAAGCGGTACCATACGCTACGTCATACCTATCGCGCAACAGTGATTGGTGTTAATTTTAAATATTGTTCCCACACCCCTCTCCTCGAATGTTGTATAAACTAAGATGGCAAATAGACATAATTTTGTTCGTAAAAGCTAACGCATCGTTTTATTGAAAATCCTCAACACAGTCTATAAAAACCTTAAGTTTTCACCAAACCTCACCGCTGCTGCTACATTTTGGACCTTCGAACCGAACAGTGGAATATTGATTCCTACAAGATCGCTGAGCGACCATTGTAAAACCCTTGCATATGGCGGATTGAGAAGAAAACGCAAAAGGTTTCATCGAAAATAATACGCAATCGGTGGGGCCAATCTATACTTCTTCCTATCATCTCCTGAGTTCTATTTGGTGCTATAGTGTGTCTGTGCTCTTATTTCAGTGAGATTGCCGCATTGTATTCTCGGAATATCGGATTTCCAGTCAATTCCTAGCCTGGTGACGTTGCTAGCATCAGTGCCGTGTAGGATTGAGCTGACGATTATAAAACCGTGAGTACTCCTCTTTTCACTGACCACCAAAATGCCTATTGACTCTGCCAAATCCCGTGACAAATCTCCTAATTTGCTAAGTGTAGAGAGTAGTGAGTTAGTTCGCGATTTAGTTAGGAAGCGTGGTATAATTAAGGGCAGGCTTACCAAATTTAATAATTATTTAGAGTCTTTAAAGGATTGTGAACATGATTTTCCAAATCAAAAACGCATTGATTTAAAGTTGAGGATTCAAGGTTGTACTACTTTATTTTCTAAATTTAACGACATTCAAACTAAAATAGAAGAAAGAGTTTCTGATAGTGAATTAGGCGAACAATTAAATCAAAGAGAACATTTTGAAGATAGTTACTACAATTTAATATCACTTGCTGAATTTATGCTGAACACTGATGAGGTCGCTGACTGTTCCAGGTCATTTCATAGTCATAATAATAGTCAAATACATTCTGTGAAGTTACCCACTATCTCCATGCCTACATTTGACGGTTCCTATGAGCACTGGCTGGAATTCAGGGACACATTTACCTCACTAGTTCATAATTCTAAAGATATTTCCAATATTCAAAAGTTTCACTATCTCAAATCGTCTCTAAAAGACAGTGCAGAACTAGTTATACATTCCATAGAATTTTCTGCTGATAATTATCAGGTTGCATAGGACTTGTTGCTCAACAGATATAATAATTGCGGACTTTTAATTGATCACCATATCAAAGCTTTGTTAAATATAACTGCAATAACTAAAGAGTCGCCCTCTTCGTTAAGAACATTAATAGACACTATTTTGAAAAATTTACGCGCTCTTAAGGTTCTAGGTGAGCCTACAAACTACTGGGATAGTTTAATTATTAATATCATGGTGTCCAAGTTAGATAAAATTACTGAAAGAGAATGGGGGTCTCATAAGTGTACATTGTTCCCGAACCCAAATGAGAATAGTTCCAAACGTCTAACAGTGGATGTTTTAATTAACTTTTTGCGCAACAAAGCAGACATGCTGGAAGCATTGCAACGTTCACATGGCAAAGAAGCTCCAAGGACTGACAGCAAAAAACAACACTCAAAATGTCATAATACGTCACACTGCAATGTTTCTAGCGGGCCGAGTAAATCAAATAAACAACGCGGTAAGTCAATATGCGCAAAATGCAACGCGAATCATCCACTGTATACGTGTAAAGAGTTTATCGAATGCGACTTAGACACAAAGCTTAAACTTGTACGCGAGCACAACTTATGTGAGAATTGTTTAAATTCGAAGCACTCGGTAAATACTTGTAGGTTTGGGCCATGTAGACACTGTAATCAAAAACATAACTCATTACTTCACAGTGACGCTAATAGTTCTGTTATTTTGCATTCCACAACGACCACTGAGGCGTCGGCGTCGCGTGCTAATGCGAGTGAAGCGCCTGCGCACTTCCCCGCGGCCGCACCAGCCGCCTCGGACTCCGCAGTCCCTATTCAAGTAAACAAGGCACACATGCAACCGCAATCGATTAAGTCTATAGGTGTGCAGTCCGTGTTATTGTCAACAGCTATTGTTGATGTAGCAGATGTACACGGTAGATATCATAAGGCGCGGGCACTCCTTGATAATGGAAGCCAGCGCTGTTTCGTTTCTAAATCATTATGTCAACTCTTAAACGCTCCATTAATACAGTCCACAAACGAAGTTCGAGGCGTAGGTGATTCGATAGTACATTGTTCGCAAGCTTGTAATATCGTTATCAAATCCTGCGTCGATACCTCATTTACTACGCGCATTAATTGTTATGTGCTGTCTAGGATCACGGCTTCGATGCCTGCCGTATGTAAATTAACCGCGCAAGTCTGTATTCCAGACAACATACGGTTAGCCGATCCGGAGTTTCTAGATTATAAAAATATTGACATTTTGATTGGCGCAGATAGGTTTTGGGATCTGTTAGAAGACGGTAAAATTCGTTTGGCTAGTGGTCCGTTTCTACAGAATACCAAACTAGGCTGGATTATTTCCGGACCTATACTTAATAATACGCGAAAAAATGCGCCAATTCATTGCAATATTATTAATTCTTTAGATACACAACTTCGATTGTTCTGGGAGATTGAGGAACCATCCAAGGTCAGAGACGCACAGACTGAGGAAGAACGTGCATGCGAAGATCACTTTGTTCGCACTACTACTCGCAATAGCGAGGGTAGATTCTGCGTGCACATTCCACTCCATCAGTCACCTGATACCTTGGGGGATTCTTATATACAAGCAGAACGTCGATTTCTTGCGCTAGAAAAACGTCTGCAGCGTTCGCCTGAATATAAAGCTCTTTATTCCGATTTTTTGCAGGAGTATCTTACTTTAGGCCACATGACACAGGTAGATTCCTATGAATCCCCGTGTTATTTCATGCCGCATCATGGCGTGTTCCGAGAGCTCAGCACCACCACCAAGTTGCGCGTGGTGTTTGACGCAAGCGCACGATCAAGCTCTGGTAAGTCACTGAATGATTTGCAACTAGTTGGCCCTCCTATACAGGGTGATCTCATTGCCATTCTTCTCCGCTTTCGGCAGCACAAGTACGTCGTGTGCGCCGACGTGGAGAAGATGTACCGGCAGTGCCAGGTAGATGAGAGTCAGCGCTGTTTGCAAATGATTCTGTGGCGTGACCATCCCTCAAAGCCATTAGGTATATTTAAATTAAACACCGTGACGTATGGGACCGCCTCCGCGCCTTTTCTAAGTGTTAGGTGCCTAAAACAATTAGCCTCTGAATCTCCTGATCCTGATGTCGCTCGAGCTATAAAAGAGGATTTTTATGTCGACGATTTCATAACGGGCTTAGATAATAATATAAAATTATTAGACCTATGCGACAAAACTCAGAAGACGCTGCAGTCGGGCTGTTTTCCACTTAGGAAGTGGATATTTAATTTTAAACACGATGATGACCGTCAGGCGTCTAGTCAGTTTAAACCTTTAAGTTTAGATGAAAATTCTAGTTCTAAAACCCTAGGAATAGGCTGGCATAACGCAAGCGACAACTTTTATTTTAATTCTCACATTAATATTGGAAATACCATGCCTATTACAAAGAGGTCTATTTTATCGAACGTTTCGCAAATTTTTGACCCTCTCGGCTTGTTGAGTCCTGTCATAATTGTTGTGAAAGTTCTTTTACAACAATTATGGCTATTAAAAATAGATTGGGATGATAACGTTCCTGATGGCACGGCGCGCGTGTGGAACCGGTTTGTTGATTCATTGCAAGCGCTAAACACTGTTCGTATACCTCGCCACGGTATAGGTACACAGCCTATGTATATTGACTTACACATTTTTAGCGACGCATCTCAGACGGCGTACGGCGCATGTGTTTATGTTCGCACGGTTTGCAATGATTTAACAGTATCGGTTAGATTATTGTTTTCAAAAACAAAGGTCGCGCCTTTAAAACCTATTAGCATCCCACGTCTCGAACTTTGTGGGGCTTTATTAGGAGCTCGTCTGTATGACAAAGTACGCAACTCATTACGGTGTAAATTTAATAGCGTTGTATTCTGGACTGATTCCACGATTGTCTTAGGCTGGCTGCACATGAGGCCGAACCAACTTAAGACATTCGTTCAAAATAGGATCGCAGAAATTCATGACCTTACACTAGATGTCCCGTGGCGTCACATAAGGAGTGGTGATAATCCCGCCGATCTAGCGTCACGCGGTGCTCGATTGGAAGAACTTTCTTCGTCTACCTTGTGGTGGGAGGGTCCTGAATTTCTTCGTGACACGAGTTTTTCTATAGACGATCACAAAAGTTCGGACTCATTCAAACATCGCGAGTTACCCGAGGTCAAGTCATGCGTCACTGCTGTTGTAGCTCAGGATTGTTGTGAATTGTCTTTGTTTCCCTTTCATCGGTTCTCTCAATTTAAACGTATGAGGCGTGCGGTTGCCTTTATGTTACGGTTTATAAATAATAGTCGATGCAAAAATAATAAGCGTACAGGCGGCCTTAGTGTAGACGAGTTAGACCTTGCAGATAAAACATTAGCCCGACTTTGTCAAATGGAATCTTATCCAGTTGAATACAAGAAATTATCTAATAATGAGGATATTAAAAGTAAAGGTTGTTTGTCTAAATTAAACTTGTTTTTAGATGATCACAAATTAATGCGTGTAGGTGGTCGTTTAGTTAACTCTGAGGAATTCATTTACGGTAAAAAACATCCAATTGTAATACATAGTAAGCATTATTTTACTACTTTATTATTTCGTCATGAGCACTTACAGCTTCTCCACGCTGCTCCGCAGGCATTACTTTTTCATTTACGCGAATCATGGTGGCCTGTCGGAGGCAGAAATTTAGCTCGCCAGGTAGTGCATAGTTGCGTTACCTGTACTCGCATTAGAGGTAGGACGCTTAGTCCTATTATGGGTAATTTACCTAGGGAGCGAGTTACACCTAGTCTTCCATTCGTTCGGTGTGGGGTGGATTACGCTGGGCCAGTGCTCATTCTGAACCGCAAAGGTAGGGGTGCTAGGCTTATCAAAGGGTATATTTGTCTGTTCGTTTGTTTCGTGACACGTGCTATACACCTCGAGTTAGTCAGTGACCTCACCAGTGAAGCGTATTTACTTACTTTAAAAAGATTTATTTCACGCCGTGGTAAGCCTGCAGATATTTATTCTGATAATGGTCGTAATTTTGTAGGTGTAATGAACGATTTTTCTAAATTTCTAGCTAATTGTAGTACTGATATTTTAGAATTCGCATCTAGTCAAAGTATTAAATTTCATTTTATTCCCCCTTATTCTCCGCATTTTGGTGGTCTGTGGGAGGCAGGAGTAAAATCGAGTAAATACCATCTTCGTCGTGTGATAGGTAACGCGCATCTCACGTTCGAAGAGTACAGCACAGTATTGGCGCAAATAGAAGCCGTACTTAATTCCCGACCTCTGTCTCCTCTTTCCCCCGATCCTCATGACTTTTCCCCGCTTACTCCTGGACACTTCCTTATTGGCCGATCAGTGACTGCGCCAGCTGGCGATAACCTAACCGATGTTCCTGCTAGTCGTCTCCAGCGATACCAGAGGGTAGAACAACTACGCCAACACTTCTGGAACCGATGGGCGAAGGAATACATCTCCGAGCTGCAGGTGCGGACAAAATGGACGGCGAATACGGACGCGCTCAAACCAAACTCCTTAGTTGTTATTAAGGACAATAACCTCCCACCTTTGAGGTGGCATTTGGGACGTGTCATTCGCACTATCCCAGGAAAGGATGGTATATCCCGGGTGGCTGATATACAGACGTCGTCGGGCGTGGTGAGGCGCGCATTTACGAAAATTTGTCCACTACTGCACGACGAGATCGACACTGATGCAGTAACTGAAGACCATTGAAAGCCACTGCTTCCAAGGCCGGGGGCATGTTGTGATCTCCTACTCCATCGACACACATCAGGGACTGATAGCGACATCTCGAGGCAACCAGCGGTACCATACGCTACGTCATACCTATCGCGCAACAGTGATTGGTGTTAATTTTAAATATTGTTCCCACACCCCTCTCCTCGAATGTTGTATAAACTAAGATGGCAAATAGACATAATTTTGTTCGTAAAAGCTAACGCATCGTTTTATTGAAAATCCTCAACACAGTCTATAAAAACCTTAAGTTTTCACCAAACCTCACCGCTGCTGCTACACGTGTACACATAGACAAAGTATCTCTCCCTTTTTTCTGCAGATAGTTCCACAGTTCTATTGTTCCTCTTTCCTTTTCCTTTATATTTTGTATCTTCAAACAATTGCAAAGTGTGTGACTCAGTGCCTTCCCTCATGGAGTATTTGAATTCCATTTGATTCAAAGTCTTCTTTTTGAATGTGGCTATTTTCAAATCCCTATTTGAATTGTTTCAGCGATTCTTTAGTGAATGTTTTGACAGCTGTTTCCTCCCAGTTTAAAAAAACTGTGTGGTCCATAACCGTAATCTTATACGGCCTTGGTCTTTTTCGTGCTGATTCAAAGTATGTGGCCCATTGTGATGGGCTCCAAACTATGAGCTTTGAAGATTTGAAAAACATTGCAAATCTTTATAAAATCTACGTAAATTACTGCATAAAAAAGGAAATCGAAGTAGTTAGTGAGAGAGTATTCATAGCTGATTCGATGCATGCGACGATTGAAAGAGAAGTAAGAAAGCTCATAGTTTGGAGCCCATCACAATGGGCCACATACTTTGAATCAGCACGAAAAAGACCAAGGCCGTATAAGGTTACGGTTATGGACCACACAGATTTTTTAAACTGGGAGGAAATAGCTGTCAAAACATTCACTAAAGAATCGCTGAAACAATTCAAATAGGGATTTGAAAATAGCCACATTCAAAAAGAAGACTTTGAATCAAATGGAATTCAAATACTCCATGAGGGAAGGCACTGAGTCACACACTTTGCAATTGTTTGAAGATACAAAATATAAAGGAAAAGGAAAGAGGAACAATAGAACTGTGGAACTATCTGCAGAAAAAAGGGAGAGATACTTTGTCTATGTGTACACGTAATAATTAATTAAAAAATAATTTGAATTATATAAATCGCGGCATATAAGTTGTAAGTTTTAGTTGTTGTGTATGTGCAGAACGTTCCTATTATGTGCCAATTAATAATAAATACGTATTGATTTTTAAAACCTTTTATTTCATTTTTACTCAAGTAATCATTATTTATACTAAAAATACCTAAAATCCATCCTTATTAAATAATTATTATCGATCCTTATTAATTAAATTGCTCATAGAGTTATTGCATTACTAATAATAACAGGGGGTATCTACATATTTTGCAAAAAAAATGGTCTTTACAACTATAAAAATTACTCTTGTATGTACATAACCGGTTTTTACTGCACACGTTTGTTACCAGGCTACTTAATTATGGGTTGTATCTACATTTTTTTTTGGTTTTCAGGGGTGTAACTCCATGGTAACTTCTTTAATAACTGTTGTACATAATTGTTATTAAATGAGGCAAAGGACTGCCAAAATTTAAGAACTGTCTTCCTAGAACTCAATTTTATAAGTATAGAAAGAAAAGAATTATTTAAAAAAGTTTTTTTTTGTTTTTTCCTCATTGCCAAAAGTATGGGATTTGGAGTTACGCCCTTTGTAGCGGAAAGCGTCGATATGTATGTTTGTAGTTACACCAAGTTTGCTGTCGAATTGTAAAATAATTGTATTTTTTTGTAGGTCGTAAGTCACAATTTATTTTGTTATTGTGTTTTACCCCGTTTTTCATTCGAGAAAATATGTATGTTTGTAGTTACGCCAAGTTTGCTGTCGAAATGTAAAATAATTGTGTTTTATGACTCGGTTTTGGGAAAAAGTGATGTTTAGCTTTAAGAAAATGTGGGGTAGTAAAAACCATTTTTTTCACCGTAGCGCAATTTCAAATATACAGATCGAAAGAGCGTGAAAAACTAAGTAAGACTGCATCAAAAAGTGAATTTGGCCAAAATGGTCTTTACGCCCTTTGTAGCGGAAAGAGTCGATTATAATAAGTAAGAAATCAAATATACGGTTCAGTGACAAGTGGGCCCGAGTCAACTCAACCCGAATAATAATACTAGATATTTTACTCCCGATTACGGTTATTTATACGGTCAGGTAGAAAATATTTTAAAATAAGTCATTACGAAATTAATTTGGTTTTCCAAAGATTTTGGTTTTTTATACATGTGCAACGCCCATTTCAATTATGATACCTATAGTATATAAGTACCTAGTCTAAGTTCATTAGTTTGTCTGGACTAAAAAAGACAAGCGTTCCTTTGTTAAGATCACATTCATGACACACGGCGGATGTGATGACAAAAGAAAAGTTTTCTATCTCACTCTTGCACATCTTTACAATAATCTAATTAGTAGAACACAAAAGACAAGAAGGGGATTTCGGCGATTCTGATGTCTGCTTATATGAATAAGTATTTACTAAAAAAGAAATAAGAATTTACTGCAGAACAAGTTCTAGCATTCAATGTCGTTTAAAATAATAATATTTATTTACAACATTTCGATATATTCATAAAAAAAAATGAAAATGCTTCAATATTTTAAGAGGTCGATACTTTTCATGCCGACAGTAGGTACACACAACTTTTTTAGGTGTTTGGACGACGTAGGATCTGGTATTATTATTCGGGTTGAGCTGACACGGGCCCAGTTGTCACTGACCCAAATATACACCTACAGTAAGAAAGAATATCACTAAAACAAACAGCTTGGTAGGTATCCGCTGAGTACATCTAAAGAAACATTATACATAAGAACAAAACAGTCATTTTGTCTCACATCAAAACATAATAACTCAGACGACATTCGAAGAAACCATAATTCTTTAATAATATGGAGTACAAAGTATCTCGAAAATTGTCAGACAATAATTGTCTTCATCCATTGCGTATCATCTAGAACAAATGACTAATCCATGTGCGCACAGAGACAGCGGTGGATTGTAAAATGAAATTAGGAAGATACTAGCGACCCAATTGAGTATTGGCATAATCAACCTATAATTTTCCCACTGATGGGCACAGGCCTCCTCCTTTTGAGAGGGAGTGGGCTGTAATCTACCACGCGGGCCCAGTGCGGGTGGTAGATGTCACATGTCTTCAAATTTTTGGTTATTTATTAATTATATTTTTTATTAATATCTTTGGCCAAACACCTATGATACTGAACTGAACATTATGATACTGAACGGAACATTATGATTACCTTTTTGAATACCTTTACCTTTTTTATGGATAGTAATGAAATTTACTCGGCCTTATGTGCTACGTTTTGTACATGAAGTATAAATATATACACAAAACATGTTTGAAGTCATTTAAGGAGTCCTAAAAGCAAATGTCTTCAAACATGTTTCGTTTCATTCGTACCACAGATGTTTAATTAGGTACTTATACATAAGCACAAGCGCACGCACTGCCATGAAGTTACTAACAATCTGGGTCTTATCTGATAAGCCCTTTAGAACCACTTTTTTTTTTGTGGTCTTTCAATCTCGAAGCATTAATTTCAATTAAACCAATTGCAGGCACTTTGTAGGCGCACATTGGTACCCAGCATAAAGGTTCTTTTGAGAGAATCCTTTTCGCTCGCCAATCCCATTCATTTACGATTTTTGTGATTTATAGAGGTGGCATACAGGGAATAATAAAATTCTACTTAGGTAATAGCAGAGTTCGACCGAAAATATTTTCTGGAAAATGGATATTGCGACCGAAAATCGCCGAAACCTGAAAACGAACTTTGGTCTGACTCTAGATAGTAGATAGATAGGTAATAGGTAATACGGGCTGGTATCCGCAACTCCACGTCAAAGCGCGTATTTTGCGTACGGTAGTAGATAGATAATAGTGATATGGATAAATGAATGAAATAATAATATGAAAATATTCTTTGAATTTTATTTTAATAAAATAAAGTATTCCATTAAGAAATCATGGAACAGAAAATATTCTCTTGTCACACAAAAGAAACTCGACTTTCATCATTTAATAGCAGCAGAAAATAATTCCTTTCATGGAAAATCAATCAATCTGCCTAGCCTTTTCCCAACTATGTTGGGGTCGGCTTTCGTGGAAAATGTTACCAGAAAAAAACATTTTACACAAATGTTTAAAAAGAAAGAATTTCATAAATTGGTGCTCAACAAGTCGTTCTGATGATATCCAACTGGCTAGCGACCGAGCACCTCCGCACTCATATCACGAATAAAAAATACAGGCCAAGTGTGTGTCGGGCCACGCACAATAAAGGGTTCCGTAGTTGGGATGAATTTACCATGGTTTTTCTTAAAGGTTTTCCTGTAATCTATAATTATAGAACTATTATCGGCATTTTTTTCAAAATTTTAGGCTCAGTAGTTTCGGAGATAGGGTGGGTAGTGGTAAATCATCTATTTTCTTAAATATCTTTAAAAGAATTTCTTTTTTAACCCTCGTAACAAGCCCTTTCATTTGTTATGTCACACGGTGCAGTTAGCAAAACCTTTTTTTTAAATTGTCTCATTGGCCACACAAAAGTATATATAGCCATATTCAAAATTCATATAATTTCGTTACACGTCCGTCTTTGGGTCACAGAAATACATAAATGTGTATCTAATTTCAACTTAATCGATCCATTGGATTCGGGGCAAATTGGCTGTGACGGACGGACAGACAGACACAGTGAGTGTGTGATCCTATAAGCGTTTTGTTTTTTCCTTTTGAGGTACGAAACCTTAAAAAATAAATCAAGAGTTTGTTTAGACTACCATTGTACCTACCCATAGAATTATCAATATAATCCTGTAATCCTCTTACAAGTTTGGTGTAGGAGGTTTATTATTTCATCCATCTATCTACTTTTTGTTGATTGCTGATTTAAATAATGACAATCAAATGAAAATAGGCCGAATGTAGGTATATTGCTTTTATTTTTGAAGTGTTTAGTTAAGTCTATAAGACGGTTGTTGGGAGCGCGCACGGGCGGCGATACAACGAGCTTTTGAAACAATAACAATAAATAACAAATAAATAACGCTAAAAGGAACAGTTAAAAGATTTCCATTAGAGAGGGGTATGACCTTGATAATATCCGACGTACCTATCCGAAACAAAGAGAATATTTGAATTGAAATGTCGCTAGCTTCTTGTAAAAAGTTAAGCTTATTGAAGCAAATGAATGTTGGCAAAATAAGCCGAATAAACATTATTATAAAGATAGACAAATCGTTGTGCGCACTTTCTGTCTAAAATCAAATAATTTTTCTGGAATATTAACCAATGTCATTTCTAAGTGAAGTTTATGACTGTTTCTTTTCTACATTAATTTGTACGGTAGTACAAAGTAGTTTGTGTTGTTTTAAATTTAATTTAAAATTTTAATTTGGAAAGGCTATAACAACAATTTAAAAGGAAGAGTCAATATCATTTATTTCATACCTCAACAGCCTAATGACATTATAGCGATCTCTGCTCTCTATCCGTAAAGTCACTGGTCTATTGCACATGGCTATGGTCCAGCACTCGCACTAAGCACGTCTAGCACTATTATAAATAAACTGTTTTAGGTTTTCTTTCTTGACCCGATGCACTGAGCTACCATTTTAAAGAAATTCCTTGAAGATAGGATTCCCCTGTAGGTATTTGTAGTTTTTGCTCTACTTTAACTCAAAAGGAATTCATAAGACGTATGATTAAAGTATTGCTATTTAAACTGGAAGAATTTCATGGTAATGAGCATCTCCCTAGTTTTTTCCCAACTGCATATGTTGGGGTCGGCTTCCAGTCTAACCGGATGCTGATGTGTACCAGTATTTTACATTAAGTAACTGCCTGTCTTTCCTCCACAACCCAGCTAAGGTATCACGATACCCCTTGGTATTTCAAACTCCAACCATTTATTTCAAATAACCATTTACAGGCACTTTCGAATCGACAAAGGAGTCGGTTAATCAGAAAGATGAAGCCCATTCCAAAGCGTAAGCGTTCATGCATTAGTTATCACCTGTCATCAAAAATCATGTCCGTTTTTGGTAGAATTTTATTTAAAGATATTAACGAGCATATCGATGACAACTGGTGAGGATTGTATGAAACTAAGTAAAGTTCTTATGAGTTCACAAATGTCATAGAGGGAAAAACTTCTATAATCTAGACTGGAGCCTGCACTGACCAGAACTGCTTCGTTAGAAGTTTCACAACAAATTAGTTAGAACAGTTTTTTTTTGTTTGCAAAAGTTTATTTCTGTGAAATGAAAAACGTAGTTACTGCTGCTTTTAACCGCAATTCGTGTACTTGACCGCAAAAGAAAAATGTTCGTCTCCATTTCACCGCTGGCACACAACATTACGAAGTACGTAACTATTTATTTATTCATTTGCAGAGCTGCAGGCTATGACGAGGCTAAAACTTAAGAGTACCTGTTAGGGAAAGTATTATTATGTTTAACGTATAGCTAGGTTATACTTATCTTAATATATTGCATACCTGCCCGATAATGTCACAACAGTCATTATTACAATACTTATTATCTAACCTACCTACTTAGTTGTTACTAATTACGTAAAATAATGACTTAGATAGGTACTTCATAAAACTAAGGATGTTAAAACATTTCTAAGCAGTGAAGTGAAAGCAGCAGTTCTCTTTACGTACTAACAGAACGCTACTAAATAGATAGGTACAGAAGGTCGGCTCCATATAAAGAACGAATACGCAAGCACACATAGACACGCTACACGTACAGCGAGTGCAAACGTAATCAATCGAGCATCATCAGAGATCAAGCGACTACTGTACTTACGAGATCTCACAATTAGTTCGGTGTCATTAGATATTTGAGTTAATATTATATCCACATTTACGCAGCGCACTAATATTTGCGCTCGCTTCACTATTTATGTTTGACTGTATTTCGAAAATAATAACCACAACACCGCTAGTAGATTTAAAACACTCGTCGCCAACAATACCTAAATAACCACGAACCGTGAATACTCGTATAAAACGGTCTGTTCATCTGTCTACCTCACAGAAATCGAAATAATTTACTTAGTTTTCTGTGGTCTATATAATATAAATAATAAATAAAAATAAAAAGCCGTTTATTCCCAACATAATTACATTTTTACAACATTTCTTATTATAATATAACAACAATAGATTGAAAAGAGTTTGATAAAACAGGAATAGTTAGGATTATTATTGAGTATGTTAATTCAATCAATATACGCTAATAGCAATTTAGTTTAATTCAAATAGTATTAGATTAAAAGTTTTTGGTTATATTATTAGATTAATTATTATATAAGATTAATTATTATATTAGATTAATTATTATATAAGATTAATTATTATATTAGATTAATTATTATATTAGATTAATTATTATACTAGATTATTATTTATTAGTTTTGGGTACCCAAAATCGGGCAAAGGCCTCCTCCATGCATTTCCATAATTTCCTATCTTTGGCAGTCCTGGTCCAAGTAGGTCCAGCGACTCGCGCGACGTCGTCGCCCCAGCGGCGGCGCGGGCGACCTCGGCGACGCACCTCGCCGCGGGGCCACCAGTGCAGCACATGCTCGCTCCAACGTCCGTCGTCCGCTCGCGCCGCGTGACCTGCCCATCGCCATTTTAGCCTACATGCTAAGTCTGCTACGTCTACTAGTTTGGTGCTCGTTCTGATTTGGGAGTTCCGAATTCTGTCTCGCAGTTTTAGTCCCAACATACTTCGTTCGACGGCCCGCTGGAAAACTTGGAGTTTATTGATACTTTCTTTTGTTAGTGCCCAGCTCTGGCATCCGTAGAGTAGTGTGGGAGACACGACAGATTCGAATGCTTTTTTCTTCAGTTTGATTGGTAGCTTGGATTTGAAAATGTGCTTCAATGACCAATATCTTTTCCAAGCAATTTTTATTCTACGCTCTACTTCGCCCGCAGTTTGCTCCTTGAACGTGATTCTCTGTCCCAAATATACATACTCTTCCACGTACTCTATTTCCTTAGATGATATTACTATTGGTATGTTTTCTCCGTTGGTCATCAAGCGAGTTTTCTCCAGATTCATAGTCAGCCCACATTTTCTACTCTCTTTATCTAGAGTTTGTAACATGTATTCTAGGTGTGTGTGGTTGTCGCAGATCAGTACGATGTCATCAGCGAAGCGTAAGTGATTTAGTATTTCTCCATTAATGTTGATCCCCACAGAGTCCCATTCCAAATTGCGGAAAATGGTTTCGAGGAGAGCAGTAAAAAGGTTCGGTGATATCGGGTCGCCTTGTCTGACTCCACGTTGTACTTCGAAATGTCTTCCTTGTCTCTCTAATTTGACTTTGGCTTTACCTCTTTTATAAATTTCCTTTAATATATTTATGTACTTTTGTGGCACTCCTTGTTGGTCTAAGGCTTTCCAAAGAGCTAAATGCCCGATTGAATCAAAAGCCTTCGAATAATCAACGAAAGCAATGTAGAGCCTTTTCCCGTATTCTTCGTACTTTTCGATGATTTGTGTCACAGTAAATATATGATCGACTGTAGAGAACCGCGGGCGGAAACCAGCTTGCTCTTTAGGTTGATTAAATTCTAGAGTTGGCATAATTCTTTTAAGCAATACTTGCGTGAATAATTTGTATGTAGTCTGTAATAAGCTTATAGGCCTATAATTTCCTATGTCCTCAGGATTTCCTTTCTTGTACAACAGTGTTATGATTGATGTCTCCCATTCCGTAGGTATATTTCCACATGTCAAGATATTATTGAACAATTTTGTAATAATAGGCGACAGTGGTTCTATTAGAGTTTTAAGTATATCATTGGTAATGCCATCTTCTCCCGGGCTCTTTAAGGATTTTAGAGACAGAATAGCATTCATTATTTCGCTTTCCATAAATATTGGCACTACTATGTTTACCTCATCGGGTCCGATTGTTGCTAGGGTATTATTAATTTCGTCTCTACGTTGGTATAAATCTTCATAAAACTCTGTAGCAGTCTCCACTAGCTCTTTTCTATTGGAAGAAGTTCGTCCTTCTTTGGATTTCAGAGAAGGAATCCATTTACGCACGTTGTTTAGACGTTGTTGTCCCCTCTTCACTGAACTATTAATGGTTAGCTCTTCCTCTATTACTTTCAGTCTATCTGCGTGTTTCTCTCTCTTAATTTTTCTCTTAATGGTTCTATATAGCTTGGTGAGTTCCTGCTTTTCAGTTTTTGTTTTATTTTTCTTATCTTTTAAGAATGTTCTACGTTCTATAAGTTTGGCAATATCTCTTGTAATTTCTGTTTTGAGTGCTGGTTTCGTAGAGCTCTTGTTAGATGATGAAGTCACATTTTTAATAGTTTTTATGATTGAAGAGTATAATTCCTGCACATCGTCAGTATCAGTTATAGATGCAGATGCTTCAATAAATTTGTTTTTGAGTGTTTCTTTTTCCCATGTTGTAAAGGCGCAGACTGTACCTTTGAAAGATTTTCTTGACTTTATTTGCGCCCCGATTGAGTATTTTGCTCGTACCAGTCTATGGTCAGTAGGGTGTGTTGTGCTTATTATATTAATATCTCTCACTCTGTTTTTATTATTAGTTATGAAATAGTCAATTTCGTTGTAGGTCTTACCATCCGGAGAACACCAAGTCCATTTTTGTTTTTGTTTCTTTTTAAAGTAGGTATTCATAACATGAAGCCGATGTTCTATGCAAAACTCCGTGAGTAACTTTCCCCTTTGACTTCTTTTGCTATCGTAGCCCCAAGGGCCCATAACATCTCTGTCCTCAGGTTTGGCGGCGCCGATTTTGGCATTAAAATCTCCCATTATTATTGTATTTGGGCCTGTATTGTACAGAGCTATATTTAATTCCTCGTAGAACAGCTGTATGTCTTCGTCTTTTGATTTTTCTGTTGGGGAGTAGACTTGAATAATATTAATTTGGGTGTTATTTATATTTATGTCGAGTCGAGCTATTCTATCCGAGATGGCTTTTAAATCCATCACATGTAGTTTCATGTAGTCTTTGATTACAAAGCCAACACCACTGTATCCGCTCTTGTTTCCTGAGAACATAAAAATTAGATTATCTTTTTCCAGAATTTCGAAGTCTTTTTGTCTTGTCTCTGATAGACCTAAAACATCCCAATTTATATTCTTCAATGCATGTAGCAGTTCAGTTTGCCTCGTATCGCTCGCTAGGGATCGGACGTTAAGGGTGCATATGTTTAGATACGACTTGGAGTTACTTTCATTTTCATTTCCATTGTGTTGCAAGGAGGGTTTTAGTCGATCACTCCCGCGGGGACCAGCCGTATTGGGAGATCTTATTAATGAATTTATCTTCTGTTTATGATGTGTTTTTAGATTGGAGGGGGCCAGTGAATTTCATGCGTTATTAGTGTATTTATTAGCTTGATCTGTTGTTTTATCACTTTGTTTCATGTAGCTAGTAATTTGGTTATTTGCTTTCAATTTCTTGTTATTGTTTGTTCTGGTAAAGGATATATTATCCTTTCCGTGGGTGGTTTCAGGTGGGGAACTTGAGGGTGCCCTTTTATTGTTGGGCTTCTCATTGGTTCGCTTAACTATGAGTTTATCATAGTTTATGAACGCTTCGTTCCCCTTTTCTTTTTCAAGTTTTAGTTGTTGTTTCAACTGTTCTCTGATTTTAAGTACCTTGGTTGGAAATTCGTGCTTGATGTAGATATGTGACCCTGCCAGTTCTTTTTTATTTTTTAATACTTTAATTTTCATTCCAAGTGTTGTAAAGGCGACAACCACTGGTCTGGTGTTATCGTTTCTTTTTCCCAACCTCTTAACTGATTCTATCTCAAATTCTTGAATATTAATTTTTAATTTTACCAGTATTATGTTTAATATTTTTTCTGCCAATTGAAAATATGACGTTTCTCCTTCTTCTACGCCGAAAAATACCACATTTCTCTGTCTTATGTTCTTCTCTAATTCATCAAGTCTTTTCTCTTGCTCTTCTATTTGTGAATTTAAATTGTTCAAGTTGCTATCTAGTTTATTGAACTTTTCATTAACATTATTATTTATATTAGTAGTAATTTTTTCTTCCAGATTTGAAAGTGAATTTTCCACAGTGACAAATTTTTGTTGCAGCTCAGATTTCATGTCTAAAATAAGTTTCCTTAAATCTTCCATATCGATTGTTGTCGTACTAGTGACTCCCTCTATCGGTAATTAGTGGAACTATCACACCTTTTTTATTGAGTCAGAATGATCTCATCAATGGTTGACGGGTAACTAATTACGACGTTGTTAAAGATGAAGTAATTCAGAACTTTGACACTAGATGGTGTTGAGTGGTTTGGGTTTTATATTGCTAGATGGCACAGTAGGCGCAAATATATGATGATTTGCAATTTTTAGATTTTGTTCTAAGGTTATTTTCCTCAAAAATTTTATTTCTCACTCTACGCTTGAAATTTTACTTCACTTGCGAATGGTTCTTTACGCCTTTAAGTGTCCACACCTATGTTTCACTCGAAAATGTTATTCACAAGGTTTTCGTTAAGTTCAAATGGTCCGATACGCACAAAATTGTTATCACAAGAATATAACGTCTGTAGTATATTTGCACTGAAGTCCACTTTTTCTATAGTCCGTCACATACACTTCTTTCCAATTATGGCACTTGAATACTTAGAAACACTGTTAAAACTTTTATTTGAATCAATTATTGCAGAGCTGATGTAAACAAGAGCACAGTGCTGCCCTCCCTCCCTGTGGTCTATATACAAAACCTTAATTATATATGTGAACAAGATGAACGAGACAAAACACTACTGATTATCGAACTACTACGAGTAATTAAAAAAAAACAAATACTTACTATTTGATTAGCGAAATACTACTAGACATTATAAAAAGCTAACAAAAACTTTAAATAAAAAAAAGTAAACCGCAGGCGAGATTCGATCTTGGCTCGCCATAATACTACTAAGGGCGAATTTCACCAAAGTTTTATACCGAGTATATGACTTATTATACTGCGAATAAATTTTGAATTTTTGACAGGTTTTCCATACAAAAACTGTCAAACTACAATTTTATTCCACGGATAAAAGATATCTGACTTTGATAAAATCAGCCCTAAAGCACATCAATTAACCACTGAGCTAGTATGTCAATACTATGATGGTTGAAATAAACTACTATCAGTTGCAGACAAAGTGAGTGTGTGTACGTGTATATAGTATAGAGGTCGTAAGTCAAATCGACACGTCATTCCATTGCTCTGTGAGATTACTTATGGACTTATAAACGCTACTGTACATACGTGTTTATGTGTGCGTGTGCCAGTTTCCGCTCGTTTTATGAAGCCGATCTTCTGTACGTATCCATTTTGTGACATCGCTCTACCCCTTTGTTAACGCAGTTTGCTAATTACAAAAAGAGAAGCCATCTTTTAATTAGTCCCTACTTTACCAGTACCCTGCACGCTCTGTGTGAAGACTTCTGCAGATAAAAGTAACGTGAAGTACCCTCATACGGAGCTTTTCGCAAGCGTAATAAAGAAATAGATTATGACATGTGCTTTACGAAGTTTGAATGTGGAAAACAAACGAGATTTTTGGGGCTTCAAAAAATTCGTCCGCATCGCTGTCAACAAGACAAGTGGCCAAAAAGCTGGCAGCATTGCCAGCCTGCCATTATTTTAAGTCTATTGGCGTATATAGTATGTAAAAACCATGATTAAATAAAATGTTGCAATGGAAAAATAGATTTTGTATTCTACCTACATTTCACCGATGACTTGTGATTGTGAGTGTCATATGTAACTCGGGGCATATTGCTAGCAAAGGCTCCAAAATCATTGACGAAGGTCATCGTGCGGAAAACTTAATATACATGATGTTTTTCGTTAGTCTGGATCGAAAAAACATGCTTTCACAACTTTTACCCTTCGTTGAACGTTATTTCTGCCAATAACCCTTTAATTTCTTTTAGTACATTAAACGACGTCGTCTGTCTGCTTTACATTCCAATCCATTACGCGATGAGCGGCCTCATGACCGACTCATTCGCAAAACAACTGGCGGTCAATGTATTACGTACATTGCCTTTACACGCTACATTTATTTTTTATTTTGAGAGATATTACATTAGCTGATTAATATCTGGATCCTAAATAAACTTTAGTATGGTATCAATGGTCACAATGAAGGTTATTTGATATGATTCAATTAAGGGTCGACGGTTAGTTTGGTCCTTAGGGACGCCCGGGAAAAGGTTCTACTAATACAATCTGTATACACACACAGATACAAAACGTTCTTTCATGAGAATATTACTAGGTATATTTTCTATTTATCTGTTAAATTCCTATCAACAAAATAATAACAGTTAATTCGCACGGCGTCGCAAACATAATCTATCTCTGTCAATCATTCGAATTTGACAGACACAGTAATAATGTTTTAAATTTGGGTAAGGTGCAAACGGTCCATGGTAGTAATTTTGACGTAGGCTTTACACATTATTATTGCGCTGGAACAGCAGACCGACATCGCCCCCTTAGTACTAGGCGCACAGCTTGTCACAGGAGGTACGGGTAAGCCGGTCCGGGCTGTGAGAAACTAACAGTTTACAGTACAATAACGGTCGTAGTGCGTACTTTCTATTACACCAGGGCACTAATGCTTGTATGCACCCCGCGTAGTGAGCGGGTTTATTCAGTACATAAAGTTTTAAAACCCACTGTTTCCTTGAGTATAAAAGATTTTATTATTTGAAAGGAAAAATGCCGAGATGCCTTCAATTACTGAAAATTTTATTTTTAAAGTTGAGCTTGATTACAAATTAAAGCGTATGTGACTGAGAGTTTTAGCTTTCTTGTCAATATCTCGATCATCATACAAAAAACATTTTCCTTGCAGTCCCTGATGCAACTTTGATAATTAATTGTGTATGGTTTCGATAATACTACGTTGGTAACACCATAAAATAATAAATCTATCAAATGTTCTAAATTATTTCATCAACTGTTAATTAACTACACACTACCGCATTGTAGCGTATGTATGTAAATATATGATTCACTTTTTGAATCTTGAGTAAGTGTAGTATTTATACTCGTGACCTTGCTTGGAATAAACCCTAGTTCTATCGAATCGGTTTCCATCCCGTCGCCAGCGATCTTTACAGGAACTCACCTCAGGAAGTAGACGCGAGCTATAAAACTTAGTTCTGATCCTATAACCGGAGAATTTGTGAGAAAACTTGCGGTTCAGCTGAGTTTAGTCTCAAAACACGTCCATTTGAAACCATTGAAAGCATAAACATAACTGAAAACCTAGGGGACACGCACTAACAAGTTGTTTTGTTTACGAATACGGTCTGCTCCAAGTTTATCCGATGAAAAACAAATGGATCAGAAAACGTACCTGCGGATGCCAATTTGTAGCATAATCAGCCCACTGCTAGGACACAGGCCGAGACTAAGTTTAAAGCTTCTAAATATAACGAATATTTTACTAATTATGAATCAAACGAACTTACCTTGTGAAGTTTGATTCCAATTATGCGAGGGTCTCAACCGAAGACGATTACAAATTTACTTGCAGCAGTACGTGAGAAGGAGCTGTCTTTGCCACACTTTTAGATAATCATAGATTAATTTAAAAAAAAAAATAGAAAACTAGACCATAACGTGGTGTCCTGTCTCGCTCCCACCCCCGTCTAATTCCGTTTAGTGAGTGATTACTTAAGAATTTACTCTAAATTGGGTTTATTTACACTTTGATCAGATAATTTTGGAACAGACTATACATGTTCTGTACAAGGAAGTCTATTGGGTGGTGCGCAGGATGTGGAGCAGCTCCAACAGTATCCTAAGCATGATTTCGAGTCGCCTAGACTGTGTTTTCGTGGGTCACTGTTGTGCCATCTCACATGGGTTGCCACAACGGTGATCCTATTTGTTTGTTTTTGTTTTGTTTTGTAAATTGTCAGTTCTTACTAACATAGTTGTAAGTCTTACTAACCACGCTCGGTGACAAGCCAAGCTCGGTGATTTACTTGTTAGAGGGCAACAGACTGCTTATGTAAAAACTATTCTGACAGCTGTAGCTGCTCATGTGCAACATTGAATTAATTTTTGTAATGAATGCTTTTAGATCCTCGCCTGTCCCCACCATCCGTATCCATAAATATAGTTAGGTTAGGTTAGTATATATATATATAATAGATATCCTAAATCCTAATCCTAATCCTAACTATAAGATTATATAAAAATGCAAAAGTGAGTTTGTTTATTTGTTCACGTGTTCACGCTAAAACGGCTGAACGGATTTGTATGACATTTGGCACATGGGTAAACCATGACCTGGAATAGGACATAGGATACTTTTTATCTCGATATTCCCACGGGATCGAGACTTACGCGGGTGAAACCGCGGGGCGCATCTAGTTAACTATAGTCTTTTAGATCCTTGCCCGTTCCCACCATCCATACTAATATTATAAATTCGAAAGTAACTCTGTCTGTCTGTCTGTCGGTCTGTCTGTCTGTCTGTCTGTCTGTCTGTCTGTCTGTCTGTCTGTCTGTCTGTCTGTCTGTCTGTCTGTCTGTCTGTCGGTCTGTCTGTCTGTCTGTCTGTCTGTCGGTCTGTCTGTCTGTCTGTCTGTCTGTCTGTCTGTCAGTCTGTCTGTCTGTCTGTCAGTCTGTCTGTCTGTCTGTCTGTCTGTCTGTCGGTCTGTCTGTCGGTCTGTCTGTCTGTCTGTCGGTCTGTCTGTCTGTCTGTCTGTCTGTCTGTCTGTCGGTCTGTCTGTCTGTCTGTCTGTCTGTCTGTCTGTCTGTCTGTCTGTCTGTCGGTCTGTCTGTCTGTCTGTCTGTCTGTCTGTCTGTCTGTCGGTCTGTCTGTCGGTCTGTCTGTCTGTCTGTCTGTCTGTCGGTCTGTCTGTCTGTCTGTCTGTCTGTCGGTCTGTCTGTCTGTCTGTCTGTCTGTCGGTCTGTCTGTCGGTCTGTCTGTCTGTCTGTCGGTCTGTCTGTCTGTCTGTCTGTCTGTATGTTACCTTTTCACGCCTAACGGAATTACCACTTAACGGATTTCGTTAAAATTTGGCAAGGAGATACCTAGCGGGCGAAGTCGCGGGCGGAAGCTAGTTTACTATAATCTCACCCTGTTTATTTGCTGTTCTCAACTTATGCAATTAATTCCATATCTCACTACATCATAATTATGCAATAAGTAAAGCTATCATTTAATGTGTATTAATTGTCAAGCAATATATAAATAAATCGTTCAACATTGCGGATGATGTGTTGTTGAGCAAAACCAATTAATCCCACTTAGATTTAATATTACACAGTGTTCATTGGAACCTGTCGGAATGATTCGCGTAAATTACAGTTTGAAGTTGTTCTGTTAGCTGCTATTAACTCCAAAACTTCGAGTTTCAAACTAAAGAGCATCGTAGATCATAATATATTTCTACAACAAAAGTTAATGACTTACCACCAGTCTGTGTTTAGGGAGGATTCTTTATTTTTACAAAAAATCCGAAACAAAACCTACACTATAGACATAACAGTTTCCTGCGCGTAATTTAGGCTTCGTTGTACACACATTTAGAATACCTAGCGGAGCGATATTCGGATATTATATATTTTTTACGAAAGAATTTTCCGTTTTGTTCGCATTCATTCACAGTAGTGATAAGATTTCACAAACGATTTCCACCAGATATGCTTACCATACAGAGTGTTTCTTTGAACGTTTTGTAACGACGCGACGCGGCGTTCAGAGCGCTGCCACAGTAAACATAGGCAAAGAAAGTCAAATGCAAATAGACTGAAATCCCATAGTGCTTATACATGTGCGAGCCCCAAAACATCAATGACTAAGTAATTTGTAAGAGTATGTTAGAGTATTTACAGTCAGAATACCTACTCAATACCACGCTCGAGTTCACTCAACTACTCGTAGGTCGGCCTTCCAATTGCAAATAATTATACAGCTGCAATCTTACCAATTCATTCATTCTCGCTCACAAATTACTTGATGTAATGGCGCTAACAAGTGTGTTTGTTTGTGTTTGTCTTAGAAATATTCGCATATTCTTCCTTCATTACACTGTGTTTGATAGCTGTAGTCATTGATATACTAAAAAACCCGCTTTAGTGGACCTTCTACTAATCTGTAGTAGTTGCTGCTTAGAAAGTGTAGAGCAAGATTGTGGCAAAGCATTTAGTGTTCTAATCTGAACAAACGTTCATACCTCCCTGTGCTGCCTCCGCAGTGTTCAGACTAAGATGTGGAAGTAAGATAGGTGGCGCGGCGGTTACATACGACGAGCAGAATAAAGTTATGTTATTTTAGGAAGAAGAGAGTGGTGCGGTGGCTGAGGTTTTAGGTGGGTCTCTAGACAGCTGTACGTAATTATAGCTGTACGTAGACTAGCAATACTGAAAATTGTCTTAAGTCAGGGTCTTTATCTAAGAGAACAATAATAGTGCGCACACCGTAACGAAACAATGCATAGACAACGATAGACAAAACTGAGTCCACTAAAACAAGACACTTCCACGGCTAAGCAAGGTTATAGGTAGTTCCAACAATCATTTAGAGTACCGAGTAATTTTGTTTCCTGTAAATAATTTGTAAACACTGATTGACCTATGGTTTTATTGTTACTTTATGTAAATAACTGAAAAGAGAACAACAAGCATTATAATTTATAGAATGTTGGTATCGCAGGCGCGCGCTGCTGACAGACCAATAAGCTGGGTGTAAGTTCTGTTTGTCCGCCTGCGATACCGAAAATCTATAAATTATAAGGCTTGTTTTTCTCTTTTCAGTTATGTGTTTTTGCAGCCGGGTTTCTTTTTATTACAAGCTTTATATTAGCTTACTCTGTTCGTATCTTTCTCGTTACTAATATTGTACTGCATTTTTCATGCACTTCCTGGAATCCGATTGAGCTGAATCTTGGCATACTTATACAACTACCGAGACATTTTGATAATTTGATATCATGGAGCTGGTCTGATGATGGAGCCGGAAGTTGGTCATAGCAACTCCTCAATCAGACAAGATAACACCATCGTGTTTGGACTCATTGGTTACGTATTAACGAGTGCTTTGACACTGGGTAGTGTTCAAGGTGTGATGATGGAGCCGGAAGGTGGCCATATGTGTTTCTAGTTACTCCAATTGTCATCCATTTTTCAAGCACTTCCTAGCATCTGATTCTGCTGTAACTTAGCATACATAATATACAACAACCGAGACATTTGGAAAAAATTATACCATGCGGCTGGTCTGATGATGGAGCTGGAAGTTGGTCATAGGAACTCCTAAATCAAACAAGATAGCACCATCGTGTTTGGACTCATTGGTCATGTATTAACAAGTGCTTTAACACTAGGTGGTGTTCAGGGTCTGATGATGGAGCCGGAAGGTGGCCATGGGAAAACCTCAATCAAACAAGATAGCACCATCGTGTTTGGACTCATTGGTCATGTATTAACAAGAACTTTGACACTAGGTGGTGTTCAGGGTCTGATGATGGAGCCGGAAGGTGGCCATGGGAAAACCTCAATCAAACAAGATTGCACCATCGTGTTTGGACTCGTTGGTCATGTATTAACAAGTGCTTTGACACTAGGTGGTGTTCAGGGCATGATGATGGAGCCAGAAGGTGACCATGGGAAAATCTCAATCAAACAAGCTAGCACCATCGTGTTTGGTTGGAATCATTGATTTTAGCTTTTAAGAAAATATTATAGTTCTATATTTACGTAAGTTTTATTTTTGGTTCATTAAAAGCTTGTTTTTAAAAAGATTTTTACTTTTATTTTGTTTATTTTTTTTTTTAATTTCAGCTTTTTATTTTTTTATTAGTTCTCATTACAAATTACATTTAAACATATACTTTGTATATATTTTTATAATCATCTTTTGATAGAACCCTTAATTTTGATACCCTGCATATATTTGGGAGATTTGTTTTTATTTAAACATCCTTTTTGGCGCCGCCATTTTGTTTTTTTATCATTTTAATATAACCGTTCGCGCAATAAAAACGAATACATAACAATCGGTTCAGCTGTTTAGTAGTTACGAGGGAACATAGATACGGACATACATACACATAAATACATGCATACATACATACAGTTTAAACACATAATCCTCTTTTTTTGGCTTCGCCGCAGTCGAATCAAACTAAATATATGTTATTCTAACACTCAACATCTTGTCGAAAGAATTCATGTTTGTTTATGTTCTCGGGATAAACATCTAATAATGATGTAAATAAGATCTTAGCAAAGAGGCGGTCCGTCTCAGCATCGTGTCGGTGTCGGTGCGGGCGCTGCGTTTCGTTGACAACACTAGTCTGTCGGGCTGTTTACTATACAATACGTGTAACAAGGTGGACTGCTCTATTGATTTACAGATATTTCGTTCAAGGTGTAATCGATATCCTAAGTGTTTGATTCGAAAGTCGATACGTTGACTATGATAAAAAAAAATATATATATACGCGTCGACTTGAGAACCTCATTTTTTTTTCCATTCGGTCTTTGAACATTTAATTGAACGACCAATAAAACCGACCAATGAACCGAGGACCAATATAAGACGACCAAATAATCATAATTAGTTACCACTACTAGATAATACGTACTAAATTAGTCAGAAGCAAACATTGAAAACCAAAGAGCACAAACAGTGAGCAAAAGATCAAATAAAGTAATATCCCAGTCAGGTGGTCTGTGCTAATAACCAATCCAGTTATGAAAGTGAAAGGACGGTCATGCGTTATATTACAAGTCATATCAGACAGTCCCTATGAGTACCTACGAGTACACAGTCCGAAGCAGAGTCGTAATTGAACTGCCAGCTCAGAACTAAATGGCCAATATTAAACTTACCTAACACATATACATAAACGTTGTACTTATATTTCATACAAAAGTTTCCAAATGAAATCTCAACGTAAGTTGGATTGGTTGTCAGAAAAAAAATGTATTCAATAGAATCTTTTCGAATTGTCCAAGATAAAAGTTTCTTAGAACAAAGAGAAGAAAAACAAACAGTTAAATCAGAAGATGACGTCATCTGCACATTGAGTCGACGATGGCTACGAGGGGCTACGAGAGTCGTAGCCACGTAGCGCCGCTACGACGCCGCCTACGCGCTGCGAATCCCGCCATCATAATAATTCATAACTCCCTTATCAATACGCTATTGATATAAATCACTCGGCACTATCTGCATCTAAATTAAACCTTACTTCAAATAAATAAGTTCCGTATATCAAAGCAATAAAGTTCACAGTATAGCGGTCGCCAATCGCCGCCACGGTACGTGATGAAACGCTATAATAAACAGTAATGGAATTCTAGAGCAAACCCAAAGAGGTGAAGCTAACGGTGGTACATTCTAATTGTGCGAAGAAATGTGGTGCGTGTGGGTGGTGTGAGCGGTGACGTCATCAGATCATCACGGTATATGTATGTATGCGTGGGGTTGTGATATAATTGGCCGCGAGGCACTCAGCGAGGCTCTCCCGCGCTCAGAGTACTCTCAACTGTACGGCACACGTTTGACGGTGCACCCTTAAAAAACATTGAAGAATATCGTTTCGTATGCAGAGAAAAGCGCACGTTGCAGTTAAAAGTAAAAACATCATTTTTTATTACACTTATCTTAACTTTTTGATCAAATTTGTAACTTGTTTATCGGGGTGTCTCTGTAAAATGTTATCATAATTATGTACACAATAAGAGTAAATCTTGTTGTAAAACCCACTCTGTGATCGTCTCTCGCGCCCTCTAGTGTTAGATCTTATCACTTCAATGAACGGAAACAACGCTTGATTCCTAAGAATCTTGTTGGATAAATCGTGAGCTTTACATTATGCTAAATTGATGCTAAATACAAATTATTCTAGCGTTAAAATACATACCGTCTTCTTCCTTTAAAAAATACACCTAATGTCGCCAAGCTGAAGGTGTATTTTTACATTACATCGGTATTTCACAGCATAGAACCATTCAGAAGGTTCAAGTTCATAACACTGATTCGTTCTACATACAAACTTCAAGGACTGCGTTCATCATTTCTATTTTGAATTAAGTCGAATTTGCTTCGAATGAGTATCAATTTGGTACATACATATTGCATTGCTTCCAGTGAGTGGTCATTTGACACTAATTCGATTCCATTCAGAGTCAGAAATCGAAGATGTTTGAGTATGTTTGCAGTTCATGTAATAAGATCTACGCTTCAAGGTGTCACTGCCTCCTCTCTAAGATTTTTATGAGCAAATCGTCACCATTAGTCTTTCTGCTGTCTCTAATTTTACGAAAAAACAGAAAGTTGTGAAGAGTGTCTGATTAAACCGTAACTTTATGTAAATCTGTCACTCCGGGCCCCTCCTTCCCGCAAGTAGTCCTAGAAGCAGACGTCACGTCGAGAATAAATTGAGTTTCGACACAAAGAAGTCGCGAGTACCGTCATGAGCGCGGACCCATGAACATTACTATCGTGTTTTATAAGAGGGGAAGATGGAAAAGATAAACATTTTGTTGTTTTGTTTGGTAAAAAAACTAATGTTTCCTAAAGGTACCTACCTAGGTATAGGTACCTACTTGCTAAGTTACATGCTGGTCGGTGTTTGCTGTGGATACTATTTCTTTAAATGCTTTGACACTATTACGAAACTCGTCCTCATCAAAAGAATTAATGGATTACTTAAACATTAATTTACTTTTTCAAATAATAATCGTGGAATACAAGTAGACTACTCGTAACTATCTTTACACTGAAAATACTTGTTAACGTATGGCAACAGAATCCGCTACTCGTAAGGCAATCACTCAAGGATAAAAGCAGATTATAGTAAAACATTACAAACGATCAATCAATCAATCTCTAGTCCTGTTGGGATCGGTTTCCAGTCTAACCAGATGCAGGTGAATACCTGTATTTTTCATGGAACGACTCCACAACCCAGTTACTGGGTAACACGATACCTATTGGTAAAGTCAAAGTCAAATCAGACTGGTTGTCAGACTTTTGGGCTTCTGACAACCGACTGTCAAAGATCTACAAATGAAAAGTTTCCGTGGCATGGAGGGGTCTCGTATGCAATGGATGGTCACCCATCCACGAACCGACCGTGGCAAGCGAAGCTTGACCTGCGATCGACACGTGCGTCTGTTACAGTTTACCCACGAGCCCCTAAAACATTAACCGGACAAATATTTAACGGACGTTACTTTGCAGTTTTCTTAGTTTAATTACTTGTTAACGCCGGTAGCACACCTCTGCTGCGAAACCATAGCACTGACTTTGTGAACTACTGCCGTTTCGCTGCTATGGTTTCGCGGTGGAGGTGGACTACCCGCGTTAATTCTACAGATCAAGCGATATGTGCAAATACAAAATTCCACAATATCCGGGGCACAGTTTTAAATTCAACCAGGATTGCCTGTATACGTACAGGTATACCGGTAAACGTACAGGTATACCGGTAAACGTACAGGTATACCGGTAAACGTACAGGTATACCGGTAAACGTACAGGTATACCGGTAATCTCGATAGATTACGTAGGTTTGTGAACGCCTCAAGTTCGTAGTCGTCGCCAAGTGAGATAAGCTCTCACATGGTCGAGACGTATCGGCTGAATACACAAACATGAGCGATTAGCATGCAGTTACAAGTTATTGGCGTGTACAAACTAGTAAGTATAATAATATAATTATGTACTCATGTTACTTTATTTATGTCAGATGTACCTACTTTCTGACTTATTTAATGTAAATAACTGGGTAAATCCTGCATCTACTTCAGCACTTTTATACCTAGAAAGTTATAGGTTTTTATTTATTCATTTATCAAAATCTCCCTTACAACTATCATTACATGCGATAGCTCGGTCTTAATTTAAAACTATGAAAAACGCAAAAAACTAGTTGTACTTATACACTTCTCATCAGAAAAATCGAAACACCTTGCAAGTTTATGTTTTGTAAGGATTATCAGAAAAATGTGTATATTTAGGAATATATGTCAAATGTCGTTTAATAGTGAATAATATGATGTTTTCAAATCCTAATGTTAATGTTCTAAATTCAAATTAAATTTTCACAGGTTTCGTTTTTTTGTAACAAGTTATTTTTACCCTGTATGGAGTATGAAGGAAATTGATAAAACAACACAAGTAAATGAAAAAAAAAGCTAAGAAACGTTTATTTAATAACTTTTATTCCCTCCCCGAGCTGTTATTACTGCTTCCATACGGTTCTTTATCGATCGGATGAGAGTCACGATCAAATGT
Source organism: Lithophane socia (assembly GCA_947522985.1). Lineage (NCBI taxonomy): Eukaryota > Metazoa > Arthropoda > Insecta > Lepidoptera > Noctuidae > Lithophane > Lithophane socia. The sequence continues at coordinate 226,530 of OX383273.1, read as the reverse complement.
TGCGGCATTCCATTCCATTCCTCTTGGATTGCATTTTGTAGCTGGCTAAGAGTTTCTGGGGCAGGATCTCTTGCACGAATTCGTCTCTTTAATTCATCCCATAGATGTTCAATCGGATTCATGTCCGGGCTTCTTGCTGGCCATTCCATAATGGAGATACTGACTTCAGTAACATAATCTCGTACGACCCTCGCGGTGTGAGCCCTAGCATTGTCGTGCATGAATATGAAACCGTTGCCAATAAAATGTGCATAGGGCATCACGTGAGGCTCAAGACAGTGTTCGATGTACCGATGACTATTTAGTGCAGGCAGACGTGGCCCAGACACAAAGACAAGCTCTGTCTTCCCGTCGCCGCTGATTCCTCCCCAAACCGTCCACGAACCGCCACCATAGCTGACCCTTTCTTCAATGCAGCATTGTGCGAAGCGTTCTCCATCTCTTCTGTAGACCTTGTTCCTTCCGTCGTTACCATACAGCATAATTTTACACTCATCAGAAAAGAGGACTTTGTTCCACTGGAGGTATGACCAATTTAGGTGCTCACGTGCAAAGTTAAGCCGCGCTCTTCGATGGTCTGCAGTTATTTTCGGCCCATTTGCTGGCTTGTGCGGTACCAGTCCACGTTCCTTCAACCTTATTCTAATTGTAGAGTCACTTACAGCCACCCTACGTACAACATGAAGCTGCTGCTGCAGTTGAAAAGCATTAAGGCGTCGATTTCGTAAAGAAGTTGTTGCAATAAATCGATCATCTCGATCAGAAGTGACCCGATTCCTGCCAGATCCTGAACGGCGCGTAAACAAACCAGTCTCCCGATAGCGTTTGTAGACTCTATGAACAGACGACAGGCTTAGATGCAATCTTTCAGCCACAATACGCTGACTAAGTCCAGAATCCAGCAATGCCACCACTTGGGCGGCTTCTGCGGGCGAAGTATCCATATGTTTTAGAAAAAAGACGTCCCACAGTCACAGTACACACACAGTATACAGAACACAGAACAAAAAGTTTTAAGATAAGCGCTAATTTTTAGATTTCAAAGGTGAAATGTACTCCAACTCTAAACACACATTTGTCTCAAAACAGTGAATTTTAAATTTTGAATTTTCGCTTATCACTGTAATGGCCAAACTGCCATCTATACAATCATGTGATTTCACTCATGGAATGGAAACTTTTTTGTGTTAAATTAGGACAGAAACCATAAAAATGGAAGTGTTTCGATTTTTCTGATGAGAAGTGTAATAACATCTCAAAATAATAATTAAATTACTAAGCTAAGTACCTAAATTAAAATAAAAAAATCTTGACTATTTATCAATCTAATCTTTCATAATAGTTTTGACAATAAATTGGATATAAACTGTAATAAATTAACTTTAAATAAATATCGATATCATTGTAAAACAGAGACACAATAAATCTCTTATGAAATACAAACAAACTTGTGTTCTACCCGATCCCCCGGCGGCGCCGTGCGATGGCGCGATGGCGGCCACTTCGGTATTAAATTCAGTCATTATTTATTATGTGTCGCCCATTCATTACAATAATTAGTGAGAGGTGTTTCATTAACAAAGGATTTACTCACCATTTCTACGGACGGTCCTGTTACAAACGAGGTGATTGCGTTGGATGCTTTACATTGCGCGCACAGTACAATGGTTCCATTTTGTCACTGATTTCAACGCATCATTGGTACGAGATCTCACTGTATTTGATGGTTTTAGTCTGTAACAAAAATAATATATTATGTTACTTGATAGCATCATCCAACATTATAAACAAAATATTAGTCAGATGATCCTGTCAACAATAAAAACGCAGTTTTCTTTCGTATTTGTCACAAGTTCAACACAACATTTGAACTGCTCAGTGTTTCCATGAGACGTGGCGTGTGCTTGTAAACATTCACGATCCTTCAGTTTCACTTGAGAGACGATTATCCTTGACCAACATTCACCAGAACATACAGAACATTTAGTATTGTTATGTCATACCACCGCCGCCCCATGCCCCGTACAGACGGTCCATTACCGACCGGACGCGGCCGCACGGCGCCACCGACCACCTCCGGATCCAACATCACATGCATTCCTCTCACTATAAGACACACATACTTACATACCCACGTTACATTGTCGCGGGACAAATTGATGTGCTCTACTATGAGGAAATGCGATAGAAAGCCTCTTCGATTGACTTTAACTATGCTTACGTAACTATGTATTCTGGGATAATAATTTAATGGGAATCATGAAGTCATTGCATATTCATAATATCCTTCAACAGCCGATTGAACAACAAAACTAGAAAAAGCAAAAATATTTTGAGTGTCATCTTTATTATATCACTATCAACAATAAAGTAGATTCCTGCATCGAGCGCAAAGTGAGTTATTACTCACTTTAGCAAGGTGCGTAATCTACTTTTCTTTCAACTACCAATCTACCTACCGTGATAAAATATACCTACCTACTCAAAATAAAAACTCAAGTTAATGAGAACAAAGTTTAATTCATCTTCTCCTCAAACATTTAAAACTTAAAAAAAAACTAGCTTCCGCCCGCGGCTTCGCCCGCATGGTATGTCGATAAAAAGTACCCTATGTCCCCGGGATGCCATCATCTCCTTGCCAATTTTTATCGAAATCCTTTCAGTAGTTTAGGCGTGAAAAGGTAACATACAGACAGATAGACAGACAGACAGACAGAGTTACTTTCGAATTTATAATATTAGTATGGATGGTATGGATGGATAAACAACAGTGCAGTAATGAAAAACTGTGCAACCATGAGATTTCATATAACATTTCTGCACTGTTTGGTTCTAAGCAAAAAGTACGTCCTTTGTAGTGATTAATGATAACATTATTACGTAGTTGAATCACAAATACTTATTGCATATCACATGTGCTGTACAAGATCGTATTAACAAAGAAAAATATTTAATATAAAATTCAGTTGGCAAGTTTATTTTGAAAAGGCCCAGGATCTGATCAGTCAGCGATAATTTCAAGTGATGCAAATTGACAAAGTGGTTATCAGCAAGTTTATGTCTATGTAGTTCAAGACGTTGCGATTGATTCGTGAGGGAGGGCTTCGAGAAGGAATTGAGACGAGGACCCTTGGAGTATTAACATTAGTGTTTGAGCAGCAGATTCATTTGAGTCTATTTTGGTTAAAACTAATGTAACACCCATTCGATGAATATGATAATGTATTAAACATTCACAAGTGGCCGTCTGAGATCAGAGAAAGAAAACTGCATCTGCTTTGTTCCCAAGCATTCAATACTAATAAGTTACAATAACTCCTTCTTAATTGAATGCGTTATGATGTAGGTATTATGTTAGCTTTGATCTTCTTCTTCGAAACGACACCATGTTAACGGGAACTTTTTAATGATATGTAAAAAAAAATTCATCGAAGATACAGTTTCAAAAGCATTGCTATTTGATGACAATACAATAAAAACCTTTGGTACAGCACCAGGTACAGCAGGTACGCCCACATTTGTCTCGCACACACGAAGAGTAATCAAATCAACTGTCGAGTGATGTTCTCCTGCTGTGAAATTGAACACGCACCGACATATATACAAAACATAGCTACGAGTATGTACATGTACGACGTGTGTATGAAAGGCATAGGCCGCCGATACACACTGGATTGACGGTGTTCTGGGGGCTTAAAACGGCCACTTTGGCAGAATCATAATAGGAAAATATTAAGAATCATCGTAAAATGTCACAAACTGACAATTAGTTATGATCTGCGTGCAATAGATATTACGAAATATTTCATCTGTTTGACAGTTTTCTATGGACATTCGTAAAATGAAAATATGATTTGCTTTTGGTCAAATTAGAGGTATTGCTAATGATAGCTGGGAATTCAGGAAATGAATTCCTTAAAGAGGAATTGATATTGTGGCCGTTTTAGGCCCCCTGGTCTAGTGAATTGAATGATTGGTAGATACAAACATACAGCCTGAGCATACAGCTAGCGAATACATGGCTACATAGAACTTAGCTGTTTAGAGAAATAACTACCAATATACAATGTACTATAGATACATAGCCTTGTTTCTATTCTTTGATTAGATAAATCCCAAAAAAGTTATTTTATAAATTTATTTCAGACTAAGAAGGTCCATAATTTTGTTAGTATTTTGGTCTTAGGTAGTACGGAGGCTGCTTTCTTTCACACGATGGCATGCAAACATCGGTGCGAACATTCCCGAAGCGCTACATCGCCAGGTACTCCCAACCTTCCCATCCTAAGAGCATTATTAAATTGAACACTCAGGACGTTGTAGGCTCGGCGCGTGTATGACACCCACAGGCCGCTGGTGTAAAAGGATTGACAGAACGCCTTAAAAACATTACCCTCCTTCTGGGGCAGTCGGGTAAGAAGGGTTTCTTTGACGTCTGTAGTAGTACAACGAGCGAACGTGCGGGTAAGCATATTGCCCCTCACCGACAATGCCCTGCGCTCCCGCTCTATGTCCACTCATTTCTTAGAACGCTCGTGAAAAGATGGCCAATGTATCTAAAACTATTTACAATTTTTTGTGCTCCGCCGTTGATTTTATCCATGACTTCATCGTCTCAATGATCTTGTATAAAACTGAAAGTATGGTATGATTTGAAGTATGGTGTTTGGAATCCGAAGCGATTTTGTGTATTCTGCATTTAACCCCACAGAAATAATTAGTAGTTAAGTAGAATTATTATACTGTATACTTGCAGGGATATCAAACATGTCTACACAACATGACCGCATGATATTAAGAAAAGTGCCAAACTTACATAAACATGCAATCCAACGATTGCATCAGAATACACTAAGTATGTATTCCAAAGTACAAACACAGTAAACAGTACTGAAGCCTACAAGTACAAGTGTAAGTTAGCTCAGTTAATCCACTTGCAACTACACTGGGCTGGATCCTGATTTAGATTAATCGAACTGGATTGGGTTTACTGTGCATTAGTTTACGATTTAGAATGTATTGTATAATAGGTTAATGCCGTTATAAAAAAACTACTACGACAATTATAAGATAATACTTATCATGACATCCCGCCTGTATTCCCGAAGGGTTACGGAGCGCTATTCATTGCAAGTACCAATTATGAATTCAAAGTAAAGGATCTCCATAGACTGTCTCTATAGGTACTCTATACTAATATTATAAAGCTGAAGAGTTTGTTTGTTTGTTTGAAAGAAAGAAAATACGTTTATTTAGCACAGACAGGGCACACAACACAATGTAACTACATGTAAACGAATAAAAAAAAGAACGCGTTTGAATGCGCTAATCTCAGGAACTACTGGTTGTTTTTGTGAAAAAATCTTTTTGTGTTGGATAGTCCATTTATTGGGAATTACGCTTCGACCAATAAAAGCGGAGCATAAATTAAAAATGTTGCAATAACGGGAAAAAATATTCTTTTTTGAGAGCTTCCGTTGCGTGCGCTGCGTAAATGGTTTAAGTTACGAAAATATCATGTATGATGTTCCTCTTTTAAAGGTCTTAAAAAAAAGTCCGCAACAGCAAATGTCTATCTTTTAAGATTGACTCACTATTCAAATAAATAGTTTTAACATCAAGGGTGTAACATCATGCAGTAGTAAAATACTTTTTAATTCATTCGAATCGGACATTTAATTTCGAAGTTATCACGAGTATAAAAATGCAATACGCGAACCGTTCGACGCCGGCGCCACGCCGCCGCGACGCCGACGTTCCCTACTCTAGAGAGGAGAGGATGGCCACCAACTTTGAGTTTGTAGATGAACCCAGTTCTAATCTCCAGTTCCGATCGTTCCTGTAAGAACACTCGATTGCCAATCACTTGGAGTCTGAGCGACACTTCGAGGCAATCTTCTAAATGCTTCACATGTCATACTGCGATTACGTTAGCTGTTTATTTCAAACTAGCTTTTGCCCGCGGCTTCGCCCATGTGGATGTGGGAAAATACCCTAATCCAGGTTATAAACTATCTGTGTGTCAAATTTCATCTAAATCCGTTCAGCCGTTTTTGCGTCAATATGGAACATCCAGACAAACAGGCAAACGAATAAAAATCCAAAATCTTTATTTTCGGCATCTACTCCCTAAGCACTAAACTTTAGTTTCCTCGTAGCAATTACTATTTGTCAAAAATATTCAGTGTGTAGTTTTGACTTCATTACTATTTCATTATAGATAATAGAGAGATATGTTACAGAACTGAAACAACATAGTTATAATGTGATTACGTCAAAATCGAAGCTATTCGAAAGACTTTTTTTAAATCATGAAACAAGTGATGTCTTTTATCCAAAGAGCACATCATGCGATCTTATACGGCCCTCTAGCCGAGAGGTTCCAATAAAAGAACGTAAAAACATTTTCTTTCGGTTATAAAACCTAACATATTGACTTGAGCCACGCGTCTATGAGATTCTCTGAATATTTTACATGACAGTTTTATGAGTGCCCCCGAAAGGGATGCCTCTCGCATAAAATCGTTTAGCGCCTATACGAGGAAAATCTAATGAGTACGTATGCTGCTACTTGCGCGGGCTCTGGCGACTTATTTCCTCTATTTGACATTGCAGACCTGAAGGTTTACGATTACAACCTTAATTTATTTATTTGTCATTGCTCCATTTTTAATTGTTTTTTACCTATTGATTGTATTCTCGGTGCATCGTCTTCACATGTAATTATATAATTGATGTATACCAAATATTGTAAAACATTTTTTTAAAGAGTAACGGTGGAGTTTCTTGCCCATTCTTCTCCATACGAAAACTACCTTTTGGAAGTAGGCAACTAGAATCAGTTCTATTTCTATTTCTATGTATTTGACGTTCCTTTAATGTGCCTACTTGAAATAAATTATTTGACTTTGACTTTGAACCAACTATAGCGTTTCTATCAACAATAGGTACACTCGTTTGGTTTCTAGGGTTCCGTAGTCAACAAGGAACCCTTATAGTTTGGCCATGTCCGTCTGTCTGTTTGTCTACGGCTTAGCTCAGAGTCTCTTAGTACTAGAAAGATGTAATTGGTCATGGGTATACTTATTATTCACGTCGACAAAGTGGTAAAATAAAATCATGTTTTTTTTTTCTCAATATTCGGTCCACTCTTGTTCTTATACATACACATACAGGGTGTAATGGACAGCCCTCCGGAAATGAACAGGGGGCATTCAACTCCTTATTTTGAATCATATTCCACTGGAAATTTTCTCAGGAAAGTTTTCATTTTTTTTATCGTTTTTTCATCTACTATTCTTTTATATCAATGTAAAATTACGTTCTCTGTACGCAGCGCTCTATTTATGTAAATAAAACAGCTAAAATCAAAAAAGCAGTAATGAATGTTAAAATACTCGAGCGCGCCCCCCTACAGGGGTAGTGCGGCTACGCGGGTTTTGCCACGATAACGATACATTGCGCGTGAGGTAATAATTCAAATCAGGTTTATTGAATTCCCATAACGTTCCTAAAATAATTTCATGTACCGATGGTCTTAGTATGATATGCTGAATTCATCCCATCAGTCTGCGGAGGGCTGTCCCTTACACCCTGTATACATAACGTTGTAAACAGTTCAGTCTCAATGGTTACGGATTGGGTTACGACAAATAACCTAGTTCTCAATGCCAAGAAAACGAAATGTGTAAAGTTCGCTCTACCAAATGTTAGAAATCTAGGACCCAACCTCGTCTTAGATAAAGAGGTGCTTGAAACTGTATACTCGGCAGATTTTGTGGGGTAACATTAGATGCCAAACTTCAGTGGGGCCCACATCTATCGAGCCTAGCGGGGACGCTCAGTTCAGCCTACGCCGTCAGAAAAGTAAGACAATACACTGACGTTAATACGGCTAGAAATTAAGACCTTTCATTTGATACCCAACATGGCATCATATTTTTTTTTTTTAGTCCTTTACTTTATGTCCTCTAGAGGGCGCCATTATTCAATTTATAATCAGAGCGGACAATCAAGACGCTTCCAACGATACCTAATTTGTCAAATAATTATAATAAGTAGTTTAGGAGTTATGAGGGAACAGATGAACATACATACGTACATACTTACATACATACTTACACACATACTTACATACATACCGGTCAAAATCATAATCTTTTTGCTTCGCCGTAGTCGGGTAAAAATTGCATAGTTGAACTCTTTAGAAATGAGAACTACACCCACACCCAATGCGCGTCAAGGACGTACAAAATATCGACAGATGTTGTATGGAAGCAATTATTCATGCAAAACACTTGGCTCTTCATCATAACAATATCGGTTGCCATATCGATTGTGTGTGACGGTAAAGAGAAGAAATTACGATTCAAGATGTCGGAGTTCTCCGAGAATTGCGTCATTAAAACACTTCTTAATAACGTACTTGCTGCAAAACGAACAACAACTATAACAGTGTTAGCTTCTACTAAAACAACAAACTTCTCCCCTAATACGAAGATTTTACCAACAAACATAAAAAATATATCCAAAGAAGAATTAGTATTAGATAATAATTCAAAAGGAGTATTCGACCATTTAGTCACATCCGAAACAAACTTACAAACTCAGCTAGATAACACAATTTGGAAACAGAGGCTCATACGTAGGTACATAGCTAGCATCAGTACCACACTTGTAATTATAACTTTAGCATGTATTTTAATTTATTTCGGTCCACAGGTGTTAAGGCGATGTTACCCTGAAAAACGTCGTTTTCTATTGTGATTTATTCGTCGATAACACGGATTTAAATTTTGAAAAAAAACATATTACATAATTCATACTTCGATCTTTAGATCTCGGCTATGCGATACACGATTACTTGCACTTTACTGCATCCAATTAAATCGCAAAGACAAGTCTAAATTGCGGTCTAATTTATTATTTTATTTGAGTTTTATAAGGCTTTGAATAATAAAACTTATACCATAATAAAGGTCGTAAAAAATGTGATAAAAGTGTGCCGACATAATGTGAAATATTAAAATATTTATACCACTAATTTCAAAACTAAGTGGTTTCATTGGTTTCACGCGTCCTTTAGTCCCGAGCGGAACGTGTTGGAGGTCGGACGTGTGCCAATTTTTGCGAGCCCGCCACCCCCGCCGGTTGAGTTCTTGCCTTTACTACGTTATTTTTTTATTTCAAATATCACAGCGACTGTACTATTTATGCAGTATATACATTGCTTCTTAACTACTACCTAAGTGTGTCACTAAGTGACTGGACAAGCAATGTAACAATCACAAAACAATACTTTACTACATTATTTTCGTTTTCAAATATCACAGCGACTGTATTATTTTTGCAGAAAATACATTGCTTCTTAACTACTACCTAAATGTTTCGCTAAGGGACTGAACCAGCAATGTAAAACTCACAAAACGATACTTTACGTAAGCGTGAGCTCGCATAGTACAGGACGCCCTGCGGCAGCGCACAGTGTTCTGAAAATGGAGCTCCGTACTCATAGAAACTTTAAGCCACGAAATTAAAAAAAAAATTGTAATGTCTCTGGTACCATCCATATTTTAATATCACGTAAAGGGGGGTACTTTACGTGATATTAAAATATGGATGGTATTAGTAGATTCACGCGTGAGAAAAAAAGTTTTGTGTTTTTTTGTATGGGAGAAAACACTTAAAGTAGATTTTTTGAATAGAATAGAATGGAACTGAAGAGCTGGTACTCACACGAGCTATTGCACCGTACACGGCGATCAGGATGACAGCCAATTCATGCGCAGTCAGTTGCCGATTTGCGCGTAGCAAATTTTTGAAATTTTGAATTTTCTGTATGTGATTTTTCAAATCTTTGATGTGATTAAATGAAGTTGCCGATTGATTTACTTATACTATCGTTAGTTTATAGCCTGCTAATTACTATTTAGATGAGAATAATTAAAAACGATATTGATTAAATACTTTTTTGTAGTAGTTTTTTGAGCTTGATTTTCAGACCACTGTGCGGCGCGCCGCTTGGGGTAAGGTAGTGATGTCCTGGTGAGACCTTCTAACGTAGGCTATGGATAATAATGTCGATTGTCGTATGAATTTATATGACTATGAAAGTTTATTCTGCAATTTGTCCACCGCGCTGAGATATGGATATCGGTAGGTAATCGTTACTTGTTATTACGGTTTTTTTTTACATTTGATTAATATAAAATAATATTATTGGAGTTTAGTTTACTCAAGAATCGATTTTCATATGGCCCCCGGTATGGAAATTTTATGTGGAGTGAAATTTATAGAAGTGTAACACTTCTAAATAACACGGATAATTTTTTTGAAAAAACATAGTAGGTACGTACACTTCTATCTAGTTATTTCAGCCGTTACTATTATAATAGTTATAGATCTAGTTTTTTTAGAGTTTATACTTATGCATTTTATTTCAGTTTTATTAATAAATGACTTTTGAATTATATTTTACTTAAATTTGGTTTTAATGATGGCAAAATACGCCCCAAAAATATTTCACTTTTTTACAGTCGGTTTTCATCATAGGTATCCAGTTTTCATCGATATTTTTATCGATCAAATATTTATAAATATATCAACCCCTCTTCCCTAGAGTTACACACATGCTCAAAACGGGCGGGCATTAGAAAGTATAGATACAGTGACTGAACACACACAAGTGTTCAGTCGCTGTACCTATACTTTCTAATGCCCGCCCCTTTTGAGCATGTGTGCATTACGTAGCATCAAATGTTTTTGTGGGCGCGGAAAATGCATCTAGTGTGCCGTATCTATGTTTAAGTGTGAGTATGTACGGCGCATGGTAAATGCACGCTGTGTTTGATGGGATTACGTTTATTATTGATTGTGTAGTACGTTCTGATGTATGTGTTGCGATCTGACTCAGGAGCGGTGCGCGTGTGCTAGACGCGCACATCGCCAGCGTTTTCGTAATATGTTACGATGGTTATGCATTTGGTGGGGACTGAGGTACTGCTTTGATACCTACGGAGCGTGAAAAAAGCTCGCCTTAAATCAACTTCGAGCCATCATTGCAGCAAGAAGAAACACTGCGCCCACTGTGCGGCAACCAACGATCGTCAGCAGCACAGCACACGCGCAACAAACACAGCAACCGCCCGCAGCGCGCCCGCTCCGCCACAACAAGCTGAACTGATCTCTGATGAGGCTCGTTAGTCAGCGGGACTGGCAGTGAGTGTACCCTTCCCGAACCTGGAAATCCTGTCTACTATCCATCTGTAACCTTAGGTCGCATGGTGCAGACATCGTGAACTTATTATTTATCACATACTAGGTATATGATAGGTTAGGGTTGTAGGTCTTAGTAGGTTCCTGTAAACTTATCATATATTTTCATGTATTGTCACACCCTCAGCAGTTCTGCGGCCTTACGTGACGTTTGTTAAGGGTGGACGTACTATGAGGTTCCACCATCGTTTAGAGAATTTATTCCGGAAGGATTATGACTTGATGTGTATAATACGTTAATACTGAAGTTACATAATTAACTAAGAAATCTCGATGTTCTGTCAAGTCGTAAAAGCCGTGCGAAGCAGGAGCGGCTCGCTAGTATACAATAACTCATGCGCCCGATGGGATTCCAATCTTCAAAAATGACGAACTTCCAATAGTCTGCGGTGCCTGTCACTGAGTGTGATAAACTGGAACATGTTCTTTCTCTAGAGCATCCTTACTAAGTACATAGATGTTCCTTCACGCTAACACAGACAGGGTTAATATAGTCCGGGCCGGGTCAGTTTTATTACTTGGTACGCACCGCGGTGCTGCGGTGGGAAGCAGTGTGCTCTGTGACTTATCGTTCGGTAAATCGTGCTGATTGCGTACCCGCTCCGCGCCGCAAGCCTCCCGGGGCTGCAATGAGAGTAAACTGGTCTAATTTCATGTAGATAGAGGAACTACAGAATTATTAGGAAATAGTTTGTCTGTCTAACAACACTATTTACAAATACATATCTACTCGTTAATACTCTGGTCACACGAAGCACATTGTTAGGTGCCACGAAGTTGTAGTACAAACTAGCTTTATATTAATATACATTAATATATATGACCTTTGTATCATACCTAGGACGTCACGATCTATTACCAAACCAATTCCACACCGGCTGTACAACGTCGCACAGAACTGAAATACAAGCGTATTTACATACATTTGTGTATATAATAACTAGTAAAGTAATCCTAGACTAGGTTCGAGATAAACAGCCTCAGTCACTACGCGCGGTACATGTGGAGCATGGTGCCGACAGAGCGCCGTCAGCGTCACCACGGCCCGTACACGCTGAGTATTAATAAGACAAGCTATATAGCTTAGCTTAGCTTAGCTTGGCATATATATGCCATTTAAACTACATCGATGCGATAGGTTGCGATAGGTTAGGTTAGGAATTTGGTATTTGAAGAAACTATCGCAATCGCTAGCACTCGCGTTCGGCCGTTGTTCGTGCGATAAGGACGGAGCTGCAGATCTGACTGAATAGCCCAAGTAAAAAGTCATAATTCGAGGTTTGGTTCTCGTCTATTTCCTTCTCCCAATATTGGACCAATAGACCAAAAAGATATTTCATAAACTGAATAAGAAGGATGTATACAACCTACCGGGTCCCAATGTATTGTTTTTTTCATGAATAGTTGTCTTTGTAAATTACAATTTTGAGCATTTTATGAGGGTTCTTGTGGTTACAAAGATAATGTACCCTCAAAAAAGGAAAACATAGGGACATACAAATAAGTAGTTGATATATTTTACTGTAAAAAAATATTGCTGAGTTCATAAAGCAGAAAGAAAACAGGCGAGAGCGTTTGTACGGAGAAAAGACCATTTCCATTTGCATTTCCTCTTAATGGAGCTACACGGCAAAGGAACGGTTTCATTCATACTCACAGCCCGACGGTCGCAGCGTTTGACCCAACGATCCCAGGACGACAGATTATACTGTTTATAGTGATTGCGGAAACTGAATGTTAATGTTTGTATTATTCACAATACATGAACGCACACGACTGTACAGTTTCGTAGCCCGTAGCACTACGGCGTAGACTATCGTAGCAGTCCGCTACGCGAACATCACATTATTTGGAAGCAAAAAGATATTTTGAAGGGCTGTAAATATTGACCACTTGAAAGGACATTGCATACCTGCATGTAAAGAAGACATTAGTATGAATAAAAGAAGGTTATCTGAATATTTTTCAGATAAAAAAAAAATGAAACACCGCCTTCAAATTATATTCAGAGAAACGAAGATGAGGTGAAGAGTTTGTTTAATAAACCTTTTCAGAGACTTAAAAATAATACTCTGTGAATTAAGCCGGATTTACACGAGTCACTTCCTACAGACTACGAACATACTGGGAACGCGGAAGGAAGTATTTATTAATTATACTAAGATATACACCAATGGAAAGAGCTTTCCAAGATAAGATTTTATTTGCCTTAAACATGGAATAAATTTGTTACAGTCTGGTTTTAATATGATGGCCACAATATGTTTAGCCGTAGAGAATATTGTATCACGACTAGCATGACTTTTGCCAATTGTTAGAATGTTTGGAGTTAATGACCTAAATAAGTGTGACGACTGGGACAAACAGTCTTCTCATCTCGCACTTTTGATGTTGTTATAAAAAGGAAAATACTCCGAAGCGTTATTGTTTCACAAAGAGCATAAATTAGTACAATTAATGTATTTACATAAAGGAGAATGGGCAGCTGCTTATGAGTTTCTGCCCTGAAGCCCAATATAAATAAGGCATATACCAATGGAAAGAGCTTTTCAAGGGGAACCTTTCCTATTAACACGACTTTTGCTAATTGTTTTTCAGTTCGGAGTAAATTACCTCCCGAGTCACGTCCCGAGCCCCCCGCCCGTGTTAAAACGTAAGTTTGTTGCCCTAGCGCGTATGGTGAAATACTCTTGTGGTAAAGATGTAGATTTTCTATTTAAAAAAAAGTTGTCTTTTCCCATTGATTGTACGTTCTATAAATGAAACCAAACCACTGGTTTCAAGGATAACGGTGTTTACCCTAACATCCTGTACACCAATGGCTTTAGCTTTTTGAGGAGAACCTTTGCTACAAACACGACCTTTGCCAATTATTAGTCAGTTCGGAGTTAATGAACTAAATAGGTGAAGAATTTCAAATCAGTATTTCGTATTATTCTCGCAAAAAAACGCACATAAGGCTCTTCTTCTATTACATGAGACATAGGTCCTAAACATGTGAATATAAACACACCATCAATAATTATCTATACATATAAAATGTCCCATTGTATGTTTTATAGTTTTAAATTTATTTATTTTCGCAATGTATTTTCTGGTGTACAATAAAGTATATATAAATAAATATAAATAAATAAATAAAATGCTTTGTCCTGAATGAATGACTGCCTGACGGATCAACGCACAGCTTAAACCGCTGATCGTAGAGACCTGAAACTTGGAGGGTGTGTTCTTTGTATGACGTAGGCATCCGATAAGAAAAGATTTTCCGAAATTCTATTCCTAAGGGGGTGAAAAACGGGGGCAAAGTTTGTAAGATAAATCTTATTCCTTGAGTTGAAACTTGACTTGAAACTTTGCACTAAGTAAATGACAAAGTTTATCAATTTTACCCGACTACGGCGAAGAAAAAAGGAGGGTTATGATTTTGACCGGTATGTATGTATGTATATATGTATGTATGTACGGCCGAACGGATATGGATGAAATTTGGCACACACAGTTTATAACCTGCAGCCTAATTGCGTAAGACACGATCAATCAACAACTAAGTAATTATTCTCAGTTATTTCCTCACTCCTTGTATTATTAGTTTGTTTGCATAACGAAGCAATAAAACAGCTCCGGTATAACTAAGTTGTAACTTGTTAAGTATAAGTGGGTCCTCGCTCTATTTAGAACGAGTCCTATTAATATTGCGAAAACTTATATAATTACAATGAACACACTTACAAGTCTTCAGTTGTGAAAGCGTTGCATGTTCAACGGCACTTCTTTTGTTGTTTATTTAATTTTCTTGATTTATTTGAAGAGCTATGACGCAGCTCGACCTCAGGTCACACTTCGGGATACTATCATCATATTAGTTTTAACAGAAACATAACATCACTTCAGTATTCTCGAAAGGAGTAGGCAGTGGTGTATGAATAGTAGGTACCTGGTACACCCACGTGTTACCAGTTATTTTTTTTTTATTTATTAAACTTTATGCACAAGTAAAAAACTACTGTACAAAAGCGGACTTAATGCCTGAGGCATTTTCTACCAGTCAACCTTAGGGTGGTGCAGAGACAGACATGGCAGGTGCAACATAAGACAATACATGTAACTTGAATAAAAATGAATACTAATTAATACATACACATATACATACATAAATACAAACTAAAAAAAGGAGAAAACGAATCCAGCGAATTAGCGCCGGGATGATTCTGCCAACATCTTATGAATATGTTCACGTGCCTTGACTTTAAACGATAAGCGACTGGTTGCCGTCCTGATTTCCAGGGGGAGCGCATTCCAAAGAAAGACCGCCTGGACGAAGAAAGAAGAGTGAATGAAACCAGAGCGGTGAGAAGGACATCGTAGAAGACGATTGTTGGTAGAACGAAGATTTTTACTATGGGCAGAGCATAAGTATTGAACATGGGAAGTCAGGTAAGAGGGAGAAGTGGGTTTGTCGAGTATAGAAAACAACATAGACAAAGCCCTCAACTCTCTGCGCTGACGAATGGGTAACCATTTCAAAAGCAATCGATGCGCGGCTACATGGTCATACTTACGGAGATTGAAAACGAATCGAATGCAATTATTGAGAAGGCGATCTAGTTTATTAAGGAGATCTGCATTCAGGTCATAGTAACACACATCACCATAGTCAATAATGGGAAAGATTAGGGACTGTACAAGCATTGCCTTTATGTGTGATGGGAGAAGGTTTTTCAACCGATAGAGCGACCGCAACGTTCCGGTAACTTTATTACTAATTGTCCTAAATCCGAGCTAAACGGAATGACAGAGTTATCGAATATTACAGACGGAACAGTTATGCCATTCAGCTTCCTAATGCTATAGGGGCTCCCTACTATGATGGCTTGACACTTGGTAGGGTTAACCGCCACCCCAAATCGATCAGACCAGTTCTTAACCGTATCTAAATCCCGGTTCAGCTCCTCGATAGCATCGGAAATGTTGTCAACCCTCGCCTGGCAGAAAAGCTGCAAATCGTTAGCATAAAGATGATACGCAGCACGGTGGTAATGAGTTTAATAAAAATGGAGAACAAAAGAGGAGATAATATACCGCCTTGAGGGACGCCAGCCACAAGGTCACACCAACTCGACGACGAGTCTCCAGCATGAACAGACTGCTGACGCCCCCGAAGATAAGAAGAAAACCATTCCAATACCTCCGGAGAAACCATAAGATAGGAAAGAATGGATAAAAGGACTTCGTGATTGACGGTATTAAAAGCATTGGAGAAGTCAATTAACACTAAGACTGTTACTTTAGTGTCTTCCATTCCCCGCCTAATGTCGTCAGTCACTTTAAGGAGAGCTGAAACGGTGCTGTGCCCGGGCCTGAAACCAGATTGAAAGGGACTGATGAGGGAGTTGTGGTGAATAAAGTGGGAGAATTGTTTATGGACACTGACCTCGAGCACCTTAGACAGAAAGGGAAGGATGGAAATTGGGCGAAAGTGACTAGGAAGAGTGGAGTTAGGTATCTAAGGTAGGGGCCAGACAAGGGCTTTACGCCACTGGGAAGGGAAAACACCAGAGTAAAGGGAGTAATTTATGATGTGGGAGATTGCAGGAAGAAGTTGATCAAGAGCTGTTACGATCATATGGCGGCTGATTTTATCGCAGCCCACAGCTTTGGATTTAATGGAAAGGATAATCTTTTTGATCTCTCCCGGGTCAACTGGGGTGAAGACAAAAGGGTTATTGGGTCGCGTCAGACCAGCAAGGTAGTCGAGGGTTTGACATTTTGTTAGACTATCTAGAGTGGGAACAGTGGCGAAATGACGATTTAGATCGTCCAATCCAAATGTGTTAGGAAGGTCTGAATTTCGTGATTTGCCGATGCCTAAAGTTCCAAGGAACTTCCAAATATCGGCAGGAGAAGACGAAGTGATATTATTTAGAATGTGGCGGCGTTTGGCGTTGCGTATCATCTGATTACACCGATTCCTAGCAGCCTTAAAGAAAGTCCAGTTGTCCTCCGAGCTATGTGCAGGTTCCATGTAATAATAGGTACCTGGTACACCCACGTGTTATCAGTTATGTGCAGGTTCCATGTAATAATAGGTACCTGGTACACCCACGTGTTATCAGTTATGTGCAGGTTCCATGTAATAATAGGTACCTGGTACACCCACGTGTTATCAGTTATGTGCAGGTTCCATGTAATAATAGGTACCTGGTACACCCACGTGTTATCAGTTTTTTATATGTCCCGTTCATACTTGGAACCAATCTAAAAGTACATTGATTATGTTGACACAAAGTGTTCGCTGTAGACCACGTCCGCACTCTGCCCGTGCGGTGTGAATGTGGTGCGATGAATACTGGATGAGGCATCACACAACATGTGTTGATGGTGGAACCACACTCATTTGAGCTACAAATTAAAGCAGGTGAATGGATACGAAGGTCTGAGAAGCTGCTTTCTAATAGTATGCGCAATGGTTTCAACATTCGACTTTTTCATTCTATTCCCAGATATAATTCCTCACATAGGTAAGCCATATCATTTTCGTTTATTTATTTTGTATCATAAGATATTTACATTTTTAAATATTTTTATAAAAGCTTATAAAATACATTTAAAAATATAACGCGCAACAGACGGGATATGACCATTCTTCGCGTCTATCCAGCAAAAACGGCACTCATGCGCAAAAGTATCGTCTGCATGGTGCCTACTATATTTAACATATTGCCTAAGCATTGGAAGGAGGTAAATAGTGATGCATTCAAGCGTCATTTAAAAAGGTTTCTTTCGCAAAAAGCATATTATAGTGTCTCCGAATCTCTAGCCGAAAAAGTGTTTGTTGCCTGACACTAATATGAAATTTGTATGAATATGTGTTTTTTGACATAACTCGTATAATTTTTGACATTGATCTTGTAATTTTGACATTAATCTTGCAAACTTGACGTTAGTCTTTTAATTTTGACATACATTTAGTAACTTTGACGTTATAGTTTTTGACGTATTTTGAATTTCGACACTATAACATAAAAATAATTTTCATGTATAAAGTTTCTAAACTAAACATTTTGAAAGTGCATCTAGGTACCTTTTCGATTATTCTTATTGTTAATTCTATTAAAATGTTATGGAAATATTTGTACGCCGATACTACGGTTAAACATGATTGGACTCAAACGATTTAATATCTTGCATGCTCTTGTACAATCTCTCTTAAAATGTTTAAACAAATAAAGAAATCTTATCTTATCTTATCTTATCTTATACACAATAGTAGCCCACCGGTATCGGGAACAGGGTCCAAGCTACCGGTGGTCAGGGCTCCTGAGAGAGGA
This sequence comes from Lithophane socia, assembly GCA_947522985.1. NCBI lineage: Eukaryota > Metazoa > Arthropoda > Insecta > Lepidoptera > Noctuidae > Lithophane > Lithophane socia. Next base: position 207,925 of record OX383273.1, on the reverse strand, counting down.
ACCTCCTAACGACACGCGTGTCCAGGAGTACCGCTTTCTGGATCAAGCCCTTGATCCAGCCGCCTAACGAGAGCCTCTTCAGGTGTTGGTCGAGGCTCTTGGCTATTATGCCATTAGCCGTCACGACTATCGGCACAATGATTGCTGTATCCACATCCCACATGTCGACAACCTCGCGTGGTCAAGATACTTATAAGATGAGACAAAAAGATATTATATTTATGCTTTTGAATGCATAAAAAATATTGTAAAATTGAGTAAATTTAGTTTTGCTTGATTATCTCATTATTATCTCATTAGCCTATAACTTGTGGGTTTGGTGTCTTACTACTGTTAGTGCAAGTTGGTCATTAATTAATAAATGAATAAATTATTATGATTGATGATTGAAATTATACTTAAAATAATTATGCGTAAGCTGATAAGCGTAAATATTGTTCGACTAAAAAAAAGTAAGCAATGTTATATTATGTCTTAAAATTGTATTCAAATGGATAGGGAACCGCAAGCCGCGTTAAAGAACTTCGTTCCAAAAAGCTACCTCAAACAATAACAGACTGCCGATTAAATCAAAAAGTGAAACTTAGGTACTACATTAACAAAATATATTTTGCTTCCATCATTAGTCAATTCCAAACCATACAATACTCCTTAAGGTCGGCTGGTTATGAGCCAACACACATATCTACCCGGTATTGATCCTACTCAGAGTCTTATATTAATAATATCCTCCCACACAGTCCATATCGACATGACACAGTCCAACGTTGTTTGTACACTTGCCCAATATCATTGCACAAATAAGTGAGAGCGATCGACTGATGAAGACAACATTCAAGAGAAATCAACGACTTATATGTGAGAACTGACTAACTTAATGTTTGTAGGTAAGTAAAGGTTAAAGCGTAAATAGTCTATGGTTGGAAGGAAGTCGGTCGTGTGGCTAAAATATATTCGTCCGTCTTTAATTTCGGTAGTCTTTGGTTTAGAATTTTACGTTTTTTGCCACCGACTTTTTTTTTGTTTAAAGTTTTTATTTTTCTCTTTTTAGTTGTGGTACCTACCCCACACAAATTCGAATACCACTACCTGCTATGTAAATAACAGTGACAGGAACTTAAAACATCAACCATCATCCATCCTCAATGGGAAAAATACGTATTATTGAAGGTAACTCAAAAACTACGCAAGCAAAGTTAATAAGTTTATATGGGACCACCTCTGAAGCATGACCTAGCAAACAAAAATGGATTGGAATCATCCAAATCAATTCATAATTGGCGGAGTAATCGCGTAACAAACATACAAAAAAAACCATACAGTACGGTACGGTACGAATTGAGAACCCCCTCCTTTTTGAAGTCAGTTAAAAATAGAATTGATTCTAGTTGCCCCCTTCCAAAAGGTAGTTTCGTAGTTGTACAAGAGCACCGTGCACATAACGTGGTTTAAAGATAATATAGTTAGCGTCCCTTAGTAGCTGGGCTTACTGCCGGGTGCTACCGGACGCACTAAAGTTTAAAGGCTTTTAAGCATCCTCATCCCACTACACCTACGGAGACAGAGTTAAATGCGTCTTTTTCGAGAACTGTTCAGTCCAGTATCGAAGATAGTTTTAATAAAAGATTCACTTCACTTACGCATACATAGCTAGCACCGCGCCAGCGAGGCAGCGGCGCGGCGGCAGTGTGAATATACCGTGTTCATGCCGCCCGAGTGAGCGCCGATAGTTTACGACGACGACCGCGGTCGAACCGAATTGTCACCAATATACTAGTAAGTCTCAATGGCATGCTGCGGATAGCTCGCTGCTGTTTCATTAAATAGTAGAGTTTAAATTGACTACGTATTACTCTAATAAGAACTCTGAGATCGCTTAAACGTTTGACATCACCCTCTTTCGACTAGAAGCTTATCAATTACTGCACAAATATATCGTCATCATTCAGCTGAAAGACGTCCACTACTAGACATAGGCCTCCGATACAACGACTGTTTCTGCACTTTCTGCATCCAGTGGATTCCCACGACCTTCACCAGATAATCGCGCAATGAATTCGATCTTGATCTGACATTTACGTTGACAATCGACATACTCCGAGCAATGAAGCATTGTAACGTGTTAATTAATGAAGCACTGTCACTGAAGGAATTAGTAACATCCCGTCCGTTGCTTACATACTTTGACGCTGGGACCCGCTCCAACGAGACGTAAGGGGGTGAAGAGGGAGGGCAGGGCGGGGTCCGCAAGCGAATATGTATTCTCATGAATTTCTATTGTTGCTCGCGCGCGCTCTGAATTACAGAAAAATGTGGAATTCGAATTTATAAAATACTCTACCCAACTGAAGTAGCCTACACGACTTTTAGATACAATAAGAGATTGAGTGTTTTGGGTGCCTACGACTGTACGATGGTAACGGCACTGCCCGCTCAACACTTTACGATGGTAACGGCACTGCCCGCTCAACACTTTACGATGGTAACGGCACTGCCCGCTCAACACTTTACAATGGTAACGGCACTGCCCGCTCAACACTTTACGATGGTAACGGCACTGCCCGCTCAACACTTTACGATGGTAACGGCACTGCCCGCTCAACACTTTACCCAATTTTCCTAGAACCCGGAAAATACCGAAAATATTGTATGCCATGTATTATTTATTTCATAGGAGTGCGGAATTTGTTTTTAGAATTACACCTACAATTTTACAAATAGTTTGACCTATCGCCAAATCGAGAAGTTCGTTGCATGATAGAACATTGTGATTAGGTATTACCTACTTACTTATTAATGGACAAATTGATTGACAATTGATTGTTTGCGTACTAAACACCTACATTTATTTAACACTAAAAGTTATCAACCCTCTCGTTATCACTTCTCCCCAGAAATCCGTAATACCGATCTCCGTAACGCAGGCGTAGTGTGCGGGTGACGAGGTGATAGCACAGAGATAGTCATACAGAAGTGACATGACACAACACATTGATTGACGAAGGTTTAATACAGACAAAACACAATCGCTGCAGTAAGAAATCTACGACAAAAAGGTTTAAACTTTACGTCGTGAACATTCAAAAACCACTGACTCTGCCTGACAGACTGTCATACATGAAGAGCTTGACTGTCAAACTTTAACATCAAGATTTACGCTGAAAGTGGACAACGTCGCAAATAGATGTCAAATATTGCGCTGTTTTGATTAATTTGGCAATATTACTGTATAGAAATATGAAATAACAAGCTTCAATAAATAGCAACCTTTTATAACAAGCTACCCTCTCCTTTGCTAGATTTGCCTTATAATGCGTTTAAAGCTAAAGTAAAATGCAACCTTTGTTCAAAGGCTTACTACTCCATTAACGACTACTTAAATGATAAGAGTAGTTGGTCGCTGTGATTAACTCAAGACAATGTTTATGTTCTTTCTCCAGAATTAGCTTACCCACTGACAGGTTATATGAGTTCATATAATTTTTTTATTATTTTTATTTGGACTGTACCTATAGTCAATTTTATTTTAATATTGTTTTTAATTTAATTTTTTTAATGACTCATTACTCATGTTTTCTATATGAGTTGTATTGCAATATGTGGTTAGCTAGCGACCTCGACAATGGATAATTATTATTTTTGCCTGAGCAACCGGCAGCAGGTTCGTCATGCTCCCTTAGATGTCACTGCTTGCGGTAGCGTCGGAGGTCGGGTTGTCTCCTTCCCTCAAATATGGCGAGGGGGGTAATGGCTGATTTTTGCGTTATGCTCGTGAACGGGTGCTGCTTGTGGTGACTGGTCGTCTTGCTGATCTCGGTTTTGTTAATGTTATTAGTAATTCATTTTTATTTATTTACTTCGATGGTCCTAGTTTATCATTTATAACTTCCAGTTGCAGCTATAAATAGCTATATGTAAGCGGGCACGCCCTTTGTGCCTGGAGGCTTTTATTTAGTTAATTTATGTTTGTTTATATTTACTACTTATTTCTGCTTGAGTACATATAGTTCTCGTTTTTTTTTTTATATTATTCTTTTTTTTTTTTTGGTTGGTATATTGGCGTGTGCTAGCTGACATATGGCTAATTAGATTTATGTTTTATGTTGCGTAATGTAAATGATTTTGCAAACTTTTGTATAGAATCAAATTTTTCTAACTGAACAGACAGGTGTGCTGCTGGGGAGTTTGTTGCGCCACTTCTTCTTCCCAGCTAAAGTACTAGGAAGTGGTGAAGGGTGGGCGTTTTGGGGGGACTGTCTATGTAATTTTGACGTTCGAAAAGTGCTGATTCTCAGCCTAGTTTGAATAAATGACTTTTGATTTGATTTGATTTGAAAAATATGGCTAACTAACTGTTTAAAATATTGATTATATTTAGGTTTTAGGTGTAAAAAAGGCATTTGGAAAACTTCCAAATCCTTTCTAGGGTTCCGTACCCGCAGGGTAAAACGTGACCCTATTACTAAGGCTCCGTTGTCTGTCTGTCTGTCCGTCTGTCTGTCTGTCTGTCTGTCTGTCTATCTGTCCGTCTGTCACCAGGCTGTATCTCATGAACCGTGATAGTTAGACAGTTGAAATTTTCACAGATGATGTATTTCTGTTGCCGCTATAACAACAAATACTATAAAACAGAATATAATAAATATTTAAGGGGGCTCCTATACAACAAACGTGATTTTGTTTGCTCGTTTTTACTCTATATTGGTAACGGCAACAGGTAGACGGTTGACATATTCACAGAATATTTTATTGTATATTCACTTTAAAAATAAATAATTAAATTAAAATAAAACAAATATTAAATGGGGGCTCCCATACAACAGACATGATTTTTTTGCCGTTTTTATATATAATGGTACGGAACCCTTCGTGCGCGAGTCCGACTCGCACTTGGCCGGTTTTTTTTACAACTCAAACTAAATAATCGGTGCTACGATATTATTTATTGCATTTCACTATCAATATTTAAAAAGTTAGCTATTTACTGTTCAACAACATAATTATTATGTAAATAACGCAATGAAAGAAGCGCGTTTTCAAAACGCGCGACAGTATCGCTACAAAAAGTCGCCGCGGGCGAGGGACCTTACAGACGCAACAGACCAACATCATACTAGGTATAAACACAGGTATTTTGTCGCGAAGTGATCCTTCTGTTCTAAAATGTGCAGCGTGTGAGGGTCGCGTAGAGCCGGCTACCTGTTGCCACACCTCATTAGCAAATTAACTCGGCGACGCAGACAATCTGCTGCGATTGTTTTGTTACTGTTACATTACTTATGATGTTGTCACACACAAATATGGCCAATATTTTATTCATTGAAGTGAAACTTTTTAGGCGGCGATTCGATAACTGGGCGAGAATTTAGAGTGAATTCAATTTTACAAGGGTTTGATAAGTATGGTTTAGTCTAGTGGTCAGAAGTCGGTCGTGGTTCGGTTCCCAGGTTGAGTAAGTTTTGTTGTGTTTTTACCCGACTACGGTGAAGAAAAAAGGAGGGTTATGATTTTGACCGGTATGTATGTATGTATTATGTATGTATGTATGTATGTATGATCATCTATTCCCTCCTATCTTCCAAACCACTTATCACAATTTGACAAATGAGGTATCGTTAGAAGCGTCGTGATTGTCCGCTGGTTATAGGCTATATGACGTCACATTAAAAAATGGCGCCCTCTAGAGGACATAAAGTGAGGAACTTAAAAAAAAATATGGTTTAGTCGTACCATGTTGGGTATCAAATGAAAGGGCTTAATGAGCACATTTCAAAAATATATATATTATAACCCCAAAGGAATTTAAAAAAAAATCAACGTGTTAGGGCATAAATCGAACAGATTACGTGTGACTCCGGATTTTTAATTTGTCTGTCTGTGGTGTCTTGTTTCTACCTTTTAAGTCGTAGTTGGGTTTTAGTTTTTATTACTAGATTTTTTTTTTCCATTAGTTTCCCAGAAGCAGCCCAGAATTGTGCCGGGTTACTGGCAATAGACTTGTCCCCTATGAGGTGCATAGGACTTAAACACAGCTGGCGATATGCGAGTGTTCTATTCCTATTCAATTACACCTACAACTTTGGGGATTCAGACGTGATTTTAAAGTGAAAGTAATTTATTTACCAGAAACACGGAATATAGGATGTTCATACATTTCCTTTAATTTATTTAGAATATACTTTTCTGCCATTGCACTCAGTGCGCAGTGAACGCTTCGTTCACTGCGCTCGTTCACTAGTGAATGACACGGCGGACGTGATCCGTTCACATTACTCCTCATTGAACGGAAATCGAACTGGAGCGTCAACACATTACGAAAACTTTTGCACCAGTACATGTGAATGATTTGTATACGTATACAAACTGATAGTTTCCTACAATTTGAATGCTACTTGTTTTGCTCTTAGTGAAACTCTACTGCAGACTAAAATTGTTAAAACCGTCGCATGCCACATAAAGAATCATCTCTTTTCTGACAAAATAAATCATATTTTATTTAAATAGCGATCCAGTGATCTCTGCAATGTAAAGCAGTCGCGAACTTAATACATGAGCTCAGACCGACACGACACTCGTTGAACTATCGATTGAGTGAATCCTGAGAAAACAATCAATGGCAAGTTACCAGCAAACTTTATAGCGCCTTAAACCTTTAATTTATAAGTATATCTGATCTGATAATCAATCATTATAGCTCAGTGTCACAGTTGTACGTATATTCAACAAATTGTATAAATGGGTACAGAAAGTCAATCAGACATCAACACTGTAGCGTTCATTTGAACCATGTGTTGTACACGTAAATAATTGCTTGTTAAAATGGCCGACCTTTGTGCGCGCTAACGACCTGCAGACATTCTTTGTGCGCGCTAACGACCTGCAGACATTCTTTGTGCGCGCTAACGACCTGCAGACATTCTTTGTGCGCGCTAACGACCTGCAGACATTCTTTGTGCGCGCTAACGACCTGCAGACATTCTTTGTGCGCGCTAACGACCTGCAGACATTCTTTGTGCGCGCTAACGACCTGCAGACATTCTTTGTGCGCGCTAACGACCTGCAGACATTCTTTGTGCGCGCTAACGACCTGCAGACATTCTTTGTGCGCGCTAACGACCTGCAGACATTCTTTTTGTTTTATTTTCAAGTATTGGATTTGAACTCGTATAATGCACGTACCTATTGAGTTTCATTGAATTGCAGCAAAGATAAACTAGCTGTATTGCCTGTAGCTGTATAGCAGGCATTAAAGTTGTTTACAAACAGTTATGTTCAACAGTGAAAGTGCAATGAATAAATGAGCCTTTGATAGCAAATATACAATCTACGACTAGCATCGCCGACCTGTCTGCTAGCTAATCTATTTACTAAACCAAGAGAGAAACTATTGGAAGTTTTAATTTACTGCGCACGCGTATGAATTCTTATTATCTATACTTATATATAATATTTAACATAATTGTGATGAATCATCAGTGTTCTTATACATTATTCATTTTTCCAAGCCCACTCAATGTTGTGCTTGATAATATGAAACACAACATATAAGTATTATTACATTTAAATTAAATAAAGAGAATTCTAAGTATCTCATTGCTTAATAATTCTGAAGAAAACCGATTCCTCGGAAGGTCCCTGTTAGGAAATATTTTAATGAATTCCGAAAATGACAGCCAGGAATAATTTTAAATAAAGTCATGCGAATAATTGAGGAGCTTCCTGTTTACTTATAAATATGGTTGAATACCTACTATTCCACTAAAGTATTAGTCGTTAACGACTGAACATTAATTATTATTAGTCCAGAACAAATTCGTGCGCCACCTGTACAAGAAACTGTATGGGGTATACCCATTTTACCCTTTGATGTACCCCACTCTATTCGTACTGGGTATGGTGGGGTACAATCAACTAGGGGTGCGACGGGAATTTGCGCTGGTGTCGTACGTGGTGAAACTGCTCCGAGGCATTGAGCACAATCCGAGAGTGCTGCAGCGGTTGCACTTATACGTACCCGACCGCTATGTGTGGAGGGGAAGGCCCCCGCCACTGCTGGTCGTACCATCAGCCAGGACCAACTTGCTGGCCAAAACTCCTCTTACTCAAGCAATTCGCACCATCAATGATATTCAGGTCAAAATTGATATATTTACATGTCACTGGGGTGAATTCGCAAAAGTACTATTATTTATGTTATGTTATAAACTATGATCTTAATTTTAATTATGTATACATTCCTTGGCTATCGCATTAGGCTACGACCTGTAATGGTAGTTTTTAAGGCATTTAAATAAAAATAAATAAATAAATTAATCTTGCCAGATTGGTAAACTAATTGGCAAACTAAAAAGTACAAGGTATTATCAGTTACCATCGTTTTTGTTACACTCAACAACTCCCTTATGTGGATATAGTACACACGGCTACACATCAAGCTATACATTTCCAGTATAAGCTGACCTCGCATTGTACGGAAATCCTATACAATTCGATCGATTCGATTTCCGCGGCTTCACCCGTGTAAGTCTCTATCCCGTGGGAATATCGGGATAACAAATTATTTAAAAAACAAAAAACCCGCCTGCAAAAACGAAAAAAATCTGTAGAATTTTGGTATTACAGGCGGGGAACAAACAAAAGTTACACCATATTTCAGGTTATTGGTTTGTTCCCCGCCTGTAATACCAAAATTCTACAGATTATAATGCTTGTTTTTCTCTTTTAAGTTATGCGTTTTTGCAGGCGGGTTTTTTGTTTTTTAAATAATTTGTTTTATTTCAAGCTTTTTAGTTTTGTTTATTTAAATATTTGGAATTAGCTCATTACTAGCTTTTATTTGATACCAATATTGATATTATTAAAAAAAAAAAACTTCCCCTCCTTTTTTTTGTTTCTAGATGAAATTTAAAAAAAATATATATTCTATGTCACTCCCACAATTAAGACGAACCTAACGACACCTCGTATGTTAAAATCCATCAAGCCGTTTAGGCTACAGAGCGTGCCAAAGAAATAGACATTTATTTATTTATTTATAACAATCTTACCTACACACATACAATCATACATACATACATACATACTCTCGAAAAACATTACCCTCCTTTTGGGGCAGTCGGGTAAAAAGTATCCTATGTCCTAATTCCAGATCATCGTCTACCCATGTGCCAAATTTCATCTAAATCCATTCAGCCATTTTAGCGTGAAAGCGTAATAAACAAATAAAGCGTAATAAAAAATGCGAAAGTGAGTTTGATTCTTTAACTATAATATAGTTAGAATGTACATATGAGTTAGAGGGAACAAGAAAAAAGGGAGAAAGAAAACATTACTGTAGGTCGTGACGTCACGCATAAACTTAATTAATTATTCATTTGAGACCCAACCGTAGTATGTCATTATAATTAGGTGCTTCAATATCTTGTGCTGCTTCCTGATTAGCTGAAAAGTGACGAGTAAGAACTACGCGAACTACAGGCTTTGAAGGTATAAGACAGTGCTATAATGTTAAAGTGTTCTTTAGTATTCAACAGAAGAACATCAGCAAAATCTATGACGTCTATGAGACTGACGTACATGAGTCATAATAATACTAGTAAGCGAGAACTAAAGGGAATAAATATTAATTAAATAACATTTGTTTTTTTTGCTTGTGCTGTCGGGGGACCCCCGTCAGGAACAAAGTTCCTTCCCACGTAGGATATAAAGCAAAATTCGCAGCCGCCATCTTGGATTTACATTTTAATGTCACTATCGGCTTTAGCACCCTCGAAAATTATGAAAATGACGCCCATGACGAAATATTTAAAATTTTCGCTGGCGCCATCTTGGATGTACATTTTGACCACACTATCGGCTTTAGCACCCTTGATAACTATGAAAACGACACCAACCCGATCGGATTCCCTTCCTTTGTTCTGTGCGGTACTTTGATTCCACACAGTTACATACATACGTTTGAAGAGGATTCAACAATATAGGTTCTCAGGAATAGTCTAACATAGTTTAGTCATACAGTAGAATTCACGACATTGAGGTCAGCCTTTATGATAAAAGCAGTATCCGTAAGTAATGAAAGGACTTTTAATTATTATCTACATACCGACTCTGAAAGTTTTCAGGCATTTTCGGAATCGTCTTTTGTCTAATACCACGAGCTTTTTTTAATCTTTCAAACACAATAGAAGTATAATGAGCGGAGCCGTAAGAAGATAAGACGAAGCCTAGCGACGAATATTTATACATTCATTAATGAATCTCGAGGGAAAGTTCCTGTCTTTAACCGACTTATGCAGACGGCGAGTTCTTTTTTTCATGTTAAGGCACATAAGAAACAAAATGAGGCACATATTCTCTGTGATTACTGGGCCGATTTTGTTTTGCCACTACACTAGTGATAAATATAATATAATGTCCCTGATGTAACGACGTGTCGGAGTTCCGTAATGTAGAAATAAAATCTATCGTAGTTCCGTTTATCGAAGTTCAGTTTGGTAGTCGGGTGAAGTGCGTACCATGAATGACCTCATCTCAGTACAAACTAACTCAATACTAATCGACCCTACACGATAGTGTATTCAGAGGATGCTCCGCCCAACTATGTCCGAGCTTATCTCACTTAGCGCTGCGCCTCCACGCGGCTCATCTCGCATATTTCGAGGTAATCCGCGGCGTGTGCTACAGACCTAAACTATTGAAGTGGGCTTAAGATTACCAGCTACAATGTGTCTGTTGAAACCAACGGCCACACACACAACCACCGTTATGATCTCATGATGCCACCACACACACCACACGCAGCACAATTAGAATGTACCACAGTTAACTTCACCTCTTTGGGTTCGCTCTAGAATTCCATTACTCCTTATTATAGCATTTTATCACGTACGGTACCGGCGATTGCAGACCGCTGCATTGTGAACCTTATTGCTTGAACATACGACACACAGTTATATTGTTGAACAATTTAATTTACATGCAAATAGCGCCGAGCGATTTATATCAATAGAGTATTGATAAGGGAGAATATTATGATGTATTGCGGGATTCGTAGCGCGTAGGCGTCGTAGCGGCGCTACGTGTCTACGAGTGCGTAGCTTGTAGCACATCGTCGACCACTCGATGACGTCACGCCATCTGATTTATATTTATACAGGTTTGCTTTTTCTCTCTTTATTTTAAGGAACTCTTATCTTAATACGCGTCGGTTCTTTCCATTGTCTTTCGTCTTATGTAACATTTTGTTTTTTACTGCAAACATAGTTACAACTTTCTACTGAGATAGCAAGTTATGAGTGTAAGTCAAGCTTCCCAAACAGAACTTAGTTTCGTTTGAGCACAAGCGTGGAGCGTGTCAGTTTAATTAATGCGTGTACCTGAGCTGAATGTCTCGCTCGAGCAAGTTCGCTCACTTCACTGACAACGCCCAACTTTGTTAAATACCTACTCATAATTTTGTACCGATAATGTACGAATATTTATTGTTCTAGGATATACTGCACGCTTCAGAACGCGACATACAACGTGCTCCACATAGTCCTTTTTTTAAAACGTAAATGTAAAAAGCACTCTTTTTTTAATAATTTAATTAGGTATCAGTCTTACATCCTAACCTAATAGGCTATGTTTGTATTTCAAACGCCTTATCTTATGATATCTGATTTAGAGCTAAAGCAAAATAACAGGATAGGACTGTTAGTTCTAGAGCACGTCTCTGTAGCCACGAGACCACGAGACAAATAAGAAAACCTTGATAACGTAGCTTTTGGTCGAGAAAGTGTTATGTAAACATCTGCAGCTACTGTGGCGCCCTCTCGCGGCTCCATCGGGAAATAAGTGTTGGTTGACGAGTACACGACACACATGCTCCGTCTTATGTTGTGACCCCAGCACACATCTGATAGAGTTGTTTGTTTATCAACTTGGATCTGAGACTCGATCCCCACCCAACAAACATTTACGGCGTTGAGTAGACGTTTTGGTGGCAACTTAATGTTATTTAGTATAATCGTATAAATGTCATAAGGACGTTTACTCTACGGCATTAGGGCCCATTTTATTCAACTTAAGTTGCTAAGAGTTTCGTGTAACAGTCATATAAATACCTACTTAGTCGCATAGTAGTCATGTACACGTCGGCGATTTGACTAAATATCATGTAATGATAGCTGTCGCGGCGTGTATTCGACTTCGGGTCGAGTTATGGTACACAATATGACTTTTATATAATGTAATCGTTGTGTTACTGTCATTTAAAGATGATGCTCATATTGAACGAAATTATATTGTAACAGATTATATCACTTTATTTTAATATGGCGGTGTTTTTGACAGCTGAGTTAATATTGCATTTTTTCTTTGTTATTTGAGGTGATAAAACCATTTCATCAGTTGTAAACCATTGTGCAATCAAGTTTACTGATTAATGTGAGGTAGGTTTGGAACAAATTTTTTATGCGCTTTTAAAACTCTAACGTTTTCACATATTTTATTAATAATTTTATTAAGTGACTGCGTTATATGACAACTACATAACTTCCCGACCTATAAACTGCGTGTTCATTGTATTTTTACGCCATTACAGTTGATTTAGGGATCAGTAATAAAATTAAAAACGCTTAGCTAACTTAGTTCAAAGAATTTATATTAAAAAAATAGATTTTTTTTAACTCCTCTCAGGTTCCTTGCTGGAACGCGTAATTCTTTTAGGGCCCGCTGCTCGCCCGACATCGCGCCCCGGAGGCCCGCCGCGTGTCAGCGGCTCCGGGTAAAACCTCAATATCTTGAGTTATACTTATCGCAGCTCGATAACGTAAAGTAATTTGGATTCTTGAATAAACATACCACATACTTATCTATATACGGTGAACGGATGAATACAATAGGATTTACAATATTATCGTAAAGTGCGTGGTAGTTTATTTGTTCTTATGTTTTGACGATTTCTGTTAAAAATACTGTTTCTATTGTTATAAAATTTTACAGGCAGTATTATGAATAGATAACGAATCTAAAAAAAATTACAGTTTGAGATAATAACAGAAAATAAAAAACAAAATTATTACGTAACTAGAGGTCATTTTGACCTTGATTTCAAGGACTGTGTTTTGACGACAAAATGTTGTTATTATGTCGTTATAGTAGTGAAAATCACTTACAAATTGATTCAATTACACTAATTAATATTTTATAGTAGCTTCCCACGCTGTAAAGATCATAAAACAAACACTATTCACATAACCACCACCACACTCAGTACTTTCACGGCATTTTTTTGATACGCTAATTTTGCACACTCAACTTATGTATTTTGGTAATATTATTATCACACACGATGTATAAACTATTATTAATTTGATTTAATATCACTTCACGACGATTACGGCAGTAAAAACACGAAATAATTATTAAAATATGCACGGAGACCGTCCGCGCACACCCGCGCAGGCGCTCTGACAGATGACACTGTCAAACGTCAATTTTTATTTTTTAAATATTATTTTTTAGTGGTGTTCCATGCACAGATTAAGCATTTAGTAGATTAATTTGACGTGAATATCATCCAACTCTAGAGTGCTACTGCCCATAGACACTATTAACCAGTATTTAAGTAGAAATAGAGACCTAAGTTGCGTTGCATTTTAAGCATCAGTGGGGCTTGAATATTTCCAGGATATTTCCGATTGATGCATCGCGTGCATCATTAGGACTCAAGTGGTTAAGTCTAAATAATATTTTTGTTTTAGGTAAACCCCACAATGATCTCTAATTATGCGGATGTTAATAAGTTTTTATCAAAGATGGACCTCATTGAAATGATACGCGCACATTTTAAATGGAAAACTTGAAATGTTAATTACGTTCCTGGGATAATTAAAAAAATGAAACATTTTTTCTTTCAACTACATAGTAATGTTATCTGTGTAGTATTATAATATCTGTGGTAATTTTATCATTAATCACTGACAGACCTGACTTGACCTGACTGGTTAATACAAATGGATAAAAACCGTTTAAAATTACCTGACTTGACCTGAATTGACCGCCTTTTTTATTACCTCCTTCATATAGATTTATTTGGGTTTAATGCAACTTGTGGAATATTAAAATCCCACTTTTTTAATAGTCTCTGAAGTCATCATTGTTGGTTGAAGTGTCTTCTTTATCAACATTATCTTCATTTTCGGATGACTTCAACTTCGAAAAATCAACAAGAGTCCTGAACTTTGGAAAATGAACTGCGGGGCACACTTGTAGTATTTTGGTTAAATTGATTAGTTAAATTTGCATTTAAATGTGATACGGAACCTTTCTTATTTTCCTCACTCTCAGCTTGAGCTCTATTACTTTGTATTAAAGAACGCGAAAATTGTATACAAGGTTATTATAAACCTTTAATATGAGTATTAATTAAGTAGCGGTCGTATTATCATGTTTGTGATGTATACAGGTCGCACTCGTAATACTTATTCGACTTATATATAATGGTAACAAATACTACGTGTAAACAATTATTATCCGTTTAGCAGATGTTTAAAAGGTAATTATATGACAAAATGTACAGTTTTATGACGTTTATACTACGAAAACGTTTAGAGGACGAAAAGTTGTATAAGTAAGTTTTATAAATGTCGAAATAACGTCGTATGACATTATTATACGACAAAAAATGTTTATGACTATTCGGACATATAATACACCAGTACATGACGAAGAGTTAAAATAATGACTATAAAATAACTTTAAAAAGACTTAAGGTCATATACAAGTTTGATTATATGACAAAAATGTTTGTTGGGCAGGCCACACAGTGTTATTGTGTTTCCGCCTATGTCATCTCTGTAGCAGCCTGTAGGCTGGATTTGTGCCCGGTTGATGGCAATAGGCTCACCCCCTATAACATGTACACAGGCGAGTACAGTCTCATTATTAATACTGTTGCAAGGACTACCGTTAGCAAAGTAGTTAGCTTTGGCCCAAAAACTTCTTTTATATTAGCGTTAATAATTAACATACATCTAGCCTTATCAAATAATGTCCAATTTTTTCTCCCTGCCAACCCATTTTGTTCAGGTGTATATGGTGCAGATTGCCTTCTTTTGATGACATTGTCTTTTAGATATTTGTCAAATTCATGGTGTATGTATTCCGTCCCGCAGTCGCTTTGTAAACAAACTATCTTTTGTTTGGTAAACCTTTCTGCTTATAAATTCTTTAAACTTTGATAAGGCTTCATCCTTAGTTTTCATTGTGTCTTACTCTTGAATAATCATCAGTAAATGTGTTTTTGGAATCCGCTTTCGATAATTTTCATTTTTGTGGGACCACACATCTCTTCGAACTATTTGTAATTTTTCATTTGTTCTTTCTTCATTTTTCTTTGTAGTTTTATTTTTTTTCCTTTGTCACACACTTCACAGTATATTAACTGTGACATTTTTATTGAATTCGAATCCTCCCATCTTCTTTTTATCTAGAGCTATTAGCAGTTGCCCCTCATTGAGATGAGCTAGTTTTCTATGCCATTGCTGCATTTTATTTGCTGCGCAGAATCTAGCTTTTTCTTGTATGTTTTCTGTAACTTTAAACCGGCTTCATTTCTTTCTGCTTTTAACAGTATATGACCATAACACTTAACAGTTGCGTTTATCTGTTTAAATAATACTGTTGCACCTTTGTCTGTATTTTTTCCTACTGACATTAGGTTTTTAGTTATTTATGGTAAATTAAAAATATATTTAAGGAATATCGGGACAAAAAATATCCTTTGTCCTATTCCAGGTCATGGTCTACTCCTGTGCCAAATTTCATCTAAATCTAAAACTAACTAAACTCACTTTCGCATTTATAATATTACTAGCTTCCGACCGCGGCTTCGCCCGCGTGGTAAGTCGATAAAAAGTAGCCTATGTCCTTCCCCAGGATGCCATCTATCTCCTTGCCAAATGTTATCGAAATCCGTTCAGTGGTTTAGGTGTGAAAAGGTAACATACAGACAGACAGAGTTACTTTCGAATTTATAATATTAGTATGGATAAAGATAGAATATTCTGGGACCTATTATATTGAGTGAACTTAATAATTAAACATTCACCGGCAGCTTGGACCCTGATCCTGATGCCGATGGGCTACTATTTTTTATATTTTTAAATGTTTTGTTTTCATGTTTTTTATAAAAAAATATTTAAAAATGTAACAAATATGTATTTAAAAAGAAATAAAAAAACATTCATTGAAAGAATATGAACCTTTTATTGTCCTTAGTGTCTCCTCAGCAAGAAAATATTTTGGCAATGCGTGTGCTCGAAAAGAGCGTTTTCCAAGCAACCGGATTGTGCGGAAAGTGCCACTTTTTCACACTAGTGCATTCTACTTTTCAGTATTTTTTTTTAATTTCACCCTCTGTCGTCAGGCCGACGCAAAGTTTTTTTTATTGTGCAGAGTATTATTCTTATAAACGGTACAATGAAATAAATACTTTATTAAACGCGTTATTTACTCTAGATTTAGATTTTGACCAATAAATTAATTTTAAATCTTAATTAAATATGTTTGGCTGAGCGTTATTTTGCTCGTTCCTTTTTGCGATAACACGTCGCAGCTATTTGCACATGCGCAGTAGTAGATATTATACTGAGCACGCATGTATTTAAATTAAGCCCGCCATTTTACTAATTTGTTGCTTACTTTGGAGTCGATCAGTGTCTACTAATCGAGTTCAATGACTAATCAATTCATTTAACCCCGGAAAATGTTATTCAAGAAGCACAAAATGCCATCAGCAGCCTCTTACCGGCTAAATCAATAGAAAATACTTTTCAATTGAATTCTTTTTATTTCTTCTTACAATGCATAGGAAAACGTTGTATGATAGGTACGTGATTTCCGCACTTCTAGCATAAATTACTATTATATTAACAAACTAGTAGTCTTAAAAAAATACCCTTTAATATGTCAGACACATTATAATAGATTCCCATTCCATTTCGACACCTAAATTACTTGGAGTCCTGCCATTCTTCTTTCTTTTTAAATCGTGTTTCTTAGAGCAATAACATTAATTTATTTACTAGCGAAAAGCCCTAGTGTCGAAGGACCGGGGGGCTTAAGCCAATTTGGCAGAATCATAATAGGAAAATATTATGAATCATCGTAAAATGTCACAAACAGACAATTCATAATATGATCTGCGTGCGATTCATTTTACGAAACAATTCATCTGTTTGAAAGTTTTCTGTAGGAGATTCGTAAAATGGTCCACACATTATGAATTGCTTTTGCGTCAAATTAGAGGAATTGCTAATGACAGCTGGAAATTCAGGAAATGAATTGCTTTTAGAGGAATTGTGGCCGTTTTAGGCCCCCAGTTTGTTAGTACTAGCGCTTGCACAAGTTGGTCCTCTGAGCTGACTGGCGATGGCGGACCGGCGTGCCGTGTTTGTTGATTGCATTTTGAGAGCTGTGACGTCAGCAGCAAGGCTGCGACCGACCAAAGCTCAATACTCCTATGTTGACAGAATCCCGCCCGGAACTAGAGTATAGCGATCGGATAGTGCAGCCAGGAGCACGCCTTCACAAAGTTAGAGATAAACAAATCTTCTGTTTGAAATAGATTTAACATTCGTTTACACACTGGCTTTTAAAATTCTCTAACTAATCGCTTACTGTGAATGAACGCAACGACAGCTTAAGGTTTATGCGACAAGGGAAGTAGAAACTCTCTTCAAAGTGATAATCACTAATCAAGCGTGGTGATTAAGCAATAGCCCACTGCGACTGTCTGTCAATCCCTGTTGAGTAGTAAGTGTTTACGAGCTGATAAAGAAATCCTTTCAGAGTCACCTGTTGCAATCAAGCGCTGCTAGTTATGAGTCATATCATTAATAGTGGAAGCGACCGAACGCTTGCAGCAACACGCGCGTGATAGTTGTTTCAGTAGTGTTGTACACTTAGAGCGTAGTCGCCGCGACTCCCGACATTTGACAGGTGTCATGTAGCACATTATTATAGTGGAAGCGACTGAACGCTTGTAGCAACACGCGCGTGATAGTTGTTTCAGTAGCGTGGTACACTTAGAGCGTAGTCGCCGCGACTCCCGACAGATGATAGGTGTCATGTAGCACATTATTATAGTGGAAGCGACTGAACGCTTGTAGCAACACGCGCGTGATAGTTGTTTCAGTAGCGTGGTACACTTAGACCGTAGTCGCCGCGACTCCCGACAGATGATAGGTGTCATGTAGCACATTATTATAGTGGAAGCGACTGAACGCTTGTGGCAACACGCGCGTGATAGTTGTTTCAGTAGCGTGGTACACTTAGAGCGTAGTCGCCGCGACTCCCGACATTTGATAGGTGTCATGTAGCACATTATTATAGTGGAAGCGACTGAATGCTTGTAGTAACACGCGCGTGATAGTTGTTTCAGTAGCGTGGTACACTTAGACCGTAGTCGCCGCGACTCCCGACAGATGATAGGTGTCATGTAGCACATTATTATAGTGGAAGCGACTGAACGCTTGTGGCAACACGCGCGTGATAGTTGTTTCAGTAGCGTGGTACACTTAGAGCGTAGTCGCCGCGACTCCCGACATTTGATAGGTGTCATGTAGCACATTATTATAGTGGAAGCGACTGAATGCTTGTAGTAACACGCGCGTGATAGTTGTTTCAGTAGCGTGGTACACTTAGAGCGTAGTCGCCGCGACTCCCAACATTTGACAAGTGTCATGTAGCACATTATTATAATGGAAGCGACTGAACGCTTGTAGCAACACGCGCGTGATAGTTGTTTCAGTAGCGTGGTACACTTAGAGCGTAGTCGCCGCGACTCCCGACAGATGATAGGTGTCATGTAGCACATTATTATAGTGGAAGCGACTGAACGCTTGTAGCAACACGCGCGTGATAGTTGTTTCATCAGCGTGGTACACTTAGAGCGTAGTCGCCGCGACTCCCGACAGATGATAGGTGTCATGTAGCACATTATTATAGTGGAAGCGACTGAACGCTTGTGGCAACACGCGCGTGATAGTTGTTTCAGTAGCGTGGTACACTTAGAGCGTAGTCGCCGCGACTCCCGACATTTGATAGGTGTCATGTAGCACATTATTATAGTGGAAGCGACTGAACGCTTGTAGTAACACGCGCGTGATAGTTGTTTCAGTAGCGTGGTACACTTAGACCGTAGTCGCCGCGACTCCCGACAGATGATAGGTGTCATGTAGCACATTATTATAGTGGAAGCGACTGAACGCTTGTAGCAACACGCGCGTGATAGTTGTTTCAGTAGTGTGGTACACTTAGACCGTAGTCGCCGCGACTCCCGACATTTGACAGGTGTCATGTAGCACATCATTATAGTGGAAGCGACTGAACGCTTATGGCAACACGCGCGTGATAGTTGTTTCAGTAATGTGGTACACTTAGACCGTAGTCGCCGCGACTCCCGACATTTGACAAGTGTCATGTAGCACATCATTATAGTGGAAGCGACTGAACGCTTGTAGCAACACGCGCGTGATAGTTGTTTCAGTAGTGTGGTACACTTAGACCGTAGTCGCCGCGACTCCCGACAGTTGATAGGTGTCATGTAGCACATTATTATAGTGGAAGCGACTGCACGCTTGTAGCAACACGCGCGTGATAGTTGTTTCAGTAGTGTGGTACACTTAGACCGTAGTCGCCGCGACTCCCGACATTTGACAGGTGTCATGTAGCACATCATTATAGTGGAAGCGACTGAACGCTTGTGGCAACACGCGCGTGATAGTTGTTTCAGTAATGTGGTACACTTAGACCGTAGTCGCCGCGACTCCCGACATTTGACAAGTGTCATGTAGCACATCATTATAGTGGAAGCGACTGCACGCTTGTAGCAACACGCGCGTGATAGTTGTTTCAGTAGTGTGGTACACTTAGACCGTAGTCGCCGCGACTCCCGACATTTGACAGGTGTCATGTAGCACATCATTATAGTGGAAGCGACTGAACGCTTGTGGCAACACGCGCGTGATAGTTGTTTCAGTAATGTGGTACACTTAGACCGTAGTCGCCGCGACTCCCGACATTTGACAAGTGTCATGTAGCACATCATTATAGTGGAAGCGACTGAACGCTTGTAGCAACACGCGCGTGATAGTTGTTTCAGTAGTGTGGTACACTTAGACCGTAGTCGCCGCGACTCCCGACATTTGACAGGTGTCATGTAGCACATCATTATAGTGGAAGCGACTGAACGCTTGTAGCAACACGCGCGTGATAGTTGTTTCAGTAGTGTGGTACACTTAGACCGTAGTCGCCGCGACTCCCGACATTTGACAAGTGTCATGTAGCACATCATTATAGTGGAAGCGACTGAACGCTTGTAGCAACACGCGCGTGATAGTTGTTTCAGTAGTGTGGTACACTTAGACCGTAGTCGCCGCGACTCCCGACAGTTGATAGGTGTCATGTAGCACATTATTATAGTGGAAGCGACTGAACGCTTGTAGCAACACGCGCGTGATAGTTGTTTCAGTAGCGTGGTACACTAAGAGCGTAGTCGCCGCGACTCCCGACATTTGACAGGTGTCATGTAGCACATCATTATAGTGGAAGCGACTGAACGCTTGTAGCAACACGCGCGTGATAGTTGTTTCAGTAGTGTGGTACATTTAGACCGTAGTCGCCGCGAAGACTGCTAGTTAAAGTTAAGTATTCATGAAATTCCAGAACCTGAGATAACCCCTTTTATTCTTTTCCGGGTCTTTGATTAACGAATTGATTCGTGATAATGTAGCGGTATATCTGCACCAAATTTCATAGTTTCAGGTTTCTGGCACATCACCGCAACAGACCATCACTTAATTATATTTCGTCCACTTCGATTTTCAATTAACACGAACCTCACAAATTAATGTTTCCATCAATTAGCATTATTATAAGAGATGTTAAATTTGAAAATCGATGAACTCACCGGGTGTGCTCGCTCAATCCTCCTGTGTCCACGAGTTTATCACACAATAGACAGTACATTGAACGTACAGTATGGTCCTATACACGGATCACTGAAGACACATCCTTGGAACACAAACTAGAAAGTTAACGTTATTTTTAAAAGTTTCATTCGCATAATTTTCTGAAATGCACATAACTGAACAAAATAATATAAAATTTAAAAAAATATAATATTTGGCTAATTTCCTATCTCTTTCAATAAAACTACGTAAGGTACTAACCTACCATTGGCTCGTTCACTCGGAGGAGCCGTGTTTGATTTACGGTCAACAGGTAGCTGTACCAGTTGGAGGCGCACTGACTTCTTGCGACTTTACTTACTTTATTAATAGTGTTTTTATATACCTACTTTTAGGCATTACAGTATTTCAGACTCATGTGTACTTCATTATTTACACATTTCAATCTGCCTATAATCAATCAATGTCATTATCTTCAATCTCACATAAGAATGTGTATTGTATTAGGAGGCTGTGACTACTTTCTATTCAAACTTTAAAGCTTAGATACTCATTCTGACGAAGAGTATCTAGATGAAAATCGTATCGAGAAAAAAAATACGTCTGGAAATGAATGGAGGACAACTCCAAACGACAAGTAGAAGCACTTTCTGCACACGTTATGAATATCGTGTAATGTGTTCAGCTAACCAATCAAATCACGTTATCTGACTAACAACACTCTTCACAGAATCATCAAGTTTATCTCACTGCTGTAATCTTATGGACCCATGTTTTCATAAGCAACTGCCTTTGTTAGAACTTTTGTGAACTTACAACAAAAAAATCAAATCACAATAAACAAAAATGTTATAGTCAAAATAAATTTTTAAGTAACCAAGATAACTTTTAGATAAATTATCACAAAATATATTATTTACTAAATCAGTTACCAAACACAACGAGTCGATCGACGGCGTCAGTGGGTCGGCGGTCTGCACGCGCCGCGCTCGCGAACGGTCGCCACCCGACTGGCGCCGACAACAGGGCCGCCCTCCTACTCACACTCGCTTGTCACTCACAAGATGTAAGGTCCTGTTATCTTCTGTTTACCAGGATGTGTCACCATGCTTACAGTGTTTACAGACAGGTAGTTCAGATCTCACGCTACATATTACGTAGCCCGACTACAATCAGGGAAATCATAGGGCCGGAAAATGTAATCGTTTATTACTAGTCCTTTCTGCCTCACTTCAGGGCAAAGGCATTACCTACCATTTTTGTGCGCCAATAGTTCGAGTACCCAAATAGGTCTTTTAGGTGGTTGATGACTTCGCCGACAAAAGAATTGAGATCTAAATGGGTGCCAAGTTCTGTAGATAATCCTGAAATTGATTTATAAGAACAAACAACATTCTTAAATAATTTTAAAACAAAATTTCTTGTTTTTTCTACTATAACAGTGTTTGCTCTATAAAAATATAACTCCTTTAATCTAAACAGTCGAATTATTTACACAAAGCACGATAAATTGAAGGTCAAGAATTGACTTGGCTAGTTTTTACCAGCAAGCTAACATTTTAGAGGAGTAACATAATATGTTGACCTTACAATATAGAAACGGTAATTTGCCTATCATAAAGAACAAAGATATAAATATGCCTAGATAGAAATAGCTGTGATCGACGTCGAAAAAAAATAGCGCCCAACTGTAAGCCGCTTTACCTTACTATCAGCAAGTTTACCTCACTATCAGCTTTAGCACCCTCGAAAACCATGAAAACGATACCCATGATATAACTGTCCAATAAAATAAAATAATTTTGAACAGCGAGCGAATTCTGAATTTAAAATTCAAATATAGAAACATTTCGGCGCGAAATTCAGTAATACCTAAAGGTTTCAATAATAATGTCTGAAAAACGATTAAAATTAGATTACAAAAAATCAAGTAATAAAAAAACTAAAACCCAACTACGAATTAAAAGGTATAAACAAGACACCACAGACAGACAAATTAAAAATCCGGAGTCACACGTGTTAGGGCATAAATCGAACAGATTACGTGTGACTCCGGATTTTTAATTTGTCTAAATCATTATTTATAAATCATTATTACAAACAGTGCCTATTGTATTGCAAATTAAAAATCCGGAGTCACACGTGTTAGGGCATAAATCGAACAGATTACGTGTGACTCCGGATTTTTAATTTGTCTAAATCATTATTACAAACAGTGCCTATTGTATTTAATTAATGCTTAAAACAATTTTATTAAAATTTCCAAGTATCGATTTCCGACATTCGATATATCGAGAAGAACGAAATTAAAAAAAAAACGTTTGGCATATTCGCTTTCGAACATCATTACAATAAAAAAAACAATAATGGTCGGCGATTTTGAACACAAATTGAGTAGTGGTAATGACTATTACGTTTTTTTAATTATTTTGGGGTTATAATATATATATTTTTGAAATGTGCTCATTAAGCCCTTTTATTTGATACCCAACATGGTACGATTAAACAATTTTTTTTTTTTAGTTCCTGACTTTATTTCCTCTAGAGGGCGCCATTTTTAATTTAATGTGACGTCACATAGCCTATAACCAGCAGACAATCAAGACGCTTCTAACGATACCTTATTTGTCCAATTGTGATGAGTGGTTTAGAAAATAGGAGGGAACAGATGAACATACATATGGAGAAGAGCCGGCAAAGAACTCCATGGTTACTCTTTTAAAAGTAATTGGCTTTTACAATACTTTCAATTATCAGTTGATAGGTATGTGAGGATACTGAAGGCCTTTCAACAAATAACAGGTACATAACAAAAAATAGAAAATGGTCAACAAATCTAAAGTCTACTAGGCCTACAACCTCACCGCTCATAACCTTTTTCCCCGATCCATTGGAAAATTTCCCCAAAAGAGCAACAGTGTCCCCCAGGGTGTGTTGACGCCGCGCGCTCCACTTCGTTCATAACTCGGCTGTATCTGCCATCGCTAACTAAAAGAATAAAACAAAGTTTTTTCATTTCTCTTCTAACGACTCTTTCAGACTTGTATCATAAATATCTTTGTCCAGTTCGCTGTTTTCTCACTGCGAATATTTGGTTTTGTAGACCGAATGATTTTTTAGTTATGACTGTCTATTTGTAAAAAGCGTTTCTTCTTTCTGCAAATCGTTAATATAACTCAATAGTTCTAGCACCTACGAGTAATAGTTGTGCATAAGATGATCGAACCCTGCTTACTTCGCTTTGCAAGTCAACTTTCTAATCTTTCTTTCATTTTCGTGTGATTGTGACGAGTCATTCCATTCTAATACCAAAAACTAATACCACTGGTATTCGTTTCAATTCATATTTATTTTCTATTCCGAACGGATACCATTGTTTAAACGAATACCAAAACAAGTTCGAAGATATAAGGTCAGATACTAACCTGGTGTCCGAGTTTTTATGCCACTGACTTGGCTGACTTGGCTCTGACTTGGCTTCACATGCCGTCGAGAAATATAGGTTTAAAGATATTTATTTCTCATAAGAACTTATGAATAACAGTTCACTTATAATGAAATACAAAGTTGATTCTTAAAATAATATAATACAATATTTGCCTTTGGGGCGATGGTGATGTTATAAGGTACATACATGTTTTTTGAGTTTACTTTTAAATATGTTGATATTATTACACTTCTTTAGGTCTTCCGGTAAATCATTGAACAGTTGCGCTCCCTCCACTATTACTGTTTTTTTGCCGTAATTAGTTCGTGCACGTACGGTCATTAGTTGGAATTTGTTTTTACTTCTTGTGTTGTATGTTATTGTTTTTTTAGGTAGTTGTATGTTTGATTGTACAGAATTCGTGGTGATTTTTTTAATGAGAATGCAAGTGTAATATGTGTAAAGTTGTGTGAGATTTAGTAGTTTAGTTTTTTCGTATAAGTTTTTTGTTGGGTATAAATAGTGGTAGTGAAATAGTACTTTAATAATTTTGTTCTGTATTCTTTGTAGTGGATTTATATTAGATTTAGCGGCTGATCCCCACACTTCGATCAGGTATTCAAGGTTTGATTTTACCAGAGAGTTATATATAATTAGACGTACTTTTTTCGGGATACATTTCGCAATTTTTCGTAACGCTCCTAATATTGAAATTAATTTTGTTTTGACATGATCGATGTGCAGCTTCCAAGTAAGTTTGTCATCTACCCACAGTCCGAGATATTTTTCGTGACTAGACCGTTTGATTGTGTCTCCATTGATCGTGAGAGGTGGGAATTCTGGTAATGGCTTATTTTTCGCGGCGTAAATCATAAATGATGTTTTGGAGGTGTTAATAGTTAGTAAGTTATATTTTAACCATTCACTGAGCAGGTCAAGGTCCTTTTGTGCGTCGGTTATAATGTTCTGTAAGGATTTATCGAAGTAAAAAAGGCAGGTGTCATCCGCGTATAACGTTAGGTGTCCTGTCAGCCCTATTTTATCAATGTTATTTATGTAAATTAGAAACAGCAATGAGCTAATAATTGAGCCTTGTGGACAGCCGTATGTTATGTTTTGTATCGAGCTGGTGAAGTTATCAATTCTAACGACTTGCTGCCTATTTTGCAAATATGAAGTAAACATATCGAGGGCGCTGCCTGAAATACCTATGTTGTTTAATTTCTGAAGTAGCTTTTGATGGCTTACCGTATCGTACGCTTTTTTTAAATCAATGAAAATTCCCACAACAACGTTTTTTTGATCAATATTAGTCTTAATTTTCGTTATTAAATCTACTGATGCCGTGAGAGTACTTGATTTAGGGCGGAAGCCGTATTGTTGGTCGATTAGGAATTTTTTCTTAGTCAGATACTCGTTTAGACGGTTGTACAACACTCGTTCGAATATTTTCGAAATAACAGGTAAGACCGATACTGGTCGATAGTTACCGGGTTCAGTTCTACTTCCAGATTTGTAAATTGGACTGACCCTTGCAAGTTTAAGTGAGTCGGGGAAAGTGCCGCGCGTTAAGCAAACATTTATACAGTTTGTTAATCTTTCTATGATTATATTTTTAAGGCATTTAATAGCTTTTGTGCTGATACCGTCCAAGCCTGTACTAGTGTTGGAGTCAAGGTGGTCAATTATTTTCAATATTTCGTCTGTGTTACATGGGGGAAGTTCGGTTAAAGTTATGTCATGTGTGTAACTACTGTCGTACATGAGAATGTTACCTGTGTTTCTGTGATACATGTTAGGTATTTCGTTAGCTAAGTCCGCGCCTATTGATGCAAAGAATGAGTTGAGTACGTTACAAATTTCATTACCGTTTGTTATACATTCTGAGTTCAGGATTAGTTTGGGGGGAGCATTGCTGTCTTTGATTTTATTCGCTGCTAAGTTAAAATATCTCTCAGGCATGCTGGTTTCCCCACAATATTTTCCTTTCCACGGTTCGGGGGCGTTTCGACTGTCGGTCATACCTACACCGAGTCCTTCTCCTTTGTACGTACAAGTAATTGAGTCTCTCAGCTCTGTTCGTGACGGCTTCCATGGTATATATTGGGGCCGTTTTCCTAATTATTTCTGCGTCCCAAATACACTATAAAATACGATGCCCGAACTCTGCTCACAATGGCTCGCAATCACGAGCGCTGGAAATGACTTCCGCTCACAAGTCGTTTTATAATTAGGTTGGAACTGTTACAAAGTTCGTAGCTACTTTGTTTGACGAGTTTGCGCTACGACAGAGCATTGTATGTTTTTTGCGGCACTTACTAAGACCCCGTAGAAGATGGCGGGACGAGCTGGACAAAACAAACGCCCTGTGGTGCAAATAAACCTCCAACTGCCACTAACGAGACACAATAGAATTTTAATTGTTATCGCCTTCTAAATGCCAATCGACAGTTGAGCGGTCGCACTGCACCCTAATTGCGTAATACACGATCAATCATAATTGTAAAAAAAAATCTGCTAATTACGTAGACTGCTGCCGGAGGACTCAAAAAAAACCGAATTTATTACAAACTAATTTATTTTAATAAAAGAAATTACAATTATTGAAAATGGAATTGACTCGATCGATGGTGGATGCGAAGTGCGCGGGCGCGGTCACGTAGTCGGTGTCTTCGGGCCTCGTGTCCTGTGTCAGCACTTTTCCCTCGTAGCAACTGGGTCGATTGTGCGCACGCGGTGTGCCTCGTGCCGTTGTGTCAGCGCTTTACTTAATAGTGATGCGCGTAACACCCCCTCAGATCGACGACTATTTCAGATTTTGAGATGAAATATCGTCGAGAGTTTAGATTGATCCTGGGATGCCGGCTGGCTCTCAGATGTTTCAGGTTCGGCGTACGTGGCTTCATCTGGAATTGTCATCTGCTTCTTTCGACGGATGTGGACTCGATATAATATAATTGCTCCCAGTACAGATATGGCAAGTAGTGTACCATAAAATGGGATTGTCGTATGGTAAATAGTTGAGGTTGGTTCAATGTGGATTGGCTTCTGTGAGTCTATTCTGTCTTGAATATCATGCAGCTTCTTTAAGCTCATAGCACTGATTTGTAGGGGCGGCATGGTTGATTCTTCGATGTCATCTGGCACGTTGCTTATCTTCATGGGTTGTCCCCTAACGTGGTCATTAAGGTTGACGATGGTGAACTCGTTTGTTCGTAACTTGCAGTTATGTGGAATGGTGGCAAGGAAGCTTCCGGCTAGGGTTATGGATTCTTCTTGTTCGCAGATTAACTGGACTTGTGTTGGTTTCGGGAACACGAGAGCGTAGCGGCGGTCATCTAACTTTTCCATTGCGGGCTTCGTCAGGCTGATGGTAATCGTGTTGCATGATTTGTGCGGTGTTTGACTTGCGATGATATTGCAGATGCAGTCTGGATTTGTTCTCATTTGGTGGTTGAGTTTTTCCTCGCAGAGATACTCTGAAGCTACCTTCGGGCATTCAGCCTCTATGTACGCGTGAATGTTTCCAGTGATTGCTAGGAATGGGTAGGACGGGATGATGGCTTGCCTATTTCTATTTGGTACAATGACTAACTTATACAACAGGAATTTTAATGGAGACGTTATGGGAAATTTAAATGCGAAAACTATTTGACTTCCACGATAATAAGCTAATGGCTTAATGATGTCATAATATTCTCGGATTTCTAATTCTAATAGTTGGTCTTTATTATAAAGCGCGCTTAGTTTGCGTATCATATTGCTTAATATTTCTGTACCTAACATGGAATGATGAGTATGCAATTGACCGGAAAGTGCTATCGCATTTTCTAACCTACTTAATTCGCATAATAAACTATCTACGTTATTGCTAATTATTTGCAGTATTTGCGAAAACTTTGCAAATTTTATAAGGTTGTGTTGTTTATACTTATCGGCGTCAAGTAAAATATGCAGACTGTCATTTAACTGTACTTGATTTTCTACTAATTTTGTAATAATTTTTGTATGCTCGTTCATCAGGGCTTTGCTAAGACTTATATGATGATTTTGCTCAATAGCTACTTGTTGCTGGTTATCGTTGAGGGCTTTAAGGGCGTTATCATATTGAATGGCATCTGTATGATCTAGGTTTCCTGTAATGCTCTTAATTACGGATCCGAGACCATCTACTAAACCTCTCTTGAATCGATTGGGCTTTAGACTTTGTAGGTGAGATGAGGCTTTATCTAACTTTACGTTCAAACTATCTATTTGAAGCTCGTATAAAGTGCGAGTGTAATTGTCTAGTCTATCTGTGGCTTTAATAAGTTGGGTTCGTATTTCGCGAATGTTGTTGTCTATGTCTGTGAGTTCTATGCTCTGCAAGAATGTATGATAATGAGTAATGAGTTTCATGGGTCCAAGTTTGAAAGGAAGTAGTCCAGGTCCATTGTCAAGTCGTTCTAAATTGATCTCCTGCGCCCATGTTAGGCTAAGTGACAGCATCAGGGGTATCCTGCAACAATTTCGCAGTTTTAGGGACGCGCTTTAGTCTAGATTTAGCTATAGGTCCCTTTTTCTTAGAAGTATAAATGTGGATAGGTAAATTAGCTAAAACGGTGTCTTGGTTATATCTGGGTGCGAGTTTAGATCTACTCGCGGAGGGATTACTGATGAATATTTGTTGGTCGGGTTCATAATCGACTTCATCCTCACGGGTTTTATTACGACTCTCCATGAGCGCCGTTCGATTAGCGAGAGACGTCTCATTGATTAGTTCGTATACTTTTTGCATGCGTTCTCTATGTGTTTCAGTATATTGTTGTAGTAGGTGTCCGGTCAGATCTATATCAGTCGGGTCTCGTGGGTCAGTGTGTCCTAATATAAGGTCGTATGGTTTGCATCGAGTGAAGGAATGAATTGAGCTGTTGTACGCTATGATAGCATATGGCATCAGATGTACAACTGGCTCATCTTTGTGTTTTAGTTTTAAAATACGAAGATGTTCCAGTATGGTGGAGTGGAAACGTTCAATGTTACCGTTTGCGTTGGGTGAGTATGCGAGTGTTTGGTGATGAATTATTTTATGTACCTTGCAGAACTCGGAGAACATCTGGTTGGTGAATTCAGTCCCTTGATCTGTAATGATGGTTAGTGGTAGGCCATGATGCGTGCTGAAAGTTAGTAAAGCTTGTATGATACTAACTGCAGTCCCATCTCGGAGGAGGTAAGCTTGACCGTACTTTGAGAAGGCGTCTATGAACGTTAAGTATTTTTCATTCTGTGCTGAGAAGCTGTCCATATGTATTATTTCGAACGGTCTGGTGGCAGGGGGCGCTATGTTGAACTTCTGCTTTATGGGGCTCCTATCGTACTTTGCTTGTCCACATATTGTGCAGTCATTTATGAACTTGGTTATGTGTTCTCGCATCTTAGGCCAATAATATTTAACAGATAAAGCTAGAAAGCACTCGTTAATTCCACGGTGGTTGGTCTTGCCTTCGTGGTAATGACGAATAATTTCCTGCTGCCTCAGGTATTCCTTTACGTTTTCGAGTTCCTTTTTGGCCAATACCAATTTCATACATGAACTTTTAAAATGTTTTTGTAACAGAGGGATTATGTTGTACATTGCAAGGGGTGGATTTATTAACAGGGCAGTTTTGATCTTAGGGTTGACGTACTCCTTAATGGCGTCAATCAGATCCTCTTCCAGGTTGGATTCGGATAGCTGAACGGATGTTCGAGTGTGGGTGTCAAATGGTTTAGTTGCAGTAGTCCGTTTTTTAAAGTCACCTACGACGGTTAGGCACAACTGTCGGTGAAACTTATTAAGTGGTTCGTCAGTGATGGGTATTTCAAGTATAGGGTTTTCCTCAGAGGTATGAGCTGTCAGGGTGTTGGAGTTAGCTAGGGAAGGTGGTCTGTCAGTCGCGTTTGCAATCATCGAACTAATCTCTTCGTTGTGAATCTCGACGCGGGAAAGG
Organism: Lithophane socia; assembly: GCA_947522985.1. Lineage (NCBI taxonomy): Eukaryota > Metazoa > Arthropoda > Insecta > Lepidoptera > Noctuidae > Lithophane > Lithophane socia. The sequence continues at coordinate 177,572 of OX383273.1, read as the reverse complement.
GCATCAGCGTTGGTGTTATGTTTGCCCTTTTTATAGATGACGGTAAAGTCATATTCACTTAATTTTAATCGCCACCTGGTTAACCGTGAATTTGGTTCCTTGAGGCTCATGACCCACTGTAATGGTTTATGGTCCGTTACTATTTTGAACTTGCGTCCAAAGAGGTAAGGCCGGAAGTATTTTGTTGCCCATACAATGGCTAGTAATTCTTTTTCTATTGTACTATAATTTACTTCACTTTCATTAAGTGTCCGTGAAGCATAGGCTATGGGTTTATCCGAGCCGATACAACCTTGTGAAAGTATCGCACCGATTGCAAAGTTGGATGCGTCTGTAGTTAAGATGAATTCTCTGTCAAAGTCAGGGTATTTAAGGATAGGGTCGTTGGTCAGTAGAGTCTTACACTTCTCGAAACAATTAATATAGTCTGAGTCCAGAGTTACTTTTTTTCCTTTCTTTAAACACTGTGTCAGAGGTTTGGTAATACGGGAAAAGTCTGGGATAAATTTTCGGTAATAACCAAGGAGTCCGAGAAACTGTTTAATTTCTTTAGGTGTTTTAGGTATGGGATAATTTTGAATAGCAGTGATCTTGTCTGGGTTAGGCTTTATTCCTTCGGTACTAATGATGTGACCTAGGTATGCGGTTTCAAGTTTTAAGAACTCTGATTTATCTAACTGTATTTTAAAGTTAGATTCTCTTAATCTTTGGAACACCTTCTCTAGGTTGTTCATATGCTCCTGGAGAGAGGTGCTGAATACAATTATGTCGTCGAGATAGACTAAACATATCACGTTTTGTAGTCCTCTGAGTACGTTGTCCATCACTCGTTGGAATGTGGATGGGGAATTTTTAAGTCCCATGGGCATTCTCAAAAATTCAAAGTGCCCATGTTCAACGTTAAAGGCGGTCTTAGGAATGTCATTGGGGTTCATTTCTACTTGGTGGAAACCTGATGCTAGGTCAAGAGTAGTGAAATATTGGCACTTGCCTAGTTTGTCCAGGACGTCTGTAATGTTAGGGATAGGGTATTTGTCATCGATCGTTTTTTCGTTAAGCTTCCGAAAGTCAATGACTATGCGCCATTTCTGTTTTCCAGAGGCGTCAGTTTTCTTTGGGACGACCCAAATCGGTGAGCTCCATGCGGATTCGGATGGCCTAATGATTCCCTGATCTAACATTTTCGCTATTTGATCACTGACTTCCTGACGGTGTATAAACGGATATCTATAGCTTTTAGTGTAAATTGGAATTTCGTCTGTAGTTTTAATGCTGTGTTTTACTTTGTTGGTGAAGGTTAATGCCTCGCCTTCGATGTAAAAGACGTCGGCGTACTTTGAACACAGTGCTGATAGATTAGCCTTTTCCTCCTCATTTAAGTGATCGGTACGTAACCGGGATGTAACTTCTTTAGCGCGAGGTGACAATTGCTCAGTGCATTCGACATTAAATATCGTTGCCTGCGTGGCATGGTCCAGAGAAAATATTATATCGTTGTTGGTTGGGTTGGTCACTTCGACTATACCGCGGTTATTTGAAACGGTAGTCAGGCATTCGGATATAATGCAATTACAAATTATCTGCTCTTCTACAAAAACCTCACCACCTGGTGCGTTAACGGGTAACCGTATTAATTTAGAACTTCCTGCTGGTATGATTTCTTCATAAAGATTTAAATTTCGAGAGTTATAAATTTGGATGGGATTAATTGCGAACTTAGTTATAAGTGTAAGATCTTTCAAATCTAACTTAGCCTCCCATTTAGTAAGTAAATCCATTCCTATCAAACCATCAAAACGGTCGTGGAATCTGTATACGAATAATTTAATTGATTCTGTGTCACTGAATTCGGGAAAACAGGGTAAGTTAATGGAGTAGTCACTCCTGCTTGTGGCATGAACGTTAGTGACCTCGAATGGATCATAATTAAGGGGAATGTGTGAGAAATAATTCTGAACTGCTTCTGGGCTGATGAATGATTGATTTGCACCGGTATCTATGAGAAAGTTAAGTGGAGGGTTATGAATGCGAATAAACGGTAATTGCCTTTGGGTTTGCAAATTTAATTCTATCTTGAGCTGTTTGACTTCGGAGCTTTCTGAAAATCCTGACTGGTTGAGGGCTGCGGTTGGTCAGTAGTACCTGTCTTGTCTTTGTCGTTAGTCCCGTCAGTCTGTTCCAGTGTGACGTAGTCATATGTACAGTCGTTGAAATAAAAGTAGTCTTGGTTGTAAGGGTCAATGTAATAGAAATCAGATAGGTCGGGGTAATAATAGTCCTCCTCATAACTCGAACATTCGTTAACGTTAACATCGCGGGCTTTGAGATAGTTGGAAGGTGGTGGATTGCCTCGTTGTGCCCAATTCCAGCTGTTGGTAGCAGGCAGGGGCCTGGGTACAAAGTTGCTAACGCCGCTCATCGGCCTGGGAAAGTTATTCGATGGGTACGGGTTTCTTTGGGGCATTCTGAATCCAGAGCCACCTTGGCTGTTATTATTAGGCGGTGGTGCGCTGAATACTTGTTGCGTACGGGTCGGGCCACGTGGTTGCATATTACTTGGATTAAACGGCATTCCAAATTGCTGCTGAGATGGCCAAGGACGTGGCATAAATTGCGGTCCTTGCGGTCTAAACGAACCGGGCATGTTAAAAGGATTAGGCCTAAATGGAATAAGCATGTTATTTGGACGGTCTGGCATTTTATGACTGGTTTCATTCTGTTGGTTGATTGGCATTCGAGCCGAAGATTTTCTATCCGACAAATTATCATTCCTACTCTGCAAATAGATAGTGTTGGTCTCCTCATGTACGAACTCTAGAGCCTTCTCAATCGTTTCTGGTCGCATACATCTAATACGCGCACCTAAAGGATCTTTCAAACCGCGAAGGTAGGCCTGCAAAGTTAGTTTACGATATAAATCGCGTTTGGCCGCAATAGTTGAATCTAGGGTATCGTGCAATGAAACATATGTCATGACGGTGCTGAAGAGACTCTGGCAACGCTCATAAAATTCTTGCGGCGTGCCGGAACCTTGTGTAAGTAAAGCCAAATCGTTATAGAGAGCGGTCTCATCTCGCTGGTCAGCAAAATTATTGATAAGAGCACTACGTATGCCTGCCCAATCATCAGGTATACCGTTAGCGTTTATCAGACGGGCGGCGGGCCCCGTAACTTTATTCAATATGCCATTTAAAAGCGCTAATTTAATTAACGGTTGTCCCTCACGGATGAACTCTTGTGTTAACTGGTCACACAATTTGATGAACCTGGTAAGTACGTTCGGGTTCCCATCAAAATCGGGAACTAAGCGGAGGGCTTTAAATACAGCTTCTAAATCGGCCATCTCGGGTTCAATTTCAGGATTAATATCGCGTCTAGAATCTATATTTCTATTCCTACTACTAACTAACCTAGGTGTACTTGATCTACGTGGATAAAAAATGTTGGATAAGGTATCAAAAATCTACAAAGAAAAGGAATCAAGCAACCACTAAGAAAATTCAGCGGACTTACATGAACATTCTGGTCTTCGTTGAGCGGTATCGATTTCTGGATCTCCGGCGTAGTCTCGTTGTTCAGGATCTCCCGGTGCGACGTTGAAAGTCTATCGTATCGAACGCGGTGCGATATACCGGTATTCGCAAGTACGACCCGGGAATCCTACCGACTGCGCCAATTACGTAGACTGCTGCCGGAGGACTCAAAAAAAACCGAATTTATTACAAACTAATTTATTTTAATAAAAGAAATTACAATTATTGAAAATGGAATTGACTCGATCGATGGTGGATGCGAAGTGCGCGGGCGCGGTCACGTAGTCGGTGTCTTCGGGCCTCGTGTCCTGTGTCAGCACTTTTCCCTCGTAGCAACTGGGTCGATTGTGCGCACGCGGTGTGCCTCGTGCCGTTGTGTCAGCGCTTTACTTAATAGTGATGCGCGTAACATGCTCAACAACATAAATAACGCAATTAATATTGTTGAACTGTCAAAAAAATCAATCTCCCTAGCCTTTTCCCCCAACTATGTTGGGGGTTGACTTCCAGTCTAACCAGATGCAGCTGAATACTAGTATTTTACATAGAGCGACTGCCTATCTGACCTCCACAACCCAGTAACTGGGTAATACGATACCCCTTGGTGAGACTGGATGTCAGACTTTCGGGCTTCTGACGACCCGTAACGACTGTCAAAGATCTACGAATGACAGCCGGGACCATTCCGAGACACGGAGGAGTCTCAGTATGTAAAGATGGTCACCCATCCACGGACCAACCCCGGCAAGCGTAGCTTAACCTGATGGATTGACCCGTGCGGCTGTTATTACTTAGCCACGAGCTGTTGAACTGTCAAAATGAAACAGACTAGTCTTAATCGGTTACGAAAATAAGTTACGCAATTAGATAGCTGGATCGTGGATCGCAAGCACTGGAAGTCATGGAGACAGTCCTTTGCCCAGCCGTGGGATGATACATGCTAACAGTATTTGAACGACCTAGTCCTTTGATACAAAATTTAAGAATGGAAAACCTTTTCTCTAATTGTAATAAGTTACACACTTCAAGTCTTACAAGTTAGAACCTAGTGACAGTAGCACCCTGCTCTTGTCTAAATACTGACATAACCAATACTGATAAATACCAAAAATTCTATAAATTTTAATGCTTCTTTCTCTCTTTTCAGTTTTTGCAGTTTAGCTGTTAAGTAAGTAAGTAAGTTCATTTATTTGTATAAACAAGGTGTACATACATTGCATGCAAGATATTAAATACAGAAATGTTCTATCATGTTCAGCCGCGTATCGTGGCGTACAAATTGGTAGGAAGAGATGGTGCACAAACCGCGACTATATTTATCTAAATTTAATTGTATAAAATTACTTATTTAGTCATAATTACTTATTATACGATAATAATTATTATAATTCAATGTCCATACTTATTATTAATTAAGTCATTGCAAAATTACATCAACAAAGCAATACATTTATAATATGGAGTGATTTTATTACACAATAGCAAACAACATTTAATAAAACACAACATCATCATTTCCAAAACGAAGAAAATTGTCCTCATTCATAAACTCTGAAATACTATAATAAGTTGTTTCAATTAATAAAGTCCTTAATTTCCATTTAAGAGCAGATATTCTCAATGTTCTCCATGATTTGGGCAATTTATTAAATATATAAAAAGATGCTTTTGCGCATTAGAGTTGTTTTAGTGCCGTGAACACAGAGTTTGGAATTATCACGTCTATTCCTTGGGACAGCATCAGACAAACGCTGAAATAAGATAGATGAGTCTTAATGAACATAATTATTTCCAAAATGTATAATGAGGGTAATGTCAATATATTATACTTTTTAAAATAAGATTTACAGCTATCTGTTGTTTGCAGTCTAAACATCGATCTAATGCATCTTTTCTGGGCCCTTAACGCTATTTCACTGTCTGTGCTATTCCCCCAGAAAATAACTCCGTATCGAAGAATTGATTCAGCTAATCCATAGTAAGCAGTAATCAGTGCATCTTTATTGAGAACCGCTGCGATTTGTTTTAGAGCGTAGGCTGCACTGCTTAATTTTTTGCTAAGTGCTTCTATTTGAGGTTTACAATTCAACTTATCATCTATAATCAGTCCCAGAAATTTTGTTGTGTCAGTTTTATTAATATTAATATTATTAAGTTGAACATTAGGATTTTTAGCTGTATTTGTACGTTGTCTGAAATGCATTTCATTAGTCTTCTTTAAATTAATTATTAAATTATTATTATTTAACCAGTTTACGATAGATAAAGGGAATTATTAATGTCATGTTCATATGTGTCATTGTCATTACAGGCTATTGTCACAGTGCAATCGTCAGCAAAAAGTGTCATCGGTTGGTCAGTTGCTTTAGGCAAGTCATTAATATATGTTGTTGTTGTTGTTGCTTTATTTCAAGCTTTTTAGGGTTCCGTATTCAACAAAGAACCCGTATAGTTTCGCCATGTCACTCTGTCTGTCTGTCCGCGGCTTAGCTCAGAGACTCTTAGTACTAGAAAGCTGTAATTTGGTATGGGTATATATATAAATAGCGCCGACAAAGTAGTAAAATAAAATCAAAATAATTTTATATCATTCATCAGCAGTCGGACAAGCTCTGGCACTCGCTGTTCTTTGTTCCGACTCCGGACAAAGGTATCATTCATCAGCAGTCGGACAAGCTCTGGCACTCGCTGTTCTTTGTTCCGACTCCGGACAAAGGTATCATTCATCAGCAGTCGGACAAGCTCTAGCACTCGCTGTTCTTTGTTCCGACTCCGGACAAAGGTATCATTCATCAGCAGTCGGACAAGCTCTGCCTCTCGCTGTTCTTTGTTCCGACTCCGGACAAAGGTATCATTCATCAGCAGTCGGACAAGCTCTGGCACTCGCTGTTCTTTGTTCCGACTCCGGACAAAGGTATCGTATCCGGTATCCACTCGCTGTTCTTTCCTTTGCTGCAATTCTCATAATACTGTAATCTCAAAGTACCGGAATAGGTGTAGATAACAATACACTTGTAACCACTGACACCCTCAGACGTGTTTCATGTGTTAGTGCGTGCGGCAAATAAGCTGCTTAGTATTTATGTCTTGCTAATATCCCAAACTAAGATCGAAATAGCTTGTATACATATTATTTACTAGCTTCCGCCCGCGGCTTCGCCCGCGTGGTATGTCGATAAAAAGTAACCTATGTCCTCTCTCAGGCTCTAGACTATCTGTGTACCTAACATTTGAATCTGTTCAGTAGTTTTGGCGTGAAAGCGCGACAGACAGACAGACGAGAGTTACTTTCGCATTTATAATATTAAATATTAAAGTAATATCTAGACACGCGGCCGCGTGTCAAGCCAAGTTCAAGAAAAGAACTGGCGACGCAGCAGCCGTGTGTTATATTACACGAACCATTTGGAGCTACTTTTCACCCCTCAATAACTCAAATCTATTTAACATACACACATGAAACTTGGCTTACTTATTAATACCCCCTAGATTAACTAGAACACCAAATTTCATAAATACAGCTCAAACGGTTGTTGAGATATCAACGTCTAAAAATCGTCATTTTTATCACTGACTGACTGACCTATAGATCAAAAACCTAACACACTTCCAGATGACCTAGAAAGTTGAAATTTGGCGTTCAGCTTGGTAATTGTGTGTATACAAAGGAAAAAATCAGAAAACAGATTTTTTTTAAGATTTAAAAAAAAATTCAAGTTATCGATTTTTATCACCAAGCGCCTATCGAAATTATAATAGCAAAAATATTTTCTTTTGTAGGAGAATTGGTTCCATTATGAAAGGTCGCTTTTATCGTTTTGTATATAGGTACCAGATTATTTAATATAACTTAGACAGCCAATAATCAATAATAATTGTTAATCATTGACTGTTTAAGTTTTCCGCGAGGCGGGCAACAGGAGTGCGGCGCGTCCAGGGTCACAGGGATTTCAGGGTTTGGAAATATAGTCATAGTCCGTATCTTGAGGTGACATTTAGGCTTCCTGTACATGATGTCGGAGCCGCACCAGAGCTGGACCACAAGACGAAAAAAATCGCGGCGCGGCGCCGCCCGCACCGGTGAGGTTCCGGTGCATATCGCCCTTGCGCCATGTGGGCGATATTCATTCGTATATATGTGTGTGATAAAAAAAAATATATAAAAATTCGTACTTATACCTATTCGTTCTTATAGACGTTACGTATGTTTTTGAGTGTGTCAAAGCGGAAAGTGAGGTCAAAATGTATATGCAAAATAGTGGCTGTGAAAATTAATTAATTAAAGCATACGTGGGGAAGGAACCGACAGGGTGGGTTCATGTGAACTTTGTAATTATCATTTTAAGAGTTTGTACACACATGAGATATGCAATAAAGATTTGAATTCAATTGAATTGAACTTGTTCCTGACGGAGTTTCCCCGACGGCACACGTTTTTTTATAGAACTTCGACAACCAATATTAACACAAACTACAACGCCGGGCCCAGCGATCTGATATCACTGCGGATAAGTGTTATTAATTAAGTTACAAAAGAAATACATTCTAACACAATCTTGTTACTTATATTTAGAAAATAGATTTTACGGATCACTTTTAGTTGACGAATAATAATAATTTATTTACAAAAAGTAATGATATCCAACCAAAAACATAAATGTGAAATGGGAGCCAAATTCAAAGTGTGGTTATAGACTTCGCTGACAAAAGAATTGAGATCTGAATGGATGCCAAGTTCTATAGATAATCCTGTTTATAAAGAACATACAACATTCTCAAATAAATTTAAAACAACATTTCTTGTTCTTTCTGTTATAACAATGTTTGCTATTTAAAAATATAACTTCATTGAATAGTCGAATTATTTACACAAAGCACTTAGGATGAATTCAAGCTGAAAATTTTACTTGGCTAGTTTTTATCAGCTAGCCAACATCTGAGAGGAGTAAGATAATATGTTGGCCTTACAATAAAGAAACGGTAAAGATATAAATATGCTCTAAATAGACGGTCAAAACTACGAATTCATCGAAAATAAAAGAAAATAGCACCCAACTGTTAGCCGCTAAATGTACGCACAATAACAACAGCTAGAAAAGCACAATGACGTGGCGCGAGTGTAAGATGTAGCTGTCACGCACACCAGAATAACAAAGTTACCCTGTTTGTATTAGTTCTTTTGCAGCGCGATACTATAGACATAGAAATTATCAAAGATAAAGAAGATAAGTTGATTAGCCAAATATAAGAGAACTTGTATGTAAAAACTAGCCAAGTAAAATTTTCAGCTTGAATTCATCCTAAGTGCTTTGTGTAAATAATTCGACTATTAAATGAAGTTATATTTTTAAATAGCAAACATTGTTATAACAGAAAAAACAAGAAATTTTGTTTTAAATTTATTTGAGAATGTTGTATGTTCTTTATAAACAGGATTATCTATAGAACTTGGCACCCATTTAGATCTCAATTCTTTTGTCGGCAAAGTCTATAATCACTTTGAATTTGGCTCCCATTTCACATTTATGTTTTTGGTTGGATTAGTATTACATAAATTATTCCGATGAAAAAAAAAATAACTTATATATGGATATAGGATAATATAAAGGATAAGGATTAAAGTCGCTTTTCGTGTTTGTCTGTATGTCCGCGTTGTTCTTCTAAACCCAGCTATTGCTTGAGTTTGATGAGGTTTTCACCATCATCGTTTAGAAAATTTATTCCGGAAAGTTTATGTGTATTATAAGTTAATATTAAAGTTACCACATATAACTAAGAAATCTCGATGTTTTATCAATTCCTAAAAACCTTACGAAGTATGAGCCGGGCGCTAGTTGAAAATATTATGGTCGAAGCTACATACAACATGTATAAAAACCCTGTCCGAACCGTGAGGAATTTGTTTTTCCAAGTGGTCATTTATTTATTTGGAAAATAGAAAAAAGAATCGCTGCGTTTTTTTTTTTATGGGGTTTTTCCGGGATATTTATATATGGCGCGGGCGGCAGTCGCTGAGCAGTTGTCTACAAGTCATACTGCTAATTTTTCATTAAAAATTAGCAGTATGACTGATGGGTGATGAAAAATACCTCAAATCCATTGATTTGAGGTATTTTTGGTGCTAAAAATGTGAATTTTAAATAGCAATAACTTTCTCGTGTAAGATTTTTTATTTCTTTTTGGTAAGTAATGTTATCGCATTACTGTATCGTGCTCTTTTCGGATCGGACATGGTTTTGTTTACATATTGGTTTTATTTAACTTAAAGACTTATAATAATCTATTCATCTTGAATGAGATGTCACAGATTCGCATCGATAGTCTCCTTGCACTAAATAACTTGAAAAAGACAACACGCATTACAGAGACATCCATTGCTTACTGTACAACACTGTTACAAAGCAAACAATCTCGCCGGAGCGACGCCGCGGCGTCTACGTTGCGATTGCGACGCACGCAGTTAGCCTTCTCCGAATCACCGCGTTCCTCTTCGGGATGGCTTGTTTATACCAGCTTGTGTCCGACTTTCTACGTGGTTCAGCACATTCTTTAATTCTTAGCGATGAATTTGTATATGTACAGCAACGATTCTCACATTTTTGTGTCTTCGAAAATACTTGGAACAAGTTTTTGATATTAAAATACGTAAATCACGTTACACCGGTCTCAATTATCAACTTTAGCTGACTTCATCGCAAGACAGAGACCACCACGACTAGCCTTTCTAGCGTCTTCCCAAGCACAATGCATTAGACACACTACTTGTAGATACCTCTTCGACATGAATGCTTTCTAATGCCGTCTCTATTCGTCGTCCTCGCCCTCAAGCACTCCGTGCACAGCGCACAAGCTATGTGTGCGCGTGCGGTAAATGCGCGTCGCGTATCTGCCTCGCGAGCCACGCGACACCGTCCGCGAGCCCGGCACCCGACAGCGCGCACGACGCACAGATGTGCCACGGCTTGTCCGTGATGCGCTCCAGACCCAACGCTGCAACATTACAAACAATATAACGAATTATACGCAAGGCTATAAATAAAGAGGCAGACCAAAGAAACCATGGATAGGTTGTGTGAAAAATGATATGTCTCAAAAGGGGGTTGAGCGGTGACAGCCGGCATGCTGTGCCGACCCCAAATAAATTGATGAGGGCAGGAAAGAATATGAGGAGGTCACTATGAGTAAGCTCAATTCCTGCTCTGGGTGAGTGGACATGAGTGTGTGACTAGGTACTGACCGGCGGCGACCTGCATGGGCGCGAGCGCATGCGGCGCGTCGTGCTTGTTGGCGAACACCAGTAGTGGCACGCGCCGCCCGAACATGTCTGGGTGCGCCAGCAGCAGCTCCAGCTCCTCGCGGGCCACGACTGGCAACCAATCAATGCAAAGTGACAACTTTCACAGAAAAATATGGATGAGGTTGCAGCATATTGTCATCTTATAGTCAAATGAACACAAACAAAAGCCTTTGTTTGATTGACTCTTAAGTTCCACATTTTTTCCTAAATGTTTGAATGCAGTTCATTTCAACCCATATCGTGTCCATTTGTTTTCAGCGAGCTACAACACAGTGTTTGGTTCCCAACCACCCGCTCTCTGACGGTATACACTACACAGTGTCCATCTCGGTTTGTAATTACATCGGCCGCCGACAGACGGCATTGCTAATTCACCGACAAACTTACTTCCGCTCCGAGTTCCGAGTTGTGTGAAGTGTGAAATGTAATCTGTCCCTTCGGTCCGCGCGCCAATATTCAGTTGCTCTAATTTGAGCATGGTAAACAACGTTTTTATATAATTTTCGCACAGTTTCAAAATTTTTAGGAAACTCATTTATGGCAATGTGGAAGCTAAGCAAGCTTCCACATTTCCATAAATTAATTTCCACTTTTAGAAATAAGATTATTGAAATGACTGAATTTTTGCAGTTTTATAATATTATATTTCAACCGAAATGTAATAGGTACCTACTTACAGGCTGTTTGAAGTCATTGAAACATTTAATTGAAGAGCATAGACGAATGTATTTAATTTGCCCAATGAGATGGTCCGGCCAAGGGTTGGAGTAACTGGAAGTGCCCACGAACTTGGCACTCTATCATTCAAGCCAACGACCATATACACGGTTACCACTTTGTATGGCAAATGGAGTTCCTATATTAAGGAGTCACAACCGACTGAAGAGAAACTAGAATACTGACCGAGCCGCAGGTGATCAGCCGAATCCACCACGAAGATAACGGCGTGCGCGCGGCGGTAATGGCGCTCCCAGAGCGCGCGATGCCGCGGTGCGCCCGACACGTCCCACGCGCTGAACGCCACGCCGCCACCTGCACACACGGAGTGGTGAGCACGCGCACACTGCGACACACGGTGTGGTGAGCACGCCGACACTGCGACACTCGTCGGTGTGATGTGAGTACTACGCACTAGTGAAATTCTCCTGCTGCTGGCCCACAGTGGGCGCGGCGTGCGGCACGCGCGTCTCGGGCGGGCGTAGCGCGTTGAGCAGCGTGCTCTTGCCGCTGTTGTCGAGCCCCAGCACCAGTACCGTCACCTCGGCGCGCCCACGGCCCAGCCACACCGACAGCTTGTCCAGGAGACCCATCTCCTCGATTAACAAATTATTGCAACAGTTATATGCACACATCAAAATGAAACAATACCTACACCAATAAGAAACTGATTATAATGTTTAACAATACATCTAAAAGATGAGGTCCTCCGTCCTTCAAATGGTTTCCCCGACTCGAAGGGCAAACTCAACCAGCATTGCTATTATTAAAATCGATACGAATTAATAGTCTGCTGAATATTCTCCTGCGTGCAATATAACTTACCCGTTGTCTGTTCTCAGGACCTCACTACATAGCTGTTGTACATGTTACACAATCAATGTCAAGGAATACTTACTAATGACTGCACGTACCTTGTAAACTGTACCGTAACAGAGGGTGGTCGGCACTAACGCACACAACTAGTTGGTGCAGTTCAGGGATTAACTCAATTATTATTGAGACAAGTGGGTTTGTGCGGTATCGACGGCGGTTGCCATGGCAACGCCGCACACAACACCACTGCCTATACCACTGCCCCATAAAAAATAAAGTCGAGTTTGTTACAACACTTTAACTCGAGTACCGCTGGACCAATTTTAATGATTGTTGATTTTTAGCCGACTTCTTCAAAAAGAAGTTTGTGTGTGTGTTACGCGAGTACTCCGCCAATTATGAATCGATTTTGATGATTCTTTTTTGTTTGGTAGGTCATGCTTCAGAGGTGGTCCCATATAAATTGTATTTACTTTGCTTGCGTAGTTTTTGAGTTAGCTTCAATATTACGTATTTTTTCCACTTAGTTTATGTAGGAGTCACTTAGTACGACATTCTATGTGACTCCATCACTGTTATTTACATAGCAGGCAGTGGTATTTGAATTTGTGCGGGGTAGGTACCAAAACTAAAAAGTAAAAATAATTTTAATTATTTATATTAGTCTCTGCCCCGAATAGCAGAATAACTATTAAAACATCGGAAAAATCCACGAAAAAAAAGGAAATTCATTTTCTCATAAATTCTGTATGGAATGGCTATTTTGATGATATCTCGGTAGATAGTTAGGTAGGTATGTAGGTAGGTAGGTATGTAGGTAGATGTAGGGAGATAGGGTAGATAGATAGGGTAGGGTAAAATGGTTGTTCTAAACATAATCAAAATAATCGACACCACCTAGTGTACTAGCACTTATCAATACATAACCAATGACTCCAAACACGATGGTGCTATCTTGTTTGATTGAAGTTTTCCCATGGCCACCTTCCGGCTCCATCATCAGACCCTGAATACCACCTACTATATACACTTGTTAATACATAACCAATGAGTTTAAACACGATGGTGCTACATTATTTGATTGAGGAGTTCCTATGGCCAACTTCCGGTTCCATCATCAGACCAGCTCCATGTTATCTTTGGAAATAAAATTAAAACAACCTGGATTATTATTAATTCTGAAACGGGAAGAACAACAGTACGGAATCGTGACTTCCATCTAAAAATCAATGATGTAGATATTAAGGCAGACGTGGAGGTGGCAACTGAGTTTGAAAATGTCTTCACTAATATTCCAATTTTAACAACCAAAACTCTGTCATCGTCGTCCTCGACTTCTGCTTATTCAATAATAAAAGAATGTGTACCAGAATGTGACAAACTTTTTGATTTCACAATTGCTACTGCTAAAGACATTATAGACTCTTTTAAAGAACTCGATGTAAAAAAAACTGCTGACCTTTGGGGATTATCAGTACATACCATGTCTTCAATAATTGATGTTATTTCACCCTTTTTGGTAATTGTTTTTAACTCTTGTATTGCATCTGGTGCATTTCCTGATCTCATGAAACTTAGCAAAGAGATTCCACTGTTCAAGTCTGGCAGCACAACTGATCCCACGAATTTTCGGCCTATTTTGATATTACCTACGTTGAGTAAAATCTTTGAAAAATTAATTTTTAAACAGATGTTAGGATATTTCAATGCACATAATTTACTCCATCTAAAACAGTTTGGTTTTACAAAGGGTCGTTCAACTTTGGTCGTTTTCTTTCTGGTAAAGGACACATTGCATGGTGGCCAGTTTCAATTGACATAACTGAAATAAACGTACTTTTAGCAGTTGGGTGTTTCACACACGATAGGTATTTAAAACTACGCAATGCAAATATCATAACAATTTAATATCACATAATTTATAAGTACATTAGGTATATAATAATATTTTACTAGGAGGCAATTGAAGACAGAGATTTCTCTTCCGCTTGTGCAACGTGCCCATTGCGGCCCTAACTCCTACAACACACACCGACATATAGACACACAACTCACTGTCTCTCAATATTATTATTTAGAGAGTTCGTCAGTTGTTCTACTTTGTGTAAAGGCGCTTCCACACCAGAGCACGCGCAGCGCCCGCAGAGCGCAGACGCACCGTGAACGCTAGGCACCTCAAATGGCTATGGGACGCTTTACATTCTACGCACGCGAATATGTTGCGAACGGTTCGCGTGCGAGGATCCACACCTGCGCAATTGAAGCTCACGCGCACGAACCGTGAAGTGAAAGGCCCATACCATGTTCCTAAAAAAAACCGCTCTGTTCGTGCGCGAGAGGACATTTAAATTGCACGCGAACCGCACTGTTCGTGCGCCGCCTAAACAAATCACATTTTGGTATAGATAGTGTACGATTACATCGCACATTTATTTAGCACGCTAGCATAAGCATTTTTACCTAATGTAAATCGTCATTCTTACTAACACTGTTAAGTACACTTTCGACCGTCTTATTGTAAACACGTACAAATCAATTAAATATTTTATCAAGAAGTCAGCAAGAATAGTTTTCTTCCATCTCAACTTATCACATGTATTAGCAATCAAATGCTCGTACATTTTGGTCCTTCGAGCTTTTGTGTTGGTGTTTTGTGTTCTCTCGTGTGGCTGCGAATCGGTTCCGTTGGCCTCCCACAAGCGGGAATCCCTAACGCGAATTGAGAAGGCGCATAAGGTCGCACGGAGGAATATCAGAGCACTTACACAGACCAGGTGACAGTGGGCTAGCAGCCCTAGATCCACAACAGCATCAAGGCAACCAGCAAGTAAGAATTTTAGCATCAAGGCTTCATACAAGACAAGACAAATACATCAAGAAAAAGCTATATAGCAACCCAAAACAGATCGATCTTCAGCAAGTTTCAAGCAAATTAACGGCGAAAGAACTTCACAATCAGCAGGGAAAAACAACCGATTTATTTGAATTTCCTATTTTACAAGTATCAAGATGGAGGAACTATTTCACAAGCAGCAAGTTGCCATCAATGGCATGCGACAACTTTGGTCAAATTTCAAGAAAGATGGTCAAGATCGCAAAACTTCAGAATATATCAAGAAGAAAACGGAGATTCTGAACAGCTATTGGAACGAGTTTCAGAAAAATCATGAAAAATTGTGCATATACGAAGATAAAACACAAGAATATTTTATCGGAAACCACTATGAAGAAACTAAGGCGTTCTACATAGAAGTTAGAGATTCGATTCAGAGAGCAGGTCTGATCAAGCCAACTCTGTTCGGCCGTCAGCAGCCAGGTGCCTCGACCGCAGAGGGCAGAACTACTCCGGTGAGTCCAATGCCAGCTCCGGAGTATACTACTCGGGGAACTGATAGCAAGTTAGATGAAAAGTTGCGCAAACAGGCTAGCAACTTCAAAGCCTTTTCTCGCTTCGTGACTAACATAGATCTGTCAACCATAGAAGAAAAATGGGAGTTTGAAGACATTTTGAAAACTCTAGAAACCCGTTGGAATGCGGTTGACGGTCTCCACTGGAAAATAGACAGCGAATTTGATGAAGTAGACGAAAATTACGAGACTTCATACACGCACCATGAGCAGATGTATTTCAATATCAAGAAAGAAATAAATCGTAGATTATTCTCTACATCCCATCGAGAAAAGTCTACGCCGCAACTGGATATTCCTATATTCAACGGAAATTACCAGAATTGGGTATCATTCAAGGACTTGTTCACGGAAGCAATACACGGTAACCCATATTTATCAGCGGCACAGAAAATGCAATTCCTGAAGAGCAAGATTAAAGGTGAACCAGAACGCCTAATACAACATCTTCCGATCAGCGCAGACAATTACATCACTAGCTGGGATATATTAAACCACCGTTATAATAACAAGAAACTTATATTTACTACTCATATTAACACCTTGATGAATATCCCAGTTACGCAACAAGCGACATCGAATCACATTAAACGTATTCATGACGTAACAACCGAGTGCCTTAATGGTATCAAGAATTTAGGAGTCAACATTGACACCTGGGATCCAATGGTAGTACACCTGCTCACTCAAAAAATGGATTCTGAAACACTCAACGAATATTTCACTTCACTCAAACAGCCAAGAGAACTGCCATCCCTGAAAGAATTTTTAGAATTTCTGGAAAACAAGTTCACTTCCATGGAGTCAGCACGTCGCAAACAAGATGCGATACAAAAATCAACAAGTCCTCCTTCAAGTTCAGGGAACTCTAGATCAAATCAGGGAAAACAATACTACGTCAGCAACAAGGCTACGTCCAAGAAGACCCCATCCATCTCCTGCCCAATCTGCAAAGATCATCATGGCATATATTATTGCAATCAATTCAAAGAAATGACACCAGCCCTAAAGAGAAAAACAATAAGTCGACTCAATTTTTGTACAAATTGCTTGTACAATCACAACGAAAAAAAATGCACTTCAAGCAAACGCTGCCGGAAATGCAACGGACAACATAATACGGTGTTACATGATGCCTATGCCAATGAAAACACGACGTCATCGAACGTTTCGGGCCTCGTGCACCCTGAGCAAGAATCAAGCGCCGGAGCTCATGTTGCCCAACAAAAACTTGCTTCAACTGTTCTTTTAGCAACGGCAATTATCAAGGTGACAGGAGCTGATGGAATTAAAAGAACGATGCGAGCCCTTATTGACCAAGGATCCCAAGTTTCCTTGATCACTGAAAACGCAGCGCAAGATCTTAGGTTGCCACGACAGAACTGCAAGGGAGTTATAACTGGCGTTGGTATAAATAACAAGACCTGCAAAGGAATGTTCAGTATCAACTGTGCATCATTGGACGACAACTACAAGTTCAGCACTAATGTTCTCATAATGAACAACATAACAAGAAACCTGCCGAATTCAACATTTTCTAAACCATCATGGGTATTTTTAGAAGAAATTGACTTAGCCGACCCTCAGTTCTACATCAGCAACCCAATTGACATATTATTGGGTGCGGATATTTATGCTAAGATCATCATGAACAAGATTCACCGAGAAGATTCAGGTAGCTTTATTGCGCAGCAAACACGCATTGGGTGGATTTTGTTCGGCGGGGTCCAAAGTCTTCAATGCAACCTAGTCCTGAATAACATACAAGACATTCAACAATTTTGGCAGATTGAAGATATTCCCGAAGATGATCAAATATCATATGAAGACGATGAATGCATTCAATTTTACAAGTCGACCACGACAAGGTTGGCAGACGGAAGATATCAAGTGAGACTGCCACTAAAATCAACTTTCAACAAGGATATTGGGGAATCTAAACATAAGGCAGTCGCTCAGCTGTATCAGATAGAAAGAAAGCTTGCAAAAAATAAATGTATAGCAAAACAATACAAAACATTTATTGATGAATATTTATCTCTCGGTCACATGAAACCGGCGCACAGTAACAAGAAACCAGAGTATTTTCTACCGCATCACTGCGTACTACGTAGCGAGTCCACAACTACGTCACTCCGTGTAGTATTCAATGCATCATCAAAAACTTCTACTGGGACTAGTTTAAATGATTGTATGCATACGGGACCCAATCTTCAAAAAGATCTTATGACACTTATACTGAAGTGGAGACAACATCGCATAGCTTTTATCGCGGACATTGAAAAAATGTTTCGTCAAATTTGGGCACATGAAGACGACCAAAACCTCCAAAAAATCGTTTGGCGAGATTCTTCTGACCAATACGTACAAGAGTACCTACTTACTACGGTCACCTATGGCACCAAGGCCGCTCCATTCTTGGCAATGATGACCCTAAGGCAATTAGCAGATGACGAGAGATCAAATTACCCATATGCTGCTCAAGTCGTCGAAGAATGTTTTTACATGGATGATTTGTTACACGGTTCAGACTCTGTAGGATCAGCAAAACAATTACAGCAAGATTTGATGGCAATCCTCAAGACAGGTGGTTTCAATTTACGAAAATGGAGGTCCAATTATCAAGAATTGCAAGACAGCACCAGCAAGGGCTGCGACCAAGAGCGTTACGACTTCAAACAAGCTGAATCGACAAAAACATTAGGCCTTCACTGGAATCCTCAACAAGACATTTTCACATTTCAATCCAAGATTGAAACCACTACCGGTACACAACCCACGAAGCGGAAGTTACTGTCTGAGATATCCAAACTCTTTGATCCCCTCGGTTGGCTCACTCCAGTTTCTACCAAGATGAAAATACTGTTTCAAGACATCTGGAAAGATAAGAACTTGAATTGGGATGACAAGATTCCCGAACAAATTAACAGAGAATGGACAAAAATTAAACAAGATATAGAAAACATAAATCGGTGTCAAATACCTCGATGGATAGGTACGGAGTCGGCCGGAAACAATATCGAGTTACACGGATTTTGCGATGCATCGCAGAAGGCGTATGCATGTGTCGTATATTGCAAAATTACAAATCTAGGTCAAACAAAAATAACTTTAATGGTTGCGAAATCAAGATTGGTACCGTACAACAAGAATATCTCCTTACCCAAATTGGAATTAAGTGGAGCTCATCTGCTATCTAAACTAATGGTCAAAGTAAAGGAAAGTTTAATCGGTTATGACATCAAAGTTTACGGGTGGACCGATTCTATGGCGGTTCTGGGATGGATACAAGGCGATCCCAATCGCTGGAAAGTGTTTGTTGCCAACAGGGTGCGACAAATAACTAAGGAGATGCCATCTCAATGTTGGCAATATGTGAAATCCGCGGATAATCCTGCAGATTGCACGAGCAGGGGATTAACAAGTCTGAAACTAAAGGAAGACAATCTGTGGTGGAATGGACCCACCTGGCTACCTCAATGTACGCCGGAAGCCCAAGCAAGTCGCCAAACTTATTCCACTGATGAAGAATCCCTTAACAAGCAAGTACATATTGTGACACAAGAAACGTCACAAGAAAACAGCTTTATCAAAAAGCTTCTTAGCAGACTGACCTCATTTACAATGATTTTGCACGTACTAGCACGTTTACGGCGCTTGGTAATCAGAAAATCAAAAACACAACAAAACCATACATTACCTTAGCGGAGCTACGCAAGGCCAAGATCGTAATAATCAAAGAAGTTCAGTGTGTGGAGTTTCAGCAAGAAATACATGACCTGAAGAAAAATAACAAAGTTTCTGCGACAAGCAAGATTATGAATTTGATTCCGTTCCTAGATGAAGAGGGAATACTACGTGTGGGTGGGAGGCTGCATCATGCTGCGATCAATCCTGAACTCAAACATCCTATAATTTTACCTCATCAACATCGTCTGACGGAACTAATAATAGATCACGCACATAAACTCACATTTCACGGCGGAGCTCGGGTTACATTAGCATGTATCAGGCAAAAATATTGGATAATCGGGGGAAATAATGCAACGAAAAAACAAATACGTCAATGTATTACGTGTAGAAAACAAAATCCTGCGAAACTACAACCCCTGATGGGAGACCTGCCTGCAGCAAGAATCAATCCATCTCGACCCTTTATGCACACCGGCGTGAATTTTACTGGACATGTCTATATCAAAACCAACAAGGGTCGTGGTGTCAAGACCACCAAAGGATATGTGTCAGTATTTGTTTGCATGGTGACGAAGGCCGTGCATTTGGAACTAGTTTCCGACCTCACAACGTCGGCATTTATCGCTGCCTTACGAAGGATGGCAGCTAGAAGAGGCACACCTTGTCACTTGTATAGTGACAACGGTCGCAACTTCGTAGGAGCCAGCAAGGTTCTACAAAACGAATATCAAGAATTGCAGAGAATTATTGATGATAAGCTAATGTCTGAGATATCGGATATGGAGATCACATGGCATTTTAACGCCCCTTCATGGCCATCAGCAGGAGGCCTATGGGAAGCTGCAGTGAAGAGTTTCAAGCAGCACCTCAAGAAAGTGATCGGTGAACAAAAGTTGACTTATGAAGAGTTCACCACACTTCTAACACAAATAGAAGCCTGCCTAAACTCAAGGCCACTGTGTGCAATCTCAGAAGATCCTGAAGACCTAGATTTCTTGACACCTTCTCACTTTATAACTGGCGGACCTACGTTAACGTTAGTTGAAACCGAAAGAGATCTGAGAACACGCTGGCAGTTAACACAGAAAATACTACAAGATCTGTGGAAAAGATGGCGCACAGAGTATCTTGCCCAATTAACTGCAAGAAGCAAGTGGAGGAAAACTCAATCCAACATCAAGTTGGACGATATAGTTCTCATCCATGACGACAATCTCCCACCCGGCAAGTGGGCTATGGGAAGAGTCGTAGAACTACATCCGGGCAAGGACGGTCACGTGCGTGTCGTGACCTTAAAAACGAAAAGCGGTATTATTAAACGTCCCGTCATAAGGGTATCCATACTTTTAGAACATAAAGAAGTTGCCACACAGTGCGACACGGCACGAAACAAGAACCAAGACGTGGAACACCAGCAAGCCAAAGCATCCTCAACAAGGAGGTCAACGAAAAGCAAGTTCAACTTGACAACCATGGTCACTGCTCTGATGTTATTTTTCGCATTCATTACAAGTGCAGAATGTAACATGAAGATAACCCCATTTCAAACAAGTCGAAGCTTGTATTTTGACAAAGTATCCGACATGATGCTTATCAGAGACGATTGGAATATTGTAGTTTACTACAGCATGGATACGTACTGGCAATCAACTGCAAGGTTCAATGAATACATCCAATCGCTCAAACAAACATGTGACATCACACAAGATCAAGTTCACTGTGACGTTATCATACAGCAGCTACGTCATGCGTTCTCAGAACTCGAGCACTACAACAAAGTTTTGCAAAGTCAGCATTCCGGCACGCGACCCGGGACACTGCGTCAGCGCCGAGGACTTATCAATGGCGTGGGATATATCGCAAACAGCCTATTCGGAGTGCTCGACGAAAGTTTCGCTGAAAAATATCGCAAGGATATTTCTCTCATTCGAGAGAACGAGCAGCACATAGTTTCTCTCTGGAAAAATCAGACTTCACTCATGGAAGCAGAAAACAACCTCCTTAAGCGCACAGAACATGATATGAACCAACAACTTAAAATGATAAACCGTCACATGAATAAGTTACACGCAGCAGTGGACCAATTGAAAAACAACATTGAAACTAACAGCGTCATTAATGACTTCAACATGGGAGCTATAATAGCAAGTAATATGATGTATAATTTAAAGAGCATTCAGAATACGTTATTAGACACCGTTACTGATATCTACAATG
The DNA here is from genome assembly GCA_947522985.1 of Lithophane socia. Taxonomy (NCBI): domain Eukaryota; kingdom Metazoa; phylum Arthropoda; class Insecta; order Lepidoptera; family Noctuidae; genus Lithophane; species Lithophane socia. Next base: position 155,891 of record OX383273.1, on the reverse strand, counting down.
GTCGTTTCAACTTACACTTGATTACGCCCGAACAACTCATGAACGAGTTAAGCACGATTTCTAGCAAGTTACCCAAGGACGTCTCCCTGCCAATTGACAACATACACTCGGACCTTCGGAAGATATATGATCTGCTGGAAATAAAAACAAGACTTCTGGAAGACATTATCATCTTTGAGATCAAACTACCTCTAATCAGTCGAGATTCATACGAAATCCTCAAGATAATTCCGATCCCCAAGACAATGGGCCAAAGTGACATGATCAGCATAAACTCAGTATCTGAGTTCATATCTATCAACATGAAAAAAGATACCTATATTAACATGTATGAAGAAGACTTGAGATCATGTCTAACCGTTTCAGGAGTTTATTATTGCCACATCTTACGACCCATATACCAAATTAAAGGAGACAAGAATTTCTGTGAAACAGAAAATTCTGAATGCAAGACAACATCAAGCTTCTGTAAAGATAAATTGCAAGAAACATACACGTTGAATAGATATTTTTATTTTTGCTGTGATAAGTGTCACGTTCGAACAATATGCGGCGATCAAATAACCGCTCATCAGCTGGCACAAGCCGGACTATTCAATATAGGCCAAGGATGCATCGTCAAAACAAACAACTTTACTCTGTATTCACACAAACCTCACATAAGTGAATTAAGGACGAACGCAGATATTTATGCACCAGTGATTGCCCCTATCAACCACATCATCAACATCAGCATACCTAAACTAGTTTTGGACAACAAAACTCAAGATTTAGAACAAGAAATCAACGAAGTAGATAAAAGGATACAGTCTATGAAAGCGGCAGATGTGATGTTACCTAATGATCTATCTTATCATGATATTCATCACTACGCTGTGATCTACACTCTAGTTGGAATATTGGGCACCACTGTAATCATCATTATAGCTCGCCGTACGCGATGTCGATGGCAAGTTCCATCATCACCACCACCGTCCGTTGCTGAGGAATCAAGAACAAGGAGTGCCGTGCTGCGCCGCAACAGCGATACAAGTGAAACAAGTGGACACCTCGACTGCGTGCGCGTCCATGTTCCTAGCAACCGTCGCGTCCATGTAGGAACTTCCCCTTAATTAACTCTACATTTAAATTGTCATGTTTTAAACTTTAAACTATTTTTGTTAATCTAGAATTCTAGATGCTTTTCATCCTTCCTATCTCGTCCGGGAATATGTACGATTACATCGCACATTTATTTAGCACGCTAGCATAAGCATTTTTACCTAATGTAAATCGTCATTCTTACTAACACTGTTAAGTACACTTTCGACCGTCTTATTGTAAACACGTACAAATCAATTAAATATTTTATCAAGAAGTCAGCAAGAATAGTTTTCTTCCATCTCAACTTATCACATGTATTAGCAATCAAATGCTCGTACAGATAGTTTGTTTACTGCAGTCCACAGTTAGCACACTGTCACAACTCGGTGGCTGTGGACAGATGACATCATAGATCTCATCAGGCGAGCGGCCGCGCGTCTCGGGCAGCGCGCGTGCCGCGAACAGTGCCAGCGTCAGCGTCAGCGTGGCCGCCAGCGCCAGCGCTGCGCTCAGACCAGCATAGCGCGCCACCAGCGGGAACAGCGCCACTTCCAGTGCATTGCCGCCCCACGCCGCGCCGCCGATTAGCGTCACCGCACACCCGCGGTACTGCAACCCAACACAGTACAGTTTGTTGCTAGCCCTCCAACAGCGGACCTGTGGCGACATCTTTACCGCCACATACGAACTACCCATGTACACATGGCTACACATCAAGCTATACATTCCCAGTATAAAGTGGCCCCGCATTGTACGGAAACCCTATACAATACGAGATCAGCATTAACTGGAAATGTATAGCTTGATGTGTAGCCGTACGTACACACTGCGTCATCAATTAGGAACCCCAACAATCAACACCCAGCTGCGCAGGCTCAAATCCGAGATAGCGGCACACCAGCTTTTTGTGTTTTATCTGGGGGCACAGCAGTGCCCCCGCCTAGTCGAGCCAAAACGAACAAACAAAGGCACAGCCGTGCCATCCTTTACTCGCAGACATTGGACTCAATACTTTTATTGCATTCCACATGTAGGTAAAAATTATTCTTAGGTGGTAAACTTATAATTAAATCATATGTCGGGCACAGTAAAATAAGTGAGTTATGAGAGAGGAGGCACTTGTTAATTATATAACACTAGCACTTTGCCCGTGACTTCGTCTGTGGTTTGAGCTGTGATATAGACTACCGTTTTTCACTCCGTTAGGGGTAGATTTTTGAAAAATCCTGATATACATTATTCTTTGTTATAGGTTTTATGTATAAATACGGAGTTCCGCGTTAATCGGACCGCCCGCGTTAATATTCTTATATACAAACATTGACACCCCCCAATCCTCGTTTAGAGGGTAGTTTAGAAAAACAAAAAATGAAAAACTTTATTATTTACTTAGTTAAGTATTCGTGCAAAATTTGAAGTAGATTGTACCAAGGATTCATGTTGTCCCATACAAACTTTGCCCCCGTTTTGCACCCCCTCAGGGGTAGAATTTCGGAAAATCCTTTCTTATCGGATGCCTACGTCATACAAAGAAGTCCGAAGAACACACCCTCCAAGTTTCAGGTCTCTACGATCAGTAGTTTAGGCTGTGCGTTGATCCGTCAGTCAGTCATTCAGGACAAAGCATTTTATATTTATGTATAGATTACTTAGCGAACTACTATATTGTAATAATGATGTAGGTATTTTCTGAGATAAACTAATAGCTTTAATACAAGATATAAACAGTAGTGGGATTCTGGAAAATCTCACCATGAAATCTTATGTGAAGTGAACTTAAGGCTCTACCCTAACAGGGACAGCGTAAACCGTTCACTTTTTTGTCGCGAAGTTAGCCATATTACTACATTTATTACAAGCCAAACAAAAAATACAGTGTATAGTCAAGTGTACCCATGTAGAGCCAAGCTTCTAACTCCACTGTAGAGTTAGAAGCTTGGCTCTACACTTTTTGTAAGTGCGAGCCATATGGTCTCGTCTTCGCAACATTTTACATAAAAATGTTTTTGGTGGGACTTCACTTCTTTTTGTAAGTTGCTTATGACATTATTTTTATATTTTGTTCATTATTTCTTCCTTTTTTGTGGTGTATTTCTTGCACATCAGTGGTGCCTTTTTTCATAGCCCACTCTCTTTATTCGTATATTATAAGTATACTAATGTAATAATATTCTGAAACCTGACGAAAGCCCCATATATATACACTTTATCTCCTATTTTGTTGGGGTGTTTTTTTTTTAAACCTAAAACACGTAAATATATTTTTATTTGTAATAAGAAGTGACAGACTTCTTATTATTATCTTACGATGTGTACTTGTATAATGTTCAGATCTCTAGCATAAAATTAAGTTTATATAGGAATACCCACACAAACTTCCATCCCCTAACTTAAAAGGTGGGGGGTGATTTCCAAAAAATCCTGTAATATGTATTTTATTATTTATAACAAGGGGTTCCTATATTCATTTTCAGACCTCTAACATCAATAAAAACTTCCATCTCCTAGTTTAAGGGGTTGGGAGTAAAATTTCCAAGTTTCGTTTTATTTTGTTATTACCAGCTTTTTAGGACTTCAGGAAGCACCCTAAGAATTTTGTTGATCATCAGTTAGTGAATAAGTGGTGAAATCGGGGTTTTTTAGATATCAATAAAATCAAAAGTATAAGAGCTATGCAATTGAAACTTTCTACGTTTAATAAATCCACTATTGACATCGTATCCTCGAGATATTTTGTTTATCTGTTATAATCCAAACCAAAGTTATGAGGGTTCAAAAAAACGACGAAACGCTTCGAGAAAAGATAGGTAGTGCCCTCCTTGCGCTTCGCTTGGCTCGTCTTGGCGGATTAAGAAAAGACATGATACAAAGATATTATATAAAAATTATCTAGAATCAAAAATCAAACGCATTTCCATTTTCAACCGTATTTGTATACAGCGATGTACTACTGTCGCTTCACCTCCTATAATACCTAAATATTTGCTTATTAGTGCTGCCACTCCGACTGACGCTAGGGATTGACAGCTCACTTCACCTAAGTTTTCACGGTGAGGTGTTTACAGAATAGACCGACAGCTAATCTGTTATTGTAAATGTTAATTTTCTCTTTTTTTATGTTTTCGACCCGCATATGTAACATCGTTGTGGATAAAGCTAGAAGCCTGACTTTTCAGTGACCAAGAAGCTATGTTGGTCACTGATTTATTCAATTGTAACCTATAGTTTAAGAACTATTGCAAGTCAAAGTTCCTTAATTTTGTCACTGACATACTCCGATCATCAAAATTCTAAGGTATTTCTAGCAGACATATAAGCTTCAATTGAACACAATTATTGTTTACCCTGTCTAGGAAGTAAACATTAAAACATACCGCATAACAATCCAACCACTTAGTCATAAATATTGTTACTTACTTAGTTAGTTAACAGGGAATAATAATATATTTTATGTACAAACGCACTTTTAAAATTAATTGAACGAACTATAAAAATAACGGTTTCTACTATAAATATGCTTAGCTTTAAAATTTGAATGACTAGGTAATTAGACAATGGTGAAAACGTTTTTGCAGATTGTATGGTTCGTCATTTTGAACTGGGTGAAATAGGTTAGGTTAGGTTAGGTTAGAACTGTGATGAACCGCGCGAAGCGAGCGGTGCCGCGGCAGCGGCCGGCGAGCGCTACTTCCAAGTTGCTCGCAGATTTTTTTTCACTATTTTCTAATTATCCGGGTTTTCACGAAAAGTCGAATTAGATCCATCAGAATCCGACAGTGTTCACTCTAGCCGGTCAATAAAGGCTAGCCAGACATGAGGAACAAGACTTCTCCCGGGAGATAGGGTCCGTGGGGTCGCTACTGCCCAACAGCTTGCAGATGCAGCCCTACGGGTTTCTGTTTCTCTTTTGGTCTGGCTCCTCTTCCTTGACCTGTTCCGGCAAAGTAAACTGTACGCCCCACCACGTCGTCAACGTAGAGATACAGCAGCCGTGGGGTTATTATTATTGTGCGTGGTCTGACACGCACTTGGCCAATTTGAAAGTATTCTTTAGAAAAGTCTTAACAAATTCAATATTATAGTAGTATAATCTTAGATTATTATACATGTAATCAACAAAGAGTATAATATTTAAAAACTTGGTCCCCACACACTAACGCTGTCTGTACTTATCTACTCATTGTAGTAACACGTACCTGATAGTGGAACATGTCGGCGAGCATGGCGTAGGGCGCGGGCTGCAGGCCGGCGGAGTCCGCGAACACGGCGCCCGCCAGCGCCGCGCCCGCCCACGCGCCCCCCGCGCCCCCCGCCACCGCGCCCGCACCCCCCAGCAGGCACAGCCCCGTCGCCACCGCGCACCACACCATCAGCTGCTGGGGAATCGTTACGAGTACATCGCATTATTGGTAGAAAAACATAACGCGTACCAATACAAATATCTACTTAAGTTTAGTATTGACCCGGTTGACCCTAACAGAATATGACGCTACTGGTGGTCTGGCGGGCAACTGCCCAACGATTGATGTTGGGTTCTTGTATATATGTCCACTGTACGGTAAACTTTAATTGCGCGATGCAGGATTTATGTGACGCCACACTATAATCTCTGTAGTTAGGTACGTTATTGTAGCATAAGTTCTTACGGCAGGCGTTCAAAAGTGCCTTTAATGTCCCTACTTGAAATAATTTATTTGACTTTGACTTTGACTTACAACAAGTCGGTTTTTTTCCTCGCAACTGTGTTGAAAACGTCCTATGAAACGCGTGTGCATTGATCACTACCCAACCTCATCGCGCGAGCCGCAGGCGAGCGCGAATAATACCGCCTCGAGTGTAATATCTAGTAGAGCACACTTGTATCACAATGTACTATTATTTAAATGTTATAAAAACCTTTCTGCCAACTTTCTCGACGAGGTATAAGGCTATTGCAGAAGCAACGAGCTGCGCTGCACCAAGTAGCACAGCATGGCGCGCGGGAGAGCCGAGCACGCCAGCCGCGTTTCCCGCACCGGCCGCACCGGCGTCGTCCAGCGCCAGCACAAACACGCGCTCTGCGAACTGCAGAAGCGCCAACACGCCACACGCCTCCTGCCCCACCACCGCTACCAGGCACAGCACGAACGCGCGCCGACGACGCACGTCACTCACTGAGAACATCACAAATATAGACAACGAGGCAAGAGTATGTTAGGTTCGTGTCAGGTGGCGTTCTGTAGTTTCTGCCTACCCCCATGGGAAGAAGGCGTGAGTTTATGTATGTAAATTAGCCTACTATGCGTAAATAATGTGCACCGGACTTCACTACCTATCCAACTCGAAAGACCAAACACTATAACTGTCGTTTAAAAACGCTGCGTGTGTGCCGTGTCCAGGAGTACTGCTTTGTGGATCAAGCCCTTGACCTATAGCCGCGCAATGAGACCCTATTAGGCCATGAACCGTAACGATTATCGGTACAATGATTGCAGAGCCCACGTCCCACATGTCCCTCGTGTGCTAAGTCAAGATACTTGTTTTTTTTATCTCTCTCAGCTTTCACGAGATTCTCGTCATGAGGGACAGCGATATCAACAATCATTGCACGGCGCTCTCGGCGATCGATAGTCACAATATCAAGCTTATTGGCTACAATAGTCCTGTCAGTGATGATAGATTGATCCCAGTACAATGTCGCGTGACCATTCTCGAGAACGGGGTCGGGCACATACGTGTATTATGGTACTTCGGATTCCACAAGGTTGTACTGCAAAGTAAGTTGCTGTTGGATAATCCTAGCCACTAGATTGTATCTGTGCAGGTACTCGCCATTAGCAAGACGAGAACAACCGGAGGCAAATAACCGCGTGAGTATTGTGTTAAGTGTTTACATGTTGACGGACGGGATGGATAATTTACCCGAGTTTACGGCTTGTTTCAGCGAGGAAACTAATTAAAAATATTTCTGTTGAGGCTATTACATGTGGTAGGAGACTTTAATCTTCAGCGCACCCAAGTGAACTTTTCGGAAAGGAGTTAGATAGAAGTGCTGACATTAAATAGTTACGGATGACATGGCGCTGCTGATGCATAGCCCAGCTGCCATAAGGCAGCTCTTACTGGTCTGTGAAAAGTAGGCCCCTAAACATGGACTGTTGTATAACTCCAAAAAAAGTGAGTTTTTGGTCTTCAAGGCCTCTGGCAAGTGTCCGCCTAGTGTGATGGTGTTGAGCTAAAACGGGTCAACCAGTCCAAATACTGAGGGCACTATGTCACTGAGGGAGGATCTTGATGACCAAGTTGACATTGAAAGGGAACGCAGGGCATTGGCGGTTAAAAATAATACGCTGGTACAGTGGTACCCAACTGATAAGGCGCGTCGTAAATCTTCGTTCGCACAGAAAAGAAAGTATGGCCCCGAAGATTAACGAAAGAATACTTAAAACTTACAATCGACCTTAGATCAATGATATAAGGTTCATAATACACTGCAGCTGTTAGTTCCATTTCACTCGCAAGTCACTCGAAAGTATGGCGGCTGACTAAAATGCCCAATAGCAGTAAAGGAAAAAAAAAGCGCGGTGCGTGGACCGTGCCGATTGGTCAATAGCATTTCCCGCGCTTTGAAAATTCATCTTCTGCGCAGGTACGGTAAGCCATATCAGTTGGGTACTACTGTAGCAAGTTCGCTCGCTGTAGTAAACAGGTAAAGGTTACACTTTTTATAGCTGGACGGCAGTACCACTAGTATAATAATGGATTCAGATGCTGCTACGGCTAACGAGCATTCGAGATGTTTCATTGTATTTAAATCAAATCAAATCAAATCAAATTGTTTATGGCAATCCATAATGTATAAATTAGGTGGTAAATAAAAATTAAAGAAACAATTATGGACCCTGTCGGGCACAGCAAATTTTAAAATAGGTACACATACGCTTACAAGTTTTTCTTGTTATTATGTTAGGGATTATTTATATCTTACCTATGTTGTTGTTTTGTTTATATTTCCATTCATTCTCTTATTCTATTAATATTTTATATACGTCTATCCATTTATTTATTTATTATTTAATTATTTTTAATATTGCATATATATATTTACTAGCTTAAAAATTGTTTATTGTTATTAATGTAGTTTATTTATTAAGTATTATGGTATAATTTTATTTTTTATTATTTTACTTATTAAAATATATCTGGTAGTCATAATTATGTATTATTATTATTGAATTTAATTTATCTGTTATAAATTATTCGATATCCTATTATCTATGTATTTATGTATTTATTCTATTAATATTGTATATACAGGTCTTATTCATTTATTATTTATTTAATTATATTTAGTTTGGTATTGCTATTTCTATACTCGCTTAAAAATTGTTCATTGTTTTTAATTTAATATATTTTTTAAGTATTTTAATACAATTAATTTTTGTTATTTTTATTATTATTATCAAGATTGGATTTATCCGTAAGATATTCTTGTACTGTGTAATAGCTTTTTTTAATTAAGTATTGTTTTAGTTTATTTAAAAATATACTGGTTTTGTTTTGTTGTTTTATGTCTTCTGGTAATTTATTATATATTCTTATTGACATTGAATATGGACTAGATGAATGTAATTTAAGGCGGGAGGGGGGAAAAATTTAGTCTATTTTTATGGCGCAACGAATAATTTGATTGTATGTCTGTTGTGTGTATGTTGTCTGTATGTGTGTTGTAAGAATCTGGATATTTACGGACCAGTTTACATAGTTCTAAGACATAAATACCAACCAAGGTGAGAATTTTGTGTTTCTGAAAGTAAGGCTTGCAACTATCTGTTGGTTCTATATTGGTAATTATTCGTATTAGCTTTTTTGGAGGATAAATAGGGAGGGAGCGTCTGTGCTATTTCCCCATAAGATGATGCCATAGCTAAACCAAGCGTGGGCATACGCGTAATATGTGACTAGTGCGGTTTTTAGGTTTGTAGCCTTTTTTATTTCGTGGAGAGCATATGAAAACTTTGAAATTTTTGATTTTACTTTCTGTGTATGTGTTTTCCAGTTTATATGAGTGTCTATTGTTAAACCTAGGAGAGTGAAATTGTTAACTGTTTCTAATTTATGTTGATTAAATGTAAAATCTATATTTATTTGCTTTTTCTGCCAGGGGTGAAACGCTCTTAGTTTGGTTTTGGTAAAATTTATTTCGATATTATGGTCGCTCATCCAGTTTACAGTTTTTCCAAGAATAGTCGCAAGTTCTACATTTAAATTAGCATTTGTTTGGCATGAAGTCAGGATCGAGATATCATCCGCAAACAATATTAATTTAATTCCTGCCAGTAAGTATTCGCTCCAGATGCTGCCTTCAAGTTATATCTTTACTAGCTGTTACCCGCGACTTCCTCTGCGATCCAGTATTAAAAGTATCTCCTTCTCCAGGTCAAGGTCTAACCATGTGCTAAACATCCAAATCCGTTCGGCTATTTTAGCGTGAAAGAGTACCAAACAAACAAACCAACTCACTTTCGCATTTATAATATTATAATATAAGTAAGTCATGTTTATTTTATTTTTATTTATTTAATTCATAAACAATTTCCATTGTGTTGAAATAACATGCAATTTACTTATAAACAAAAAACAACAAAAAAACAACTATGAATCACTAGATAACATTCAAATAAAGTGTCAAACAGTTTCAAATATAGTGTCAAACAGTAATATCGAACAGTTTTCTATATTATGTCAAAAGTTATTATGTGTCGGTAAATGATTAATTATATAATGTCAAAAGATTAAAAACAGAAAAAAAAAATACAATTAATTTGTTATTGTGCGACATTAATTCCGATATTTCATACAGACATTTTTATAATAAAAAGGCTTTTAGTCTTGCTTTAAATAAGTGGGTGTTATAAATCAAGGTCCTTAGCTCAGAAGGCAACTTATTGTATATCTCACACAGCTTGATATTTCGAGCAATGTTCTACTATGTTAAATTTAGGTGCTATTAGTTGTTTAAAATTTTTTCTTCGCGTACTCTCTCTAATCTCACGTTCCTCTTGCGTTTCAAACTTATGTAGATACTTGGCAAAATTACTTAAGATAACTAATATGTATTGTATAGACTAATTGCTAATTTTTTAAAGTAATCTCTGCAAGAGACACGTTGTGAAATTCTGACTATTGTCCTTATGGCTCGCTTCTGTAAGATGTTATGTTATGTAACCGCGCTAACTATATCAACACTAAATAATACATAACCTCGTAATACTCACACATGTCCTTCGCTAGTGTGAGCGGCGACTGCAGCTGGTCGTCAGGCGGCGGCAGCGCGCTCAGCTCGGCTTGCAGCGCGGGGTCCTCCCGGCCCACGCCGCGCAGCCAAGCCAGGGCTGCACGCGCCTCCTGCGAGAAACAAATAACGAAAATAGATTTATACCATTCCCCCTCTAAAAAGCTTATTTTATTCACTGAAAACAGTGAATAAAAAGCACATTTAATCACTGTTTTGGTGTTTGAATTTAGAACACACACATCCTATTTGATTTTCGAACAGGAGTTTAGCATTAGAATAAATTGGCGCTATTTTAAATATTGTAAGCTGTACGAACAAAAAGTTTAGAGTTACTTATATAATAAATCGATTGAAAATGTATTCAAGTGATCAACAAATCACGGCTGGTTTACATCAAAGCCTACGATGAGTTTTGCAAATGGAAAAATGTAAATCAAGCTTCTGGCACATTTTCAGTCTGTTTTCCTAACTTATTTTAATGAGTTGTCGAAGAAAAAGAAGTCATTGACATTATGGAGTATGTATTCTATGCTACGGTGTAGGTACTATAAAACCAAGGCATAACCTTGATATAACAACATACTTACTCGAAGTTGCAAGTTCTTTTTCTCGTAGTCATGGTATAAAGTATAATATGCAACTCTTGAATAAAACGGATTTATATCGAGGGCCATAAATCACTCGCGACCTTCAGGATTCTAACACTTGAATCACTCCCTACGGTCGTGATTCAGTCGTTAGAATCCTGCACTTGCTCGTGATTCACCTATGGCCCTCGCTTTAAATCCGTCCTTTATTCACTAATTGCATAATATACTATTACAACTCATGTCTTCGAAAAAAACGTTTTTAACGCAGCCAAATTGTACGGAAAGTGCCACTTTTTCGCACTAGTGCTTTTTACTTTTCAGTTTTTTTATTATTGTAACTCCGTCGTCAGCCCGACGTTGTTTTTGTTTTAAATCATACGTGAGAAGAGACTTCGGTCCTGACGGGGGTCGGCCGTGTGCGGTCGAGCCCCGTCGGGAACGAAGTTCCTTAGCAATAATGCTACGGCTACACTTCGCGTTATCGCGAACTTTTCTTAATGCGCTCTCTCTCGCACACCCCTCGATTACTCGCTGAGCAACAGAGAGCGCACGAAGATTAATACATGACCAATGAGTCCAAACACGATGATGCTATCTTGTTTGATTGAGGAGTTCCTTTGGCCAACTTCCAGCTCCAGCATCAGACTAGCTCCATGATATCAAATTTTAAAAATGTCTCGGTAGTTGTTTAAGTATGCCAAGTTTCAGCTCACTCCGATTCCAGGAAGTGCTTGAAAAATGGAGTACAATATTAGTAACCGGAAAGCTTGCTCTGTTCGTATGAACAGAGCAAGCTATTATAAAGCTTGTAATAATAATAAATCCCTATTTCCCTTGGTCAAGCCATCACGCGTGAACAGCTAGACCGATTTCGCTAATTCTTTTTCTGTTGTGTTTGTTATTTTCAGGAGAAGGTTCTTATGAAAGAAAAAATTAAGAAAATTGCGCGGAAAATTAGAAAATTAAGACAGGACCGTCTGTCGGGTCAGCTAGTATAAAATAAATTAGTGTAATATCTAATGTGATATGTCATGTAGGTACATGTACCACGCAGTCACCATGAAAATATCGAGAATGAGCACTATGGCTTACCAAATTAATCTTACTAATGAGAGACGAGATATTTTTCAGAAATGGAATTATTATTTAGTATTGAATTTATTTATACCTAAGTACCTAAAGCGATAGGAATTTAGTTTTCAGTTACTGTTTATGTGAAATAGAACTCTAATATATGTATACCGGTGAGCTAATCTATTGTGTATAGAATCTGTGAGAGAAGATGATGTGCCCAGTGGGCATTATCTTCTTGACGATTTCCACTTCTACATAAATATAAAAGAACAAGTAGTCGTGGCGGCGACTCGACGTGGCGGGAATCGACGTCAAGGCTTCTCGACGTGGTTGGACTCGACGTGAAGGGAACAAATCCTTTAAAGGATCTTTGAGAAAAAATTAGCTTGCGTCAGCAGTAGGTATCACCAGCGCCAGCTACTCACGTCGGGCTTCCCTTGCGCGGCGAGGAAGGGCGGTGACTCCGGTACGAACAGGAACAGCGCGCAGTGCACCGCCGACAGCACCAGGCAGCTCCACAACACCGTCCTGCAACATCACCACAGTCACTGTGAGTGAACTGACAGCTCAACTTAAATAAACAGCGCTACCCCACCTACCAAACCTAAGATCAGCTCTGACAACTAAAACAAATTCGAGAGGTGGCGTAGGACACCCAGTCGGAACGAAGTTCCTTTCGTTGTATATTATGTATTAAATAACAGGCACAGTGAATACAGAGTCATAAGTAGCAAAAGTTTTTAGAAGGTCTTCTAAAAACTTATACTAGACTTTTATTATTATATTTCGTTTATTTATTTTGTATCATATATACTATACAATAGACGCTGATATATTTAGTAACCTATTCCGCTTGACTAGTCAAGCGGAATAGGTTACTAAATATATCAGCGTCTATTGTATTTTATAATGGATTTCCGCAAAGTCACGCCTGAATCAATTAACTATCATAAATACTTACATTTTTAAATATTTTAATAAATCATTTAAAAAAAACATTTTAAAATATAAAAAATAGTAGCACACCGGCATCAGGAACAGGGTCCAAGCTACCGGTGGTCAGGGTTCCTGAGAGAGAAACCTCCTGACGATACGCGCCATGTCCAGGAGTACCGCTTTCTGGATCAAGCCCTTGATTCAGCCGCCTAGCGAGAGCCTCCTCAGGTGTTGGTCGAGGCTCTTGGCTATTATGACATTGGCCGTCACGACGGGTCCCCTATTTAATGTCGAAACGACTATCGGCACCACAGAACAGATAAAAGAGGTTAATCTGTTCTGTGATCGGCACAATGATTACTTATCCATATCCCACATGTCGACAACCTCGTGAGCCAAGTCAGGATACTTTATTTATTCTCAGCCTTCACAAGGTTCCCGTCATGCGGGACCGTTATGTCAACGATCATTGCGCTCCGCTATGTTAAATCCACCACCACTACTGCATCAGGCTTATTGACAACAATAGTCCTGTCAGTGATGATGGATCGATCAAAGAACAATGTGATATTTCCATTTTCGAGAACTGGGTCGGGCACATGCCTATAGTACGGCACTTCCGATTCCACAAGGCTATATTTCATAGCAAGTTGCTGATGGATAATCCTGGCTACAAGGTTGTGTCTATGCAAGTACTCTCCGTTAACTAGATGAGAACACCCGGAGATAATGTGTCGGATTGATTCTCCCGGTCGGTGGCATGCCCGACAGATGTCAACGGTCCCGTCCTTCGCAAAAAAACTCCAGTAATTGTTCGTTATGATAACTTCGTACATAATTGCACAGACAAAACCTTCGGTTTCCCCAAACAGGTCACCGAAACGCAGCCAGGCTACGGACGCTAGAAAATCTACATTGGGTCCATGTAGGGCCCGGAAAAAGCGCCCGTGAAGCTCCTTACTCTGCCTTACCTACCTATTAAATATATTTAGATAGATAGATAAAACGTTTATTTGGTGCACACAAAAGACAGCACAACATACAAAAACACGGTTAAATTATAACTAATTAGGTACATTAATAAACACCCAGCTGTTTATTAATGTAATGTATGCCAATATACAAAAAAAAAAAATTTAACATTAAAACTAACTTTTCTTCTTTATTTAATTTTTTTTTCTTTTTTTTTAATCTACATTTTACCACAAGAGACGCAAGTTCGTTGCTCTATGCGCTAGGGCAACGAACTTGCGTCTCAACACGGGCGGGGGGTGCGGGATGTGACCTGACCGGCCGCGAGCGCGACCCCTCCCTCAGTCAGTCAGCTGTTTCGCTAGAGAGTACGGTGTCGCATAGAAACTTTTTAAAATCTTTTAATGAAAATGACGTTTTTTTTTGTTGTGTTCGGTCATTTATTTTTATATTTAAGTCAACTACCCATGGTTTGAATGACAAGACTGTTTACCCTTACAGCCTGTATATTTTTATAGACATTACGTAGGGACTTGTAGTAAAAATTAAAAAAACACTGAAAAGTAAAAGTGCTATGGCGAAAAAGTGGCACTTTCCGCACAATTTGGCTGCTTCGAAAACGCTCTTTTCGAGCACATGCATTGTAAAGATAGATACAATGTAGTACGTTACCTGTGCGGCACGAGTGCGTCGGCGGCAAGGTACATAAGCAGCACGCCGAGGTTGTTGGCCAGCACCAGCGCCGACACCGCCGCACCCCGCACCCCCGCCTCGCACATCTGGACACAACATTCATTGAGATCAGCCAAGTGTTCTGCACGGACTTAGTAACTAACAATCATTAGGATCTGAAGGTTCACAGTGATTTAAAGGTAGATAAAGGAAGGGTACCTACACGAAATAGTAGGTGTGCTAATGCTGAAATATTATATTATTATTTACATAAAGATTTTGTATCATGTATTTATTTTATTTTTAGGGTTCCGTAACTCAAAAGGAAAAAACGGATCCCCTAACTAAAGGATCACTTTGTTTCGTTGCCCGTCAGTGTCAAATCACAGAATATGGCCATTTATGCGACATATTTTGATTCCCGCAAATAAATCAAAACCTAAGTACAGGGCCGTTGAACTAGAATCATGGAAAAATTTCGAAAATCATTAATTTTTAGTTTTTTTTTTGCGATTACAAACTTACATTTGCTGTTGGAGAATTGACCGCGACAGACCGCGACGTATATCGATGTATGGGAGAACATGTTTTCAACTACAAAGTTAAGTTTATCCTTGCGATAAATTCATCCCAACTACGGAATGCTTCATCGCTTCATTGTGCGTGGTCCGAGACGCACTTGCCCGGTTTTTTCTTTACCTCCCTGGCGAGCAGCGGCGCGAGGCACCAGGCACCGGCGCCGCCCAGCCCGGCGCACGCGCGCGCCGCCACCACCCACCAGCCGCCGCCGCACAGCTTCAGCGACCAGCACGCCTGCACACAGCCACACAACAATGAAAACACCTTCCCTCACACCAACCCACCACTGAATAGAGTATGAATGTACTGAGTTACCACGAAGGCGGCGGATGTAACAACGACGGCGAACTTCCTGCCAGCGGCGAGCGCGCGCGCGCACAGCGGCACGCCCAGCAGCGACGCCACGAACGTGGTTGCGGCAGCGCCCACCACGTGCGCCTCGCCCCCCGCGCCCCCCTCTCCCCACTCGCCGCCTTCACCGCTCGCCAGTGACACCCAGCCCATCGCAAGACCGAAAGATATCGTCGGCACGTTTACTGCAAGCAAATGAATTGGCTGACATTCTCAAACTATAAAACTTTATTTTTCATCTGAAAATCTTTAACAACTTCCAGGTTGCAGTGCAGTCAATCAATTTTATTGAATTTAAGGCATAAGTACCATTATTCGTATTGGTGCACCATAATGAGGATTGAGCGTCCAGTACAAAGATATAGTTAATTTTATTTATTTAAGTTTCTTGCACAACATTACAGAATGTAATCCCAAGGCGTTGTACAGAACAAAATACAAACTAAAAAGTGACACACACACGTAGGGTAGGTAAAATACAAATCAAAAACATAAATAATATAAACACGAAATTAGCAAACGAAATAACACTCTTAAATACCTAATTAACAAATTGCAATTAAAAGAAAAACCTTTTATTTATCTTTCATCCATCTTCTCACAAAAACCTATATATTCACGACACACATCTATCCATTTCCCAGCAAACAAGTCACATTCAGGTGTTAAAGTCAGAAGAGCATTGAGAATAGAAACGGCCCGAACGAGGGGCGAGTTAGCTCGCGACACTGTGCGTGCTGACGGCACGGCTAGTAGCCGGTGACTCCGCGGCCTGAGTTGTTGTTTGGGCACAACAGGAACAAAAAGCCTTACCAACTGCTCCACCAGCTCCTGACAATCGTACTCACCTCGCATAATACGGCAGGTAGTACTATTTAGAACACCGAGTAAAAAAGAGGCTTTAAGTGGTGTAGCTTCAGGTCCCGCAGTGCCACGAACAGAATTATATCGCTTAGGTTTGTGTTTCCGTACATCTACCCACTCTTCATTGGCAGCGTTCTCGTCAGTTTTTGGTGCTGGAATTGCTAAAGACTCGTTTAGTTGTACAGTTTCCTGCACAAGTTCAATTGGCTGCGAGGAAATTATGGGTTGCAAACGTGCATCCAGCAAATCGCTTTCTAATGGTACAGCAATGGTTTTAGCCGGCAGAACAATCTTTTGTTATTATTTTTTTTCTGTAGGTTGCGGCGATTGATCTAAGGGTTTGGGATAAGATAAAGATCCAGAATCCTCTGGTCCTTCGAACCCACAAGCCCACCGACAAGTCTAACATGCTGCAAACAGAGAACTAAAGACTTGGAATGTAAATGAACTAACATGTTTCTGATATAAGACTGTCCAAAGTAAGAACACACTACAAGTTCAGTGAAACACTTTGTGTTGCCAAACTATTTCACAATGACATGATCGTCACACAGAGTTCGCAAAAAAAATCAAGTAATAAAAACTAAAACCCAACTACGACTTAAAAGGTATAAACAAGACACCACAGACAGACAAATTAAAAATCCGGAGTCACACATGTTAGGGCATAAATCGAACAGATTACGTGTGACTCCGGATTTTTAATTTGTCTGTCTGTGGTGTCTTGTTTATACCTTTTAAGTCGTAGTTGGGTTTTAGTTTTTATTACTTGATTTTTTTTTTAATTCTTTTGGGGTTATAATATATATATTTTTGAAATGTGCTCATTAAGCCCTTTCATTTGATACCCAACATGGTACAATTAAACCATTTTTTTTTTTAAGTTCCTCACTTTATGTCCTCTAGAGGGCGCCATTTTTAATTTAATGTGACTTCACATAGCCTATAACCAGCGGACAATCACGACGCTTCTAACTATACCTCATTTGTCAAATTGTGATAAGTGGTTTGGAAGATAGGAGGGAACAGATGAACATACATACATACATACATACATACATACATACATACATACATACATACATACCGGTCAAAATCATAACCCTCCTTTTTTCTTCGCCGTAGTCGGGTAAAAAAACGAGTCTCGTTGAGCTAACGATGAGTAAGTAGGTATGTTATGTATGCTAGTATATGGCTAGTTTATAAAGTTATAAACATAAATCAAAGTATTTATAATTAATCAACTACTTGTGAGGTTGCTCCTTCCAAGTAAAAAATAAATAGCTACAAAAACAAGTACTCGTTTAATCATTAATTGGGTCAGCAAGAAACATCGGACGTAGGTTGCCCCATCAAATACAAGACAGTTGAAGTTATCACAGATTGTGTATTTCTATTTTCTATTTTCCATTCAAATAATAATATAAAAACTTTTTACAAAATAACTATAATAACGGAAGTCGGGGGCAAAAAACGAAAATTGAAAAGCAAAGACACCGACTTCCGAAATTAAAGTTATTTTTCACTCTTGTAGTGTTTTTTTTGGAAGTCAGTTGTTTTTTTTTTGTATGAAGTTTTTAGTTGTGTTACCCACCCCACACAAATTCGAATACCACCACCTGCTACGTAAATAACTGTGACGTAGTCACATAGAACATCGTCCAGCTAAAGTGGGAAAAAATACGTATTAAAGCTAACTCAAAAACTACGCAAGCAAAGTTAATAAAATATATATAGGACCAACTCGGGAGTATAACCTTTTGAACTAAAAAATATTTTCGGTTCACAATTGGCGAAATACCGATGAACATACACAAAAAAAACATACAGACGAGCATAGAACCTCCTCCTTTTTGGAAGTCGGTAAAAAATCAAATAAAGTTAATAATCTAACTAAAGGAACCACCATACAAGAAACGTGTTCTTTTGGACGATCTTAATACGTGCGGTGCGGAACCCTTCGTGTGAGTGTCCGACTCGCCCTTGACCGGTTTTTTAGAATATATAATAATAAAATATTCCATTGAATCTAAATCAAGTAATTGCGTCTTGTTTGGAACGATCTTTGACGTTAACGACCTTCTGTAGCTACCGGGTTTTACCAATGGGTAGCCCATTAACGTAATATGGGTACGACCGATACGAAGGTTTCTGGACATGATTGTTACCATACACATTATGTTAAATTATAATAACTACTGATAGCAACATGTGTGTAATATTACTTAATATTTTCAAAAAATTACAAACTGCCGCCCCACGTCTGCTTACCGCAAATAGGTAATGAAACGAAGGGCCCCCATGCAACTCTACCAAACGAAGGGTGCCCATCAGTCCCCATCAAACGAAGGGTATCCATTAGTCCCCATGCAACTACCAAACGAAGAATCCCCATCAGACCCCATGCAACTAACCAACATCAGTCCCCATGCAACTCTACCAAACGAAGAGTCCCCATCAGCCCCCAAGCAAGTCTACCAAACGAAGGGTCGCCATCATCAGTCCCCCATACAACTCTACCAAACGAAGAGTCCCCATCAAAGTCAAAGTCAAATAATCATTTATTTCAAGTAGGCACATAAAAGGCACTTTTGAACGTCAAATATACAAACAGAAATAGAACTGATTCTAGTTGCCTCTTCCAAAAGGTAGTTTTCGTATGGAGAAGAATGGGCAAGAAACTTCACCGTTACTCTTTTAAAAATGTTTTATTTATTTATTTATTTATATATACTTTATTGTACACCAGAAAATACATTGCGAAAATAAATAAATTTAAAACTATAAAACATACAATGGGCGGCCGTATCACTTTCTGTGATCTCTTCCAGTACATTACAATATTTTGTATACATTAATTATATAATTATATGTGAATACGATGCACCTACAATAAGATTGCTGTACCACAAAAGGTAAAAAGAATTATAAATGGAGCAATAATGAATAAATTAATTACCAGATTCATGGTGCTCACATATTTACAAAAATTGTTAAAGTATACGATATTACAATAGTCCTAACATTGTTACAAGTAGTACTAATAAGTCAGTGCGTGAGTTTAAGTAATGACAGAGTGTAAAAGTCTATGACATACAAATAATAAATAAAAAACTAAATTAGCTATCAGTTTGATTTTGTCCAGACACTAAATCGTCCTATGGAGCAAGACCAGCATGTTTCCAAGCATTCTTATCTTGGATATAATCCTTTAATTTGTAATAAGCTTGTTTACAAAGTGTACTTTTTATATGAGTTTTAAATTTTCTGTCATTTAATTGCAATTTATCACAAGGTATTTTGTTATAGCATTTAACGCAGTACCCCATAAAAGATGTTTGTACTTTAGCTAATCTGAAAAATGGTTGATCTATTTTATCTTTATTTCTAGTATTAAAATTATGTCTATCACTTATTTTATTAAAAAGATTTAAGTTTTTTCTTACATACATAATATTCTCATAAAGGAATTGGCAAGGTACCGTCATGATATTAATCTTTTTAAATAGTTCCCTGAGAGATTCGCGGTGACATAGATTATAAATGGCTCTGACAGCTCTTTTTTGCAAAATAAAAATGGATTCAATATCAGCAGCCCGACCCCACAGTAAAATGCCATACGACATAATGCAGTGGAAGTAACTGAAATAGACCAAACGCGCGGTTTCTACATCTGTTAACTGTCTTATCTTTCTAACAGCATAAGAGGCCGAGCTTAACCGCCCCGCAATAGATTTTATATGAGGTCCCCATTGTAATTTCTCGTCTAGCGTGATTCCCAAGAAAACTGTTTGATTAATAAACTCCAGTTTTTACCCGACTACGGCGAAGAAAAAAGGAGGGTTATGATTTTGACCGGTATGTATGTATGTATGTATGTAAGTATGTATGTATGTATGTATGTATGTATGTATGTTCATCTGTTCCCTCCTATCTTCCAAACCACTTATCACAATTTGACAAATGAGGTATCGTTAGAAGTGTCGTGATTGTCCTCTGGTTATAGGCTATGTGAAGTCACATTAAATTAAAAATGGCGCCCTCTAGAGGACATAAAGTGAGGAACTTAAAAAAAAAAATGGTTTAATCGTACCATGTTGGGTATCAAATGAAAGGGCTTAATGAGCACATTTCAAAAATATATATATTATAACCCCAAAAGAATTAAAAAAAAATCAAGTAATAAAAACTAAAACCCAACTACGACTTAAAAGGTATAAACAAGACACCACAGACAGACAAATTAAAAATCCGGAGTCACACGTAATCTGTTCGCTTTATGCCCTAACACGTGTGACTCCGGATTTTTAATTTGTCTGTCTGTGGTGTCTTGTTTATACCTTTTAAGTCGTAGTTGGGTTTTAGTTTTTATTACTTGATTTTTTTCTCCATTCAATATGATGTCACATTCGCTACTTCTAACATTAGGTAATTTAAATCGAATGCATTTGTTTTTTTTTTTCATTTAGTACCAAATTATTTACCGTAAACCAATCTTATACCTGAAGAATAGAGCTATTCACGTCGTCAAGATTTTGTGAACGTCGATTTATTTTAAAAATCAATGATGTGTCATCTGCAAATAACACCATCTTCGGTTGATTTAGAAGTAATTGGGGTAAATCATTAATATAAACTAAAAAGAGGAATGGACCTAATATCGAGGCTTGAGGAACGCCCATTGCCATTTCAGACCCCAATGAGTTTACGCCGTTTACTTGAACTTAACTTTTCTTTCTTTCAGATATGATCTTAGTAAATCAAGAGCTGTATTCCTAACCCCATAGTGCTCTAGTTTCAACAGAAGTGTCTCATGGTCGACGCAATCGAACGCCTTCGAGAGGTCGCAAAAGATTCCAATGGCATCTTGTGCTTCCTCCCAGGCGTTAAAAATGTTCTTTATTAGGGTGACACCGGCGTCTGTGGTACAACGCCCTTTGGTGAAACCGTACTGATGTTCATGAAAGATGGAATTTTTATTAAAGTGACGTAACATTCGATTGAGCATCAACTTTTCAAACACCTTGAGAACTGGCAGAATTGACACAGGTCTATAATTGTTGGGTTCCTTACTATCACCGGATTTGAACAAAGGAACTACTTTACTGTGTTTCATGAGATCCGGAAAGACTCCTTGGTCTACACTGGTGTTAAATATGAAAGCTAAATAGGGCGCAATGGTTTCGATGATAGATCTACAGACTTTTACAGACATCCCCGTCATCGTTCCCCCACAGTTCTGTTTTCCTTTTTTCTAACCTTGTATTATTTAATAATTTTGTTTTATTAAATGATTGATATAATTAAATAGAAATTAAACATGTCATGTGTAGGAAAAAAAAAATATAGATAGCTTACCATTACCGTAATATATCACGGAGAATACTAAAATAAAGCTATTTCTATTTTTAATCACCATATTTAGGCTGCCCGCCCACAGCCGATAATCGCTGGCCGATTTTTAGTAGGAGCCAAATGAAACAGTAGAGATCAAATGTTGTAGGTACAAACCGCGTGTACAAATTTAGTACGCGTGGTTTGTACCTTCTGTCTCGTTAAAGTTAGTCTGTGATGCCAACATTCGGTGATCGGTGGCCAGAATACTGTTTGTTTACATTCACGCGCAACTGACAACACTAGCTGTCTCTTTTTTTCTTGTTGTTTTCATAAAGCCGTCTCTTTTCTATCATTTTTACTTGTAGTGAAATGTAAAATGAATGAAACGTGGGTATGTGTGTTGCCGCTGCTACGTAGAACACTTTTTTCGGTTGTTTTGTGAGTGTATAACATATCTGTTAATATATTATCCAACCAAAAACATAAATGTGAAATGGGAGCCAAATTCAAAGTGCGGTTATCGACTTCGCCGACAAAAGAATTGAAATCTAAATGGGTGCCAAGTTCTATAGATAATCCTGTTTATAAAGACCATACAACATTCTCAAATAAATTTAAAACAAAATTTCTTGTTTTTTCTGTTATAACAATGTTTACTATTTAAAAATATAACTTCATTGAATAGTCGAATTATTTACATAAAGCACTTAGGATGAATACAAGCTGACAATTTTACTTGGCTAGTTTCTACATACAAGTTCTCTTATATTTGGCTAATGAACTTATCTTCTTGATCTTTGATAATTTCTATGTCTATAGTATCGTGCTGCAAAAGAACTAAAACAAACAGGGCAACTTTGTTATTCTGGTGTGCGCAACAGCTACATCTTATACTCGCACCACGTCATTGTGCTTTTCTAGCTGTTGTTATGGTGCGTGCATTTAGCGGTTGGGCGCTATTTTCTTTTATATTCGACGAATTCGCAGTTTTGACTGTCTATTTAGGCATATTTATATCTTTGCCATTTCTTTATTGTAAGGCTAACATATCTTACTCCTCTCAGATGTTGGCTTGCTGATAAAAACTAGCCAAGTAAAATTTTCAGCTTGAATTCATCCTAAGTGCTTTGTGTAAATAATTCGACTATTCAATGAAGTTATATTTTTAAATAGTAAACATTGTTATAACAGAAAAAACAAGAAATTTTGTTTTAAATTTATTTGAGAATGTTGTATGGTCTTTATAAACAGGATTATCTATAGAACTTGGCACCCATTTCGATCTCAATTCTTTTGTCGGCGAAGTCGATAACCGCACTTTGAATTTGGCTCCCATTTCACATTTATGTTTTTGGTTGGATATCATTACTTTTTGTAAATAAATTATTATTATTCGTCAACTAAAAGTGATCCGTAAAATCTATTTTCAAATATAAGTAGCAAGATTGTGTTAGAATGTATTTCTTTTGTAACTTAATTATTTACACTTATCCGCAGTGATATCAGATCGCCGAGGCCGGCGTTGTAGTTTGTGTTAATATTGGTTGTCGAAGTTCTATAAAAAAACGTGTGCCGTCGGGGAAACTCCGTCAGGAACAAGTTCAATTCAATTGAATTCAAATCTTTATTTTATATCTCATGTGTCTACGAACTCTTAAAATGACGGTTCCTTCCCCACGTATGCTTTAATTAATTAATTTTTGCAGCCACTATTTTGCATATACATTTTGACCTCTGTTTTCTGATTTTTTCCTTTGTATACACACAATTACCAAGCTGGACGCCAAATTTCAACTTTCTAGGTAATGACGATTTTCAGACGTTGATATCTCAACAACCGTTTGAGCTGTATTTATAAAATTTGGGGTTCTAGTTAATCTAGGGGGTATTAATAAATAAACCAAGTTTCATATGTGTATGTTAAATAGATTTTGAGTTATTGAGGGGTGAAAAGTAGCTCCAAATGGTTCGTGTAATATAACACATGACTGCTGCGTCGCCAGTTCTTTTCTTGAACTTGGCTTGACACGCGGCCGCGTGTCTCGATCATTGACCGTTACTCTTTAAAAAAATATTTTACAATATTTGGTATACCATCAATTATACTAAAATAACATGTGAAGACGATGCACCGAGAATATAATTACTGTACCACAATAGTAATAAATAATTAAAAATGGAGCAATGACAAATAAATAATCATCATCAGTCTCCATGTGACTCTACAAAACGAAGGGTCCCCATCAATACCCATGCAACTATACCAAACGAAGGGTCCCCATGCAACTCTACCAAACAACTAAAAGACCGCTGCATTTTGCTACATTCAACATATATAATAATTATAAGTATTGTATGACGTTAGAGGGGAAGGTGCTGTACAACCGCCTGCAGTGCCTAATGCCCAAAATCCAGTCGATTAACAATGGTCGCGCGTACATACAACGAGGCCGCGTGGCGCTGATCGTTCCCAAACAATGACCATACTCACCTTTTTGTTCCTGACATTTCTCTGTTTTGGCGAAGCCTTGTGCCGAAGCCCTGTTTTATTGATACGAATAAGATTTCAGATACACGTGCCCGCTACATGATTGTCTCGCAACCCGTGCCTTATTGCCAACCAGGAGAAATTGCCCAGTATCTCGTGTTTTGATACTGGCAGCATAAAAAAATGACGATAATATGGTGGACAGTTTCGCTTTATATCAGCTTTGCTATTCTGTAACCATCTCACCATGAAAACTTAGGTGAAGAGAGCGTGGAGTGAGCTGTCATTGTCATCGATACCTACTGATGCTAAGGCAGTGACAGTTCACTCCAAGCTCACTTCGCCTAAGTTTTCACGGTGAGATATTTACAGAAGAGCACAGCTGGTTTGATACTGACCTTATAATATACCAACAAATCAGAAGGTAAGCTTATCAAAGACGCCTCAGAGAAATACCATAAAGGAAAATATCGCGCAATGAGCCAACAAGCGCGTGCTGACGTCTGTTGCTGATCAGCGACCGTTGTCTCTTCGTGCTCGCGAGTAAAGTGCGCTGCAATTAGTAGCGGTACGTATAACAACCTACTTAGTATAATTGATTGATAGATGACGTCTCACTGTTTGATCAAAGAAAGGTGAGCAGCTTCGAGATGTCAAGACTAGGTTTGCCTGTGTGCGGTGAGGCAACAAGGCATACATTGCGCACAGACATTGACACACTAATGGTAGTACGCAACCACGCCGTCGGTGTGGTGGCGCTCGAGCTTATCGGCTATTTACTAAGTTTTGCATATTATTATTATCTATTTATCTAGTGATGATCAAAACAGAGGGGGTTGACCTTCCGGTTAGTGATGATCTGGGACGCACTTAATAATTATGTATAACGCAAAAACTGATGATGTCGAATGCGTCCATTTGGTATCTCACGACGTGCTATGGCATTGGGATTTTGTTAAATGTTATAAATAACAGCGGCCGATCTAAGATTTTTCCATTGGGTTTTTCCAATAGGAACTTCACAGTGGAAGCGCGTAGTTCACCTACTTGACGAAAAATGAGTGAAGTGTAGGGACAGGTACCTACCATACATACAGATACACCTCTACCTTATCCTCCGGGGAGTACCTAGACTGGTGATAAAATGTTATGACTTACGAAAATAAGTTAGGTACAACAGCTATCATGGTCGCTGGGTAGGCGTCATCAAGTCGCAGCTCGGTAGCTAGGTACTAGTTGAAACTATTCGTTCGACTGCCAATTTCACGTGTCAACTAACTGGCTCGTTAAGTTTCATCACGCATGCACTACTTTTATGAAGCACATTCACGTTTCATGCGATACTGACCACATTTAGTTTGTTTTAGGGGGAAATCTTCAAAAAAAAATTCAAGGGAGTGTGGGATCGATTGTGACCTCACCAAATTCCCCGGTCAGCAGGAAGGGGAGCTCCGGGTCTTCTCAAGAGACCAGACCCTCTCTTGTGCCACCCCTGGGCCGATATACTAACTAACCTAATTGCATCCACCGCTGCCTGTATCTCTGATGAGTCCGAGTACAGTGGGCATTCGTTAACTTAATTACTACTCGATAACATTGCTTAAACAGAGGCTTCACTTACTCAGTATGACCATAAGGGTCTGGCGCACAAGGGCGCGCACGCGGCTCGCACCCGCGCCCGCTGCCGCCGCCTTCACCGTCATGTTACACACAATGCACTACTTCGCACGAGTGTCCACTTGCACATGTGCACCGCTATCGTAAGTTTGTGATGAGAAGAAGCTATCAATCATAGAGACCATGAAGGTCAATAACAGGACTAAAGTGAATTACTTCAATCAACTAATGTGGCACTGGTGGATATGCGTTTGCGCAGTCTCGATTTTCCGAACTCTAATAAAATGAGCGCGATCGAGCCGGAGTCACGCCGCGTGTTGGCAAGTTTGTTCGAACTGTGCGCGCTCAGAGCAGGCGCGGTTTAATAAAGCACGCTTGAGTGCGCCTTGCGAACAGAAAGGTGACAAGCGCCACACCGCAGGAACAACTTACTCATAATTATAATCATATCATAGAAGTTAATGCTTTGTACAGAAGACTTTACTAATGTTTAAGGTTTGTGATTCTGAGGATGTACACAATTGAGTAGAATAGGTATACTAAGTAGGTATGTATACTTAGTCTAAGTCTTTGACTCTGTCTGTGACTGTGGTAACCAGTAGCTGACTTTTTTGTGTTAAAAATCGGACGTTCTAATGGTACCTTTCAATACCGGTGTGTAGCCACTGTACCTTAACTACTACAGATATCTACATGCTGTCAGGTAAGCGCTTCAGTCACCACACGCTCCATAAGGGATTCTTAAAATAATTACTATTCAAACAAAAAGTTATAATTACTAATCATCACAAACGTCTAGCGCTGAACATGGACCTCCTGGCACACCACGGCACCGGCTCAATGCGCGGAAATAAATAAATGAAATCTGCCTAGCCTTTTCCCAACTATGTTGGGGTCGGCTTCCAGTCTAACCGGATGCAGCTGAATACCAGTATTTTACATGGAGCGAATGCCATGCCTATCTGACCTCCACAACCCAGTAACTGTGTAATACGATACCCCTTGGTAAAACTGGTTTTGTCAGCCTTTGGGGCTTCTGACGACACGTAACGACTGTCAAAGATCTTTGAAAGACAGCCGGCACCAACGGCTTAACGTGCTTTCCGAGGCACGGAGGAGTCTCGATATGTAAAGATGTCGAGGTCACCCATCTACGGACCAACCCCGGCAAGCGTAGCTTAACCTGATGGATCGACCCGTGCGGCTGTTATTATTAGCCACGGCATTTAACGAACATAATAATGATAAATTAATATTCATGTTCGGTATGATTACCAAACCGGTGATATTCGTCATAGCTACTCAAACAAACAAAATAATTAATTAATTTTATTCATGTTATTGTAAGATTGTGACGTGAATTCAATTCCTGAATTCACCTCTGTCCGGAGTTAAGTAGGTGTATAACTAACTTATAACATGAAGGAGTGGCTGGAGACAGACACGGCATGGCGCTAAAGGCACCCTCACCTTCCGTTTGTGCAAGTGGTCCCCGTATATGGGTGCTACGGAAGACACGCACACCGGATTGCAACCATTTGGGCAACTGCTTGGATGATACGACGCACATTGAAGTAAAACCCAACTGGGTAGTGAAGTTGTTCAGCGCCGGCATCTATCCGGGCACGGTACAGTGCAGGGTGACGGTAAACAAAAAATGTCAGACTTCGTCACTTTACAATAGTGAATTCGTTATCATAGTGAATTCGTTTTCATAGTGAATTCGTTAGTTCCCAATAGAGCCACTGGGCTTCACTAAGTTATTATCAGCTTCATTTACTAATTTTTTTTATAAAACTCCTACAAAAATTACGACCGCAACATGCAGCCTTCTTGCGACAAGGCACCATTAGGTTAAGGTAGACATGAATAATTACTGAAGGTTCAGTATGGGCAATATTTAATTTATCTTCTAAAAACTTATTGACCTTTTAATAATGTACGCTTGTATTAATGAATGAGCCTTTTTTAACATTCTGGCCTTTTCTCAAAGTTGCCTGTAGTGCAGTGACTAAGCTATAGGTCTAAGGTACCCTAACCAATGACCAATTGAGTTTAGTTAGGCTAGAATTGTGTGCACGAACAAAGCGGCCAGCGGTCGGCTAGCGACCCAAGTTAGTCGCAGATACATAATACGCATTAAGTATTTAATATTTTTGGGACACCAAAATGGGAATCATATAAAGCTCACAAAATCAGGCACATTTATTCTATATGAGTGTCTATTTATATTTTTAGGAAATCAAAACTAGAATGATTTGGGGTTCGATTAAATACCCTCCTGGCAGCAGCAAACTAAACCACTGCTGGTTTATAGTTTAATATGATACGTATTCAGAATGTCGATATTACGGGTGGTGTACTGTTTCAAAGCATTTTAGTAAGTTCTCGCAGGAGTGGGTGACATGCCTTATCGGAGACGTCGACCGACCGACGGTGACGTCATCGTTGGTCTTCAGTGTGGGTCAGCACGATAAAGCCTGAGACCATAGCCAGTACGACTGTGCCCCGCGGTTTCACCCGCATAGGTCTCGATCCCGTGGGAATATAGGGTTATACCGTACTGCTACCTATGTCCCATTCCAGGTCATGGTCTACCCATGTGCCAAATGTAATCCTCTCTAGAGTAGGGAACGTCGTTGTAGCGGCGTCTAACGGTTCGCGTAGGTATTGCATTTTTATATTCGTGATAACTTCGAAATTAAACGTCCGATTCGAATTAATTAAAAATTATTTTACTGCTACATAAATACCCTTGTTGCTAAAACTATTTATTTGAATTATAATGAATACTACGATACGAAAGTACCTAACCAACTTTTGTTCCTACCGGTGATCCAATTAAATAGAACACAAAATAGTTAGATATATTATTGCGGACTTTTTTGTAGGTAAAAAGAGTGTAAGTACATTATTTTTATGTATCATCAATAGTTTTCTCAGCTCACACCACATAATTAATGGTATAGGCTAAATTTTGGTACTCTGGGTTACATTATTGCAATTTTCTTAAGGATCTCTAACTTTTTTGAAAATGCATTACAGCATATTATGTTACTTCCTGATAATTTTGTTTTCTATTGGTGAAAAAATGGTTAAAATCGGTCCAGTAGTTTCGGAGCCTATTCGGTACAAAAAACAAACAAAAATATCTTTCCTCTTTATAATATTAGTAGGTATAGAATATAGATTATTGGTTTCATGTTCGCATTTAGTTGTAGATACCGGTTCGTGGGTAAGTACATTAGGAATCACACTTCCCTGCTATCAGTCAGTAGGTACCGTTCTTATCAACACACGCGAACATCACAGATCTAATATTATAAGGAAACAGGTGAACCTATATTCACCGCATCATCAATAGTAAGTTGCCTGTTGGTAATTTCACGAGATCATCGGGGTTCGTGCCGCGCATGCGCGAGCTACATATATCCTCAGACTGCTGCGCGCTCGCGGAATACTAACAAGCTGACACTGCCACGGCACTCGGCACTCGCCTTGGTCAGCGACTCAGCGTGCTCGCAATGTGCAACTGTGACTAACTAGACGCGTCACGACAACACGCCAGGAGCAACCTCTCTACTGTCCACCTCATTCATTTATATTCCCTACAAATCATTTGCTTATTCAGAAATATATACCAAAAGAAGACAAGTCTTACATGTGAAGACTTAGGTACAAAGAGAGCTCTAACACGAGACTGCACAGCTGCGCTCTTGACGGAGATGCTAACTTCTCTTCTACCTTGTATCCTGCACAATAGTCTTTGGCCACGATTGCCAGCGTCATCGTCATCGTTTAAGCTATTTGCGCTGCTAAATGTAGACCTCTCCTTATTGAGTCATGTTCCTGTTCCTCCATTGCACCTTAAGCGGTTATTTCAAGATGTGAAATACGCTGCCACATCTAGTTCAACTTCAATTTGACGTCTACTGAGTTAGGGAAAAGACAAAGTAGGTAATCAGCTGTTAATAAATAAAAGACGTGTCACAAGTTGTAAGAACGTGCAACATTCTATGGCTACGAATACGGAGACACGAGTGTTTCCCGATATGAGGAAGATTGCCGGATCCCCCGGGCCCGGGCACAAAATATCTTGTGCCCGGACTCCGGTTGTCGTAGCTATTGCAACATAATTAAAGCACAAACAACGGTCTTCCTAACTATAGTCCTATCTAAATAATTATATGATCTCAATTAATTTTTTACCTCAATGTCATGATCTCAATAACAACAATTGTTTTTTGTATAAAATTATTTTATTTTAAGGTAGTTTTTGCATGCTGTAATGTATAAGTAAACCAAATATGTGGGACCTTTTATTTAAAAAAAATAAAATTAAGAAATTAAAAATATTTATTGGAACAGAAAACAGTTTACATTTGTGTTCGTTAACAACCGCATTAGTATGGAATACTGTGTCGCGGCCATTAGCGCCCACCTCCAGGAAGGAGACGACAGCGTTCCAGGCATTTATATAAACAGAGTTTTTTATTTTTATGTTTTACATTTTGAAAAGTAAAGTTTCTATAAAAAAAACAATTAAACGTTACAATAATTAAATACACAATTACAGTATTTATACACGTGAATTTGTACATATTAGCGTGAATGTGAGTGTAAAGTATGTATGTGTATGCGAGTGAATGTGTGAGTATGTGTAGGTAGGTATATGTATGTCTTTCTGTTTAGGTGATTTGGAAGGCAATGGGATGAAAGGGACATTATTACTTTTTTTTTTTTTTTATATTTTTGCAAGATGTTCAAGCTCTTCATAATTCAGAGAACCGAGCCACTCATGAGTAATTGATTTACACTCACGTGAAGGAAGGGGGTAAATGTTTAAAATCCGATTTATTTTGTTATACAAAATTGGGCTCAGAAAATAGTACTGTCGTCTAACCATTACAATGCTAGCTGGTACTACAGGGCAAACATCAGCAGGTCTACGTTTCCGCCTACTCTGGCTGTTAAAATACTGGTCGAAACTAAGTTCTGTATGTTTACGTAAAATTGAGTTTAGAAGAAAACTGTGTCTTACCCAAGGTATTTGCAACAGAGCATACAGTTCATCGGTCGGAAAACGGACTGGTTTGTGTGACATAACTTTCAGTACTGCTCGCTGCGCTCTTTCTAGACGAAGCATTAAGCACTTTCCAGAACTACCCCATACGGTTATGCAATAGTTAAGGATGGAGTTTGCCAGAGCATAGTAGACTGTTTTAAGCGTAGGAAGATCCGCTGACGATCTTATTTTTTAAACAGAAATATTAATTTTCTAACTCTTGCAACCAATGACCCAATGTGA
The DNA here is from genome assembly GCA_947522985.1 of Lithophane socia. NCBI lineage: Eukaryota > Metazoa > Arthropoda > Insecta > Lepidoptera > Noctuidae > Lithophane > Lithophane socia. The sequence goes on along the minus strand of OX383273.1, from coordinate 124,743 downwards.
TCGTTCCAGGACATGGTGCTATCAATTGTTACCCCTAAATATTTTATACTATTCGTTCGTGCGATAGATTTGCAACCACAGTTAATATTGACAGCGGATGGGCAATTGTGGATAGTCAAAGCAAAGGGTGAAGCTGGTTGAGATGCTATACGTGGAGCAAACGTGATAAATTTAGTTTTTTCCATGTTCAGGGTTAGTAGATTATTTGATAACCAGTCAGAAACCATTCGCAACGCGGATTCTGCATGGGTGCGGGTTTCAACCCAGTCTTTTCCTTGAACAATTATTGCCGTATCATCTGCATATACTATAAAATTCGAACTTGGTATACTGAGTCTGCAGAGCTCATTGATGTAAATTAAAAATAAGGTGGGTCCAAGAACACTACCTTGTGGGACGCCATAGCTCATGCTTTCTTCGTTGCTCACATATTTTCCTATTTTTACAATCTGAGAACGATCACTGAGGTAACTTCTAAAGATATCATGTGATAAACCTCTAATGCCAATTTTTTGGAGTTTATTCAGCAAGAGAGGAACAGAAACAGTGTCAAAAGCTTTTGAAAGGTCTAGGAAAATAGCAATTGTTTTGAATTTACCGTTTAAGTTTTTAGCCACAGTACCAGTCAATTTGAGAACAGCATCTTCTGTGTTTTTACCCGATCGAAATCCGAATTGATTGTCTACCAGAATATTTTTTGAGTTAAGAAATTTAATGAGTCTAAGATTAATGATTTTCTCCAAAATTTTAGATAAGGTTGTTAGCACAGAGATTGGTCTATAATTATTGACACTGCTTCTGTCCCCACTCTTGTGAACAGGGTGTACAACAGCTCTTTTAAGAACCGTGGGGAAAACTCCTGTCAGCAGAGAGAGATTAAAAACATGGCAGATAATTGGTACAAGGACGTGTCTGGCAGCCTTAATCAGGGCGGCAGATATACCGTCCCAGCCCACGGCACTGTTTAGTTTAAGACCGAGTATTGTTCTCTCTATTTCGGCAATGTCCGTGCTAAAAATGGCCATTGAGCTAGGGTCAGCACTAGTTGCATCGGGGTCATCAGAACCGTAGGCCTGATCGTTTCGTGGTGTAATTTTTGAAGCGAGAGTTTTTCCTATGCTAGCAAAGTGATTGTTAACAATATTAAGTGAGGTGTGTGGATCAGAAGCAATCGTCAGCAGTTCACTAGCACATGATTTGCTTGTCTGAAGGTTAGAAAATAGTTTGATGAGGTTCCATGTAGCCTTAGGATTCTTACGATGTTTTTTAAATTCTTCACGTTCGTATAGTCTTTTTAGTTTTTTTAGTAAATTATTACAAAAGTGTTTATAACGCGTGTAAGTCACTTTTAGGATATCATTTTCAGGATCTCTCTTTGTTTTACGAAACATTTTGTCGCGGTTACGAATGCACCTAAGAAGACCAGGCGTTATCCAGGGCTTTATTATTCGTTTCCTGCTAGGTATCACAGTTGTAGAAGTGTTGTTAGAAACCACATTGGAGATTTTGTTAACTAATTCAGTGGCTGCATCATTTGCATCGTTGCAAACAGTTATTGATGTAAAATCAGTCAGTTGAAGTTCAGCTACACAGGCAACGACATCAACGCGGTAAGATGTTACAGGAGCTTTAGGAACACGATTTTGGAGTTTGCAAAACACTACAACGGGAGCGTGGTCAGTTATACAGGAATCAATAACCAGAGTGATAGCAGGTTTGTCTGACTTTATGATCGCGTGATCAATTCAACTGTTACCGCGGGTTTTACATTTTGTACCATATTTTATGCAGAATAAGGATTGTTATGTGTATTTCTTGTGTGTGTGCGGGACGCAGCGGGTGCTCTTCAATGAAGATTATAATTATTTAGCGAGGCACAGATGGCGCTAACAAGGATATTCAATTCTTATTTTATTTATCTTAACTATCCATACTCCATACTAATATTATAAATTCGAAAGTAACTCTGTCTGTCTGTCTGTATGTTAGCTTTTCACGCCTAACCCACTGAACGGATTTCAACAAAATGCAAGGAGATAGATGGCATCGTGGGGAAGGACTTAGGCTACTTTTTATCGACATAACACGCGGGCGAAACCGCGGGCGGTAGCTAGTATTAAAAAATAGGCACGGTTCTGTTTTCTCTCAAGGGTGGCAGATGTGTCTCTGGTAGGGGGGGGGGGGGGATCTCTCATGCCATGAAAACCCTTCAGCATTTATCTGCCTTTTTGCCTATTTTGGGATTGGATCTCATTGTAAACAAAATATAGGAAAAAAAAAAATCTGCAAAAATAATTATCCGCAGTTGCATAACAGTATTTCACATGGAGCGTCTGCCTGTCTGACCTCCACAACATTAACTTAAGTAAGTAACGAGCTTTCCGAGCCACGAAGGGTCTCATTATGAAATTGATTGTCATTGGCTAGTGGCTACCCATGTGGACCATTGGACCAGTGGACCATTCTCGCCAAGCGTAGCTTAAGGGCGCACCCTACCTCAGATTTTATCTCGCTCCGCTCGCACCATACTACTCTCGACCTGAGTGAGAACGAGACGGAGTGGGGCGCTAGCGGCTCTAAAGCGTCGAAAAGTTTAGGTATAATTGCTTTTTACGGTAAAAAATAATGGTACCTAATTAAAAAAAATTACACACATAAGACCTGCTTTATAGTTAGTTCAGCTATCATGCAAAGTTTCATGATCTAATTTGAAGTATCTTTGAATACCACCGGGTTATAATTCTGTGCAGAGGTAACTTTGGAATTTTTTTCTATCGAGAAAATTTTATGTTATCCTGGTTTCGCCTCACATAAGACCTAGCATCAATCCTCAACTTTAACATATATTTACGAGGGGTGTTCAATAAATAGTGAGAATGAGATACATTCTCCTTGGAAAGAAAAAAAATAAATACTGGCAGGCATAATAGCCCAGACATTGGCTATAATGATAATAAAAAAAACAATCAACTCTCCTTTGTTTTTAAAAAATAGAAGTCATTTGTTTGCGTCGTTTCGGAACGTGTTCTGTTGTTGTTTGTTTATTTCACCAAGATAACGCCCCCGCGTACAAATCCAGAGTTGCTATGGCTGCCATTCAAGAGGCTGGCTTCGAATTGATGGCACATCCTAAATAATCACCGGACCTTGCTCCAGTGATGTTTACCGATTTTTACGGTTAAAGGAACATCTCAGGAGCCAGAAATTTGAAGATGATGATGATGCACTAGTCGCCGCCGTACACGATTTTTTAAGGGATCAGAAAGAAGATTTTTTTAGAACGGGAATTTTAGTTTTAGAAAAAAGTTATACAAAGTGTATAACCCTGAAAGGTGACTACGTCGAAAAATAAAATAACATTTATTAACAATCAATTTAATTAACAGATAATTGCGTCATACTCATTCTCACTATTTATTGAACACCCCTCGTATTTCAAAATTAATGCTGCAGTATTTTCGGCATAACAGAAGATCATGCTAAGCAATTTGTGATTGGGTGCGCCCTTAACCTTGATCGACCCGTGCGTTATTTAGCCGCGACCCCTCCCCGAGGGGTACGTAATATAATAATAATGATATAATGGGAAAGCGAAGTTATTACGAGTATAAATAAAAATGCAATAGGCGAACCGTTCGACGCCGGCGGCGGCGCCGCGACTCCTTGACGTTCCCTACTCTAGAAAGGAGAGGATGGGCACACGGGTAGACCATGACCTGGAATAGGACATAGGATTACGTTTTATCCCTACATTCCCACGATATCGAGACCTACGCGGGTGAAACCGCGGGGCACAGCTAGTAATATATATAGTAAGTAGTAAGTATACGAGTAGATATAGATTATTTGTGACACTATGATATTTAGCAAAAAATAATCCTTATGATGAAGCCTTTCGATCGGTATGATAAAGGTGATTATTTTTCTCATGTAACGGGTTCGATTCTCGGTTCAACCATGTAATTTTTTAAACGGGATCCTGCCGTTTTGCCGAAAAGATTTTGCCAAAACACTACCCAAACAAATTTTAGCAACCTTTTTTTACCCGACTACGGCGAAGAAAAAAGGAGGGTTATGATTTTGACCGATATGTAAGTATGTATGTCTGTTCATCTGTTCCCTCCTATCTTCCAAACCACTTATCACAATTTGACAAGTGAGGTATCGTTAGAAGCGTCGTGATTGTCCGCTGGTTATAGGCTATGTGACGTCACATTAAATTAAAAATGGCGCCCTCTAGAGGACATAAAGTGAGGAACTTAAAAAAAAAATGGTTTAATCGTACCATGTTGGGTATCAAATGAAAGGGCTTAATGAGCACATTTCAAAAATATATATATTATAACCACAAAAGAATTAAAAAAAAAATCAAGTAACAAAAACTAAAACCCAACTACTACTTAAAAGGTATAAACAAGACACCACAGACAGACAAATAAAAAATCCGGAGTCACACGTAATCTGTTCGATTTATCCTCCGGATTTTTAATTTGTCTGTCTGTTGTGTCTTGTTTATACCTTTTAAGTAGGTTGGGTTTTAGTTTTTGTTACTGGATTTTTTTTTAATACCAATGCAATGTTTGGAATGATTTTAGTACGCACATTTTCATTTGGTCAATCTTTTTATTTGGCAGAATATTATCAAGGATAATGTCATTTAGGCATTTGGTCTTTAATCAAATGATTTATTATATCAAACAATCTTTAGATAATAAACGTTTGGTCAAATGATTGTTAGGTTAGGTTAGGTTAAAACTGTGACCTACTACGCACGAGCCGGGCAAGCGGAGCGAGCGGTGCCGTGGCGGTGCCGCGGTAGCGGCTGGCGAGTGCCAGAAACGACTAGATTATATAGAAAAAAAGATATTACTTTTAGCAGGCTATCGAGAACCAAGCTACACTTCTCATCAGAAAAATCGAAACACCTTGCAAGTTTATGTTTTGTAAGGATTATCAGAAAAATGTGTATATTTAGGAATATAATTATATCAAATGCCGTTTAATAGTGAATAATATGAGGTTTTCAAATCCTAATGTTAATGTTCTAAATTCAAATTAAATTTTCATAGGTTTCGTTTTTTTTTATAACAAGTTATTTTTACCCTGTATGGAGTATGAAGGAAACTGATAAAACAACACAAGTAAATGAAAAAAAAAGCTAAGAAACGTTTATTTAATAACTTGTATTCCCTCCCCGAGCTCTTATTACTGCTTCCATACGGTTCTTCATCGATCGGATGAGAGTCACGATCAAATGTTGTGGCATTCCATTCCATTCCTCTTCCTCCATTTTGCAGCTGGCTAAGAGTTTCTGGGGCAGGATCTCTTGCACGAATTCGTCTTTTTCATTCATTTTTCTGTGTTCTGTATAATGTGTGTACTGTGACCAGTACACACATTATACAGAACGCAGAACAAAAAGTTTTAAGATAAGCGCAAATTTTTAGTTTTCAAAGGTGAAATGTACTCCAACTCTAAACAGACATTTGTCTCAAAACAGTGAATCATTTCATTTATAGGATAAACAAATAAAATTCTAATTTTGAATTTTCGCTTATCACTGTAATGGCCAAACTGCCAGCTATACAATTATGTGATTTTTTTTTTTACTCATGGAATGGAAACTTTTTTGTGTTAAATTAGGACAGAAACCATAAAAACGGAAGTGTATCGATTTTTCTGATGAGAAGTGTAGTTAGATGAGGTTAATTATTTTAAAAAAATGTTTAGGTTAGGTTAGGTTAAAACTGTGACCTGTGACGCGCGAGCCGAGCGAGCGTATCGAGCGGTGCCGCGGCAGCGGCCGGCGAGTGCTAGAAACGACTAGATTATATAGAAAAATATATGGAAAAAAACAGGCTACCCGAAACTGACGATAATAAACATTTGGCAAATTTTATTTTGCGCCAACTGAAATATTTGACTACATAAAAATTGGTAAAAGTACTATTTGGTAAACAAGTTATTGTTTAAACGTTCACTTGCCAAACATTAGGTTTGCGTTACAATTATTTGTGAAGAGATTTTTTGCTAAGTAATATTTTGGCAAATGAAATTATGCGGAAAATTGTTTGGGAAGTGATGATTTGCCAATTTATTTTCGACTAGCTGTGCCCGCGACTTCGTTCGCATGGATGTCGGAAAACAATAATATGTCGCTTAGAAAAGTTGTACCTTCATTTAAAAAGGGGGAATCTTTCGACCAGGCCTGGTGATTTTTCCTAGTAAGAAACTGCCAAAAAACTTGTGTTTTTATTTAGGAAAATGCTTCTCTATATACAATATTAGCGATGGAACCACCTGGAGCGTACACAAAAAAGTTGCTAGGGTTGCTCACACGCGAAAGAGCTACATAAAGTTGGCCGTGGGAAAAGCAACCAATACTAAGATCCACCCCCGCAACGGATAATGTCTGGCCCTGAGCTTTGTTAATGGTCATGGCGTAACATAGGCTGACGGGGAATTGCACACGCTTAAAACTAAACGGAAAATTATTGGGAATGAGAGGAATTCTTGGAATAAAAACAACATCACCGGCGCCGCAACCTGTTTTCGGCTTCGATGACGTTTTGTTGGAGATTGGTGACTATGAGCCGAGTGCCGTTGCAAAGTTTGGGAGGACTTACATTTCTGAGAAGAATTATTGGCCCTCCGACTTTTAAACAAATTTTGTGTGCTGAAAGACCGGGTGTGTTAAGGGATTCTAAGAACTCTACTGGAAAGTGTGTGGCATCTTCTTCTTCGGTAACCGTATTTATCGATGTATATTGTTGACTTTCCCCAGAAACATGTGCCAATATTTGTGTATTTATTGCTGTCCGATAGTCGAACGAATCAAATCAACACGCCAACAACGATCGGATGAGCGGCGGTCACGAATCATACGAACAAATTACGAAGTAAATTTGTAACGACTCGTTTCTTGACTTCTTAAGTTGAACCAAATGAACGAAATCAACCAAAATACCAAATCAAAACCAATCAGAACAATACTTTCAACGAATGACAACCCAACCAAGAATGTATTATTTATTTCTTACTAGCTTTTGCCCGCGACTTCGTTCGCGTGGAATAGTGACTTCCGACAGATTTTTGGTCTTACCCGCATGGCGCATAGTTCCCGATCACGCGGGATCTCTTCAAAAATGAACGGAACCAATTTTAAATTTACGAAACGATCAATCCTCAATTCTACAACAGTACCGAAGCGCTCGGCCGATACCCAACCAAATGCGTGTAACGAAACCATAGCGCGATCTATTTCGATCCCAACGCCATCTATCGACCATAGTGACAACTCGGATTATTTATCTATACTCCGTTCGGGCATTTTCTTTGTACTAAAAGTTTTATTATATTGATATTATTTTTTTCATACCTTTTTACTATTTATTTACTTTTTTCCGTGAATTAAAACAATAACATGAACCGAACTCGTCTAACGATCGACACCATTGCGCGATCACCAACTCGACATATAGTACTAATAGAATTATCTATACTCCGTTAGAGCATTTTCTATGTACTAAAAGTTGTATTATATTATATTTTTCATACCTTTTTACTATTTATTTACATTTTTCCGATGAATTTTCAGTACTGAATTGATGCCGACTCTTGACCAATAGATGGCGCTGTATGTCCGGAATAAATTTTATTTTTTATTTTATTTTTTGTAATAAAAACTATCCTATGTCCTTTCTCAAGTTCCAAACTATGACTGTACCAAATTTCACACAAATCGGTTCAGTAGTTTAGGCGTGAAGCAAAGACAGACAGACAGACAGACAGAAAGACAGACAGACAGACAGACAGAGTTACTTTCGCATTTATAATATTAGTTTGGATTTCTTTTCTTATCTTATCGACACTCAAGAAGTCAAAAACAAAGTTACCTACTCTAAAAACTACTTGGAATATCTGGGCGAAGGTGATTCTTCGACGGAGACATTGTACAGAAACGCCTCGTCTACAGATTTATTATATGTATAGAAAAAGATATAGATAGATATAGATAGATATAGATTTATTTATTTATTTATTTATTTGGGACAAACAAACAGTAACACATTACATCTGCGCAAACAATATAAACAAAGATATTATATAAATGTGAAACTCACACCGTTATCCACAGCATATACAATTCATATAGATTTACTGATGAACAATCTATGCGAGAAAGACTACAGGTCTGTTCAAATAACTAATACTATACATCGGAATCCATAAGTTTCTTTAACAAAGCAGAACGAAAACTATTTGTTGACACTGAGAATAAATCTAATTCTGTAGTTTCTGAACAAAAATCATTATAGATATAGAAGAGATGAAACAAGGGAGACCCTATTTAAACATCTATGACTGCATTTTAAATTGTTTTTTATTTAAATTCAAATAATGTCTTCTTTCAGTAAAATGTTCCATCTACAATATTCAAGGTACTTTCGCTCCATGTGGTATAACCGTGGACCGTAGGGAGCTGTACCTACCACTCAAGTGTCAAAACCTAGGCTTTTTCTATTTTTTCAGAATCATCAAACTACCACCACCAAAGCGGCTTGGGTCGAAGAAGACCTACTGCATGCTAAAACCGCGAGGAGAGTGTCCAAAAGACAAGCGGCAAAAACACTTAACAACCCATTCACTACCTACGTTATGAGATCGTCTAAAAAATGAGAACATAAGCTCAAGCTTAGTTCGTAAGCCGGTTTTTAGGCAACAGCAAGTAAAAAATCCACAGATCTCGTGCCTCTCACGACCTTCGGGTACATTGAAAATGAATTAAAACAAATCCGTTTTTCACATTTTTATTCATTAGAATTCATCGGCGCTCCAACATGTTTGAAATTTTGCTCGTAGCCCGCCTTGCCTCGTCGTCTGTTAACGCCGCGAGCCGCGAGCCGCCAAGACAATGACATTTTGAGCAAGCTTCACGTGTGTCACCGGCTCACCGACGGCGAGCCGAGTAAGGTCGCGAACTTAAAAACCGCGTACCTACTTTAAGTACGCATGTCTATCACCCACTTTAGTTTTGTAAAAAGTTTTATTTGTTTTGCAAAAGCTGGCAAAGCAGAACGCAGCAAAAAGCTAACGAACTGCAACGAACGAACGCTGCACTTTGACTACCTAATGACAGCAACTGTCAGTGTCAATGTCGTTGCTGTCGTTTCAAAGTCAAAGCCTCAAAGCGTTCCATGTTCCATTTAAATTCCATGGAATGCTTTGATTACAAGCATACGTACGTAAGCATTTTTTGTGAGAAGTGAGAAATGTGAGAATTTCAATGACCAAAGGAATGAGTCCAAGGAGTCAATGGAATGCACAGAGCAGAGCAGAGAGCGAGCAGACGGATGAGACAGATCACTTTACTAGTATTACTATTACATCAATTAGAATGTACTCTGTGCTATTACATATTTGTTAGTATGAGTCACTTAGTCTGTGGTATGAGTACATCATAGTGCTCTGTGACCTTACTACCCTTTATTAGATACAGATGGAATGGTTTGCCTGCCAGCACAGAACAATAAAATAATTTCTGTAAATTGCAATGATTTGGCAATGATTGTGAATTCGTGACCGGAACTCGAACATAAAATTAAGTGCTACAAATGTGACCTCGAGATTAAGCGGACTATGATAAAAATCGACGCGATTCGTTAATTAACAAAGAGTGCCTTTACTTGGTCACGACGCGGTACAGTCAGTTGATCGGTTCAGTGTCGTGTCGTCAGTGCAGCGAGCGCGAGGTCGCTGACCGCACACAAGATGCTGTCGCGCTACGTGGTGTCGCAGGTGAAGCACAACTCGTACTTCCTGGTGGGTCTGGCCCTGGGCCTGTGGGTGTCGCTGGCGCTGGTGCCGCTGGACGAGACGCCGGCGGCCGCATGCGAAGCTGCGCTCGGCGGCGCGCCCGCCTCCGACGAGTACGAACCGCAGCGCGAGGAGCGGCCGCTGGGTCCGGCCGGACGCGCCGCCGGCCGCAGCGTGCAGCGCCCGCGCTACTACAGCACCGAGCTCGGCATGAGAGGTACCCCGCATTGCCCGCCGCTGGCGTCAACGATCGTGAGACGGTCCCACCACACTTGATGTCAACTGATTGTTTCAGGATCCCTACTCACAGGAGTACTCAGTTCTGAAGAAGCTCTCAAGAGCCAAATTGCAGCACTGAACCGCACAACAGCTCGTTTACAGCCGGCACTGAAGTTCTTCATTACGGCCAGTGCCATGAGCTCTGTGCCAGGACTAGCCAACGTTGTGGGTTTCACTGATACACGAGAGATGCTGAAACCATTCCATGCACTCAAGTATTTAGCAGATAACTATTTGGAGGAGTATGACTTCTTTTTCCTAGTGTCTGACACTGCATTTGTGAACGCTCGTCGTCTGACAGAGCTGGTGTCGCAGTTGAGTGTCAGTGAGGATGTGTACATGGGCACTGTGGCTGAAGATGACAGCCATTACTGCACACTTGGTAAGTTGCAAACATTCACTTACAGATTAGTTCCCTTCATGAACCTACCTACCATCTATTAGGTAAAAACTTGTTAATAATAAAAATGTGACAGACTCATTGATTATTCAAAAATACCGAGCAAATGACATGAATGAAGTAAATGCTTTGGAGTTTGAGCAATTTCTAGTTAAGAGTGTTTATTCTGAAAGTGGGCAACGTCGCAAATAGATGTCAAATATTTCGCTGTTTTGATTAATTTGCCAATATTACTTTATGAAAGTATGAAATATGGCTAACTAGTTGTCTAAAATATTGATTATGAAATGACACAATAAATAATATCGTAAGTAAGTTCATTTATTTGTATAAACATGGTGTACATACATTGCATGCAAGATATTAAATATGAAATGTTCTATCATGTTCAGCCACATATTGTGGCATACAAATTGATAGGAAGAGATGGTGCACAAACCGCGACTATATTTATCTAAATTTAATTGTATAAAATTACTTTTGTAGTCATAATTACTTATTATACGATAGTTAGATTTAGTTTAAGATGTAAAAAAAGGATTTGGAAACTTTTCTAATACCTTTTTACACCTTAAACCGGTTACAAGTTAAATTCAGTGTTATAATAAAATTGCAATTAATTATTAATATTCTAGTCAGTTAGCTTGTTAAAATTCATGGTCTTCCTTTTATTCGTGACACTATGTTATTTAGCAAAAAATAATCATTATGATGAAGCCTTTCGATCGGTGTGATAAAGCTACAGGGTGATTATTTTTCTCATGTAACGGGTTCGATTCCTGGTTCAACCATGTAATTATTTAAATATCTATAAATGCAGTTTAAATTGTTTTTTAAATTAAAACAAATAATGTCTTATTTCAGTAAAATGTTCCATCTACAATATTCAAGGTACTTTCCCTCCATGTGGCATATGTGGGACGCCCTGTATATATATTATTATATTTATATATATCTAACTACTACGACTATAATTACTTAATAATATTTTATATAGTTTAGTAATAATACTCTTTATTTCATTTTGATTACATATAAATTATATTTTTAAATATTAGAATAAAGAAATGTATAAAAACATTTAAAAATATAAAAAATAGTAGGCCACCGGTATCGGGAACAGGGTCCAAGCTACCGGCGGTCAGGGCTCCAGAGAGAGGAACCTCCTAACAATGCGAGCCGTGTCCAGGAGTACCGCTTTCTGAATCAAGCCCTTAATCCAGCTGCCCAACGAGAGCCTCCTTAGGTGTTGGTCGAGGCTCTTGGCAATTAAGCCATTGGCTGATACGACTATCGGCACAATGATCGCAGAGTCCACATCCCACATGTCGACAACCTCGTGAGCCAAGTCAAGATACTTGTCAATGATCATTGCGCGCCGCTCTGTTCGATCCACCACCACCTTATCAGGCTTATTGGCACCAATAGTCCGATCCCAGTACAGTGTGATATTTCCATTTTCGAGAACTGGGTCGGGCACATACCTGTAGTACGGCACTTCCGATTCCACAAGGCTGTATTTCAGAGCAAGTTGCTGATGGACAATCCTGGCTACGACGTTGTGTCTATGCAAGTACTCTCCGTTAACTAGATGAGAACACCCGGAGATAATGTGTCGGATTGATTCTCCCGGCCGGTGGTATGCCCGACAGATGTCAACCGTGCCGTCCTTCACAATAAATCTCCGGTAATTGTTCGTCATGATAACTTCATCCATAATTGCACAAACAAAACCTTCGGTTTCCCCAAAAAGGTCACCGAAACGCAGCCAGGCTACGGACGCTAATAAAACTACATCGGGTCCATGTAGGGCCCGGAGAAAGCGTCCGTGAAGCTCCTTACTCTGCCATACCTCCCTGCCATCGTTAGTGTCAAGCACTACAGGCTTGCGCCAGTTCTCTTTCGCCATGGAGAGCGGGGTGAGGCCCTTGTCCACCGCGACCACATCTCGACGCATTCCCACGTCGGCTTCTAGGAAGTATTCCCTGAGACTGCATATCTCGCGATTGTCGAGGGACTTAGCGTTTAAAAAGCCTCGACCTCCACACTTTCGCAGGATATACAGTCTCATTACCGATGACCGTGGGTGATGCATTCGGTATGCAGTCAGCAGCGTACGGACCCAGGAGGGTCCGTACTCAGGACTCAGACTCAGACCGACTCAGACCGAACTTGACGCCCTGGATAGGAATCCAGGGCGTCAAGTTCGGTCTGAGTCCATTTGAGTATGCCGAAAGAGTAGATCTGAACCGGCATGACCCAACCGTTGAAGGCGCGCACCTTGTTTCCGCCTGAAAGAAGACTATTAAATACTTTCTTCAGGCGGCCAAAGAAGCGCTCCTTCAACGATTGCTTCATGTCAGTAACATGGATGCCTAACGCTTCCGATATACCCAAATACTTATAGGTTTCGGATGCGGAGAGGGCTCTTAGGTATATGGAATATTAATATTACTATTATTACTAATAAGTAAATGAAGTTAAATAACTATAATAAATAGCATGTTTATTAGCCAACCAACGAGTTCGACAAAATATTCTTTATTTTAAAAATTACATAAATGTAATAAGTAAAATAAACAATAGAGGGTGGATCACCAAGCCGAGTGGGAAGGGAGTCGTACAGTTAGTAGGGAAACATGTACGTCTAACGCGGTGGATCAGATCGGGTGATCTGATCCGCCGCGTTAGATGTACATGTTTCACATCAAAAAGCTTGAGTATCTATATTAAAAATGAAACCCTATTTCCCTTACCACGCACGCCATCATGCGTGAACGGCTAGACCGATTTCGCTAATTCTTTTTCTGTTGTTTGTTATTGTCAGGAGAAGGTTCTTATGAAAGAAAACATTAAGAAAATTCGCGGAAAATTAGAAAATTGACAGGACAACGTCTGTCGGGTCAGCTAGTCTTCAATAAGTATAGAGTGATAGGTAGTTGTTGCACTCCCAAATAATACCACACTGTCACTATTGAGCTGGTCGAGTGTGTGTGCAGAGGGCGGCGTGCTGCTGTCCAACTCGGTGCTGCGCGCCGTGCACGCCGAGCTGGACTGGTGCGTGCGCAACTCGTACTCGCCGCACCACCACGAGAACATCGGGCGCTGCGTATTGCACGCCGCGCACCGCGCGTGTGCGCCCGCCGCGCAGGGCGAGATCTACGCCGCCGTGCGCACGCCCGGCCCCGACGCGCTTCCCCCGCTCACGCCCGACCTGGCCGACGCAGTCACCGTGTTTCCCGTCACCAAGGCCGACTCCTTCTACACGCTGCACGCCTACGTGTCACGGGTGAGTGACCACACTGACCTGTGTGTATATCGCGTGACAGAGAAGGTGATGTGAGGTCTGTGCGCAGGTGCACCTGGAGCGGGACCGCGCGGAGGTGACGCGGCTGCGCGCGGCGCTGTGGCGCGGCGCCGCCAAGCACCCGCCGCACTACCGCAACGCCACGTGGCCGTCCGGCCTGCGCGCCGACCCCGGCCTCGCGCCGCCCACGCCCGACTCTCGGTACGTCCCTAGTCAACGAACCCGTCCCAGGTCAGTGAGAAGCGAGCGTGTGACAAGTCGAGTGTTGCAGGTTCGATCATCTGCGTTGGGTGTCGTTCAACGCGACGCACGCGTTCTTTCCGGACGACCACCACGAGGTGGCGCCGATCGCCGGCGCCGACCGCGAAGCGCTCGACGTGAGTACACACCGTCCTACGAGAGGTCCGCCTCGCGCAGGACGGCACTAACTCGTGTGTCCCGCAGCTGGTGCTGGCGGCGGTGCGCGCGTGGGGCCTGCGCCGCTGGGCGGGCGCCGCGAGCGTGCGCGTGCTGGAGGGCGCGTGGCGCTGGGAGCCGGCGCGCGCGCTGGCCTACCGCCTGCTGCTGCGCGTGCGCGGCGCGGGCGGCGCGCGCCTGCGCCTGGTGCACGTGGTGCGGCCGCTGGGCGCGGCGCGGCTGGTGCCGGTGCGCTACGTGACGGAGAGCGCGCGCGTCACGCTGCTGCTGCCCGTGCCGGCCGCGCACGCGCGCCTGGCCGACGTGCGGGCCTTCCTCGCGCGCTACGAGACCGTGTGCCTCGACCAGGACAAGAACACCGCGCTCGTTGTGGTGAGCGCTACCCTCGTATACTGTTCGTACGGTACCGTCTCGCGGTGTCTGTCGGTTCTAAACTAATAAACAATATTCAAATTCAATATTTTATTTCTCACAAAACTATATGGGCACTTTTGAAACGTGAGAAGCTAGGAGCACGGTCCCAATTGGTTGTTTCCTATGGAGAAGAACTGGCAAGAAACTCCATGTGTAACAATAGAGTATCTTGCCGGCTTGTTCAAAATTTTGTTTATTCCTTTCAAACGACGATTTCCCATTCTGAAATAGACTACTTATAGTGACACAACTTAACTATATTTTTGTTTGACAACACTAAGATAATTGATGATTCTGCACCAAGGCAATCTGCCCTAGAACAATAAGCCACTGTGTTTACCGATTTCAAGGGTATTTGTTTTTTTTTAATTTTTATATGAGAGAGCTTCCATTTGTGCGGCGTAGCTCTCATCTGTCTATGCGAATCTGTCGCTGAGACTGGGAATGTCGCCTCTCTTCAGCCTCGTGTGCTGTTGTCCTCGTACTCCCCTCAGTGCTAATGCTAGCTGCTCATGTTTGTGTTTAAAAAAAATATTACAATTAAACATTTTTTTTTTTTTAGTAAAATATTCACATAAAATATTAAATTGATACAGAAAAGAAACACTGTGCATGCACACTTGTCTTTCTACGTTGAAATACAAGTGGGCGTGTACAGATAGTCCAGGAATATTAGTCAAATGCGGGCAAGTATCTCGGAATGACAGATAGCTATAAAGTTGTAAAAACCTTTATTTTGACACCCTAAAACTTACTTATTCTATTGGTGTCCAGATATTCTAAGGTCAAAGGTAAAAAAAAAAACGACTTTTTACACATTTATTGCAAATATCTCGTTTCCTATGGGTTTTTATGCAATTTGTATTTATTATAAACTAGCTGCGCCCCGCGGTTTCACCCGCGTAAATCCCGATCCCGTGGGAATATCAGGATAAAAAGTATCCTATGTGTTAATCCAGGTTATTTATTTATTTATTAAATTCAAATTCAAATTCATTTATTTATTGTTTGTCACAGGTAAATAGTCAGATCTTACAATAGTATTCATGAATCACTGTAACATACCCATGGGGTGTACAATATTTATATTAATAAGTAGGTAGGTATATCAATGTTGTTGGTTATATTACTGTTTTAGTCAACCTCATTTTACATTAATTCTTGCACAATTATTAGGGACATACAATTTAGTTTAATAAGTCAAAAAATAAAAATAGAAAAATAAGTTTACCATGTCAATTTTGCGTCAACATCATCAGACATTATTAATAGACATAATTATTTTGGTCATGCGATTTACATTAGATAAGTACAAAAAGTAAATTAAATAAATAAAATAAGTTTAACATGTCAAGTTTTAGTCAACCTCATACTAACATTCATTAGAAGACATAATTATTACGGTTGTATATTTCACATTAAATAAGTCAAAACAAGTTTAGTCAATAATTCGGTCTGTTAGAAATTCATTAATTGAATAATATGTTTTACTTAGGAGAAATTCTTTAAGCTTTAATTTAAAAACTTTGAATGAAGAGATATTCTTGATACAGTTTGGTAGCTTGTTATAG
This sequence comes from Lithophane socia, assembly GCA_947522985.1. Classification (NCBI taxonomy): domain Eukaryota; kingdom Metazoa; phylum Arthropoda; class Insecta; order Lepidoptera; family Noctuidae; genus Lithophane; species Lithophane socia. Next base: position 108,539 of record OX383273.1, on the reverse strand, counting down.
ATTTTAACTCCAACACCAAATACACTCGATTTAAATTTAACTGTTCTACATTGAATGCCTTTAAGTTCAGTTTTGTGTCTCGCACTTCTCAACGTTTCATACTTATCTATATCGCGTTTTATCATCCTTGCCGCTTCAAATATGTATAGTGAAGGAAGGGTTAAGATTTTCAACCTTTTGAAAACTGGTCTACATGAATCAGTCTGTCTCAATCCGCATATACTTCTGATGCACTTTTTTTGTGCTTTTAGAGCACACTCTCTGTTCGGTGAATTACCCCAGAATAGGATACCGTATTTTAGTATGGAGCCTACATATGCATGATAAACACTTAGTAAAGTACTCTCACTTGTAACTTTTCTTAACATGTAGAGGGCATATGAGAACTGATTTAGTTTTTTGCACACATGGTCAATCTGTATTTTCCAGTTTAGTGCTGAGTCAATATGTATGCCAAGAAATTTGGTTGTCTTAACTTCTTTTAAGGTTTCACCTTTGTATTTTACGTTTAGGTTCTTTAGTTTTTTATTTATATTAGCAAACGAAATATAGCAAGTTTTTTCTAAGTTAATTTTAAGATTATTTACATTTAACCAATTTATAATACATTCAAGGGAATTGTTTACATTAATTTCGTATTTATCTTCATCCTCGTCAGTGAAAATAGCTGTACTGTCGTCTGCAAATAATATCATGTCATGGATTACGGCTTTTGGGAAGTCATTTATATATATTATGAACAAAAGTGGACCAAGAATACTTCCTTGAGGTACCCCGTACTTAACTGTTTTAGGCTTAGACTGAAACGTTTGTTCATATTTTGTTTTATTTGATATTCTTGTTATTTGTGTTATTTGAACCCTATTTTTGAGGTATGATTTTATAAAATCTAAAGCATTCCCTCTAACTCCGTATTGTTCTAGTTTATTTAAGAGTATGTCATGATCTACGTAGTCAAATGCTTTAGACATGTCCATAAATATTGTAGTTATATGTCGTTTATTGTCCAGTCCTGTCATTACCTTCTTCAAAAATTTAAAAAGTGCATCGCCCGTTGATTTGCCTTTTCGAAACCCAAATTGCTCATGTGTGAATATACTATTGGATTCAAAATAGTTATATAAATTTTTATAAATTAAATTTTACTTACTTACTTACAAACTTTCGCGTTTATAATATTAGTTAGATATTGTTGAGGATTAAATTCTCTACAACTTTTGTTTAAACATTTTTTTAAGAGTGTTTCTTTTGGTTCCCTATCCATTTGCATAAAATTTTAAGACCTAATATAACTTAGCATAATTTTGTTTGGCATAATTATATTTTCGCATAATATAATTACGCATAACAGCTTACACATAATTTTTTTAAGCATAATTTCTCTAACCATAATAATGATTAAGCATAATATTCTAAAGCATAAGTTTATTAAGCATAAAGTTCTATAGCATAACTTTTCTAGGCATAATATCCTAAAACATAAATTTATTTACGCATAATGATATTAATATTATTACTCTGCCTTTTCGCCGAAAATTGTTTGCCAGATTTTCACTTGGCAACTAAGTTTCGCAGAATTTTATTTTGCCGAATAATCATTTGCCAAATTATCATATAATTTTGTTTTATTTCCCAACCTCACATTTACCAACTGTAGGCTTGGTCTGCTTTTCATAATGACACTTTTTTAAATACCAACTTTCAAGTAGAGTTCAATTAAAATGAGTGAATGTATTGAAGAGTGCTCAGTGAGTGAGTGTTTTTTACTTTATCTTTAATGTGACCTTTTTTTTTTTTTTTTTTTTTTTTCCGGGGTGGAAAATCCTCATGGATGTCCACCGCCCTGGGGCGGGCGGAGGGGTCTGTCAGACTCTTACTGACTAAAAACCACCCCGGTGTTCCGACTCACACCTGCGCCGGGGGTCGCGGGAACGTAAAAATCTTCCGCAACCCCCGACTGGTGCCGGCCCGCCATCGCGGGCCTCCTCGGGTCAGGGGGGGGAGTGAGGTGTTTGACTCCCCCCGTGACGTCTAAGAGGGGCGCGCGTGGAACACTACGCGCCGCCACCTCGGGTCCTGATGTATGGGGGGCGACGGACGTCCCCGAGTCCGTCGCCCCTGGACCCATTTAGGGGGGCTGGAAGAGGGCGTTATCCGCCCTCCGCCGACGCCCGGTGCGCCTGCTGCGGGCCGGGTGAGTGGACGAGATCTCCCTCTCCCTTTCCGCAGCCTCCTTCTGCGAGACGACTGTCTCGCAGTAGGAAACCACCGCGTCCCAGGACTCCTCGCTGTCGACCATCGACTCAACGACGGCCGGCAGCGAGAGGTCACTGCCTACTTCTGAGATGAGGGCACGGCGCGGCTCCTCCCAAGCGGCACACTCTGCCAGCGTATGCCGCGCCGTGTCCTCCCGGCAGTCGACGCAGTGGTGACACCGAGCGTCCGGCTCCCTGTTTATGCGACACAGGTACTTCCCGAAGCAACCATGCCCCGAGAGCACCTGCGTCACCCGAAACGACAGGGAGCCGTGCCTCCTCCCGAGCCAGCGCTCGAGCACCGGCCGGACCGCCTCGATGATGTCGAGGCCGGCGGTAGGGCGTGAAAGCCTTTCCCGCCATTCCGCCACCAGGACCTCGCGAAGCTGAGACCGATGCAGCTCTATGTGTCGCTGCATCGGTTGCTCACCCCGCGCCCTCGCTTCCTCGCGCCACCGATACGATGACGCGAGTACTTTCGCCTCGAGGTCCCAGGATCTTTAATGTGACCTAACCTAACTTAACTGTTTCTTTTTACAAAAGCGATTCGCTTCTAGCACTTCGCCGGCCGCTGCCGCGGCACGCTCGCTTCGCTCGCTCGGCTCGTGCGTTGTTTGTCATACTCTAACCTAACCTAACCTATCGTTACCTAAGATTGAAATGTTTGACAAATGATAAATGTCCCAAACGTTTTGTGTCATTATAATAATCAGCTTAACAATAATTCTACCAAATGAAACGTTGTCATACAAAAATTTGCTAATCGTTAGTTGTCAAAGTGAAACATCGGCGAAACGTTGGTTGGCAAGTGATAATCTGCCAAACAATTTTCGGCGAAAAGGCAGGATACTATATTAATTGTATGCCTAAATATTATTATGCTAATAGCCATTAGGCTTACTAACGTTATGCTAATAGTCATTAGGCCTACTAACGTTATGCGAATCAAATTTATGCCAAAACAAATTAGTCTTTAAGATGATTATGCCAACATAAAATGTATGCCTAAAAAAATTATGCCGAAGTATTATTATGCCAAAACAAATTGTGCCAAAACAAATTGTGCCAAAATCGTTATGCCGAAGTATATTAGGACAAAGAACATTATGCGAAAAGAAGGGATCCCGTTTCTTTTACGTATCAATTTATTAGTTTTGGGCATATTTCACTACTTAAATTGAAAGTAGAAATTTTTTTATTTTATTCTAAAAGCTATGTTTTCAGCATTAGAATCGTTCCCAGATATCACAGTATTTTATTCAAAAATAGTCAATCACGTCATCATAATTATGTTATCATTCAAATGATCAATAGATACTTCATAGTAACGACGACGATCCGCAGGTGTTAGTGGGCCACGCCAACGACACGGCCGTCATGGAGCCCGTGCGCGCCGAGGCCGACGCGCTGCGGCGGCGCCACGCGGGCGCGCAGCTGCACGTGCTGGACGCGCCCGGCGCGCCCGACGCGCCCGGCGTGCCGGCCGACGTGCCCGAGTACGACGCGCTGCTGCGCGCCGGCAGTGCGGCGCTCGCGGCCGCCGCGCCGCACGTGTCGCGCGACGCGCTGCTGCTGCTGCTGCCGCCGCACGCCGAGTTCAACCAGGACTTTCTCAACAGAGTGAGTACCGCTCGCGACGCGCGCGACCGTACTCGTCGTTTCGATACGTATAGGAACTCGCCGTCTCCGCAGGTGCGCATGAACAGCATCGCGGGCGAGCAGTGGTACCTGCCGCTGGCGTTCGCGCGGTTCTCGCTGTACGCGCACCCGCGCTTCCTGGCGCCGGGCGGCGGCAAGCCGCAGGTGAACACGGGGCGCTTCAACCCCGCGGCGCGCCTCGCGCTCGCCTTCTACCGCGCCGACTACGACGCGGCCGCGGGCGCGTGGCGCGGCGCGGCGCACGCGGCGCCGGCCGACGTGCTGGCGCGCTCGGCGCTGCGCGTGCTGCGCGCGCCCGAGCCCGCGCTCGTGCTGGCGCCGCGCGGCCCGCCGTGCGCGCGCGCGCCCGCCGAGCGCGCGCCGACGCAGTGCGCGCGCGCGCTGCGGCGCGAGCAGTTCGCGTCGCTGGACGCGGGCGCGCGCCACTCGCTGGCGCAGCTGCTGCTGGAGACGCAGGCGGACCTCGACGAGTGACGCTGAGCGCTTATATTATTTATATATACGTACACTCGCGCAACAAATATATTTTTGCAATTGAAACCGAATCTTTTTATTTCATCTTCCAGCTAGCTTTACCTCTGCAACCTGACAGTCGTCATCGAGCTGAGACCATGATCTTATTTATTAATCGAAACTCCAAATTGTCATATTTATTTCGCCCACTTTGAATAGTAGATTATTAATTATGGGATAAAACGGTGTCGGGCGCTATTTTGAATCTCGAAACCAACGAAGGATTCTAAGTGTTCTGGGTCACGACGCCACGCCGCCACCACACCGCTAGTATTGCCGAAAAGAGCGTTTTCAAAGTAGCGAAATCATGCGGAAAGTGACACTTTTTCGCACTAGTGCTTTTTGCTTTTCTGTTTTTTTTTTTTTAATCGTTAACTCCGTCGTCAGCCCAACGTTGTTTTGTTTGAAATCATACGTGAGAAGGGGCTGACCGGGGTCGGCCCCCAAATTCAGTATAACATTATAACACCCGTTTGGATGATATTATGATTACTATGACACTGGTTGTTTTAATGTTGGCAATAAGCTAACTGTTTCAGAAACATTCAGAGAGGATTTATAGCATGGGTGTAAATAAAAGTATTAATTTTTATTTCCTCGCACAATGCATAGTATAAGAATATTGTGGGTAAATGCAGAGGCAGTTACTCGGACCCCGTTCTATTTACTAGACCCAGAGCTACCGCGCGCTTCCTACGCTGACTTGCTTGCCCACTGGAACTAATAGGTCCTAATACTTAATTTATTTATTTGTCATTGCTCCATTTTTAATTTTTAATTCTTTTTACCTATTGTAATTGTATTTTCGGTGCATCGTCTTCACATGTAATTATATAATTGATGTACCTATACCAAATATTGTAAAACATTTTTTTTTAAAAGAGTAATGGTGGTGTTTCTTGCCCATTCTTCTCCATACGAAAACTACCTTTTGGAAGGGGCAACTAGAATCAGTTCTATTTCTATGTATTTGACGTTCAAAAGTGCCTTTAATGTGCCTACTTGAAATAAATTATTTGACTTTGACTTTGTCCCTTTTTCTAATTTTCTAGTACTAATATGATGTTCTAATTTTCTAGTACTATTATTATGTCTATCAAGTATCAACTCTTTTTACCCGACTACGGCGAAGAAAAAAGGAGGGTTATGATTTTGACCGGTATGTATGTATGTATGTTCATCTGTTCCCTCCTATCTTCCAAACCACTTATCACAATTTGACAAATGAGGTTTCGTTAGAAGCGTCGTGTTTGTCGCTATGTGAAGTCACATTAAATTAAAAATGGCGCCCTCTAGAAGACACAAAGTGAGGAACTTAAAAAAAAAAATGGTTTAATCGTACCATGTTAGGTATCAAATGAAAGGGCTTAATGAGCACATTTCAAAAATATATATATTATAACCTCAAAAGAATTAAAAAAAAAAACAAGTAAGTAATAAAAACTAAAACCCAACTGAGGAGATTCAAAAATTTAGTACAACTGTCATTTTAGCATGTCCTTCAAGTTCTTTCTATTTTCGTAGGAATTTCTCTACTTATTTAGGTTAAAGCAGCCTCTCAATGGAAAATGTACCTTTTATACTACGTTTTCAAATAAATTCGAATGTAATCTAGCTAAAATTAAATATTTGAAAATTATTTTAATCAAATACACCTCTTCATTTTGGCTTGTCCCCAGTAAAAACTAAAACTTTAAGTTCAATTTTTCCAATATTTTCTGGAACACCCGGACATGTTTTGTTGTTTTTATAAAAAATAAACTTATATTAAATATAATATTAATAATTACTAAAGCTTAAATTCCTTTTATTTATTTAAAACTTTAAAACGATTAGCGTCCCCGAAATTTGTTACTTCTGGACAAGTCTGGTTTGTTACGTCAATTTCTTTAAAAAAAATCCTACCAAATGCTTTTTAGTTTTTGTTTTCCAATATGGCAATACTATAGTCTAAAGTCGGCTATCTTAAAAATTGAACGCCAGTGTCATTTCGTCGTTAGTGAGAGTGTGTTTTGTTACCGATGGGACTGAGAAGAAATTCGTCGTCAGGTTGGTACTAACGCAATTAATTATTTATCCGCACGTTCCTTAAAGTAAATTAACAAAGAAATGCATGGTTTTATACTGAACAACTTGTTTTATGTAGTTTAACTTAGCGAGAACTGGACCGCAGATATATTTTTTTGAAGGTTAGGTTATCACATTATGTTACTTCGGTTTTGTTACTGCAGGTACGGTAACATATAGTTGGACCGAAAAAGTAACAAAACCGACGGCATAAAGCTAAGTTTACATAGCGGTTTTAACTGAAAATTAAATAGGTACGTTATTAAGAGAAAGGTTTTTGAAGGTAGTTAGTTCTAACTACCTTCAAAAATCAGTTCAACATCTTGCTAAGTTTAATTGGAAACTATTTGGTTGTGTTTTATTGTAGGAAGGATAATAATAGGGTATGTTATGATTAAAAAATTTTGGCGTTTCCAATCGGTATTTTTGAATTAACTTTTTTTCAGAATTATGCCATTAACGGCAAAAGAAAAGATGCGTAGGTATAGGGAGAGGTTAAAAAATGAAAATCCTGAGAAGTATGAGGAACAGCGAAAGAAGAACTTAGCAAGAATTAAATCAAAAAAGAAAAAAATTGCAGAAATGACACAAGCTGAAGCCAGCCTAAGAATTTTGTTACCGTCGGTTTTGTTACTGTCCCTGTTTTGTTCTCAAAGATTTTATGATTTTAATGTAAAATTTGTTACTTTTAAGAATATACTTGATTTTGGTTATAAATATTAGTTATTTAACCACTTTTTGAACATGTTCATAATATGATATTGTTCATTTTACATCATAGGCATGATAGACAATTGTTGATTTGGAGACCGTGGTAACAAACCCGACTGATAATTGTATTTTTAAGTGATTTTTAAAATGTTTTTGTAACTTGTTGAATCGTCAATTATTAAAGAAAGACTGATTTTTTCAAATAAATATATTAAAGTAGTAGAATCCCCATAGTTTTATTTATTATTCAACTCTGGGTTTAGTAACAAAACTGACATAAATTCATACTTAGCTCTCACATTATTACATTTTAACAAATAAATACTATTTCTACGTAAAAAATATATTATTTTTGAAAAACTAGAGAATATAGGTATGTTATTTCAGATATTAAAAAAAACTATGGTGACAAAAAACATTTGAGTCATATTTTCACTAGTTGTACTAAATTTTTGAATCTCCTCAACTACGACTTAAAACTTGTCTGTCTGTGGTGTCTTGATTATACCTTTTAAGTCGTAGTTGGGTTTTAGTTTTTTTTAACCACTGACTTCAAAGAAATAAGGAGGTTTTCAATTCGGATTTTTATATATCTGGGCGCACGGTAGTGCCCCGACAAGACGAGCCAAGCGAAGCGCAAGGAGGGCACTACCTACCTTTTCTCGAAGCACTTCGTCGTTTTTTTTAAACTTGGGTTTGGATTACACCAGATAAACAAAATTCTCGGGATATGATGTCAATAGTAGATTTATTAAACGTAGAAAGTTTCAATTGCGTAGCTCTTATACTTTCGATTTAATTGATATCTAAAAAAACCCGATTTCGTCACTCACTGACTCATTCACTCACTGATGATCATCAAAATTCTTAGGGTACTTCCTGAATTCCTAGAAAGCTGAAATTTGGTATGTAAGCTAGTTTCAGTACACAAACAACAAAAAAAATCCAAGTTTTAGAATTTTTCATCATCATCCCCAACTAGGGGATGAAAGTTTGTATGAGACTTCCGCAAACTTTAAAACTAGAGTTCTGAAAATTATGCAAGTATATAATAATAATAAGAAGTCTGTCTACTCAGACTCAGACTTATCTTCTATCTATATCTATATATCTATCTATACATATAATAAATCTGTAGACGAGGCGTTTCTGTACAATGAAAAAAAAAAAAAAAAAAGTTGGTGGGTTGTCCAAGAATAACCAACAGATTCCATTTCTACCATTTTTGGAATTTTTGTCTGTTTGTCTGTCTGTCTGTCTGTTTGTATGTTCTTTAGTTTGATTGTTCTACATTCACGTAAAAAGTACGAAATCAATATGGTTTTTTTAACTTTTATACTCAAATATTGTGTGTAACTCGATGTTTCAATTAGTTTTTGTTTCATCGCAATCGCTTCAAAATATCAAAAGATATATGAATTTAAAGTGTTCAAGAAGGAATTTTCATTACGTAATGTACATACACGTAACGACATCTATTGACGCGAAATGATACTTACTTCTTAATTACTAGGTTTGTGAGATCGTGTGTTGTTATATGACCGTCATTTTCTTTGCGCGGAAACTTAACGCGATACATTGTGTATAGAATATAACTCTAAAGTTAGATTAATTAAAATTTTCCAGATGCGTTGTTTATTTATTAGTTTAGTATTAGTGCGATAGGTGGCGCTACCTATCTTTCAAATCTAGATAATCATGAAAGAATGTTAACAAATGTTAATTTCTTAAAAAATATAGGTATTTATTCTTTAATTTTTCACTTTTCTACATAGTTTATTTAGCTTACGGAGTGTTCGAACGTTTTCCCATATATTTTGACAGTATCATTTCGTGCTCGATAGATGACGTTGTTCGTTTAATGTCATTTTCTGAATCGCGGTGTTAAGAGTCTCCGTCGAAGAATGACTTTCGCCCAGATATTCCATAATTTTTAGTGTAGGTATATTTGTTTTTGACTTCTTTAGTGTCGATAATAATAATAAATAAATAATAAATTGTTGGTTGGGTTGGGTTGTCATTCGTTGAAAGTATTGATCTTAGAGATGGGTTATAACAGGTGAAACACGATATCTGTGATCACTGTGACTGTGACAAAAAAATAACAGATCCAAATATCTGTTATTAAATCACAGCCTGTGATTTTTGATAAATACGTATCTCAATCGAATATCATCTTTATTTCTTTAGATTTAAAGTCGAAAATCGTATCTCAGATAGATACGATTTTTATAAAATCACAGCCTGTGATTTTTGTACAGACGATAAATACGTATTGACTCAATTGAATATCTTCTTTATTTCTTTTCGTTAAAGTCGAAAATCGTATCCGAAGTTTTAACAGTTACAGTCTTGAGGATCTGTGATTTTAAGTAACAGATATTTTTTATCGTTAGGAGCAATTGCTATCTGCTATTTTATAATATCTGTGACGATAAATACGCCTCACTCCTATGATCTGATTGGTTTTGATTTGTTATTTTGGTTGGTTTCGTTCATTAGGTTCAAATTAAGAAGTCAAGAAACGAGTCGTTACAGATCGATTCAAACTTAATGGCGGCACGGAAGTTAGCTTTTAGCTGCGCAGTACCCCACCCCTCACCCCCGCTGTCACATGAAATTGTTACTGCGCAGCGACTCGCCTCATGTCCGAGCCGCCATTAAGTTTGAATCGAACTGTACTATACTTCGTAATTTGTTCGTATGATTCGTGACCACCGCTCATTCGATTCGATCGTTGTTGGCGTGTGTATGTGTAAGGCCTCGGCCTCGAATCTTGCGGGCAGCGGGGCGGCGGCGGCGGCGGCGCGGGAGCGGTGCGGGCATCAAAGACCCGTTCTCGAAACTAGCGGGCAGATCGCGCGTCACTATAGCCGCGTAGTGTTGTGTTCACGATTTTGTCGTCGAGATATTTGTTTTTATTCGCGAAAGAAATGTCTGAACAATGGCGGCAACATCTTTTTGATTCAAATTTATTCCTAACGCTCAATTTATTGTGGGCAACAACACTGCAATGCAGACGCGCGGGCGGTCACCGCTTGAATGGAGTGCACCGCTCGCTGCCCGCCGCCTCGCCGCTGCCGCGCCGCGGTTTTCGAGAACCGGTTCATTTGATTTTACGCATAAGATCCTGCCGCGCCCGCGCCGCCGCCGCCGCCCCGCTGCCCGCAAGATTCGAGGCAGAGGCCTTATGGTTGATTTGATTTGTTCGACTATCGGACAGCAATAAATAAACAAATATTGGCACGTTTCTGGGGAAAGTCAACAATATACATCGATAAATACGGTTCCCGAAGAAGAAGATGCCACACACTATCCAGTAGAGTTCTTAGAATCCCTTAACACACCCGGTCTTTCAGCACACAAAATTTGTTTAAAAGTCGGAGTGCCAATAATTCTTCTCAGAAATTTAAGGGGCCACCGTATGATGCTCTCAACTACAGTTTGGAGTTCGTGCAAACTTCGTTCGATGCGCCGCCGTGTATGTGTGCGTGGTGAGATAAGAGATAAGTAGATATTATTATTTGCCATTCATTCTTATCAAGTCGTTCAATCGGCTTTTATATTTATTATTAATAATTAGGTATGTTCATTATTTGCTATATTTTTGTTGACTAATTTGGGGAATCGTTATTGAATGTATAGACTAGTAATGCGTTTTTTGGAAATTTCTTTACCATGTCAATATCTCAAGATATTAGATTACTATCTGCGCCCTTCGATTTCACCCGCGTAAGTCTTGATTCCGTAAGAATATCGGGATAAAAAGTATCCTATGTCCTATTCCAAGTAATGGTCTACCCATGTGCTAAATTTCATTTAAATCCGTTCAGCCGTTATAGCGTGAAAGAGTAACAAACAAATAAATAAACAAACAACCTCACTTTCGAATAGTTTAGAATTTATAATATTACTAGCTGCCCGCTCCGGCTTCGCACGGGTAGCACTAAGTACCTGCCTACCCTACCTACCTACCTAGCCTACCTACCACTTAGGGGTACGAAAAATAGATTACGACCGATTCTTAGACCCACCGAATATACATATAAAATTTCATAACAATCGGTCAAGCCGTTTCGGAGGAGTATGGCAACTAACACTGTGACACGAGTTTTATATATCTACTAGCTGCGCCCCGCGGTTTCACCCGCGTAAGTCTCGATCCCGTGGGAATATCGGGATAAAAACTATCCTATGTGTTAATCCAGGTTATAAACTATCTGTTTGCCTTTCATCCAAATCCATTCAACCGTTTTTACGTGATTGAGTAACAAACACACAAACTTTCACATTTATAATATTAGTAGGATTAGTGATATTATGTATATATATACATATCACTAATCCTACTAATATTATAAATGTTTATACTAGCATCCGCCCGCGGCGTCACCCGCGTGATAAAAAGTAACCTATGTCCTTCCCCGGGCGGCCATCTATCTCCTTGCCAAATTTTATCGTAATCCGTTCAGTGGTTTGGGCGCGAAAAGGTAACATACAGACAGACAGACAGAGTTACTTTCAAGTTTATAATATTATAGTATGGATATAAAGTTAGGATCTCAAGATCTACGCCTCGTAGAGAAAATCTAGTAAGTAGATAGGTACTTACTTCATTCAAATAAGGTTTATGCTGATCTCGCATTGTATAGAATTTCCGTACAATGCGAGGTCAGCTTATACTGGAAATGTATAGCTTGATGTGTAGCCGTGTGTACCTATGCATCGTTATCGAGAGTGGCCTTGGAAATCGACAGACGAACGGGCGGCGCTAAAGTTGACCACCCACGGCGCGTAATTATAAATTATTAGGATTAGGATATATTTATTATTATTGTCTTTATTTAAAGCCTGTACAAGTTCATTTATTTTCTTTAGGGTGGGTGGCCTCAACTTTAAAAAACTAAGGCTTTTCTTTGTTATTTCAGTAAGTAGGTACTTACTTATTTCTTTTACCTACTAAACTTTAAATATTGTGATTAGGAAAAACTGAATACAAGTCAAATAATAAAAGTGTACATTAGCAAAGTACCTATTAGTAAAAGACAAAACTTTTGTTTAGGTTCTTACTTCAGAGATAATGATAATCCATAATTTAAAAAATATAAGTCGAATCGTGATGAAGTTTTGTAGGGTTAATTATCGACTGAACGAATTATTTACAAAAAATACAATTATCAGAATACATAATGTAGTCTCAAAGATCCACACAAAACACGCAGATTTATAGGATTTGGCTTGTTACCTTATGTTCTACCTGCGAGCCGGGTGCTTGGCACTAAAAGTGTATATAAACTTCAACGACTTTGATGTTTTCATTTTAGTTTTATCAATGTAATGTATGTATACTATGTAATAGGAATTTCACAAAAAAGTTCGATCAAAAACCGTACCGAGGCCGAGGCCATAAAGCCGCACTTGTCCAAACAAATCACCCTACCCCGGGTACGCTGGACAAACATCACTTTCAAGTGTTGAGTTCTTGATATAATTATGCCGTGCGGCGGTGGCGCACTGCCGCCGCACCGTCGCCGCGCCGCTGCCGGTAGCTTGCACTTTTGCAAGCAGTCAAGCGATCAAGTGGAATGGTGCGGCGCGGTTGCGGCGTGGCTGTGGTGCCGTGTCAACAGTTTAGAGGTGCGGTGGCGGTGCTGTCGTGGCGTCGTGTGGACGGGCACTGGCGGTGACGATGACGCGAGTTCCATGATTTTTGTTCACCCAAAAAGTGCTCAACGCGCCTAAAGAAGTTTTCACTTCAAAAATGTCTTTATTTTCTTAGGCTGAGTTTATAAGTAAACAATTAGTAGCTAAAGAGGTACCTATATCATTGGGTAATACTTACTGTGAGATAAGTAAGTACATCCCAAATCCCAACGTCCGGAGTCCATGTCTTCAACCAAATCAAAATCGTAAGAAATATTCCAAGTCCGTAAACAAAACAAAACTTCACTGATAAGATAACAAACACCCCGAAAGAATCCCACACAAACCCCGCGTGTAGTAGAGGCACGTTACGCTAATGTGCCTGTCGGAGCGATACAGACAGCTACCACGACCACGCACACATTGACACGCGTGAAGCGAATAAAATTCTATTGAATTTTTATGAGAAATTTGGATGTGTTCCGTAATACCAAAAATGATTAATGAAAACCTAATTTTTTTCCAATTCTTTATCGATAATTTGTAACTTGATAATATAGGCTGTGCTGCTGCTGAAACAATATTACAAATATTGTTGTTTATAATACAGAGAAAACAGTATGAAAACATGTCATTTACGCTGTAAAAATGTTCGAAATTCAATTCGCTATAACTTTACTTTAGGTAGGTTTTTGAAAAAAAAAAGGATTTAGAAGCCTATATAAATACTGTCTCAATCCGAATAACAACACAATATGGTGGAAATATTCTCAAATTGCAAATGATTTTGGTATTAAGTTTGTATGGAGAATTCATCGGTCACCGTGTTCTTAAGTCCTCCCTTTGCAACGGCACTCGGCTCATAGTCACCAATCACCAACAAAACGTCATCGAAGCCGAAATCTTAACAGGTTGCGGCGCCGGTGATGTTGTTTTTATTCCAAGAATTCCTCTCATTCCCAATAATTTCCCGTTTAGTTTTAAGCGTGTGCAATTCACATGCATGCATGCATGCAGGCATGTCTTAGAACCAAAAATTCGAAGACATGTGACATCTACCAACCCGCACTGGGCCCGCGTGGTGGATTACGGCCCACTCCCTCTCATAGAGAGGAGGCCTGTGTCCCAGCAGTGGGAACATTATAGGCTGATTATGTGTGTGTGTTATGTGTGTGCAATTCCCCGTCAGCCTGTGTTACGCCATGACCATTAACAAAGCTCAGGGCCAGACATTATCCGTTGCGGGGGTGGATCTTAGTATTGGTTGCTTTTCCCACGGCCAACTTTATGTAGCTTTTTCGCGTGTGAGCAACCCTAGCAACTTTTTTGTGTACGCTCCAGGTGGTTCCACCGCTAATATTTTATAAAGAGAAGCATTTTCTTAAATAAAAACACATGTTTTTTGGCAGTTTCTTACTAGGAAAAATCACCAGGCCTGGTCGAAAGATTCCCCCTTTTTAAATGAAGGTAAGTACAACTTTTCTAAGCGACATATTATTGTTTTCCGACATCCATGCGAACGAAGTCGCGGGCACAGCTAGTTACAAATAAAAAATACATGTTTTAGGTTTTTTTTTTAAATCACCTCTCAATCCCTTAAATTAGGGGATAAAAGTGTACACGGGGCTTTCGTTAGGTTTCAGAATATTACTACATTAGTATATTTATGTTATACGAATAAAGAGAGTGGGCTATGGAAAAAGACACCGGTGATGTGCAAGAAATACACCACAAAAAAAAGAAAGAAACAATGAACAAACTAAAAATTATTGTCTTAAGTAATTTACAAAAAAAAAATCAAGTAATAAAAACTAAAACCCAACTACGACTTAAAAGGTATAAACAAGACACCACAGACAGACAAATTAAAAATCCGGAGTCGCACGTGTTAGGGCATAAATCGAACAGATTACGTGTGACTCCGGATTTTTAATTTGTCTGTCTGTGGTGTCTTGTTTATACCTTTTAAGTCGTAGTTGGGTTTTAGTTTTTATTACTTGTTTTTTTTTTTAATTCTTTTGGGGCTATAATATACACTTCTCATCAGAAAAATCGAAACACTTCCATTTTTACCCGACTACGGCGAAGAAAAAAGGAGGGTTATGATTTTGACCGGTATGTATGTATGTATGTATGTATGTGTGTATGTATGTATGTTCATCTGTTCCCTCCTATGTTCCAAACCACTTATCACAATTTGACAAATGAGGTATCGTTAGAAGCGTCGTGATTGTCCGCTGGTTATAGGCTATGTGAAGTCACATTAAATTAAAAATGGCGCCCTCTAGAGGACATAAAGTGAGGAACTTAAAAAAAAAAATGGTTTAATCGTACCATGTTGGGTATCAAATGAAAGGGCTTAATGAGCACATTTCAAAAATGTATATATTATAACCCCAAAAGAATTAAAAAAAAAAATCAAGTAAGTAATAAAAACTAAAACCCAACTACGACTTAAAAGGTATAAACAAGACACCACAGACAGACAAATTAAAAATCCGGAGTCACACGTAATCTGTTCGATTTATGCCCTAACACGTGTGACTCCGGATTTTTAATTTGTCTGTCTGTGGTGTCTTGTTTATACCTTTTAAGTCGTAGTTGGGTTTTAGTTTTTATTACTTGATTTTTTTAATGGTTTGTCCTAATTTAACACAAAAAAGTTTCCATTCCATGAGAAAAATCACATGATTGTATAGCTGGCAGTTTGGCCATTACAGTGATAAGCGAAAATTCAAAATTAGAATTTCATTTGTTTATCCTATAAATGAAATGATTCACTGTTTTGAGACAAATGTGTGTTTAGAGTTGGAGTACATTTCTTACACCTTTGAAAACTAAAAATTAGCGCTTATCTTAAAACTTTTTGTTCTGTATTTTGTATACAGTGTGTGTACTGTGACTGTGAGACGTCTTTTTTTCTAAAACATATGGATAATTCGCCCGCAGAAGCCGCCCAAGTGGTGGCATTGCTGGATTCTGGACTTAGTCAGCGTGTTGTGGCTGAAAGATTGCATCTAAGCCTGTCGTCTATTCATAGAGTCTACAAACGCAATCGGGAGACTGGTTTGTTTACGCGCCTTTCAGGATCTGGGAGGAATCGGGTCACTTCTGATCGAGATGATCGATTTATTGCAACAACTTCTTTACGAAATCGACGCCTTAATGCTTTTCAACTGCAGCAGCAGCTTCATGTTGTACGTAGGGTGGCTGTAAGTGACTCTACAATTAGAAGAAGGTTGAAGGAACGTGGACTGGTACCGCACAAGCCAGCAAATGGGCCGAAATTAACTGCAGACCATCGAAAAGCGCGGCTTAACTTTGCACGTGAGCACCTAAATTGGTCATACCTCCAGTGGAACAAAGTCCTCTATGCACCGAACGCTAAAAGCTTCCATCATGGCACGTTGCGATGGTAACAGTCAATGGGCACAACAATTACCTATCGTGTTGTTAGGAATGCGCAATACAACTAAAGAAGACTCGGGATACAGCCCCGCTCAAATGACCTACGGTAAATCTATGCGTCTACCGGGAGATTTTTTTGTTCCCACCGATGCAAACATCAACAACACCTGCAAACTCA
This sequence comes from Lithophane socia, assembly GCA_947522985.1. NCBI lineage: Eukaryota > Metazoa > Arthropoda > Insecta > Lepidoptera > Noctuidae > Lithophane > Lithophane socia. The sequence continues at coordinate 92,105 of OX383273.1, read as the reverse complement.
TGGAAACACTAGCGAACCTTCAACCGACCACAAGGAATCAAGCTGATAACAGAAACATTTTCGTACATAAAGATTTAACAAGATCGGACTACGTTTTCGTTAAAAACGAAGTTAAACGCTGTTAACACCGCCGTATGAAGGTCCCTTTAAAATCGTCAAACGAAGCGATAAGCATTATGTCGTTCAAGTAGGTTCTCGAAAAGTCGCTATTTCTCTCGATCGTCTCAAACCTGCTTATGTTACAACTTTTGTTTCGCCTGAAACCACAACCATAACACCGGTTGGGACCCAAACGACCCCACTTGACAAAACTGAGCCATTTGTCACAACAAGATCGGGTCGCGTCGTAAAAAAGACTGTCAAATTTTTTTATCGCCAGTCCCAAAGTTATAAATACATCAATGTGAAATTTAAAGTGCAGTGAAGTGTTGTGTGTTTTAAAATAGACCAACTTAACAAGCAATTATAGAGCGTTCTCACACAAATATGTCAACTTATAACGTATTTATTCATACTTATACCACTTGTAGAAATGTTTAAGTTAACTCATAAGTATTTATTCATTCCTTTACATTTTGGGACAATTAATTTTTACTATTGTATTAACTAAGATTCTAAATTAAATAAAACTAACTGTACAAATAAACAACTAATATCTAAAATATGGCGTCGAAAAATTCCTCCGCATCGCTGTCAGCTGGTAGTGTACCCAAGAGACTGGCGGCATTGCCACGTTGAATGGCAATGCTTAGCCTCTGACCAAGGTAAAAGCCAGCCCTTGGGTCGCGGGAAGTGTCAAACAGCCGTTTCGAGATTTCATTAAATAAACTATGAGCACTTGGACCCCACGGCCCTAGGGTTTCAACCCCAAACGGCTCGAAAATATAAGCCTATAAGGCTATTATACTTTCGCCGCTTGAGGTTTTCCGCAGCCGCAGCGGCGGCGCCAGCACAGCACGCCGAGCCAGGAAGATGAGATGGCGCAAGAGTATCGACACACGTTGCGTCCCACACTAAAGGCCTACCCATCTTCCATGGAAATAAGGACATGCCGTCCGGTCTTTTGCCATCGTCGCGTGCCAAGCCATTGGGTTCTAATACAGCTGGAACGCCGACGGTGACAAGAGCTCGTCGGATGATGTCATTAATGTTAGCGTGACGTGCTAAGCGACCTGCACTTCGGCTGCAAGACAGGCCGTGGTGTCCGAGGCTGTTGACAACTTCGCCACAGTGACAGCGATGAGGAGAACAACATGGAGCTCCTAGTCGCAGGGAAGCAGCGATGCGGAACGTAGTGTCGTCGAACAAAGTTCCCAGGTTCGATGACGGTAGTGCGTGAAGCCACAGACCCGACTCCCACTTACCCACAGCCAGCAGGCGCGCGCGCTCCGCAGTAGTAGCAGACGTGTCAAGTAAATTGTTCTGTACTACTCTGCAGAGCGGCTCATCCCACCGTCTCTGGGAAGATGGATAGTCGGGCGGATCTGTATTCGGGCAAGCGAGTCTCCAGGCATCCATAGCCTCGGTGAATCACGGCACGTCAAAATTAATCAGTGTGGAGGCTAGGATTTTCCTGATTAATTTCTCAGTACCGTGGACCGAGGATATGAATGCCGGTAAACTAATACTAGAAATTTTGCGGACGCCGAGGCCTCCCATGCGGATGGGAAGAGTAGCTTGCGCCCAAGCTCGGTCGTCCATGGCCACATTTAGGATCAACGTTAATGTATGACGGATAATTTGGTCCATTTGGTCTAAAAGATTAGTGTGCTTCCATAAATGCGAAGCGCGAAGGAAATATGTTAATTTAGGGCCGAAACAGATTAGGGTTATGGCCGAATGCATGTTAATTTGGAACAATCTTTCCGAAACGTCATTGAAATTTTGAATTTTTTCCTCAATGAAACTGGGAAAGGAATCCTCAAAGATTGGAGACCCAAGGAGACGAAGAGAGTTTTTTTCAATAATTCTGATATCTGGGGCTATTGCGTTAAATTTGGGAAGTGTCAGATGTCTGTCAGTACTGTCCGCTAAGTATAGTTCACATTTCGAAAGGTTGAGATCAAGGCCAATGGAATGAAGTTCATTTTTTAGAAATTTAAGGTCATTTATAACAGTTTCTACGTCGCCTCCCAAGGTTCCATAATCGAGGTACCAAACATTAAATTTGGAATTTAGCTGCCGAATAATTGGGTGAATGGTTAAGCTAAAAATCACTGGCCCGAGGGGGTCACCTTGTTGACAGCCAACAGCAGATTCCAGAAGGTTGTCCCGAAACAATAATTTAGAGGGTTGTCTGTAACATTGCCAAAGAAAACTATAAAGGACCATGGGAAGAAACGTCCCCACCCACCAACACGGTTGAGACTAGTGTCATTCGAAGCGTCTGGTGGGTTCGATACTTTTTTACTATGGCGACATTTTTCAAAAATATGGGGTTTTCCTGGAATATTACTTTTTTTATTCAATATTAGCATTATTTAACATTTATATATTTTCTTAGTTTGCACTTAAGAGGCATAGAATATAGCGACCTAAATATGGTTCTCATTCATGACAACCTTTCTCTTTATCAGGGACCATTTTTTTTTTCTCTGATACCTTTTTTTAAAGTTAGGTTCGGTTAGGTTATGTTTGGTAAGGATAGGTAATTATAGCTTAGGTTAGGTTAGGTTAGGTTTGGCAAGGATAGGCAATTATAGCTTAGGTTAGGTTAGCTAACAGAAAAGTTTTTTGTTATTACAAAAAAACCCCATTGATTTTGCAATGGAGCAAGACAGTAAGTCTTTCTCGGGATCCCTAAAAACATATTGACACGTATCCTATGACTGTTGGAGGGTGGGGACGGAGTCCATACAAAATCCCCCATGGTCCTTTGAGGTATTTCTTTTTTAGTTTCTGCCAGCAAGGTGTCCCTATTAACAGAATTAAAGGCATTCTTTATGTCAACCTTCAGGATGACCTCTCCTTTCTCAGAATTTAGATAGGTCGACAATGCGTGTACAGCAGCCTCACAGCCCCCTTTGGAGCCGTAACCTAGCTGCAGGGGCTGAAATTTTTTCGAAACATCCTCACCATAAAATTTACAACAGATCTTGGCTGCCATACGACGGTAGGTAGTTCCCACGGCAATGGGACGAATACCGCCATCCCTTTTACGCAGGGCGCATAGATTGGCCCCATAAAGAGCGTCAATGACGGACTCATTCACCTTGCCGGAGAGCATAAGGTTGATCAGAGTCGTAAGCTCCTTCACAAGCGACTCACCAGCTGTCCCGGCACCTGAACAAATGAGGTCCTTAAAGTGCTGAGGACTCAGGCCATCGAGGCCGCCAGCGGAGCCGCTACGAAAGGAGCAGACGGCTGTGATCAACTCTCGACCTGTGATGGTGAGGGAGTGATTATTCAAGTCAGGGGGGTCGGGAAAAGAAAGACCATCCGCTGGGGCAGGGTGTTTGCTCTCCAGAGCTGCTAGTGTTTCTGGAGAACATGGTGCCACCACATCACTACTAAAGAGAATCCTGGCTGCTCCACTGATGTCACCTTCCCCTAACTTAGATTCTACCAGATGAGATATACCTTTTGAGGAGGCATATTTCTGTGTCGGGAATTTTGAATCTAAATTAAGAGCCGAAATATTACAGTTTTCTTTAATTTGTGCGGTTAAGGTCTTTTTGGTTGCCAAATTCTTTTGCACATGTAGAATCCTGTAAGGGAAGGTGAGCAACTGTTCCCAAGCACTTTGCGAGTTCTCCCGGGCGGCAAGACGAACGCAGCTTGCTAGCTGTTGTGCCACTAGAGGTCTAGCGCCGCGGGGAACTCGCTTCAAAACAGGAACAGAGTTTTTGAATTTTGAAAGGGTTTTCCAAAATGGTTCAAATATGGGTGTGTCTGGTGTTGTAGGTATGGCTGTTGGACAGGGTCTGAAGAGAGTGCATTTGATGGTCTGTGCACCTTTCCAATATGCACATTCAGACCCCGCTTACCTTTAAAAAACCGGGCCTGGGTACACATACACTCATAAGTTAGTTAATTGATTCAGGCGTGACTTTGCGGAAATCCATTATAAAATACAATAGACGCTGATATATTTAGTAACCTATTCCGCTTGACTATTCTTCAAGAGTCATAAAAACCCTGTAAGAAATCCACACGTGTTTCACCTCTCAACGAGGCATCTTCAGGATGACGATTGACCAATTGCAAACCAGAACGCGACGTGTTACCACACCGAGCGCTGGACGCAGAGAACTCATAAGTTTAAAACTTTTTGTAACCTATTTTAATTTTTTTTTTTTTTTTTTTTAATTTTTTACCAAAATGTGTCTTTAGTTTAAGCATTCATATGCATGTGTGGTTTTGTTTTTATATACATTTTAAATGCCTCTTGTTAGCGTAAGGTCTTATTGTATAATTTAAAAGTTAAGTATAGTTAAACACTTTTACACCGCATGTTTATATTAAGTATTTGCAATGTTTTTACAATTATTTTTGAACCTTACTCATTGTTATTTTGATAGTAATTATTTTTGTTTTATCAAAGGGGGGAGGACATGTAGTGGTATGTAACCCACACATGCAGACGAACTTGTGAACTCAAGTACCTGTGACGTCACACGACTCACACGTCCCTTAGTTCGAACTCAGGGTTCAGCAAATAGTAAAGTAACTATATATTCGGTCACTAGCCGTCAAAGTAGGACACTTATCACTAACCGCATCACTTGTGCGTCAAATTATAATCATCATAATCTTACTTATTGTACCTTGTTTAGTTATAGTACCTTTATTAAACTCATTGTGAACTAACCAATGAACATTTAATTTAATCAAACTATAGAACCCGTAATCACATCACAACAAAAGTTCTATAGTAGCGAAACGGCCAAGCCACATATTTTGACTAAGCTGTAGAGTTTGTGAAGTTAGGGCTTATAGAGTTAGAAGCTTGGCTTTACATGGGAGAATTTTTGTCTCGTCTTGGCAACATTTTACATGAAAATGGTTTTGTGGGATAAATATTTTCCCGGCGGTGGTCCCATATAAATTGTATTAACTTTGCTTGGGTAGTTTTTGAGTTAGCTTCAATTACACGTATTTTTCCCACTTACCGCCTTACTAGTAAACGTTGTATAGCGCCTGTAATGACTTTTGAAAAAAGAAGACAAAGCGTTGTGTAACTTTACAGGCGCTATACAAAGCTTATTAGTAAGGCGGTTAGTCTGTATGGATGATATTATAATAGTAAGTTTATTTTTATTAAAAACTAGCTGTGCCCCGCGGTTTCACCCGCGTAGGTCTCGATCCCGTGGGAATGTAGGGATAAAACGTGTCCTATGTCCTATTCCAGGTCATGGTCTACCCGTGTGCCCATCCTCTCCTCTCTAAAGTAGGGAAAGTCGCGGCGGCGCGGCGCCGGCGTCGAAAGGTTCGCGTATTACATTTTTAAACTCGTGATAACTTCGAAATTAAATATCCGATTCGAATGAATTAAAAAGTATTTTACTGCTACATAAATACCCTTGATGTAAAAACGATTTATTTGAATAAGAATTAATATTATGTTGATAAAACTCCTTCGCAAATAATGCATTAATTTCTAACAAATTTGATTACATAAAAAAAGGTTATATTGAGTCAATCTTAAAAGATAGAGATATGCTGTCGCGGACTTTTTTTTAGAACTTTTAAATAAGAACAATTCCGTCATACATGATATTTGCGTAACTTAAACCGTTTACGCAGCGCACGCAACAGAAGCTCTCAAAAAGGAATAATGCTTCCCGTTTTTGCAACATTTTTCATTTATGCTCCGCTCCTATTGGTCGTAGCGTGATGTTATATAGCCTATAACCTTCTCCGATAAATGGACTATCCAACTCAAAAAGAATTTTTCAATTCCAACCAGTAGTTCCTGAGATTAGCGCGTTCAAAAAAACAAACAAACAAACTCTTCAGCTTTATAATATTAGTATAGATATGTCAATTTTTATAGAGATATTATAGTAACTTAAACATTGAAACGCAGCTAGTGTGGAGATACGATTTATTAACATAAACAGGAGGCGCGCCGACCCGGGCGGCCGAGCGCACCTTTACAAATATACTTCATGTAATTATCATCTTACAAAGAAAACTAATAGCTAACAATACACAAATCACGTCCTACAGAGGATACACATCATTATCTTACAAAATAGGAATGTAAAAATAATACGATAACGGGAAAGCACGCGAACAAGAAAAACATGATCCCGCCGTATAACTCTCTGATAATATAATAATTTAGACTACACGTGAGTGAGGGCCATATATACAGACCGCGGGCGTCGTCGGCCCGCAGGCTAACTTTATCAATAACATATTAAAATGCGAAGTAAAGGCATCGATACACGAGCAGTCGCCGCCCGCCGCGTGTCGTCGCGACGCGTCACGCGGCTCCCGCACGCGTCTAATTTTGAGGTAGCGGTTCAGTTTCGCGGCAGCACACAATTAGCTAAATGTTGCAAATGCCGTCGAACAGTTCGGCTCAAACTATCGCAGCGACCGGCCGGCGCGCCGCACGTCACTCGCTGGCGCCCTCGTCCTGCGCGGGGGGCGCGCCGGGCGCCCGGGGCGCACCGGGCTGCGGGGGCGCGCCGGGCTGCGAGGGCGGCGGGGGCGCGTCGGGCGAGAGCGGCGTGCGCGGCGCGGGCGGCGCCAGCAGCGTGGTCCACTCGCCGTCGGGCTCGTACAGGCACTCGACGCACGACAGGAACTCCTTGCCGTCGAAGCCGCCGACGGCGTAGAGCGCGTCGTGCAGCACGGCCAGGCCCAGCGCGGCGCGCGGCCGGCGCAGCTCGGGCCCGGTGCGCCAGGCGCCCTCGGCCGCGGCGCGGCTGGCGCCCTCGGCCGCCAGCCACTCGGTGCGGCGCAGCGAGGCCGCGCCGTCGGAGCCGCCGGCGGCCACGAGGCGGCCGCGCCAGGCCGCCGCGCCCACGGAGCGGCGCGCGGTGGGCAGGGCCGGGCCGGGCTGCCACTGCGCCGACTCGGCCCCGAGGCGCAGGCGCTCGGTGCTGGCGAGGCAGTGCCACGCGTCGCAGCCGCCCAGCGCCCACAGCGAGCCCTCCCAGTATACGCTCGCGCACTGCGACCGACCTGCGACCGCATACCGCATATTTAAATGATATGCATAGTACTTTCAGTTTTTACATGACTATCCAAAAAAAGGAGATGATGAGAGAAGGGAATGTTTTTACAATTTGTTTCTTTAAGATAACATTGACTAATTCGATTTTTATAGGGTTCAGTAACCAAATGGGTAAAACGGAACCCTTACAATAAATTTCATCCAGTTCATCTGTCCGCCGCGTCAGACCGTCCCGTCCGACCGAAAGTGACAGGACAACCATTTCACTCGGAAACTATCAGTATAACGATGATTAATGGTGTAGTAAAATTACAAATTAAAAAACTAAAAACCAGACTACAAAAACACAACTGAAAAGAGATAAGCATTATTTTTTATAGAATTTTGGTATCGCAGGCGGGACACACAAGAGTTACACCATGTTTCAGGTTATTGGTTTGTTCCGCCTGCGATACCAAAATTCTATAAATAATAATGCTTATTTATCTCTTTTCAGTTATTTTTTTTTTCATTTATTTTTTATCTATATACTCGTAAAGTGTAATACAACTGCGTACTGATTAAAATTAATAATAATTATTATGTAAGTACAAGTATAATAAAGACAGGGGAGGAAATGATCAAAGGGCATCAAAAAATTAGTCACGCTCAGCAGTATTGGTGGACGTATTATAATAAGACTAGCACTATGCCCGCGACTTCGTCCGCGTGGATTTCGTATACATTCCCCTAAAAACTTCAGCAACCCCCCCTTTGAAAGATAGTTTTGAAATTCATATTTACAACTTTATTATCCTTTTCATACAAAAAATCATTCTCCGAAGACACTACCGGCTACCTCTAAATAAGATAACAAATAAAAAGCGCTCCGGTGCTGCTGTATGTCCCGGCGTTAGCTGCAGAACTGCTTTTGCTAGCCGCCAATATGAGGTCGCTAGCTCAAGATTGTATAATGAGGTCAATAAAAAACTGGCAATATATAGTTTAACTAATCGTGAGGTAACGCATAAGTTGAAAAATTGGTTATTAACTTTAACGTATGATCAGACTGAATTACATTTAACAGTTAAAAAGTAAGTAGGTATAATTATATTATGTTAGTTTTTATCATTATATATATATTTTTTTTGTTTTTATCTTTCTTTATTTCTTAAGCGATATCTCTGTTACATCTCGCAGCTAAGTACAGGGTTGTGTCTAAGTCAACAGCTCACTAACTCCTATAATACAAGTTTGAATTGGTTATTAACTTTAACGTATGATCAGACTGAATTACATTTAACAGTTAAAAAGTAAGTAGGTATAATTATATTATGTTAGTTTTTATCATTATATATATATTTTTTTTGTTTTTATCTTTCTTTATTTCTTAAGCGATATCTCTGTTACATCTCGCAGCTAAGTACAGGGTTGTGTCTAAGTCAACAGCTCACTAACTCCTATAATACAAGTTTGAATTGGTTATTAACTTTAACGTATGATCAGACTGAATTACATTTAACAGTTAAAAAGTAAGTAGGTATAATTATATTGTTAGTTTTTATCATTATATATATTTTTTTTTTGTTTTTATCTTTCTTTATTTCTTAAGCGATATCTCTGTTACATCTCGCAGCTAAGTACAGGGTTGTGTCTAAGTCAACAGCTCACTAACTCCTATAATACAAGTTTGAATTGGTTATTAACTTTAACGTATGATCAGACTGAATTACATTTAACAGTTAAAAAGTAAGTAGGTATAATTATATTATGTTAGTTTTTATCATTATATATTTTTTTTTTTTGTTTTTATCTTTCTTTATTTCTTAAGCGATATCTCTGTTACGTCTCGCAGCTAAGTACAGGGTTGTGTCTAAGTCAACAGCTCACTAACTCCTATAATACAAGTTTGACTTAGTTTAGGAGTTAGAGAATTACATAATACTATGTGACAGCAGCGTACAACCACTAAACTAAGATTTTAAATTGTCATTAGATTAAGAAATTCTTGTACAGTCACGGACTTTAATTGATGAGCCACCTTCAAACTTTTCAATTGACTTTATTAGTTAACCTCTATGGATATTTCCGATTAAAAGTAATTTATTTGTCATCTTGTTTACTTTCATACATTCACGAGATTACACGATTAAACACGAACTCAAATCGCAAGCTCGTAAACAAGATGGCAAATAAATTACTTTTAATCGGAAATTTCCATAGAGGTTGACTAATAAGTTGTCAATGATAAAAATAAATACAATGTTGCGTTAAGTTTATCCAATCTATTTGATACCGACCTCCTTTGAATCATAGCTCATTAACTCGATAATTATGAAAACATAACTGAAGACAAGACAGTGATAGTTGAAATATCAAGATGACAAATAAATTACTTTTAATCGGAAATTTCCATAGAGGTTGACTAATAAGTTGTCAATGATAAAAATAAATACAATGTTGCGTTAAGTTTATCCAATCTATTTGATACCGACCTCCTTTGAATCATAGCTCATTAACTCGATAATTATGAAAACATAACTGAAGACAGTGACAGTTGAAATATCAAGATGACAAATAAATTACTTTTAATCGGAAATAGTCTTATCCATAGAGGTTGACTAATAAGTTCTTAATGATAAAAATAAATACAATGTTGCATTAAGTTTATCCAATCTATTTGATACTGACCTCCTTTGAATCATAGCTCATTAACTCAATAATTCTGAAAACTTAACTGAAGACAGTGACAGTTGAAATATCGATGTCAGAGAATTTCTCCGTACGTTAACGTTACTATGCAGCAGTAACCTAGCAACAATTGTTTATCGTTGCTAGAATTGCAATTGGTTGACTTTGAGTAGTCACTGCTGTCAAGTTTGTAGTTCTGCTCTCAGGTTAGCCAACCGGTAAAGATATGAAATATAATTTTGCTTCTTCTAATACGAAGACATATGACTTTACGTGTCGGGAACCGAATAAACCCGATTTGCATTACACGGCTAAAATGCGAACAGTACCAGGTGGCTCATCAATTAAAGTCCGTGACTGTACCTACCTTATGAAATAAATATTCTTATTCTTATTATTTTACACCCCGTTAGCGGCTGATTTTTGAAAAACCCCGAGGCACATACTTTTTTATTTTTTGTTTTAAGTATTAGTATCGTACCAAGTTTCGAGTTATTCCAACGGCGCGTTAAAATTTTTATTTACTTTGGCACCCCGTGATTCCTCTATGTGAGGGGTTGCTTGAAGAGTAAAAGTGACAATCTTTATTATTTACTAAGTAGCAAGTATTGTCAAGTTTCAAGTTTATTAACCAAAGGAATAAGATTTTTCATATTAACTATATCCTCTCTTTTTACCGCCACAGGGGCGGAACTTTGATAAATCGATTGAGATGTTTACATAATTTGACTAAAAAATTATTTATACCAATTTTTGTTCAAACCACGCAGTAAAACCCTCCCCTGTAAAATTAACTACCCCTTTTCACCACCTTAGGGGTAGATTTTCGAAAAACTCTGATACAGTTATTCTTTATTTATGGTTTTAAGTATATTATATTCAAGTATAATACTGAGTTTCGAGTTAATCGAACCGCGTGTTAATTTTTTTTCTATATAAACTTTGACATCCCCCAATGCACGTATAGGGGTATAGTTTAGAAAAAATAAAAATGACAAACTTTATAATTTACTTAGATAAGTATTCGTGCCAAGTTTCAAGGCTATTAACTCAAGGAATAAGATTTTACATACAAACGAAATCCCCCTTTTTCACCCCCTTAAAGGCCGAATTTCCAAAAACCCGTTCTTAGTGCGCGCCTACGTCTATAGCTAGCAATAGCTATCTGTGTGCCAAATTTCAGCCCAATCCGTTCAGTGGTTTTAGCTGTGCGTTGATAGATCAGTCAATTAGTCAGTCACACTTGTGTTTTATACACATATAGATTCCGTACCAACCTGCAGAGCGGCTCATCCCACTGCCTCTGGGAAAATGAGTTCACGAGCCGATCTGTATCCGGGCAAGCCGCTTTCCAGGCGTTCTCCGTACTTTGCAGTTGTGTTTTAGCAGTCGGGTTTTTAGTTTTTTTTTCAGCTTTTTAGTTTAATGTCAATTAGCTTGCGCAAGGCATCGCAAGCTATTTACGAGGTTCGATACAAACATGGTCCATTTTTATGCCATTAAAAGTTTTCAAACCAATTTATTATTCCTTAATATATTTAAACATATCGCAACCTTAGATGAAGACAACTCAAAAAACCTCATTTTTCAGAAATGACGAAAAACTGTTTATTAACCGCCTTACTAATAAACGTTGTATAGCGCCTGTATAGTTACACGACGCTTTGTCTTCTTTTTTCAAAAGTCAAGAAAGATATCCAAGATCTAATGAGACATTTGCTGTTATTCAAAAGGTAACGTTTGCTTTGAAGGTATATATTTTTTTGTAATCCCGACTAGAAGATCGATGACTCATAGTGCGTAGAGACTGACCGGCGTTGAGCGGAGGCGCCTCGCTCCAGGCGTCGGCGTCCGGGTCGTAGCGCAGCACGCGCTTCAGGTTCACGCCGCCCGCCCACCCGCCCACCACGAACAGCTCGCGGCGCTCCTCCACGCCCGCCGCGCCCGCGTGCGACAGCGCCAGCGGCAGGCGCGCGCGGCCCGCCCACGCGCCCGCGCCCGCGCCCAGCGCCGCCACCGAGTCCAGCTCCGCGTGCCCGTCCGAGCCGCCCAGCGCGAACAGCGCGCCGCCCAGCACCGCGGCCGGGAAGCGGGCGCGCGCGCCGCGCATGTCCGGCAGCGCCGTCCACTCGTTGAGCGCCGGGTCGTACGCCTCGGCCGCGCGCAGCACGCGCGCGCGGTCGTAGCCGCCGCACACCAGCAGGCGCCCGCCCAGCACCGCCGTGCCGTGCGCCGCGCGGCCCAGCGACAGGCGCGCGCGCCGCCCGCCCGCCTCGCCCTCGTCGCGCGCGCCGCCCAGCACGCCGCCGCGCGCCACGCCCGTCGCGCCGCCCGCGCCCACGTCGCGCCACGCCACGCGCGCCGCCGCCAGGCGCCCGCGCAGCGCCAGCAGCGCGCGCGTGGTGCGCGCGCCCGGCACGCGCGTGGCCGCCAGCACGGCGCAGGCCGAGCGCGCCGTGCGCGCGCCCAGCTGCAGCGCGGGCGGGGCGGGCGGCGCGGGCGCGGCCAGGTCGGCGGCGCGGCGCGTGGCCCGGCCGCGCTCGGCCGCCTCGCGGCGGTACTCCTGCAGCTCGGGCGCGTCGCCGCGCGCGGCCGGCAGCTCGCCACAGTCGCGCAGCGCGCCGCGCGTGTCCACGTACAGCAGGTGCGTGCGCGCGCACAGCTCGTCCAGCTGCACAGAACTCGTGTGAACGCGCCGCTAGCGTGCGGAGCGCGACACCGACAGAGAGATACTCACGTCGGCGTCGACGGCCTGCTGGTCGCGCAGCCAGATGAGCGCGGCGTCGGCCACCGCGAAGGCTGTCTCCTCGCCGCCCTCGGCGCTGGTCTCGCGCAACATTTCTATGCGAATGAGAGGCAATGTCGCCAGCGCGCCACTCTTGCAAACCTCGTCGAACTGAAACGCATAGTAAGACCTCGGTTGACTGTCATCAAGAGGAGGGTCTCGGGGTCTTTGTGTTTTATAGTCTTTCTAGAGCGGGCGGAACAACGGACAACGACACATGCGGACAGCGGACCGGCGTGCGGTGCGTGCACTCACGTTCTGCGCGATGTAGGCGTCGAGCTGCTGCAGCTGCTCGGCGCCGAGGTCGGGCAGCGCGCGCAGCTCCAGCACGTCGTGCGGCGCCAGGCGGCGCAGCAGCGCGGCCGCCAGGTGCGCGCGCACCGGCTCCACGCGCAGGCGCCACGCCGCGCGGTACAGGCGCCGCGCGGCCGCAGGGTCGCGCACGCGCAGGCGCCCCGTGTACGCGTACTCCACGAGCGCGGCCAGCGCGGCGGGGTCCACGTCGTCCACGCGCACGGCGGGCGCGGCGGGCGCGCCGGGCGCGGGCGCGGGCAGCGCGTGCAGCGCGTGCAGCAGGTAGGGCGACGCGGCCGCCAGCACGGCGCGGTGCGCGGGCAGCTCGGCGCCGCCCGCCAGCAGCACGGCGTCGTAGTGCTGGCGCGACTTGCGCAGCGCGTTGAGCGCGTGCAGCACGCGCGCCGGCGCCGCGTCGTCGCGCACCGACAGCTCCTGCTCCAGCGCGCTCGTTTCCTCCTCCGAGCTGTCCTCGCCGCCCGCGCCGCCTGCTCCCCGGGAACGCGATAAAATAATAGAATACTCAGTGCCACAATATAACTATGTTTAAATCTTTAATATTACGTACATTAGAAACACTACTGAAGGATAACTCCATAAAAACCAACCAAGATATCTACCTACATAAATATATATGTATATAATATACAACAGGTAAACATAATGACACAACAGGTAAACATAATATTTTATACACTTAAAGAGGTTTATCAAACATCAAAAATGTATGGTTAAACAGTTGCTAATCATTACCTAACTGTTTATAAGTAAATAAACCCCATAATGTTCTTGGTGATATTATTACTAACAGTTTGTGATGCTAATAATTTTTTGGACACCATTTTTCTAGCTGTACTTAGGTATGCAATTATTTATTTATTCAATAAGTACACCAACAGCAATTATGCATTATTAAGTTATTGTGCATGAGATATGAAATCACTTGAAGTATAAAAATAATATGTAGGTTTATGGACCATCTTTATTATCATAATTTAAAAAAATATCAATTTTGTTATCACAGTATCAGACTAAATAAAGACATTATCTACTTATATCATTACAATGGAACATTTCCATAACAATGTGCCTGAATAATAAATAATGCAAGTGATAACCTACGAGCAATGAATTCATACTAAATCACAGAATGTTGTCCTAGATGTAGTGCCATAGAATGTAAATACTTATTGAACTGTCATCATTAGTATGTGTTAGCTCAGTATGTGGTGTAGCTGTGTTTGTGGGACACGCATCTCGTGATTAGTAACAACATGTTCCAATAGAGCAGTGAGTCAGCATCAATTGGTTCAATTGGTTCCGCATAGACACCGCCTAGCACCGGGAGAGGGCCACATCTACCGGATCACACGGCTCACACACACATGTGTGAGTAATGTGAATATACATTACAACTATCTACACTAAGCCCACCTGCCACTTGCCAATTACAATACAATACAATGACTATTATTCTGTAATTTAATAACTTTCCTGGTGATAATATGCAATACTAAACTGGACCTAACATACATCTACTATTCAAGCAGAGGGCATCTTGCTATGCATTCCACAACTTGCTGGCAGCCTCACTGAAGCACTGCTGTGACCTGGCAGAGGTCAACAACATGAGCAGCTGATCAGTTCCCTGCAGCTGACTCATAGCTGCCAAGTTAAAGGTTTGTACAATGACTGTCGTGTCCCAAGCCATCTACTAGACGATGTCGTATTCGATACTAATTAATACGAAGCGACGCGGCGCTCAAGGTCAAGTTACATATCTTAATGATCGGCGGCGCGTCCGGCGCGCGGACGGCCGCCCTGCGCACTGTTGCTACGAGTGGTAGGCGTTGTAGCTGTTGTCTGTGTGTGTTATGTACTGTAGGATGCTCACCGTCGCCGTTCCTGTAGTCGTCGTGCGGCTTCATGTTGCCGCCGCGGGGTCCGCTCCGCTCTGCTCCAGGCGCGCTCTGCACCTGCGACACAAGCCCGTCAGCGCCGCGGCCCTTCGCTGCTAACCGGATTACACTGGCGAGCACGTGGCCCCGTGTGGCGGACAGCGAAGGCCGCGGCGCAGTTAGCACAGGTCACATGGCGCGACGTAAACAAACCCACCTGATGCGTCGCGCTGCTCGGTCGCTGCGCGCTTGCACGGTCGCTCTGTGACGCCGCCGTTAGATCGCTGGCATGCCGTGCCCGGCTCGGGGACGCTATCCGGTAGACGCGATGCCACGCGAGTAACACTAACGACACACACTGTTCCGCCACCGCCCGCACACTGTTTTTATTTTGTAATTGTTTGACAGACAAACGTCACCCATTGACAGCTGCTCATAAACTCATGTGAACTCATGTCACTTTTGACGTACTGTTCGTAACGTTGTTTCTGCGCTATGGCACTTCTAGAGCTTTCTTGGGACCATAGACATTATGGATTTCTTTTACTGTGTGTTTTGTTGTGAATGTTTCGTGAGTGCAAACGCACGGTCACAGTACAGTGTACAGTATGTACAGTTACAGTACCAGGGGTAGGACAATTCCATACATTGGCAGATTTGGGGTATTTTTTTTCAAAATGCGACATCTGTTTTCGCCATCCTAAACAATTAGTTACTTTATGTCGCTGCAGATGGCGACACCATCGATACAAATATAATTTGTGACAAAAAATAAAAATAAATAAATATTAATTTCAACTCTAATCATTTTATTAACACGTATTATAATTATTTGCAAATATTGGTGTAGATTACAAGCCGCGTAATAATTACGATAGCAACACAGCGAATTATTGATTTTTTATTGATTGTCAAATTGTCAGGTCACAACAAATATGGCGACTGCTCCTTGCGTGTGCGCTTGTTTGTAGTTTTCGTCCCATATTTTTGTGCTTTTCTTCGTTAAATTAATCCGCCGATCCGCGTTGAGTTGAGTCCTTTCCTCCGTAGTGAAGTGAAAGAATTTTCCGAAGTTATTGTGTGAGTTGAGCTTATAGTTCCTCCGCCATTCTAGTGCAATCGTTTTTTAGCATAAATAAATAAGTAGTTTAAAAAAAAAGACAAGTTGTTTTTCTATGTATCCACTGTGTACCTTTTGAAATTGATGCTTCCTTACTAATTTGCTTGTTTTTAATTTGATAAAGTTTTACTATGATTTTTAGATAAAGAGAAAATTTAAATTAAGTAAAACTTTGTCATATTACAAACAAGCAAATTCTATTCTATTCTATTTTTTGTTATGGCAAGCAAAGCCGATGTCGACCATTCTGCCAATGTCTAAAGTGATTTGGAAAGGCAAGTGTGTATCGAGAAAAAAAAAAAAAAAAAAAAAAAAAGGTAACAAGAACTTCTATGTTATAGTTGATCTATAGTTGATCTTGTGGTGTTAGTATTGGACTGGAACAAACAAAAAGATAAAATTACATTTTATATTATAATTGTTAGAACATTAAAATATACATAAACCACATCCACAAAGACAGACTATTTGGGGGAATAAATCATAATTTAATATTATTGTGACGGATGAAAATCATCAACGCCACAAGTAGTTCTGGGGAGGAATATGTTAGAAGGGAGGGGAAATTAATAGGAAGAGGGATCTTGAATTTAAGGAGACGGCTATACAAATCGAGAGGTGGGATGTTATTAGGACATTCAAAGAATATGTGATCTAGGGTACCTTCCTCCAACCCGCACTCACAGAGAGAGGAGTCGCGGACATGGATTTTGTGCAAAAAAACAGGAGTGCAACAAAAACCTAAGCGGATTCTACAAAGAACAGAAATAACAGTCTTTGACACTTTTTTGTGACCGAAAAACCATGGTTTTGATTTAATGGTCGGTTGAACTGCATAAAAAAAACTGCCTTTCCTTTTGCTGGACATATTCCATTGCTCCTGCCAGGAACTCTGCAGACTCAGTCTTGGAAGGGACAATAGGTCGTAACCCTGATGGGTATTGTGAGTGAGATCTGACGATAAAGATGAACAAGCATCTTTAGCCAAAGCATCAACACATTCGTTACCCTTGATGCCACAATGGCTAGGTATCCAAACTAACTGAACATCCTTTTGATTACTAGCGCAGGACAATAAAGATTTTTTAATTTTTAAAATAAGGGAACTGTGTAGTTTACTTTTAAAGGGATTTTGGATTAATGCTTGTAAACAACTAAGGGAATCTGTAAAAATAACGGCTTTCTCAATATTATGGTGTGACTCTATGAAAAGACAAGCTTCCAGTATAGCCACACACTCACCAGTGAATACAGAAGATTCTTTAGGGCATTTAAACTGTAAGATAATTTTGGAGCTTTGGTAATAGACCGCAGCGCCAGTGTGACTAAGATCGGTTAATTTCGAAGCATCCGTAAAAAATAGTTGAAAACCAGACCATCGCTCGCCCACCACCGCATTAAAAGTCAAATTCGCTGACGGAGATTTTTTGGATATACCAATATGAAACAAAATTTTGGGGATATAAGTTAAGACTTCATATGCAAAATTGAAAAGGGGTAATCTGGGATATTGGACGATCGGGTTTGCTAAATTAAGAATTTGACGAAAGGATTTTAGGATTAAGGGTTTTCTTTATTTTTCCAGTAATTTGAACTTCTGCTTATGGTATCTAGCCCATTCAGTCTACCTATAAGTGGATGGGAGGATCTACATATTAGTCTGGAAACAAAACGGGATGCCAGAAATTGCCGTCTAAGGGCCAATGGAGGTTCAGCACATTCGACCTGCAATGCGTTAATGGGAGAGGACTTCATACAACCTGAGATGATTCGAAGGCACTTGGACTGAACTCCATCCAGCCCAGCCAAAGCACTTTTGTTGCAAGGAATCAGGAGATATGTTCCATAGTCTAAAACACTACGAACTAAGGCATTATAAACTAATTTCATGGTGTAGGGGTGAGCACCCCACCAAACACCCGCAAGAACTTTTAAAATTGAAATAATTCTTTCACATTTTTGTATAAGAAAATTTATGTGATGTTTGCCAGTTAATTTTGTATCTAAAATAACGCCTAAAAATTTTACTTTATTAACTATTGGAAACTTTTAATAATCTCCTGTATCTAGACAACTTAACTCACGAATATGCCTATTTACTAGACTCTAATGCAGAATTAACCTATGACTATCAAATGTTTTCTGCGCAACAAGGACACATAAATGGAACAGGAATGAAGAATATTTTCACTAATCTCCAGAGGACTATAACTGAAATTGATACTGAAAATAATATGACAACATATAAATCCTCCTCAGAAGAACATCTAGTTCCTAGCTCAGAAACTAAGCATTCAGACACGTTTTTTCTATAATTATCTGATTATTATGCATCAAAACATCGCGGGACTCGTCAACAAGGTGGATCAACTAACACTACACCTGCTAGAACTAGCCGAACAAAGAAACAGTATAGACATAATTTGCGTCACGGAACACTTTATGGAGCGAGGACACGAGGAGCTTCTTTCAATACCTAATTATAAATTAGCTGCCTACTATACAAGAAGTACGAAAAGAGGGGGAGCCTGTATTTTGGTAAAATTTGGTCTCCAATACAAAGAACTTACGAATGTCAGTAAAATGTCAATTGAAGGCGTTATCGAAGTTTGTGCAATTGAACTAATACCACATAACACAATCATTATTTGCATATATAGAGTACCAAAGTTAAACAATTTAGAGGTCTTCTACTCAAAATTAAACATTATATTATCTAAATACTGTTACGACTCGAACAAGAATGTAATTCTATGTGGAGATTTCAACATTAATGTTTTAAAACAAGATAAATTATCTCTTGAATTTACTAGTTTCCTATTAAAGTACAATCTATGTTTACAAATTAATCAACCAACTAGATTGCAAAGCAATACGTGTATTGATAATTTTGCACATAATATTTCACGGAAATGTACTCATAGTGTCCTTGATCTACATTTGTCGGATCACACTGCGCAAACTTTAAAGCTCCCAGTAAAAAAGACATGTTTAATCAAAAGCTGGAATATAAAAGTGCGTGACTATAGTAATGAAAACTTGATGAAATTCAAAGACTGTTTGAAATCAATTTCTTTTTCTGATGTCTACCTTACTAAAGACCCTAACGTAGCATACAACAACTTTTTAGAACTATTTCAATTATTTTATAATTTATGTTTTCCGATTACGTACAAAAAAATAAAATTAATGAAGAATCCAAATTGGTTAACACCTGGCATTAGACGATGTAGCCAAATAAAAAGACAGTTGTTGTGGCACCATAGATTAAATCCATGTAAGATAAATGTGACGAAACTTAAAAATTATTCAAACAGACTTAAGAAAATTATAAAATTAACACAATTGGCAAAGAATAATTATAAAATAGAGACAGCATATAATAGATCGAAAATGACGTGGAAAATAATAAATGAAAATAGAAGTAACTCACCACCAGAATATATAAAAGAAATAAATTATGACGGAGTTACATTCACTACACCCAAAGACATAGCAAATACCTTTAACGACTACTTCATAAGCCAAGCAGAAAAACTTTCTACTGCATCGACACAACTGACTACTGACAATATAATAAATTTATCTGCACAGTCAATTTTTTTAGCCCCTATAACACCAGATGAAGTAAATAGAATTATAAAAAATTTAAAAAATAAAAATAGTGTAGGATACGACGATATTTCAACAAAGGTTCTAAAGTTTGTTTCAGAAATAATATCAGATCCTCTCAGCTACATAATTAATTTGAGCATTGAGTCTGGAACCTACCCTGATAAACTTAAACCCACTGTCATAAAACCTTTATTTAAAAAAGACGATGAGAAAGACATTAAGAATTACAGGCCAATAGCTCTTATTCCGGTAATATCCAAGATATTCGAAAAATGGATCTACAGGTCCATAGACGGATACCTCAACAAACATAATATACTTGTGAATGAACAAAAAGGATTTAGGAAAGATCATTCAATAAATATGGCAATATATGACTTTCTTAATGTTATTGTTGCCAACATGAATGAGAGAGTCCCAATATCAGCAATATATATGGATATGACCAAGGCATTTGACTTGGTCAACCATGATATACTGTTGAGCAAGTTAAATGCGTATGGGATAAGGGGAAACATTTTGTCACTGGTAAAATCTTACTTAAAAAATAGAACACAACGTACAGAAATAAGTCGAATTTGTAAATTAAATAAAACCGTTATTAAATACATATCTAAAGAACGAAAAATATCCTACGGAGTGCCCCAAGGCAGTGTGCTAGGGCCTTTATTATTTCTTATATATATAAATGACTTTCCCCAGAACATACCCTATCCTATGACATTGTTTGCTGATGACAGTACTATTATTGTTAAATTTGACAAAAATAATAAAGACTTCGAAGCCGACATAGTCAATGCATTGCAACAAGCCGTTAACTGGCTAGAACATAACAACTTGATTATAAATTTAAAGAAAACAAAAATTATGAATTTTCGTCAACGAGTAGCTAATTCGGAACTAAATATAAGCTTTAATAATGAAGAAATTGAAGAAGTTGCAAATACAAAATTTTTAGGTTTAACAATCGACAATCAACTTAATTGGAAACAACAGACTACAATATTAATTAAAAAAATTAGTAAGTTTGCTTTTGCTTTGAATAAACTAAAGAAAGTAGTCAATCAAGCAGCGGCAGTCACTGCATACTATGGTTATGTCGACTCTATACTACGCTACGGAGTCATATTTTGGGGTAACTCCTGCAATAAGGACATGGTGTTCAAATCGCAAAAAAGATGCATTAGAGCTATTACGGGTTTAAAAGTAACTGATAGCTGCAAACCTTATTTTGTATCGTTAAAAATAATGACTTTACCTTGCTTGTACATATTTGAGACAGCTTTATTTGTTAAAAAGAACATGCATCTATTCAGAAAAGCATCAGAATATCGGTATAAAATCATTAGACAAGTATATAGACATGAATTATGCGTTCGACCATCAAAGACCGCCTTGATGGACAAAAGCATACTTTGCATGGCACCAAAAATATTTAATAAATTGCCAAATGGAATTAAGGACTTAAATATTATTCAATTTCAAAATAAATTAAGACATTTATTATTGGAAAAATGTTATTATTCTATTGACGAATTCCTTAATGACAAATAGTAAGTTATTTGACATTGATATTTATTTAATTTTGACAATTATATTTATTTCCATTCATTATTTATGTTTGCTTGTTTTCTCTGTTTTAAGTTATGATGTGTTTCGTTGTAATTATTTTATTTTATTATGTTGATTATTGTTTTAATGTTACTAATTGATGATGATGACAATGACGTGAAAGAGTGTACACCTCTAAGGTAGATTTTTGAGGAACCAATTTTTATTAATAAGATCTCATGTAAAATGTACCAAAAATCACACCAATAAATTAATTTGAATTTGAATTTGAATTTGAATATTGTGGCCTAAAATGTTTATAGAAATATGAACAAGCAAATTAGTAAGGAAGCTAAAGTATAGGCACTATTGCATAGTAGCACCTATAGCTAGCTATAGCTATACATATCACAAGTTTGTGGATGGCGATAATAGATGGCGCTATTTATCCGATCAATTGACATTAGCGGTCTTCAATAAATTCTGCGAGGGGGCTCTCTATACCCTATATATTACTTTACTCTATGTACAGTACAGTGTACAGTCACGAGTACAGTGTACGCAAGGGTGGATCCAGGGGGGGGGAGGCACAGGGGCACGTGCACCCTCCAAACGGTTTAAGTATAAAAACTTTTTACAAAAAAAAACCGACTTCCAAAAAAAACACTAGGTTTTTTTTTGTAACAAGTTTTTATTTTTCACTTTTTAGTTGTGATACCTACCCCACACAAATTCGAATACCACTACCTGCTATGAAAATAACACTAAAGGAGAAAAATAATGATAATATCATCTAGATACAGATCGATTCAAACTTAATGGCGGCTCGGAAGTTAGCTTTTAGCTGCGCAGTACCCCACCCCTCACCCCCGCTGTCACATGAAATTGTTACTGCGCAGCGACTCGCCTCATGTTCCGAGCCGCCATTAAGTTTGAATCGAACTGTACAACAAGTGGGAAAAATACGTAATATTGAAGTTAACTCAAAAACTACGCAAGTAAAGTTAATAATATGGGACCTCGTAAGCGTAATCGATTCTTAATCGGCAGAGTAATCACGTAACAAACACACAAAAAAAAACTTACATCCGAATTTAACCTCTTCCTTTTTGAAGAAGTCGGTTAAAAATAAAGTCGAATCGTCTGAAATAGACTGGCCTGAAGCCAAGACATTGCATCAATGATGAACGCTAAAGAAGAAGGCTATTGTATCTTCAGCAGCAGTGGTGTAACTACTAAAGGTTCAAAGTGGTACAGTCAGTTCGTACTCGGGCCCAGAGGTCTGCTAAGCCGACCGGCCTAGAGCCTCAGTTGGCAAGGAAATTTCAGCATAAGTACCTACCTAATGCTAAAAGGATAGCATAGTCCGAGGGGCCTCGCGCGCCCAAATTTAATACGTACAGTACAGCTTTCCTGAACTCAAGAAAAATATGTAGCTGACACTCTGCATGAATGGTCAACAGATTATCTAACCAAACCAATTCGGTTGGGTTAGGTTAGGCAGCTTTTGTGATCCATGGCCCTGTACGGGGCCCCGGGGTGGGCCTCTGACCTGACGGCCGGCAGCATCGCGATGCTGCGTAAACCGCAGAGGGCGATGGCCGTCAGGTCTATCAGGGGGTATCGCACAGTCTCCTACGAGGCGGGTTGTGCACTGGCCGGGTTGCCACCCTGGGACCTAGAGGCGAGAGTCCTCGCGTCTCTGTACCGGTGGCGCGAGGGGGTGCAGACGCGGGGCGGTGGACCGATACAGCGAGAGGTCGATCTGCGTCCGTCTCAGCTCCGCGAGGTCCTGGTGGCGGTGTGGCGGGAGAGGCTATTGCGCCCTTCCGCCGGCCTCGCTACCATCGAGGCGATCCGACCGGTGCTCGAGGAATGGCTCGAGAGGAGGCACGGCTCCCTGTCATTTAGGGCGACCCAGGTGTTCTCGGGGCATGGTTGTTTCGGGAAGTACCTGTGTCGTATAAACAGGGAGCCGGACGCTCGGTGTCATCACTGCGTCCATTGTCTGGAGGACACGGCGCGGCATACGCTGGTAGAGTGTGCCGCATGGGAGGAGCCACGCCGTGCCTTCGTGACAGAAGTGGGAACCGACCTGTCGCTGCCGGCCGTCGCTCGCGCGATGGTGGGGAGCGCAGAGTCGTGGGATGCGGTGATCTCCTTCTGTGAAACGGTCTTCTCACAGAAGGAGGCTGCGGAGAGGTCGAGACCACTCTCCCGACCCGCAGCAGACGTACCGGGCGTCGGCGGAGGGCGGACAACGCCCTCTTCCAGCCCCCCTAAACGGGTCCAGAGGGACGGTGGACTTGGGGACGTCCGCCGCCCCCCCCTATAACTGGACCCGAGGCGGTGGCGCGTAGTTTACCGCGCGCGCCCCTATTGGCGTTGCGGAAGGAGTACACCTCACTCCCCCCGCAGACTTGAGGAGGCCCGCAGAGGCGAGCCGGCACTAGCCAACGATCGTGGAAGGTGCACTAGCTTCCATGATCCCCAGTGCAAGTGTGGGAAAGGAACACCGAGGTGGTTTTTAGTCAGTAAGAGTCTGACAGACCCCTCGCCCGCCCCAGGGAGGAGGACATCCATGAGGATATTCCACCCAGGCAACAAAAAAAAAAAAAAAGGTTGGGCAGCTTCGCTCGCCCTTACAGCCCAAGTCCCAAGTACTCATTATTCTTAAGCTTTAAAAGTACTAGGTACCGATGTCGATAAAGTAACTTATCTATGATCAAAAGAAAATCTATTTTACTCAAGACAGGGTTCTAAAATTGTATTATTTTTGTATTTGTAGTATAATATGACATTGAAAAAGAATGAATCCCAAAAACAGGGTGCAAAACAAGATATGGGAGACTCTTCATAACTGTCTGGCCCATGTGCCTCTCCCAGAAATAAATCCTGGATCCACCCTTGAGTGTACGTACGTATTTTTTGACGGGTATTAGTATGTATCTACACTGCAAAGAATATTCCCGATTCAAAACTGTTGGCGATCGGGAAAAAAAAGTTTAATTCGCTTACAATGTGGGTGAACAGGAAAAATTTGTCCCGATCGTCAACAGTATTGAGGACAAGGTGTTTGATCGGGAATATTCGTCGAAAAATAGTACTGTTCGTCAACACTGTAAATACTTGAAACACTTTTTCCCGATCGTTAACAGTGTCGACGAAAAGGTGTTACTGATCGGGAATATTCGTTGAAAAATTATTGTTCTGTTCGTCAACACTGTAAACGAATGAAACTTTTTTACCCATCGTCAATAGTGTCGACGACAAGGTGTTACCGATCGGGAATGTTCGAAATAATGATGGAGTAACTTTTGTTTGTCCCTGGCTGCGATACCAACATTCTATAAAATATAATGCTTGTTTTTATTCACTTTTCAGTTAAGTATGAGTTTTTCCAGTCGGATTTTTATTTTTATAATAACTTTTATCATTTCAAATTACATTAATATAAATTGATTACTAGGTATATATGAAGTAATCACCTTTCAAATCCCTTCATTTTGAACATACCCCACTCGTATTTTTTTTAAACATTCACTTTGGCGCCAAAAATCCTCCATTTTTTTTTAAATTTTATTATACCCAGGAACACTCGCGCAATAAAAAAGAATCTAACGGTAACGACTAACGACATAACATTCATCAAAATCTATTCAGCCGTCTAGTACCTAGGTTACGAGGGAACATAGAGACAGACTGATTCTGATACATTACATAAACATACATACCTACTGTTCACAGTTCACTGTTCGAACAATAGGTAATAAACATAATTATTAGCATAATTGCGACACCGCGCTCTATGCCTTGAATATTTTATGTATTACCCAAGTAAAATAGTCAGTACCTACGCTTTCGGATAGCATATCAGGCGCGAGCGCGACTCAATAATCATCTCAATAACCTCATTAGTTTCTTCGTTATCCCATTTGTATTACTGAAATATAGCTATCTTTAGAATCTATCTTAGTTTATTATATATTCCAACCCCGAACACATACATAAGTACATATAGGTCAAACACATAACCCTCGTTTTTTGGCTTTGCTGCAGTCGGGTAAAAAGCGCCTGATTAGCAGACGGATATTTTTTTGAAGATAAGTAATTACAATATTGGCTGTTCCTTGGTTATGGCAAGGAACGTGTCTTCACGCTGTGACGTGAACGTGACGGTGCATCAGCAAGTGCGGTGTACCAGCGCTCGGCTAACTCGGGGGTCGCAGGACTCGCAGGGCGGCGCGGATCGATAGCGGGCGAGCGGAGCTGGTCGCCCGGGCGCACGGCGCGGCGGCGCGTCGCGGCGGCGCGGCCGGCAGTGCGCCGCGCGACCCCGCCCGCACTCCACGCGCTATGAGCGTGCTCCGGCCGCGCGCCCGCCGCGCGCCGCTGCTGTTCGCGCTCGCCGCTGCTCTGTTGCCGCACGCCGACCGAGTCGCGTGAGTACAAGCTAGCCCTAGTGCTGTGCTGCCTCTCTCCGTATCCTCTGACATGTGTCGTTTTCCTCCTGTGGCAGCGGCGGCGGCGGCGGCGGGAGCATGTTCGGGGACGTCAATATATCCTCTATTTTGGACTCCTTCAGCATAAGTTACGACAAGAGAGTGAGACCAAACTATGGAGGTTAGTAGCAGTAGTTATCATAACTTCTGCTTAAAAACCACTGCGTTGTCCAAATCTTTGACGAATCATCCTGATCCTATTCTTGACGCCAACGTTTGACGGTAGCGCGCAGTAGTTTAACAATACAGGATCGGAATATCGATCAAGAATCAAACTACCTAATAATTATTATTATTGTAATTTTATTTATTTAATTTATGTGTGCATTATTATTTAAAGAAGTATATTATTAATGAAAATATGGGATTGCCAGTCGTTAGCAGTTAGCAATCATAATATTATTATATAATAATGCACTATTTAATATTACTGCCTGCACCAATACCTACGTCGAAAATATTTTTAATTATTTATAGTTCTGATCTAAATAAACACTACAAAGACGATTCCATTTTCACTATGAACATCTGGATACGCTCCTACCTGAACCACGTAGGTCCTTATCCAGTCACCAAGCTAATGTGGCGGGTGGTCGATACCGCAGTTTTATCTTACTTGGAGAATATGATGGAGATACCTAAAGCTTATCCATATTTAATGAGAAGTAGGTAGACGTAGCTTTATGAGTTATGACTATTATTTATAATGAATGCATAACATGCGGGGAAAAGATAGAATACCTTATTTGAACTAAATGTAATATATTGACCACAACGCGTTTTGGCTCTTAATTTTCATCTATAACCCGAAATTCGTGCAGTGGTTCTGGCCATAATGGCCACAACGCGTTTTGGATATAACGGTGTTTCAAAATTTGACCATAACGCGTTGTGGTACCTTATCGTGAAATGTAGTTACTGAACGTGAACGTGAAGTGTACTCTTGTACCTACACAATACTACACATGAATGCAATCAAGAATTTGAGTTGAGTTGAAATTAGTTGATGCATGTAACTAAACGCAATGTCTGAAAAATAATAGGGCGAAAAAAAAATGTTGACTAGGATATTTTTATAATAAATAATATTGATCCAAAAAGTGAGCTCACATAAACTAACTGCATTTTAAATGATGATCATGTACCATGATTATGAAAAATAAAATACATTTAGGTCAACTTATGGGCTTTACAATATGGTAGGTACCTATTGATGCAAGATGATTTATTTAATAAAAGAGGTTGCAAATATCTGCCCTGAAACCTAAACACCGCCGCGACGACACCAAAGTTTATTTTTGAAATTTTGTTAAGCATTCTGGTTGCATCAACTAACATTTCGATCAAAGCGCATTCTGTTGATGTACAGTTGCAGCAAGTGGTTCGAGTGCAGCGCCGGCCTTAGCCCTTGATCAGGGTAGAGCGAGATTGTCTTTCGACGCCCTTTGATTGACGCTTTCACTTCACGTAAACTCTACTTCGATTTCATGTTAAATAAATAATAATTCCGAAATTTAAAAAAAACCTATGCTTTTATTGCAAATAACAACACTTATTACTAAAATTTAAATTAAATTAAGTAGGACAAAAGAGCTGTCACCCATTTTACAAGAAACGCGGTTTGCGGACTAAGCTCAAGGCTAGTCTTGTAGCTCCAGTCAAATTTTAGCTATATAAAGTCAGACTTAGCTGTTAAAAAAGTCTGTAGATCTTTATCTAGCTAGAGGCAATCTACGGATTTTTCATCGTCACCCTGATCTGATCTGGCAACACTGCTCTCACACCTCTCAAAAGGCGCCATTAAAATTTTATCTTGCATTGGATGTTTTTCGCATTTTTGGCATTTTGGTGCCCCTTGCCCTATGGCACCTAGAACGACAGCTCCTCTCGCTGTACCCCAGGGCCGGCGCTGGGTTCGACCACTCTGAAGGATATCTTGTTTTGCCTCTACGCTTTATGGCCATACTTACAGGTGCCACGAGCCACGACATGAAGTTCGAGAGATTAAGGATGAGCTTCAAGTACCAGACGCGTTCGGGTCGTTTTTGTTTAATGGGTTTTTAAGTGTAAAGCTTGGCTATAGGGTTCTACGAGCATAGCGGGACTAGAGCATAGAGGGACTAACCGTAGTGCACTATTAAAAAGTGTAGGTATGTACATACAAGCAATAGTTTGGTGTATGAGTACGTTCGAGGAGGCGCTGGCATCACTAGATTTGTCACAAAGTGACACAGTATAGGAATCCGCTGGCGATCGATCGGTTAGCGTAGCTTGCTTACAGAAGATGGATGCGATGCGTTGTCGTGTTATGAATGTGATGTCGTTTCCAGGACCACCAGTGGAAGTGGGGGTTACCATGTACGTGCTGTCCATCAGCTCTCTGTCGGAAGTGCAAATGGTACCTAGCTAGCAGTACTATTCTAAGTAGTAAGAGGTCACGTGGGCATGTGGGCATGGGGCACGTGGCACGTGGCACCGCACCGCATGAGGAGGCGCCGGCGCCAGACGGCCGTCGGACCGCCGCCGGACGGCCGCGCCGCGCTCTCCGGATCGAACTAGTACTACATGTGGGCTTGCTTGCAGGTCCGCCGGTGGAGGTGGGCGTCACCATGTATGTGCTCTCTATCAGCTCCGTGTCGGAAGTGCTCATGGTACTGGCCCCAGTCCTCGCACCTCTCGCGCCGCACCAGCAGCAGCCCCAGACGCGAGGCTGCGAGCATGTCGCGTTTAATCTGTTCGCTTTCGTATTGTTTCCTAGTGATCTTGTCGATGACTGGTAACGCTCGTGTTGACTGTGGCATTACTGTTGTGAACTGATACAGACGCACCGAGCGCCGCGCTCCGGCTGCCCCTTCCACGCGGCTCCATCACTCCACTCTGCTTCCAGCGAGCGTTCATTAAACACGAGATACAATGCAACTGTAACGTGAACGTAAACTCATGATTGGCTTTATATTCGGGCGTATTTTCAGTTCCATACATTGATATACGTTATATTGGTTAATTTCTTCAACTGCAAATGTAAGTACCTACATAAGTATTTAACCGCAAAAAAGAAAATAAGTTAGGTACCAGTAAAGTATGTTGCACCGAATTTGTTCCACTGTGTGCTCGCGAGCACGCGTGCACTCGCGACTGCCGCTGTAGTCTATAGCGCGCTGCCCCATACTAGAGTGTGGGACGTTTCTCTCTCAGGACTTCACGTTGGATTTTTACTTCAGACGAACGAACTTTTGGACGGACCTCTGGCTTCTATAAACCGGCTAGTTAGCCGTTGCGGTTACGACCAAGTACGCGATTCGTATCGGTTTCTATAGTTTACCAGGTCGGTGCAACTAAAAGGCGTAGTCGTGGTGGCCATCCATGTAGTGCGCGAGAAGTCGCGGCGGCGCGGCGCGCGGTCCGCATCCGACCCACGGAATAGTTTATTTTTACCTTTCCACGACCAATAGCTGGTGTGCATTCCGACGACGCTCACTTTTTTTCGTTCACCTAACTCTTACAAGTACCGCGAATGCTTGCAAACCCATCATTGTCATACGCAGCTGGAAGTAGGTATGATTGAAAATAGTGGTGTGTTCATTGTTCCGTATGTTAACATCGAGTTGGTGGTGCAAGTCGCCGAAGTGGCAGCCGTCCGGCCGCGCGCCCTTACTGTACTACTAGGTGTCTACAGTTTGAGCATTAGCACCGATGATTACTTACTTAAAAATATAAAACTGTACTAGTGTTCCCCTCTTTCTGTCTTTACTAATCTAATTGTGGTACATTTTTGTGTAATATAAGCGATATGTGTGAATACTGAAACGCTATGGACAGCGGCGCAGCGTTGCGGCCCGCGCGCACGCAGCGAACCCGGTGTAGTGCGTGGCACGCGCACCACGCGTCCTCGAGACTACGCGTGCACGCTAACACAGCACCCTTTATGTTCACACCACACTACACACAACATTGAATACTATGCCGTAATTCTGTGCCAACTAGGCACCCACGAGTAGCTTAGCAGGTAGCGGAGAGGAGCGTGCCGGCGCGCAGCGTGTTGGCGCAGCGCGTGCCTAGTTTAATGGCTCTTCCGTGAGTTTCGTGACTTACCCGCTTGGAACTTAACTAGTTCAGTGTTGTTATACATTTACATACTCACAAATTATCATAATCGTTCACATTTTAATGAAAAATGAGCTCAAATCAGTGAGAATATAATGTGACCATTTTGCTTCGGCATTAAACTCTGCAATAAAAGGAATACTACCTAGGTACAGTTGGTACCTAGACCAACTGTACCTAGGTGAGAAGATAGATTATTCTGCTAGAACTGATGCGTTACTGAATGTCCCTCAAGCACTGACACGTCACCGCGTCAATCAGACGCTAGAGTGTGTTTCATCAAATAGTTCCTTTGCCGTTTTGCTTGCCTGTTAAATGAAAAAAAGGACCTATTAGGTAGCGCAGTAGCGGCGTACCTAGCGTATTCGTATCGGTCCTACAACAGTGGAGCCAACATTACGGCATAGGAACTATTTGATGAAACGCACTCTACCGTCTCATGAATGTTGCAGCGCAGCTGTAGCTCTGTATGGTTAGTACGCGATCTGCAGCCCGGAATGCGTCGTGTATGTGTATCTGTCACCGTATAATGATGATCTTCGTTAGTTTATAATCTAGGTATCGGTATTTTTCCGTTAAATTAAAAACTGTCGAATAATTTGTGGACAGACTGACATTTACTTACATTATTTTTCGATAGTTTATAATCTTTCCCTGGGAAACTGACAATTTGTGAACTGGTATCAAACTTGCTTGCGACGTAACGCACCTTTCGCTAATACTAATACCCTGCCGCTGCGGGCAACTTGGAAGTAGCGGCTTGTCACAGTTCAGAGTTCTAACCTAGGTTAGGTTAGGTTAGCCCATTTCACCCAGTTCACAATTTATAATCTAACGGAAATAATACCGATAGATTATAAACTGGTTCTCACAATCTTACTGTGACATATCCATGTGCTCCACTCTCTGACGTCTAACAACACTGCGTGCACTTTTCACTCTTAGTAAACTAACTGAAGCTTGTCGCTCTGTTGCGCTGCTGCTGTTTTGTGTATTCGATGTTGTTCAGTGTTTACTCTTAGTATAGTATGTTACCAGTAAAATATGTTGCACCGATCTTGTTCCAATGTATGTGCTCGCGAGCACGCGTGCACTCGCAACAGCCGCTGTAGCGCGCCGTCCCATACTATAACGTGCGATGTCTCTCCCTCAGGACTTCACGTTGGATTTTTACTTCAGACAGTTTTGGACGGACCCCCGGCTCGCGTACAAGAAGCGCGCCGGCGTGGAGACGCTGTCCGTGGGCTCCGAGTTTATCCGTAACATCTGGGTGCCCGACACGTTCTTCGTAAACGAGAAGCAGTCGTACTTCCACACCGCCACCACCAGCAATGAGTTCATCCGCATCCACCACTCGGGCTCCATCACGCGCAGCATACGGTGAGTGTGTGGTGAGCGTGCGGCGAGGACCGCCCCCGCCCCCGCCCCACACTCCCCGCTCACGTCTGTTGCAGGCTCACCATCACCGCCTCCTGCCCCATGAACCTGCAGTACTTCCCAATGGACCGCCAGCTGTGTCACATCGAAATCGAGAGCTGTAAGTGTCCCCCTTGTTCCGTTCAGCGCCAGACTTACTTCACCGTGTCTGAACCGTACCTTACTACTGCCGTCCTTACGCTGCACGTTGGCAAGTTGTTTGAGTACCGTCCGATGTGCCTTGACGCTCTAAGTACTACGACAACTTTGTGTATTTGTATTTTATTAATACCACTTTGTTTGTAACTCTTCGTGTAGGGTGAGACGACGGCGACCAGATTAATCGGAATAAAGTATTCAAAAACTTTTTTAAGCGTATTATGCCATTTTGACAGATTTAAACACTCGTCAGAAGCTACCGTCTCACAGATGATAGAAAAATAGTAACGTACTTATACGATGTACACCGATGTTCGTGTGTGTGTGTTGTGATCACGGAGCAACCCTCGACCGGCCGTGTGCACACGACGCCGCGCACGGCACCCCGGCTTGCGTCGTGTCGCGCGCACCGCACGGCCGCGACGCCCTCCGCCTACAGCACCCGCGCGGGCAGGACCTGACACACGTCGCTCCGGCGCGACGGGGCACGGCGCCACGCACTCGCCCGCACCCCGCACCCCCGCCCGCCTCACGCACGCACCGCATGCCCCCCCTCCTGACTCCCGGCTGCACTGCATGCGCTTCACCTCCGACGCATACACCCATCACCATACACGTAGTCGCGCACGGTAGTTACGAGGATATTTTTCTATCATCGGGCCGGGTCGACTCGAGCGGCGGGGCCGTCACCGCGTCGCCCGGCTCGCCTCGGCGCCAGTGGGCCGCGCGCTCGGCGCGTCGCTTCGAGGCGCGAGTGATAGCGTTTTGTGTTTGGCATGTCCCCGGAGTCGGATACACGATGACCGACATACTGTACGTTTGGAAAGACGGCGCGTCGAGTGTCGGCATGAGCAGCGAAGTGCAGCTGCCGCAGTTCCGAGTGCTCGGCCACCGGCAGCGCGCTACCGTCATCACGCTCAGCACAGGTAACCGCTCAGTAGTAGCGTCGCCCCGCCCCGCCGCGCCCGCGCCCCGCCCCCCGCGCCCGCGCCGCGCGTCACGACCGCCGGACCGCGCGCGATCCGTCTGACACGCGACCGCGTCGAGCGACCTCGCGCCTTACCCCTCTTTGCGCCGCAGTCGGTTACACCATGCGGGACATCCGGTACAAATGGAACGAGGGGCCCAACTCGGTGGGCGTGTCTAACGAAGTGTCGCTCCCGCAGTTCAAGGTGTTGGGCCATCGCCAACGCGCCATGGAGATTTCTCTCACAACAGGTGCGAACCACTTCCTTAACTTTGATAAAGTAACGCATGATTGCGTGTTCATAAAGTGCTCTACCAGTAGACTTAGTTTAGTCTGAACGTTTTAAACTCTTTTTGTGTCATGTGCTAATCGAGTTATGCATTCTACCACCGACCACTCAGGTAACTACTCCCGCCTGGCGTGCGAGATCCAGTTTGTGCGCTCGATGGGCTACTACCTCATCCAGATCTACATCCCGTCCGGCCTCATCGTGATCATCTCGTGGGTGTCGTTCTGGCTGAATCGCAACGCCACGCCGGCGCGCGTGCAGCTGGGCGTCACCACCGTGCTCACCATGACCACGCTCATGTCTTCCACTAACGCGGCGCTGCCCAAGATCTCTTATGTCAAGTCCATTGACGTGTATCTCGGCACCTGCTTCGTCATGGTATTCACCAGTCTGCTGGGTAAGTCTGTGCTTGCTGTGAGACTGTGACCCGATCACCCGACCGCCGCCGGCCGCTTCTCTAACCGGGTCGTTTGCTTTCAGAGTATGCGACGGTGGGGTACATGTCCAAGAGAATACAGATGAGGAAACAGCGCTTCGTCGCGATACAAAAGATTATGTCAGAGAAGAAAATGCCGGCAGAGTGCGCGCCGCCCGCGCCTTGGGACGCGCACTCGCTGAGCAAAGGTGGCAGCCTTGGGCGCGGAGCCCCCCCGCCCCCGCGCCACTCGCTGGGAAGCGTGGGCGCGCCCCCGCCCCCGCCGCGCCACCACCACCCCTCCATGGACCGCTGCGGTCGCCACCTGCAGGAGGTGCGCTACAAGGTGCGCGACCCCAAGGCGCACTCCAAGGGCGGCACGCTCGAGAGCTCCATCGAGGACCCGCCCGCGCCGCCGCTGCACGCGCTGCAGCCCACCAAGGTACCGCACGTTTGCCGCCCGTCCGCTTGACTAATAATGCAACTAAACTTTAACTGGCGATGGTGTGGTTGCAGGACTACGGCAAGTTCCTGGGCATGACGCCGTCTGACATCGACAAGTACTCGCGCATCGTGTTTCCGGTGTGCTTCGTGTGCTTCAACCTGATGTACTGGATAGTGTACCTTCACGTGTCCGACGTGGTGGCCGACGACTTGGTGCTGTTGGAGGAGAACAAGTGAACGTCTCCACTCTCCCCGTACGCCCCGCACCCGCACCGCTAAACGCTCGTGTACATAACTCATGTAATATAGTATCGATTAGCAAAACGCTAGTGTCACGACCCCTCGTAGACTTAACTGACGGTCTGATCGTACTTTAGATATAGATAGGAACTCGAACGACTTGTACAGAAATTGTAAATAAGACATAATTATAATTGTGCCAGTGCCGGTGCCTCCCCCTCACATATACGTCATGCACTATGTATAGAACACGCTCAATGTTAAAATATACTTAATTAAATTAAAATAACATAGAACGCAGCACGCGTAGCATCACCAGTTCTATCTGTAGTGTACAGACAATGAGTAAACATAGCTCCCTGCTCCTCTTGTAAACAAAGTGACGTTTTCTTTTGTTTTCTACTAATCTGTCTTTTTGTTGCCTTTCTTTTTTTCGTTTCTACGGTAGTAATGCTACGCGTGCTGGACTTATCGACATTTCTCTAGATAATAAGAACTAGGTGATGCACATATATTAATGTTGCTGTTCACATTTTGAATAACTACTGTATGTTGTATTGAAAAAAAAACTGAAATTTCCGAATCAGATGGATATGACTGCAGAAACTAGAACTTGTACCTACGGTTTTACGCATTATGCTCACCATCATCTCGCATGATGTGCGGACTTTCCATTCCATATCATTTAACTTCGGGAAACCAAACCAAACACGTCAATAAAAGCGCCAAAATTGGTTAACAAAGGTTATTTGTTCAACAAACTAAAGTTAAGATATTTAAATGTATTTAGTTCAAACGATCGACAAACGAACTTCGTTCCAATTATTATAATGCCAATAGCATTATAATAATTGAAACGAAGTTCTTTAACGCGTCACGCTAAAAAGTGTTAATACTTGCGATTGCCTTCTAATTTAAAGAGAAAGAAAGAGAGAGAACGCCGGAAAATAAAACAAAAGAAAAGAGTAAAATGTCGAGGGATAAAATTGTACTTGGGCGTTCTTTATTAGTGATCGATGACTTGGGCCGATGTTTACAATTTTATCCCCGCCAGAGGAAAAAATGCGTAAATTTTTCGTCATGGGTGTCGTTTTCATAGTTTTTAAGGGTAATAAAATAAAGCCGATCGCTCTCCATTCTAAGGTTGCCTGGAAGAGATCGCAGAAAGCGATAGGGCCGCCCATTGTATGTTTTGTAGTGTTTTTATTTATTTTTGCTATGTATTTTCTGGTGTAAAATAAAGTCAATCATGAAGTAAAAATGTTAATCCAAGATGGTGGCTGCGTAATTAGGTACCTACTCAAATTTTTCGTCATGGATGTCGTTTTCCAGTTTTTTTTTGACAAACTTCTACCTACTAATTTTGTAACAAAGTGAAGAGAATAACGACGTTTGATATTGAATTAATTCCAAAACCGACTAACTAGTCGGTTTTGGAATTAACTAACTATGAATGTTCCACAAAGGAAAACTTGAACCAAATCACCGGCGCCGATTAAATCTAGCACTTCAAGTTATTTCGCACCTTACATGCTATGAGTGACCATAACTAACGACAGTTGTGACGCATGCTGCATACCAGCTGGCGGGCGACACGGCTCGGCTCGGCTCTGTAGAGGCCGCAGCCGTCCGCTCGCCGCCGCGCCCGGGGTGCCGGCACCGCTCACCATTGTAACGTACTCAGAGCATAATAAATCGAATGTTAAGTTGATAACGTCATAGATTTTATTAACTAGAACGAAACTGTTAAGTATTGTAAAGTTACAAATATTATTAATAGGTAAGCACGGTAAGGCACACGAGACTATTTTGCATTCACATGCAATTCGTTCGTCTTGTAATAAAGACTAACATTACGATGACGTTGTTTTATTTTATTCAAAAGCTGCAACTTCTTTCTATATCCTATCTTCTATATCTATTCTATTGAAGCTTTTTGGGCGGATTATTGCAGCCCACTTCGTCGGTCACTTGTACAGAGAGGGAAAGGGCTGAATCTGGACTCAGTAACTAACTAAAACTAGGTTTTTTTTTTTTTAAGAATTATGGCCCACGATGGAAAAACCGCGGGCAGCAACTGTACATAATAACAACTGAACTGGCGAAAGCCGACATAAAGAATGTTTTTTTAGAGGGAACTCAAAATAAAATAAAACACCGAAAAGTAATTTTCATTATCATGGTATAGGTTTTATTTAAAAGATATTACTATATACACAGCTGGCTGGCTGAATGAAGCGTAATCGGGAAGTCCAATTTTCGACCACTTTTCGAGTAACTGGGGCCGTATATCGGCAATAACGCAGCAAATGTTGGCTTCCAAGTGGTCCAATGTCTGTGGTTTATCTGTGTAGACGTGAGATTTCCCATATCCCCAAAAAAGTAATCCATAGGTGTGAGATCACACGATCGTGGAGGCCAGCTCACAGGTCTATTACGCAAAATTATGCGCTCTTTGAATGCGCAAACAGCGAGTGTACTTCAGCAGTGGTGACTGGTCCTGCACTCGCACTCGCTGTAGGTCGATGTGCACGCGACCCGCCGTCGTCAGCCTCTGCCACACTGACGGGGACACCTGAAGGATGACGTGACACATATGGGGGTTCCTCGTCCTGCGACGGTACTTCACCCCCATCCGTCGATCCTCTGCAGGTATGTCCCAGACGAAGTGGGAGTTTTGCCGCTGTAGGGATTGTGTTATTTCCTCATCTGTATGGCAGGAGAGGACGTCCTTTATGATGACAAGCGGGTCCTTATTCTTGATCTCCTCTACCACTAGATTGCCCGTCTTTCTTATGCGTTCTGAAACCTTTGCCATCTCTTCTCTGCTCCTGAACCCAACCACCACCTTTTGGTCCCTCACTTTGCGCAGCCGTTCAACTTGGGTCCCCTCATTCTTGGCATCCACCGCCGTCCTGAGCTTCTCAATAACCTCTTCACCGGTGTCTTGCCATTGGTTGATGATACGACCACCGAGTGAAGAGGCTGTTGAATGTTCTGCTTCGGTACGACGGCGGCCATCTCCGCGAAGGTTGGACCTTGGCCTGCGACATAATGAGGGGCCTGCTGGAGATGCTCCTACAGAGCTTGGGTGTGGTTTTGGCACTCTTGCAATGCCCGTTTGTGCTGTCTGAGGCCTTCCAAAAGGCTCTGCATCAGCTCTGTCGGCTCATTGGTGGCCAGCCTCTATGGCGCAGCTATCGGTGTGGCCACAGCTATGACTGCAGGTGCTGGTGTGGTTGGGACTTTGTTCCGCTCTGATTCCTTAACCAGCTCATAGAGCCTGTTTAAGTCCTTGATCTCCGCGAAAGTTGCCCAAGTGAAGCTTTGCTTTACTTAGGCAAGCTCTCGCGTCCGCTGTGAGATTAAGGTACCCGGACTCAGGTTTCTTTGACGGTCTAGCGGTGTCTGGCAATTCTCGGCACGTCTCCTGAGGGCTGGGAGCAGGTAGCGTGGCATCACTCGTATGGTGGGCGACTTGACCCGGGGCTCGGCTTTTCCAGCCTCCCACTCACCAATCCTACGCCTCACACTGGCAAGCGAAGGGCCGGCCTTTTCCTTTTCCGCAGATCGCGGCAAGCCTCTAGAGGTCTGGGGGCTCGTGTCTTTTTTGGCCGGGGTGCGAAACTTTGTGGTGTTCTTCGTAAAGGTCGAGTTCATGTGAAAAACCAGTCAGAGGACACGAGAACTACTTCTGTGTCCCTGTAAATGAGGGATAAGCACAGAAGTAGCTAAAAATTTAAAATTAAGTAAATCGTCAAGCCTAATAAGTCGAGCCTATTAAAAATCAAAAAAGCTGAAAACAGCTTCAAATTGCGGCACCGGGATGCAAAGTTATAACGGTTTTGATGATATGACTATGTAACTACGTTCCTCCTAAGGTGGATTTCGTAGGTATTTAAAATAACTAATGTGGTTTTTTTTTTTTTTTTTTTAAGTTTGGAACAACAAACAGCTACATTATGGGATATTACAACATGATAACATAAATAACTTAAATAATAATATAGCCCACAGCGCTGTTCACAGATTACCATTATGACTAAACTTTAATATTGCTAGGAAATAAGCTGTTCATGCAATAAAACACATTATAAAAATAAAAAGAGGAGAAGTAAAGAGTTATACCTACTAATTATGAAATTACAAAACCAGTGTCTCATACAAAAGTCTGCGAAACTTTAGCATGGAGCACGTAAATATGTCCAAGTGGTCGAATTCTGCATTGTATGATGCTGCCATTCGCCGAATTGGTGAACGCTCGCCAGCACTAGATCGGCAGGTACCTATTGCAAATAGTGTACCTGCACGCACCTGGCGTCTATGAACAGTTCTGGGGACTGCATAACACAATACATTATTAATGTCGATACAGATTAACAATATTATACAAAGTAATTGCTTCTAATTGTTTGCGTCTGGAGCTCAGCGTCAGAAGTTTGTATTTATTGAGCAACTGGTCATACGGCAGATACGTTCTGTGACATCTGTAATATATTGCACGAAGGAATTTTCGTTGTACATTTTCCAACATATCCATATATTTTTTATAGTACGGGTTCCAGGTGGGCACGGCGTATTCAAGCTGTGAGCGGACTAGAGTTTTATATAGGCAGAGGTACGAGGAGGTCCGTTTAAAGTCGTGAGTTGATCTCATTATAAACCCATACATCTTGTATGCTTTATTAATGATTTGTTCGACATGTAAATCCAAGCAGAGCTTGGAATCAAGCAATATACCCAGATCACGTACCGAATTTACTTTGTTCAGTGGGATACCACATAAAGAGTACACAAACCTAATAATATTTTTATTTTTGGTGAAATTAATATAGTTGCACTTGGGGATGCTTAGAAGAAGCAAAAGCAAGTTTTTAAAGTTCTATGTTCGCTAGAAGTACGTGCGAGGTGTCAAAAGACGCATCTCGGCGCGGGCTAGCGATCTATGAGGTTATTGGAATTAATTTAGATTTTTTTTTTGTATTTTCAGGTTTTTCAGTCGAAAAACGTGTTTTTCGACTGAAAAACCTGAAATTACGACTACCAGGCAGGACTCGAGTTCGCGGAACGCACACAGGAATACAGGTAAGGCAGGTAAGTAACTATTGCAGCAAGTAGAAAAAACGATATAATGATTTTTGGAAGGAATTTTGAGATAAAAATTAATGAAGGGTTCAAAATTTGGAAGATTTTTCGAAGTCCCAGAACGGAAAATTATTCCCTTTTTTTGTCAAAATTATTAGTCAAATAGTAGGGCGGAGCCTATTAAATCAAAATAGCTAAAAACAGCTTCAAATTGCGACACCGGGATGATGATAATGCTCAGGTTAGGTTCGCTCAGGTTAGGTTCGCTCAGGTTAGGTTCGCTCAGGTTAGGTTCGCTCAGGTTAGGTTCGCTCAGGTTAGGTTCGCTCAGGTTAGGTTCGCTCAGGTTAGGTTCGCTCAGGTTAGGTTCGCTCAGGTTAGGTTCGCTCAGGTTAGGTTCGCTCAGGTTAGGTTCGCTCAGGTTAGGTTCGCTCAGGTTAGGTTCGCTCAGGTTAGGTTCGCTCAGGTTAGGTTCGCTCAGGTTAGTTTCGCTCAGGTTAGGTTCGCTCAGGTTAGGTTCGCTCAGGTTAGGTTCGCTCAGGTTAGGTTCGCTCAGGTTAGGTTCGCTCAGGTTAGGTTCGCTCAGGTTAGGTTCGCTCAGGTTAGGTTCGCTCAGGTTAGGTTCGCTCAGGTTAGGTTCGCTCAGGTTAGGTTCGCTCAGGTTAGGTTCGCTCAGGTTAGGTTCGCTCAGGTTAGGTTCGCTCAGGTTAGGTTCGCTCAGGTTTTTTTTTTTTTTTTTTTTTTTTTTTTTGGTTTGGCAGGAGTGGGAAATCCTCATGGACGCCCAGACTGACTCACTAATGAGCCAGTCTGGGCAGTGCCGGACTTTTACCGGCTAAAACCACACTCCTGCCCTTGCTCAGTGTCCCTCTGACATTATCAGAGCCCTTACTTTCACAAGTTATAATTATTATTTCTGTGATTTTTGTACTTAGTAAAACTTCACTGACAATTTGGGATTCCTGTGGTATGACCACCAACAATAACATGGATAATTCAAAATTTTTAACACTCGACTGACCAAAACCAAATTTTTCTCATTTAATACTATTTTATATTTTTACCCATTCTTTAAGTTGTATTTTATTCTTATTTTTCTTACTTTTATAATTATTTTTATGCCTTTACCAATTTTTATGATACATAAACTATATGTATACTTACTATACACTTAGTATCATACTTTCTTATTCTATTTTATTTCTTTTACCTACTATGGATGCTATTTTGCAACAGTATTTTAAGAACTCTTCTCTTTTTTTTCCGTTGATTAGGTTAGGAAGATTTTGGGCAACCAATGCGACGGCGAGTTGCTGCTCTGCTTCAAAACGCGTCTTAGCGGTGATGGGGCACTCCAGCAATATGTGTAGCACTGTCTCTTCCACTCCAGGTTCACAGGCGCACGAAGGATTCTCTTTACACTTGAAGCGTTTCAGGTATGCAGAGAATCCCCCGTGTCCCGTCAGTATTTGTGTGGTCAAGCTAGTTGGAGCCATTTTGCGCACCACGCCATACGCCATCACCGCGTCAGGGAAGAAATGCTTGGTGCCCGACGCTGTGTCACCCGACCTATATCTCCCGTTCCACTCGTCAAGCGTTTCCGACCGGATTCTTCGCTTGACGAATGACACGGGACACAAGTCGTAGTCCGGCTTCTTCTTCGATCCCAGGGCGGCTTCCTTCGCGAGCTGGTCGGCTCTCTCGTTTCCCTCCAAACCTGCGTGGGCCTTGATCCAGAACAAGGAGACACTCTTGTTCTGGAGCTTGCAGCGTCGAATAGTGTCCCTTGTTGCCACGGCCAAAGGGTGGGGGGAACTTACATTGATCACCGACTGAAGAGCCGCCATGGAGTCGCTGAAGATGCCGAAAGTGGCTTCACTGCGCCGGAGCACTTCCCTCGCTGCTCTTTGTAGAGCCAGGAGTTCGGCCTGGTAGACGGTACAGTAGGACGGCAAGGCAAGCTTGAGGGCCTTAGTTTCGGTGGTGCTATTCCACAAGGATAGCGCCGCTCCGACTTTGTCCTCAATCTTGCTGCCGTCGGTGAAAATCCGCACAGCAAAATTGCTGTGGTTATGGTATTGTTCCTCGTCTACCAGGCTACCATACTCCAAGCTCACTTGCTCTGCGGGGTGCGGGGCTTCTATCGCTGGAGCCATCCGCTCAACCTCTCTGTCTCCCAGTACGGGCTGAGGCACTCCCCTCTTGGCTCCGTACAGTGCAGCTGCTTCCCGAATACGGAGGTCGAGTGGGAGTATCCCAGCCAGCACCAGTGCCGAGTTCAGGGAGACCGTGCGGTAGGCTCTGCACAGCTTTTGTGCAAACCCCCTTTGGACGACATTTAGCTGCTTCTTGACCCCCAACTTGTTGGCGGCCGGTGCCCATGCGCTTGCGGCGTACAGCACAGTGGGCTCCACTGCTGCAGTGTATATTGCCCTTATCACCTCCGGGTGCAAACCCCAACTGACCCGGGCTGCCCTGGCCAGCTGCTTGTACATAGCTATCGCCTTTTTACAGATGATAGCTATGTGTTTGTTGAAGGTGAGTTTGGCGTCTATAACTAGCCCTAATATTTTAACATCTTGGGACATTCCAATGTCAATCCCCCCCATGCTCAAGCGCGGTGTGTCATACTTCAGCCTCCGCGTTAGCACCATCGCACAGGTTTTGTGCGGCGCGAATTTTAGCCGATTTCTGACACCCCACGCCCGAACATGTTCGAGAGCGGCATTGGCTTGTCCCTCGATTTCTTGTGCTGTATCGCCACAGAACACCAAGACCACATCGTCGGCAAATGCCTGACAGAAGTCACCCCTACTCTCCAGCTGTTTCAGGAGCGGGTCAAGAAGCAGATTCCAAAATATGGGCCCCCCTATGGATCCCTGGACGCATCCCTGGCTGGTCTGTCTCCTGCTCTCCTCCCCGGCGTACCTCACTGTGACCACCCTGTCACTGAGGTAGCTGCTGACTACCCGTCTCAAATTTACCGGACACTTTTCCTCAGCCAATCGTACCTTAATGGCAGGCCACCAAGCGCTGTCAAAAGCTCCCTCAATATCCAGCGACACAAGCGTAACAATCTTCTTCTGTCCCAGCTGTGTGCGGATGTACTGCACGAGAGTATAGAGGGAGTCTTCTGTACTTTTTTGGGGCATAAAGCCGTATTGGCGAGTACTGATCCTGGGCAGCAAGTAAAATTTGAGACGGGCAACCAGCATCTTCTCGTACACTTTCCCTAGGACAGGCAATAGCCCAATCGGCCTGTACGACTTTGGTACGGTGTACGAGTCCTTGCCCGGCTTTCTGAGCACAACCACCGTAGCTTCCTTCCAGATCTTCGGGAAGTGGTGGTGCGCCAGGCATTTGTTCAGCAGTGCCAGGAAGAAGTGAGGGTCACAATTTATGGCCTGAGTGCAGATATCGGCCGTGAAGCCGTCGGCTCCCGGGGCCTTTTTAGGATTGAACGACACCATGGATCTGTTTAGCTCGCTTTGGGTAAACGGTGGGTCATGTCTTTCACCATGGCTCCATGCGTTTACCGTCTCTGCCAGTTGTCGGGTTTGGCGATGATCCATGTTGTCTTCTTCCTCTTGGTCCTCGGGATAAAACGTCTCGGCCAACAGCCTCACTGAGCCTTTAGCGTCGAGTGTCTCCCCTTCCTTCTGCAGCGGCAGATCTTCCTCTCTCTTTGATGTTCTCCCCATTATTCTATAAATCCCTTCCCAGACCCCCTCTCTGTCCTGCTTCCCACAAAACTCCTTC
This sequence comes from Lithophane socia, assembly GCA_947522985.1. NCBI lineage: Eukaryota > Metazoa > Arthropoda > Insecta > Lepidoptera > Noctuidae > Lithophane > Lithophane socia. The sequence continues at coordinate 49,663 of OX383273.1, read as the reverse complement.
CAGCTCTCCGTTTGGGCTCTCATCACCGCAGTCTCATAATCTTCCTTTGCCTTTAGGTACAGGCTGACAACCATCGCTCTTCGGACTGGCGCTGCGTTTCTGACCCTCACTTTTTTAGTGGCGACCAGCCTCTTCATCTCCGCGAGTTCCTCGGACCACCACGGCATGGTAAGTGTTTCTGTGGTATTTTTATGTGGTATTGTGTCTCTACATGTGTCGGTAATGGATTGTGTGTATGTGTTTGTAATTGTTTCTAATTGGTCTATTGTGTGTATGTTCGACAACTCCACTAGGGTTAACTTTTTGTCCAGCATAATCTGGGACAGTTTCTCATGAAACTGCCTCCAGTTTGCTTTTTTGGTATTATATACCCTAGTGGTCCGTTGGATTGCTGTTCCTTTTGATTTTAAAAGATGAATGCTGAAGGCTATGCCGTTGTGGTCGGAACTCGTGAGACCCTCCTCGATCCGCCAGCCGTCCACCAGGTCGAGCATGTCCTCCGAACAGGCCGTCACGTCTATGTGGCTGCTGTACCTCACCCCACCTCTCACAGTGTCGAAGGTCGGGACGTCTCCTGTGTTAAGGATCTGCAAACCTAACTCCCCCAGTGTTCCACACATCTGCTCCCCTCTCGGATCTTCGTTGCTGCTACCCCACCAAGTACTTTTCGCGTTTGCGTCCCCTCCAATTACCAACCTGTTAGAACCCGTGGTCCGTTCTATCCGTTTGAGATGCTCCAGGTATGGCTCCATGGGCTTATCCGGTTCAAAGTAGAAGGTTACCAGCGTGATCGTCCAGGCTCTAGTTCGGACTCCCACCACAACGATGTTGTTTGTGGTGAGTTGTGGGTACTGAAAGATATCTAAATCTTTGTCGAAGACGGCTATTGCCGCTTTTACAGTCCCTTCTCCTCCCTCAGAGCTTTGGAAGACCCTTACGCCCCGGTAACTCTTCATCCTTCTCACCCCACCCACGTAAGGCTCCTGGAGCATTGCTACGGAGACGTTGCGCTTGTCAGCTTCCAGCAAGAGCTCATTCGTTGCTAGCTGACTCCGTTGCAGGTTGGTCTGAATCATTTTGTACTTGGTGGTGGTCGTAGGGACAACTTTAGCAATATGCTACTGATGCTCGGGCCAATGCGTCCCACTTCCTCCGCACTGGGCATTCGCTACTGAATGCGTTGTGTTCACTGTTGACCATTTTGGCTCTGGTACAGTTTATGCAAGCCGCCGCTTCGCCAATCTGCCTATCTGGGCAGTCGGCCCTGACATGTGGGCCGCCGCAGTGGCTGCAAAGGTCGGCTGCCTCTTTGCAGAAGCGTTTGCCATGGCCGTATCCCAAGCAGCGGGTACACTGTACCAGGGGTGACTGGTCTTCGACGCGCACTCTCTGGAGGTCAATCCTGAGTTTTCCTCCCTCGATCGCTCTCCTCCAGATCGTGGGAGAGACGCTCAGCACAACGTGGTTCATGTGAGGGTTCCTCGTCTTTTTTCTATATTTAATTATAGTCTTTCCTTCCTCATCTCCGAGGTCATGAAAGATCTCCCGGTTCTGATTCTTAAGGGCTTTGAGTACTTCCTCGTCACTGTGTACCAGCAAAACGTCCTTCAGAATCAAAAGCGGGTCTCTGTTCGTCACTTCCTCGACGACTAGGTTCTCTCCAGCTGCTTCCAGTCTCTCTTTTATTTTTCTCCTTTCCTCTTTCGTCGTGCATCCCATGATCACTTTCCTGTCCTTCGCCTTCCTCACTCTTTCCACCTGCACCCAGCCTTCCTTTGCATCCACTGCCTTTCTAATTCGCTCCAGAACCTCCTCACCTGTGTCTACCTCCTGTTTTGAGGAGACAACCACGGAGTGCAGCGTCGCTCGGCCCAGGGGTTGTCCCCCGGTCTGGCTCTTGCGCGCTGCCGTTACGTTAGCGTAGGTTTCCTCCTCAACGCTCTCTCGTTTTACCAATATTTCCTGGAGTCTTCCCATCCGCTCAGTGTTTTCCTTAATCAGAGAGCTGTGTTCTTGAATAGTTTTTATGAGCTCGATCTGACAAGTACTATTCTCGCGAATGGGATGGGAAATTTCCTCCGAGTTTGGCGGAACAGCAGGAACAGCTGCCGGTGTGGCTACAGGCGCGCCGGATGGTTTGTCCCGTGCCGACTCCTTCACCAGCTCATAGAGCCTGTTTATGGCCTTGAGTACCTCCTCCTTTATCTCAGTCTTTAGGTTGCGAGAGTTGCCCAAGTGAAGTTTTGCTTTACTTAGGCAAGCTCTCGCCTCCGCTGTGAGACTGGGGTACCCGGACTCAGGTCTCTTTGGCGGTCTAGCGGTGTCTGGCACTTCTCGGCGCGTCTCCAGGGTGCCAGGAGCCGGTGGCGTCGCGTCGCTCTTTAGGTGTGCTGGGGACTTGGTCCGGGGTTCGGCTTTTCCGGCCTCCCATTCACCAATGCTACGTCTTACACTGGCAAGCGAAGGGCCGGCCTTTTCCGCTGATCGCGGCGAGGTTTTGGAGCTCTGAGGGCTCGCATCTTTTTTGGCCGGGGTGCGAAACATCTTGGTATTCTTTGTGAAGGTCAGGTTCATATAAAAACTAGTCAGAGGGTACTGCTATTACTTCTGTGTCCCTGTAAAGGGGGGATAATCACAGAAGCAGCAAAAGTATAGAATAAACTAGTGTTTTCGAACGGCCAGAAGGCCGTAAGGTCAATGTACTGAAATAAAATGTCAAGAAATTACGTTTCGGGACTCAGGAATAGCTGTAAGTGATGAAATACTGAAAATATTTTTTTTGTCAAAACTGAAAAATCTACCTGGCTAGACGCTAAAGGGTGGGTGGGAGGGCAATTTTTTGAATTTCTATGTTCGCTAGACGCACGTGCGAGGTGTCAAAAGACGCGTCTCGGCGCGGGCTAGCGATCTATGGAGTTATTGGAATTAATTTGGAATAAAAATTTTGTGTTTTTGCCGAAAAACGTGTTTTTCGACTGAAAAACCTGAAATTACGACTACCCGACAGGACTCGAGTTCGCGGAACACGCACAGGAATACAGGTAAGGCAGGTAAGTAACTATTGCAACTAGTAGAAAAAACGATTTAGAAGAAAAATTTGGAGATAAAAATTAATTAAGGGTTGAAATTTAGAAGATTTTTTCAAAGTCCCAAAACGAAAAATTTTTCGCGTTTTTTGTCAAAAATATTTGTCAAATAGTAGGGCGGAGCCTAATAAAAATCAAAATAGCTGAAAACAGCTTCAAAATGCGTCACCGGGATGCAAAGTTATAAAGGTTTGTTGATATGACTATGAAACTACGTTCCTCCTAAGGTGGATTTCGTAGGTATTTAAAATATCTGTTGTGAAAATTTTTTGAATTTCTATGTTCGCTAGACGCACGTGCGAGGTGTCAAAAGACGCGTCTCGGCGCGGGCTAGCGATCTATGGAGTTATTGGAATTAATTTGGAATAAAAATTTTGTGTTTTTGCCGAAAAACGTGTTTTTCGACTGAAAAACCTGAAATTACGACTACCCGACAGGACTCGAGTTCGCGGAACACGCACAGGAATACAGGTAAGGCAGGTAAGTAACTATTGCAACTAGTAGAAAAAACGATTTAGAAGAAAAATTTGGAGATAAAAATTAATTAAGGGTTGAAATTTAGAAGATTTTTTCAAAGTCCCAAAACGAAAAATTTTTCGCGTTTTTTGTCAAAAATATTTGTCAAATAGTAGGGCGGAGCCTAATAAAAATCAAAATAGCTGAAAACAGCTTCAAAATGCGTCACCGGGATGCAAAGTTATAAAGGTTTGTTGATATGACTATGAAACTACGTTCCTCCTAAGGTGGATTTCGTAGGTATTTAAAATATCTGTTGTGAAAATTTTTTGAATTTCTATGTTCGCTAGACGCACGTGCGAGGTGTCAAAAGACGCGTCTCGGCGCGGGCTAGCGATCTATGGAGTTATTGGAATTAATTTGGAATAAAAATTTTGTGTTTTTGCCGAAAAACGTGTTTTTCGACTGAAAAACCTGAAATTACGACTACCCGACAGGACTCGAGTTCGCGGAACACGCACAGGAATACAGGTAAGGCAGGTAAGTAACTATTGCAACTAGTAGAAAAAACGATTTAGAAGAAAAATTTGGAGATAAAAATTAATTAAGGGTTGAAATTTAGAAGATTTTTTCAAAGTCCCAAAACGAAAAATTTTTCGCGTTTTTTGTCAAAAATATTTGTCAAATAGTAGGGCGGAGCCTAATAAAAATCAAAATAGCTGAAAACAGCTTCAAAATGCGTCACCGGGATGCAAAGTTATAAAGGTTTGTTGATATGACTATGAAACTACGTTCCTCCTAAGGTGGATTTCGTAGGTATTTAAAATATCTGTTGTGAAAATTTTTTGAATTTCTATGTTCGCTAGACGCACGTGCGAGGTGTCAAAAGACGCGTCTCGGCGCGGGCTAGCGATCTATGGAGTTATTGGAATTAATTTGGAATAAAAATTTTGTGTTTTTGCCGAAAAACGTGTTTTTCGACTGAAAAACCTGAAATTACGACTACCCGACAGGACTCGAGTTCGCGGAACACGCACAGGAATACAGGTAAGGCAGGTAAGTAACTATTGCAACTAGTAGAAAAAACGATTTAGAAGAAAAATTTGGAGATAAAAATTAATTAAGGGTTGAAATTTAGAAGATTTTTTCAAAGTCCCAAAACGAAAAATTTTTCGCGTTTTTTGTCAAAAATATTTGTCAAATAGTAGGGCGGAGCCTAATAAAAATCAAAATAGCTGAAAACAGCTTCAAAATGCGTCACCGGGATGCAAAGTTATAAAGGTTTGTTGATATGACTATGAAACTACGTTCCTCCTAAGGTGGATTTCGTAGGTATTTAAAATATCTGTTGTGAAAATTTTTTGAATTTCTATGTTCGCTAGACGCACGTGCGAGGTGTCAAAAGACGCGTCTCGGCGCGGGCTAGCGATCTATGGAGTTATTGGAATTAATTTGGAATAAAAATTTTGTGTTTTTGCCGAAAAACGTGTTTTTCGACTGAAAAACCTGAAATTACGACTACCCGACAGGACTCGAGTTCGCGGAACACGCACAGGAATACAGGTAAGGCAGGTAAGTAACTATTGCAACTAGTAGAAAAAACGATTTAGAAGAAAAATTTGGAGATAAAAATTAATTAAGGGTTGAAATTTAGAAGATTTTTTCAAAGTCCCAAAACGAAAAATTTTTCGCGTTTTTTGTCAAAAATATTTGTCAAATAGTAGGGCGGAGCCTAATAAAAATCAAAATAGCTGAAAACAGCTTCAAAATGCGTCACCGGGATGCAAAGTTATAAAGGTTTGTTGATATGACTATGAAACTACGTTCCTCCTAAGGTGGATTTCGTAGGTATTTAAAATATCTGTTGTGAAAATTTTTTGAATTTCTATGTTCGCTAGACGCACGTGCGAGGTGTCAAAAGACGCGTCTCGGCGCGGGCTAGCGATCTATGGAGTTATTGGAATTAATTTGGAATAAAAATTTTGTGTTTTTGCCGAAAAACGTGTTTTTCGACTGAAAAACCTGAAATTACGACTACCCGACAGGACTCGAGTTCGCGGAACACGCACAGGAATACAGGTAAGGCAGGTAAGTAACTATTGCAACTAGTAGAAAAAACGATTTAGAAGAAAAATTTGGAGATAAAAATTAATTAAGGGTTGAAATTTAGAAGATTTTTTCAAAGTCCCAAAACGAAAAATTTTTCGCGTTTTTTGTCAAAAATATTTGTCAAATAGTAGGGCGGAGCCTAATAAAAATCAAAATAGCTGAAAACAGCTTCAAAATGCGTCACCGGGATGCAAAGTTATAAAGGTTTGTTGATATGACTATGAAACTACGTTCCTCCTAAGGTGGATTTCGTAGGTATTTAAAATATCTGTTGTGAAAATTTTTTGAATTTCTATGTTCGCTAGACGCACGTGCGAGGTGTCAAAAGACGCGTCTCGGCGCGGGCTAGCGATCTATGGAGTTATTGGAATTAATTTGGAATAAAAATTTTGTGTTTTTGCCGAAAAACGTGTTTTTCGACTGAAAAACCTGAAATTACGACTACCCGACAGGACTCGAGTTCGCGGAACACGCACAGGAATACAGGTAAGGCAGGTAAGTAACTATTGCAACTAGTAGAAAAAACGATTTAGAAGAAAAATTTGGAGATAAAAATTAATTAAGGGTTGAAATTTAGAAGATTTTTTCAAAGTCCCAAAACGAAAAATTTTTCGCGTTTTTTGTCAAAAATATTTGTCAAATAGTAGGGCGGAGCCTAATAAAAATCAAAATAGCTGAAAACAGCTTCAAAATGCGTCACCGGGATGCAAAGTTATAAAGGTTTGTTGATATGACTATGAAACTACGTTCCTCCTAAGGTGGATTTCGTAGGTATTTAAAATATCTGTTGTGAAAATTTTTTGAATTTCTATGTTCGCTAGACGCACGTGCGAGGTGTCAAAAGACGCGTCTCGGCGCGGGCTAGCGATCTATGGAGTTATTGGAATTAATTTGGAATAAAAATTTTGTGTTTTTGCCGAAAAACGTGTTTTTCGACTGAAAAACCTGAAATTACGACTACCCGACAGGACTCGAGTTCGCGGAACACGCACAGGAATACAGGTAAGGCAGGTAAGTAACTATTGCAACTAGTAGAAAAAACGATTTAGAAGAAAAATTTGGAGATAAAAATTAATTAAGGGTTGAAATTTAGAAGATTTTTTCAAAGTCCCAAAACGAAAAATTTTTCGCGTTTTTTGTCAAAAATATTTGTCAAATAGTAGGGCGGAGCCTAATAAAAATCAAAATAGCTGAAAACAGCTTCAAAATGCGTCACCGGGATGCAAAGTTATAAAGGTTTGTTGATATGACTATGAAACTACGTTCCTCCTAAGGTGGATTTCGTAGGTATTTAAAATATCTGTTGTGAAAATTTTTTGAATTTCTATGTTCGCTAGACGCACGTGCGAGGTGTCAAAAGACGCGTCTCGGCGCGGGCTAGCGATCTATGGAGTTATTGGAATTAATTTGGAATAAAAATTTTGTGTTTTTGCCGAAAAACGTGTTTTTCGACTGAAAAACCTGAAATTACGACTACCCGACAGGACTCGAGTTCGCGGAACACGCACAGGAATACAGGTAAGGCAGGTAAGTAACTATTGCAACTAGTAGAAAAAACGATTTAGAAGAAAAATTTGGAGATAAAAATTAATTAAGGGTTGAAATTTAGAAGATTTTTTCAAAGTCCCAAAACGAAAAATTTTTCGCGTTTTTTGTCAAAAATATTTGTCAAATAGTAGGGCGGAGCCTAATAAAAATCAAAATAGCTGAAAACAGCTTCAAAATGCGTCACCGGGATGCAAAGTTATAAAGGTTTGTTGATATGACTATGAAACTACGTTCCTCCTAAGGTGGATTTCGTAGGTATTTAAAATATCTGTTGTGAAAATTTTTTGAATTTCTATGTTCGCTAGACGCACGTGCGAGGTGTCAAAAGACGCGTCTCGGCGCGGGCTAGCGATCTATGGAGTTATTGGAATTAATTTGGAATAAAAATTTTGTGTTTTTGCCGAAAAACGTGTTTTTCGACTGAAAAACCTGAAATTACGACTACCCGACAGGACTCGAGTTCGCGGAACACGCACAGGAATACAGGTAAGGCAGGTAAGTAACTATTGCAACTAGTAGAAAAAACGATTTAGAAGAAAAATTTGGAGATAAAAATTAATTAAGGGTTGAAATTTAGAAGATTTTTTCAAAGTCCCAAAACGAAAAATTTTTCGCGTTTTTTGTCAAAAATATTTGTCAAATAGTAGGGCGGAGCCTAATAAAAATCAAAATAGCTGAAAACAGCTTCAAAATGCGTCACCGGGATGCAAAGTTATAAAGGTTTGTTGATATGACTATGAAACTACGTTCCTCCTAAGGTGGATTTCGTAGGTATTTAAAATATCTGTTGTGAAAATTTTTTGAATTTCTATGTTCGCTAGACGCACGTGCGAGGTGTCAAAAGACGCGTCTCGGCGCGGGCTAGCGATCTATGGAGTTATTGGAATTAATTTGGAATAAAAATTTTGTGTTTTTGCCGAAAAACGTGTTTTTCGACTGAAAAACCTGAAATTACGACTACCCGACAGGACTCGAGTTCGCGGAACACGCACAGGAATACAGGTAAGGCAGGTAAGTAACTATTGCAACTAGTAGAAAAAACGATTTAGAAGAAAAATTTGGAGATAAAAATTAATTAAGGGTTGAAATTTAGAAGATTTTTTCAAAGTCCCAAAACGAAAAATTTTTCGCGTTTTTTGTCAAAAATATTTGTCAAATAGTAGGGCGGAGCCTAATAAAAATCAAAATAGCTGAAAACAGCTTCAAAATGCGTCACCGGGATGCAAAGTTATAAAGGTTTGTTGATATGACTATGAAACTACGTTCCTCCTAAGGTGGATTTCGTAGGTATTTAAAATATCTGTTGTGAAAATTTTTTGAATTTCTATGTTCGCTAGACGCACGTGCGAGGTGTCAAAAGACGCGTCTCGGCGCGGGCTAGCGATCTATGGAGTTATTGGAATTAATTTGGAATAAAAATTTTGTGTTTTTGCCGAAAAACGTGTTTTTCGACTGAAAAACCTGAAATTACGACTACCCGACAGGACTCGAGTTCGCGGAACACGCACAGGAATACAGGTAAGGCAGGTAAGTAACTATTGCAACTAGTAGAAAAAACGATTTAGAAGAAAAATTTGGAGATAAAAATTAATTAAGGGTTGAAATTTAGAAGATTTTTTCAAAGTCCCAAAACGAAAAATTTTTCGCGTTTTTTGTCAAAAATATTTGTCAAATAGTAGGGCGGAGCCTAATAAAAATCAAAATAGCTGAAAACAGCTTCAAAATGCGTCACCGGGATGCAAAGTTATAAAGGTTTGTTGATATGACTATGAAACTACGTTCCTCCTAAGGTGGATTTCGTAGGTATTTAAAATATCTGTTGTGAAAATTTTTTGAATTTCTATGTTCGCTAGACGCACGTGCGAGGTGTCAAAAGACGCGTCTCGGCGCGGGCTAGCGATCTATGGAGTTATTGGAATTAATTTGGAATAAAAATTTTGTGTTTTTGCCGAAAAACGTGTTTTTCGACTGAAAAACCTGAAATTACGACTACCCGACAGGACTCGAGTTCGCGGAACACGCACAGGAATACAGGTAAGGCAGGTAAGTAACTATTGCAACTAGTAGAAAAAACGATTTAGAAGAAAAATTTGGAGATAAAAATTAATTAAGGGTTGAAATTTAGAAGATTTTTTCAAAGTCCCAAAACGAAAAATTTTTCGCGTTTTTTGTCAAAAATATTTGTCAAATAGTAGGGCGGAGCCTAATAAAAATCAAAATAGCTGAAAACAGCTTCAAAATGCGTCACCGGGATGCAAAGTTATAAAGGTTTGTTGATATGACTATGAAACTACGTTCCTCCTAAGGTGGATTTCGTAGGTATTTAAAATATCTGTTGTGAAAATTTTTTGAATTTCTATGTTCGCTAGACGCACGTGCGAGGTGTCAAAAGACGCGTCTCGGCGCGGGCTAGCGATCTATGGAGTTATTGGAATTAATTTGGAATAAAAATTTTGTGTTTTTGCCGAAAAACGTGTTTTTCGACTGAAAAACCTGAAATTACGACTACCCGACAGGACTCGAGTTCGCGGAACACGCACAGGAATACAGGTAAGGCAGGTAAGTAACTATTGCAACTAGTAGAAAAAACGATTTAGAAGAAAAATTTGGAGATAAAAATTAATTAAGGGTTGAAATTTAGAAGATTTTTTCAAAGTCCCAAAACGAAAAATTTTTCGCGTTTTTTGTCAAAAATATTTGTCAAATAGTAGGGCGGAGCCTAATAAAAATCAAAATAGCTGAAAACAGCTTCAAAATGCGTCACCGGGATGCAAAGTTATAAAGGTTTGTTGATATGACTATGAAACTACGTTCCTCCTAAGGTGGATTTCGTAGGTATTTAAAATATCTGTTGTGAAAATTTTTTGAATTTCTATGTTCGCTAGACGCACGTGCGAGGTGTCAAAAGACGCGTCTCGGCGCGGGCTAGCGATCTATGGAGTTATTGGAATTAATTTGGAATAAAAATTTTGTGTTTTTGCCGAAAAACGTGTTTTTCGACTGAAAAACCTGAAATTACGACTACCCGACAGGACTCGAGTTCGCGGAACACGCACAGGAATACAGGTAAGGCAGGTAAGTAACTATTGCAACTAGTAGAAAAAACGATTTAGAAGAAAAATTTGGAGATAAAAATTAATTAAGGGTTGAAATTTAGAAGATTTTTTCAAAGTCCCAAAACGAAAAATTTTTCGCGTTTTTTGTCAAAAATATTTGTCAAATAGTAGGGCGGAGCCTAATAAAAATCAAAATAGCTGAAAACAGCTTCAAAATGCGTCACCGGGATGCAAAGTTATAAAGGTTTGTTGATATGACTATGAAACTACGTTCCTCCTAAGGTGGATTTCGTAGGTATTTAAAATATCTGTTGTGAAAATTTTTTGAATTTCTATGTTCGCTAGACGCACGTGCGAGGTGTCAAAAGACGCGTCTCGGCGCGGGCTAGCGATCTATGGAGTTATTGGAATTAATTTGGAATAAAAATTTTGTGTTTTTGCCGAAAAACGTGTTTTTCGACTGAAAAACCTGAAATTACGACTACCCGACAGGACTCGAGTTCGCGGAACACGCACAGGAATACAGGTAAGGCAGGTAAGTAACTATTGCAACTAGTAGAAAAAACGATTTAGAAGAAAAATTTGGAGATAAAAATTAATTAAGGGTTGAAATTTAGAAGATTTTTTCAAAGTCCCAAAACGAAAAATTTTTCGCGTTTTTTGTCAAAAATATTTGTCAAATAGTAGGGCGGAGCCTAATAAAAATCAAAATAGCTGAAAACAGCTTCAAAATGCGTCACCGGGATGCAAAGTTATAAAGGTTTGTTGATATGACTATGAAACTACGTTCCTCCTAAGGTGGATTTCGTAGGTATTTAAAATATCTGTTGTGAAAATTTTTTGAATTTCTATGTTCGCTAGACGCACGTGCGAGGTGTCAAAAGACGCGTCTCGGCGCGGGCTAGCGATCTATGGAGTTATTGGAATTAATTTGGAATAAAAATTTTGTGTTTTTGCCGAAAAACGTGTTTTTCGACTGAAAAACCTGAAATTACGACTACCCGACAGGACTCGAGTTCGCGGAACACGCACAGGAATACAGGTAAGGCAGGTAAGTAACTATTGCAACTAGTAGAAAAAACGATTTAGAAGAAAAATTTGGAGATAAAAATTAATTAAGGGTTGAAATTTAGAAGATTTTTTCAAAGTCCCAAAACGAAAAATTTTTCGCGTTTTTTGTCAAAAATATTTGTCAAATAGTAGGGCGGAGCCTAATAAAAATCAAAATAGCTGAAAACAGCTTCAAAATGCGTCACCGGGATGCAAAGTTATAAAGGTTTGTTGATATGACTATGAAACTACGTTCCTCCTAAGGTGGATTTCGTAGGTATTTAAAATATCTGTTGTGAAAATTTTTTGAATTTCTATGTTCGCTAGACGCACGTGCGAGGTGTCAAAAGACGCGTCTCGGCGCGGGCTAGCGATCTATGGAGTTATTGGAATTAATTTGGAATAAAAATTTTGTGTTTTTGCCGAAAAACGTGTTTTTCGACTGAAAAACCTGAAATTACGACTACCCGACAGGACTCGAGTTCGCGGAACACGCACAGGAATACAGGTAAGGCAGGTAAGTAACTATTGCAACTAGTAGAAAAAACGATTTAGAAGAAAAATTTGGAGATAAAAATTAATTAAGGGTTGAAATTTAGAAGATTTTTTCAAAGTCCCAAAACGAAAAATTTTTCGCGTTTTTTGTCAAAAATATTTGTCAAATAGTAGGGCGGAGCCTAATAAAAATCAAAATAGCTGAAAACAGCTTCAAAATGCGTCACCGGGATGCAAAGTTATAAAGGTTTGTTGATATGACTATGAAACTACGTTCCTCCTAAGGTGGATTTCGTAGGTATTTAAAATATCTGTTGTGAAAATTTTTTGAATTTCTATGTTCGCTAGACGCACGTGCGAGGTGTCAAAAGACGCGTCTCGGCGCGGGCTAGCGATCTATGGAGTTATTGGAATTAATTTGGAATAAAAATTTTGTGTTTTTGCCGAAAAACGTGTTTTTCGACTGAAAAACCTGAAATTACGACTACCCGACAGGACTCGAGTTCGCGGAACACGCACAGGAATACAGGTAAGGCAGGTAAGTAACTATTGCAACTAGTAGAAAAAACGATTTAGAAGAAAAATTTGGAGATAAAAATTAATTAAGGGTTGAAATTTAGAAGATTTTTTCAAAGTCCCAAAACGAAAAATTTTTCGCGTTTTTTGTCAAAAATATTTGTCAAATAGTAGGGCGGAGCCTAATAAAAATCAAAATAGCTGAAAACAGCTTCAAAATGCGTCACCGGGATGCAAAGTTATAAAGGTTTGTTGATATGACTATGAAACTACGTTCCTCCTAAGGTGGATTTCGTAGGTATTTAAAATATCTGTTGTGAAAATTTTTTGAATTTCTATGTTCGCTAGACGCACGTGCGAGGTGTCAAAAGACGCGTCTCGGCGCGGGCTAGCGATCTATGGAGTTATTGGAATTAATTTGGAATAAAAATTTTGTGTTTTTGCCGAAAAACGTGTTTTTCGACTGAAAAACCTGAAATTACGACTACCCGACAGGACTCGAGTTCGCGGAACACGCACAGGAATACAGGTAAGGCAGGTAAGTAACTATTGCAACTAGTAGAAAAAACGATTTAGAAGAAAAATTTGGAGATAAAAATTAATTAAGGGTTGAAATTTAGAAGATTTTTTCAAAGTCCCAAAACGAAAAATTTTTCGCGTTTTTTGTCAAAAATATTTGTCAAATAGTAGGGCGGAGCCTAATAAAAATCAAAATAGCTGAAAACAGCTTCAAAATGCGTCACCGGGATGCAAAGTTATAAAGGTTTGTTGATATGACTATGAAACTACGTTCCTCCTAAGGTGGATTTCGTAGGTATTTAAAATATCTGTTGTGAAAATTTTTTGAATTTCTATGTTCGCTAGACGCACGTGCGAGGTGTCAAAAGACGCGTCTCGGCGCGGGCTAGCGATCTATGGAGTTATTGGAATTAATTTGGAATAAAAATTTTGTGTTTTTGCCGAAAAACGTGTTTTTCGACTGAAAAACCTGAAATTACGACTACCCGACAGGACTCGAGTTCGCGGAACACGCACAGGAATACAGGTAAGGCAGGTAAGTAACTATTGCAACTAGTAGAAAAAACGATTTAGAAGAAAAATTTGGAGATAAAAATTAATTAAGGGTTGAAATTTAGAAGATTTTTTCAAAGTCCCAAAACGAAAAATTTTTCGCGTTTTTTGTCAAAAATATTTGTCAAATAGTAGGGCGGAGCCTAATAAAAATCAAAATAGCTGAAAACAGCTTCAAAATGCGTCACCGGGATGCAAAGTTATAAAGGTTTGTTGATATGACTATGAAACTACGTTCCTCCTAAGGTGGATTTCGTAGGTATTTAAAATATCTGTTGTGAAAATTTTTTGAATTTCTATGTTCGCTAGACGCACGTGCGAGGTGTCAAAAGACGCGTCTCGGCGCGGGCTAGCGATCTATGGAGTTATTGGAATTAATTTGGAATAAAAATTTTGTGTTTTTGCCGAAAAACGTGTTTTTCGACTGAAAAACCTGAAATTACGACTACCCGACAGGACTCGAGTTCGCGGAACACGCACAGGAATACAGGTAAGGCAGGTAAGTAACTATTGCAACTAGTAGAAAAAACGATTTAGAAGAAAAATTTGGAGATAAAAATTAATTAAGGGTTGAAATTTAGAAGATTTTTTCAAAGTCCCAAAACGAAAAATTTTTCGCGTTTTTTGTCAAAAATATTTGTCAAATAGTAGGGCGGAGCCTAATAAAAATCAAAATAGCTGAAAACAGCTTCAAAATGCGTCACCGGGATGCAAAGTTATAAAGGTTTGTTGATATGACTATGAAACTACGTTCCTCCTAAGGTGGATTTCGTAGGTATTTAAAATATCTGTTGTGAAAATTTTTTGAATTTCTATGTTCGCTAGACGCACGTGCGAGGTGTCAAAAGACGCGTCTCGGCGCGGGCTAGCGATCTATGGAGTTATTGGAATTAATTTGGAATAAAAATTTTGTGTTTTTGCCGAAAAACGTGTTTTTCGACTGAAAAACCTGAAATTACGACTACCCGACAGGACTCGAGTTCGCGGAACACGCACAGGAATACAGGTAAGGCAGGTAAGTAACTATTGCAACTAGTAGAAAAAACGATTTAGAAGAAAAATTTGGAGATAAAAATTAATTAAGGGTTGAAATTTAGAAGATTTTTTCAAAGTCCCAAAACGAAAAATTTTTCGCGTTTTTTGTCAAAAATATTTGTCAAATAGTAGGGCGGAGCCTAATAAAAATCAAAATAGCTGAAAACAGCTTCAAAATGCGTCACCGGGATGCAAAGTTATAAAGGTTTGTTGATATGACTATGAAACTACGTTCCTCCTAAGGTGGATTTCGTAGGTATTTAAAATATCTGTTGTGAAAATTTTTTGAATTTCTATGTTCGCTAGACGCACGTGCGAGGTGTCAAAAGACGCGTCTCGGCGCGGGCTAGCGATCTATGGAGTTATTGGAATTAATTTGGAATAAAAATTTTGTGTTTTTGCCGAAAAACGTGTTTTTCGACTGAAAAACCTGAAATTACGACTACCCGACAGGACTCGAGTTCGCGGAACACGCACAGGAATACAGGTAAGGCAGGTAAGTAACTATTGCAACTAGTAGAAAAAACGATTTAGAAGAAAAATTTGGAGATAAAAATTAATTAAGGGTTGAAATTTAGAAGATTTTTTCAAAGTCCCAAAACGAAAAATTTTTCGCGTTTTTTGTCAAAAATATTTGTCAAATAGTAGGGCGGAGCCTAATAAAAATCAAAATAGCTGAAAACAGCTTCAAAATGCGTCACCGGGATGCAAAGTTATAAAGGTTTGTTGATATGACTATGAAACTACGTTCCTCCTAAGGTGGATTTCGTAGGTATTTAAAATATCTGTTGTGAAAATTTTTTGAATTTCTATGTTCGCTAGACGCACGTGCGAGGTGTCAAAAGACGCGTCTCGGCGCGGGCTAGCGATCTATGGAGTTATTGGAATTAATTTGGAATAAAAATTTTGTGTTTTTGCCGAAAAACGTGTTTTTCGACTGAAAAACCTGAAATTACGACTACCCGACAGGACTCGAGTTCGCGGAACACGCACAGGAATACAGGTAAGGCAGGTAAGTAACTATTGCAACTAGTAGAAAAAACGATTTAGAAGAAAAATTTGGAGATAAAAATTAATTAAGGGTTGAAATTTAGAAGATTTTTTCAAAGTCCCAAAACGAAAAATTTTTCGCGTTTTTTGTCAAAAATATTTGTCAAATAGTAGGGCGGAGCCTAATAAAAATCAAAATAGCTGAAAACAGCTTCAAAATGCGTCACCGGGATGCAAAGTTATAAAGGTTTGTTGATATGACTATGAAACTACGTTCCTCCTAAGGTGGATTTCGTAGGTATTTAAAATATCTGTTGTGAAAATTTTTTGAATTTCTATGTTCGCTAGACGCACGTGCGAGGTGTCAAAAGACGCGTCTCGGCGCGGGCTAGCGATCTATGGAGTTATTGGAATTAATTTGGAATAAAAATTTTGTGTTTTTGCCGAAAAACGTGTTTTTCGACTGAAAAACCTGAAATTACGACTACCCGACAGGACTCGAGTTCGCGGAACACGCACAGGAATACAGGTAAGGCAGGTAAGTAACTATTGCAACTAGTAGAAAAAACGATTTAGAAGAAAAATTTGGAGATAAAAATTAATTAAGGGTTGAAATTTAGAAGATTTTTTCAAAGTCCCAAAACGAAAAATTTTTCGCGTTTTTTGTCAAAAATATTTGTCAAATAGTAGGGCGGAGCCTAATAAAAATCAAAATAGCTGAAAACAGCTTCAAAATGCGTCACCGGGATGCAAAGTTATAAAGGTTTGTTGATATGACTATGAAACTACGTTCCTCCTAAGGTGGATTTCGTAGGTATTTAAAATATCTGTTGTGAAAATTTTTTGAATTTCTATGTTCGCTAGACGCACGTGCGAGGTGTCAAAAGACGCGTCTCGGCGCGGGCTAGCGATCTATGGAGTTATTGGAATTAATTTGGAATAAAAATTTTGTGTTTTTGCCGAAAAACGTGTTTTTCGACTGAAAAACCTGAAATTACGACTACCCGACAGGACTCGAGTTCGCGGAACACGCACAGGAATACAGGTAAGGCAGGTAAGTAACTATTGCAACTAGTAGAAAAAACGATTTAGAAGAAAAATTTGGAGATAAAAATTAATTAAGGGTTGAAATTTAGAAGATTTTTTCAAAGTCCCAAAACGAAAAATTTTTCGCGTTTTTTGTCAAAAATATTTGTCAAATAGTAGGGCGGAGCCTAATAAAAATCAAAATAGCTGAAAACAGCTTCAAAATGCGTCACCGGGATGCAAAGTTATAAAGGTTTGTTGATATGACTATGAAACTACGTTCCTCCTAAGGTGGATTTCGTAGGTATTTAAAATATCTGTTGTGAAAATTTTTTGAATTTCTATGTTCGCTAGACGCACGTGCGAGGTGTCAAAAGACGCGTCTCGGCGCGGGCTAGCGATCTATGGAGTTATTGGAATTAATTTGGAATAAAAATTTTGTGTTTTTGCCGAAAAACGTGTTTTTCGACTGAAAAACCTGAAATTACGACTACCCGACAGGACTCGAGTTCGCGGAACACGCACAGGAATACAGGTAAGGCAGGTAAGTAACTATTGCAACTAGTAGAAAAAACGATTTAGAAGAAAAATTTGGAGATAAAAATTAATTAAGGGTTGAAATTTAGAAGATTTTTTCAAAGTCCCAAAACGAAAAATTTTTCGCGTTTTTTGTCAAAAATATTTGTCAAATAGTAGGGCGGAGCCTAATAAAAATCAAAATAGCTGAAAACAGCTTCAAAATGCGTCACCGGGATGCAAAGTTATAAAGGTTTGTTGATATGACTATGAAACTACGTTCCTCCTAAGGTGGATTTCGTAGGTATTTAAAATATCTGTTGTGAAAATTTTTTGAATTTCTATGTTCGCTAGACGCACGTGCGAGGTGTCAAAAGACGCGTCTCGGCGCGGGCTAGCGATCTATGGAGTTATTGGAATTAATTTGGAATAAAAATTTTGTGTTTTTGCCGAAAAACGTGTTTTTCGACTGAAAAACCTGAAATTACGACTACCCGACAGGACTCGAGTTCGCGGAACACGCACAGGAATACAGGTAAGGCAGGTAAGTAACTATTGCAACTAGTAGAAAAAACGATTTAGAAGAAAAATTTGGAGATAAAAATTAATTAAGGGTTGAAATTTAGAAGATTTTTTCAAAGTCCCAAAACGAAAAATTTTTCGCGTTTTTTGTCAAAAATATTTGTCAAATAGTAGGGCGGAGCCTAATAAAAATCAAAATAGCTGAAAACAGCTTCAAAATGCGTCACCGGGATGCAAAGTTATAAAGGTTTGTTGATATGACTATGAAACTACGTTCCTCCTAAGGTGGATTTCGTAGGTATTTAAAATATCTGTTGTGAAAATTTTTTGAATTTCTATGTTCGCTAGACGCACGTGCGAGGTGTCAAAAGACGCGTCTCGGCGCGGGCTAGCGATCTATGGAGTTATTGGAATTAATTTGGAATAAAAATTTTGTGTTTTTGCCGAAAAACGTGTTTTTCGACTGAAAAACCTGAAATTACGACTACCCGACAGGACTCGAGTTCGCGGAACACGCACAGGAATACAGGTAAGGCAGGTAAGTAACTATTGCAACTAGTAGAAAAAACGATTTAGAAGAAAAATTTGGAGATAAAAATTAATTAAGGGTTGAAATTTAGAAGATTTTTTCAAAGTCCCAAAACGAAAAATTTTTCGCGTTTTTTGTCAAAAATATTTGTCAAATAGTAGGGCGGAGCCTAATAAAAATCAAAATAGCTGAAAACAGCTTCAAAATGCGTCACCGGGATGCAAAGTTATAAAGGTTTGTTGATATGACTATGAAACTACGTTCCTCCTAAGGTGGATTTCGTAGGTATTTAAAATATCTGTTGTGAAAATTTTTTGAATTTCTATGTTCGCTAGACGCACGTGCGAGGTGTCAAAAGACGCGTCTCGGCGCGGGCTAGCGATCTATGGAGTTATTGGAATTAATTTGGAATAAAAATTTTGTGTTTTTGCCGAAAAACGTGTTTTTCGACTGAAAAACCTGAAATTACGACTACCCGACAGGACTCGAGTTCGCGGAACACGCACAGGAATACAGGTAAGGCAGGTAAGTAACTATTGCAACTAGTAGAAAAAACGATTTAGAAGAAAAATTTGGAGATAAAAATTAATTAAGGGTTGAAATTTAGAATTTAGGTTCGCTCAGGTTAGGTTCGCTCAGGTTAGGTTCGCTCAGGTTAGGTTCGCTCAGGTTAGGTTAGGTTAGGTTAGGTTAGGTTAGGTTAGGTTAGGTTAGGTTAGGTTAGGTTAGGTTAGGTTAGGTTTTTTTTTTTTTTTTTTTTTTTTTTTTTTTTTTGGTTTGGCAGGAGTGGGAAATCCTCATGGACGCCCAGACTGACTCACTTATGACCCAGTCTGGGCAGTGCCGGACTCCTACCGGCTAAAACCACACTCCTGCCTTTGCTCAGTGTCCCTCTGACATTATCAGAGCCCTTATTTAGCAATTATATTTTATTTGTCTTTTTCTTTAAGGTTTTTCCATATCTAATATCTTTAAATCTATCATCTTACATACCAATTTTCTTCTTTCTATGTATTTACTATAGTTAAATGATTCAAGCGTAACTTTGCGGAAATCTTTACTAAATATGTTAGAGTAATTACTCTTTATCTTTACTAGATATATCTATTCTATTGTATTTTATGTATTTACTATTTATGTGTTTTCTTGTTTTCCATTAATGAATCTACTTTTGCTAATACCTAATAAATTATATGACTTTCTTTATCTGTACTATATTATAATATGTCTATCCTAATATATATACAATATATCATAACGACATACTTTCTTATTCTTTTTATGTTTATTGCCTATCCTATATTTGTTACTTTTTAGCTTATTATGCTTTTCTTTCAAATTATTTATTTTCAATACTGGCTGACTCCCATTTGTTTCTCTTATCTGCTGGATGGTCTGTGCACTCCGTACTGGCGCTGCGTGCCAAATGCTGTTTACTAAGGTGCTTGCCTCCTTTTTTGCTTCAGCGAGCTCGTTTGACCACAACGGTAACTTAATTGTGTTCCTTATTTTTATTATTTTATCTGTACTATTTTTGTTGTGTAAACTACTTCCTAAGATTATTCTTTGTTTGATAATATACGTGTGTAATGAATTTAATTGTGAGACTGCTTTTAATTGGGCCAATTTCTCATGAAGTTGGCTCCAATTCGCGTGTTTTGTGTTGCAACTTACAGTTTTTATAATTAATGATATTTTAACTTTATGACATCTAATTTTGAAAAAAGCACCGTTGTGGTCCAATCGGTTGTTACTTCCGGAAAAAACTGGCTGCACCTCAGCAATACGCCACCGATAGGCGCGCTAACGCGTCCCATTTTTGGCGCGTCGGGCACTCGCTGTCGAAGGCGTTGTGGCCAGTTTTTTCCGTTTTAGCGAGCAAACAGTTGTGGCACTTAGGTACTTCCTCTGCCAGCCGTGACGGACAGTCGGCCCGCATGTGGGGGTCACCACAATGAATGCAGAGGTCTGCAGGCTGCGTGCACAGTTTTCGACTGTGGCCGAAGCGCAGACAGCGAGTGCACTGCACCAGTGGGGACTGATCCTGCACTCGCACTCGCTGTAGGTCGATGTGCACACGACCCGCCATCGTCAGCCTCTGCCATACTGAAGGGGACACCTGCAGGATGACGTGGCACATGTGGGGGTTCCTCGTCTTTCGACGGTACTTCACCCCCATCCTTACGTCTTCTACAGGTATGTCCCCGATCAGGTGGGTGTTTTGCCGCTGCAGGGCCTGGGTAAGCTCCACATCGGTGTGGCAGGAGAGGACATCCTTGATGATGACTAGTGGGTCCTTGTTTTTGACTTCCTCCACCACTAGATTGCCCGTCTTCCTTATGCGTTCAGTTACCTTCGCCATCTCTTCTCGGCTCCTGAAACCAACCACCACTTTCTGGTCCCTCACCTTGCGCAGCCGTTCAATTTGGGTCCCCTCGTTCCTGGCATCCACCGCCGTCCTGAGCTTCTCAACAACCTCTTCACCGGTGTCCTGATCATTCACAGATGATACGACCACCGAGTGAAGAGGCTGTTGGATGTTTTGCTTCGGTACGGCGGCGGCCATCTCCGCGAAGGTTGGACCTTGGCCTGCGACATAGCGAGGGGCCTGCTGGAGATGTTCCGACAGAGCCTGGGTGTGGTGTTGGCACTCCTGCAATGCCTGTTTATGCTGTTTGAGGCCTTCCACAAGGCTCTTCATAAGCTCTGTCGGTTCCTCTGTGACCGGCCTCAATGGCGTGGCTGTCGGTGTGGCTGCGGCTATGACCGCAGGCGCTGGTGGGACTGGGACTCTGTTCCGTTCCGACTCCTTCACCAGCTCATAGAGCCTGTTTATGGCCTTAACAACCTCCTCCTTAATCTCTGTCTTGAGGTTGCGAGAGTTGCCCAAATGAAGCTTCGCTTTATTTAGGCAAGCTCTCGCCTCCGCAACGAGATTGGGGTGACCAGACTCAGGTTTCCTCGTCGGTTTTGCGGCATCCGTGAGTACTCGGCGCGTCGCAAAAGTGCTGGGAGCGGGTGGTGTGGCATCGCGCCCTGTGTGGGTCGGTGACTTGGCCTGAGGTTCAGCTTTTCCAGCCTCCCATTCCCCGATGCTACGCCTCACACAGGGCAGCGAGGGTCCAGCCTTCTCTGCCGAACGCGGCGAGCCCCTGGCGCCCGGTGAGCTCGCGTTTATCTTGGCCGGTGTGCGGAACATAGTGGCGGTATGTGTGAAGGTGATATTCATGAAACAAAATAAACGTCAGAGGACACTGGCGGTACTTCTGTGTCCCTGTAAATGGGGGATAAACACAGAAGTAGCTAAAAATTTAAAATTAAGTAAATAGTCAACGGCCGAAAGACCGTCGTGTCAATATCCTAAAAATATTGGTCAATCAGTTGATTCTGAGGACTATGGGATAATTAAGGGGGATAAAAATTGAAAAATATTTTTTTTTGGCGAAATTGAAAAGTCTACCTGGCTAGACACAAAAGGGTGGGTGGGAGGGCAATTTTTTGAATTTCTATGTTCGCTAGACGCACGTGCGAGGTGTCAAAAGACGCGTCTCGGCGCGGGCTAGCGATCTATGGAGTTATTGGAATTAATTTGGAATAAAAATTTTGTGTTTTTGCCGAAAAACGTGTTTTTCGACTGAAAAACCTGAAATTACGACTACCAGACAGGACTCGAGTTCGCGAAACACGCACAGGAATACAGGTGAGGCAGGTAAGTAACTATTGCAACTAGTAGAAAAAACGATTTAGAAGAAAAATTTGGAGATAAAAATTAATTAAGGGTTGAAAATTTCGAAGAATTTTCTAAGTCCCAAAACGAAAAATATTTCGCGTTTTTTGTCAAAATTATTAGTCGGATAATAGGGGGTAGCCTATTTAAAATCAATTTAGCTGAAAACAGCTTCAAAATGCGTCACCGGGATGCAAAGTTATAAAGGTTTGTTGATATGACTATGAAACTACGTTCCTCCTAAGGTGGATTTCGTAGGTATTTAAAATATCTGTTGTGAAAATTTTTTGAATTTCTATGTTCGCTAGACGCACGTGCGAGGTGTCAAAAGACGCGTCTCGGCGCGGGCTAGCGATCTATGGAGTTATTGGAATTAATTTGGAATAAAAATTTTGTGTTTTTGCCGAAAAACGTGTTTTTCGACTGAAAAACCTGTAGTTACGACTACCCGACAGGACTCGAGTTCGCGGAACACGCACAGGAATACAGGTAAGGCAGGTAAGTAACTATTGCAACTAGTAGCAAAAACGATTTAGAAGAAAAATTTGGAGATAAAAATTAATTAAGGGTTGAAATTTAGAAGATTTTTTCAAAGTCCCAAAACGAAAAATTTTTCGCGTTTTTTGTCAAAAATATTTGTCAAATAGTAGGGCGGAGCCTAATAAAAATCAAAATAGCTGAAAACAGCTTCAAAATGCGTCACCGGGATGCAAAGTTATAAAGGTTTGTTGATATGACTATGAAACTACGTTCCTCCTAAGGTGGATTTCGTAGGTATTTAAAATATCTGTTGTGAAAATTTTTTGAATTTCTATGTTCGCTAGACGCACGTGCGAGGTGTCAAAAGACGCGTCTCGGCGCGGGCTAGCGATCTATGGAGTTATTGGAATTAATTTGGAATAAAAATTTTGTGTTTTTGCCGAAAAACGTGTTTTTCGACTGAAAAACCTGAAATTACGACTACCAGACAGGACTCGAGTTCGCGAAACACGCACAGGAATACAGGTGAGGCAGGTAAGTAACTATTGCAACTAGTAGAAAAAACGATTTAGAAGAAAAATTTGGAGATAAAAATTAATTAAGGGTTGAAAATTTCGAAGAATTTTCTAAGTCCCAAAACGAAAAATATTTCGCGTTTTTTGTCAAAATTATTAGTCGGATAATAGGGGGTAGCCTATTTAAAATCAATTTAGCTGAAAACAGCTTCAAAATGCGTCACCGGGATGCAAAGTTATAAAGGTTTGTTGATATGACTATGAAACTACGTTCCTCCTAAGGTGGATTTCGTAGGTATTTAAAATATCTGTTGTGAAAATTTTTTGAATTTCTATGTTCGCTAGACGCACGTGCGAGGTGTCAAAAGACGCGTCTCGGCGCGGGCTAGCGATC
This sequence comes from Lithophane socia, assembly GCA_947522985.1. Lineage (NCBI taxonomy): Eukaryota > Metazoa > Arthropoda > Insecta > Lepidoptera > Noctuidae > Lithophane > Lithophane socia. The sequence continues at coordinate 26,542 of OX383273.1, read as the reverse complement.
TATGGAGTTATTGGAATTAATTTGGAATAAAAATTTTGTGTTTTTGCCGAAAAACGTGTTTTTCGACTGAAAAACCTGTAGTTACGACTACCCGACAGGACTCGAGTTCGCGGAACACGCACAGGAATACAGGTAAGGCAGGTAAGTAACTATTGCAACTAGTAGCAAAAACGATTTAGAAGAAAAATTTGGAGATAAAAATTAATTAAGGGTTGAAATTTAGAAGATTTTTTCAAAGTCCCAAAACGAAAAATTTTTCGCGTTTTTTGTCAAAAATATTTGTCAAATAGTAGGGCGGAGCCTAATAAAAATCAAAATAGCTGAAAACAGCTTCAAAATGCGTCACCGGGATGCAAAGTTATAAAGGTTTGTTGATATGACTATGAAACTACGTTCCTCCTAAGGTGGATTTCGTAGGTATTTAAAATATCTGTTGTGAAAATTTTTTGAATTTCTATGTTCGCTAGACGCACGTGCGAGGTGTCAAAAGACGCGTCTCGGCGCGGGCTAGCGATCTATGGAGTTATTGGAATTAATTTGGAATAAAAATTTTGTGTTTTTGCCGAAAAACGTGTTTTTCGACTGAAAAACCTGAAATTACGACTACCAGACAGGACTCGAGTTCGCGAAACACGCACAGGAATACAGGTGAGGCAGGTAAGTAACTATTGCAACTAGTAGAAAAAACGATTTAGAAGAAAAATTTGGAGATAAAAATTAATTAAGGGTTGAAAATTTCGAAGAATTTTCTAAGTCCCAAAACGAAAAATATTTCGCGTTTTTTGTCAAAATTATTAGTCGGATAATAGGGGGTAGCCTATTTAAAATCAATTTAGCTGAAAACAGCTTCAAAATGCGTCACCGGGATGCAAAGTTATAAAGGTTTGTTGATATGACTATGAAACTACGTTCCTCCTAAGGTGGATTTCGTAGGTATTTAAAATATCTGTTGTGAAAATTTTTTGAATTTCTATGTTCGCTAGACGCACGTGCGAGGTGTCAAAAGACGCGTCTCGGCGCGGGCTAGCGATCTATGGAGTTATTGGAATTAATTTGGAATAAAAATTTTGTGTTTTTGCCGAAAAACGTGTTTTTCGACTGAAAAACCTGTAGTTACGACTACCCGACAGGACTCGAGTTCGCGGAACACGCACAGGAATACAGGTAAGGCAGGTAAGTAACTATTGCAACTAGTAGCAAAAACGATTTAGAAGAAAAATTTGGAGATAAAAATTAATTAAGGGTTGAAATTTAGAAGATTTTTTCAAAGTCCCAAAACGAAAAATTTTTCGCGTTTTTTGTCAAAAATATTTGTCAAATAGTAGGGCGGAGCCTAATAAAAATCAAAATAGCTGAAAACAGCTTCAAAATGCGTCACCGGGATGCAAAGTTATAAAGGTTTGTTGATATGACTATGAAACTACGTTCCTCCTAAGGTGGATTTCGTAGGTATTTAAAATATCTGTTGTGAAAATTTTTTGAATTTCTATGTTCGCTAGACGCACGTGCGAGGTGTCAAAAGACGCGTCTCGGCGCGGGCTAGCGATCTATGGAGTTATTGGAATTAATTTGGAATAAAAATTTTGTGTTTTTGCCGAAAAACGTGTTTTTCGACTGAAAAACCTGAAATTACGACTACCAGACAGGACTCGAGTTCGCGAAACACGCACAGGAATACAGGTGAGGCAGGTAAGTAACTATTGCAACTAGTAGAAAAAACGATTTAGAAGAAAAATTTGGAGATAAAAATTAATTAAGGGTTGAAAATTTCGAAGAATTTTCTAAGTCCCAAAACGAAAAATATTTCGCGTTTTTTGTCAAAATTATTAGTCGGATAATAGGGGGTAGCCTATTTAAAATCAATTTAGCTGAAAACAGCTTCAAAATGCGTCACCGGGATGCAAAGTTATAAAGGTTTGTTGATATGACTATGAAACTACGTTCCTCCTAAGGTGGATTTCGTAGGTATTTAAAATATCTGTTGTGAAAATTTTTTGAATTTCTATGTTCGCTAGACGCACGTGCGAGGTGTCAAAAGACGCGTCTCGGCGCGGGCTAGCGATCTATGGAGTTATTGGAATTAATTTGGAATAAAAATTTTGTGTTTTTGCCGAAAAACGTGTTTTTCGACTGAAAAACCTGTAGTTACGACTACCCGACAGGACTCGAGTTCGCGGAACACGCACAGGAATACAGGTAAGGCAGGTAAGTAACTATTGCAACTAGTAGCAAAAACGATTTAGAAGAAAAATTTGGAGATAAAAATTAATTAAGGGTTGAAATTTAGAAGATTTTTTCAAAGTCCCAAAACGAAAAATTTTTCGCGTTTTTTGTCAAAAATATTTGTCAAATAGTAGGGCGGAGCCTAATAAAAATCAAAATAGCTGAAAACAGCTTCAAAATGCGTCACCGGGATGCAAAGTTATAAAGGTTTGTTGATATGACTATGAAACTACGTTCCTCCTAAGGTGGATTTCGTAGGTATTTAAAATATCTGTTGTGAAAATTTTTTGAATTTCTATGTTCGCTAGACGCACGTGCGAGGTGTCAAAAGACGCGTCTCGGCGCGGGCTAGCGATCTATGGAGTTATTGGAATTAATTTGGAATAAAAATTTTGTGTTTTTGCCGAAAAACGTGTTTTTCGACTGAAAAACCTGAAATTACGACTACCAGACAGGACTCGAGTTCGCGAAACACGCACAGGAATACAGGTGAGGCAGGTAAGTAACTATTGCAACTAGTAGAAAAAACGATTTAGAAGAAAAATTTGGAGATAAAAATTAATTAAGGGTTGAAAATTTCGAAGAATTTTCTAAGTCCCAAAACGAAAAATATTTCGCGTTTTTTGTCAAAATTATTAGTCGGATAATAGGGGGTAGCCTATTTAAAATCAATTTAGCTGAAAACAGCTTCAAAATGCGTCACCGGGATGCAAAGTTATAAAGGTTTGTTGATATGACTATGAAACTACGTTCCTCCTAAGGTGGATTTCGTAGGTATTTAAAATATCTGTTGTGAAAATTTTTTGAATTTCTATGTTCGCTAGACGCACGTGCGAGGTGTCAAAAGACGCGTCTCGGCGCGGGCTAGCGATCTATGGAGTTATTGGAATTAATTTGGAATAAAAATTTTGTGTTTTTGCCGAAAAACGTGTTTTTCGACTGAAAAACCTGTAGTTACGACTACCCGACAGGACTCGAGTTCGCGGAACACGCACAGGAATACAGGTAAGGCAGGTAAGTAACTATTGCAACTAGTAGCAAAAACGATTTAGAAGAAAAATTTGGAGATAAAAATTAATTAAGGGTTGAAATTTAGAAGATTTTTTCAAAGTCCCAAAACGAAAAATTTTTCGCGTTTTTTGTCAAAAATATTTGTCAAATAGTAGGGCGGAGCCTAATAAAAATCAAAATAGCTGAAAACAGCTTCAAAATGCGTCACCGGGATGCAAAGTTATAAAGGTTTGTTGATATGACTATGAAACTACGTTCCTCCTAAGGTGGATTTCGTAGGTATTTAAAATATCTGTTGTGAAAATTTTTTGAATTTCTATGTTCGCTAGACGCACGTGCGAGGTGTCAAAAGACGCGTCTCGGCGCGGGCTAGCGATCTATGGAGTTATTGGAATTAATTTGGAATAAAAATTTTGTGTTTTTGCCGAAAAACGTGTTTTTCGACTGAAAAACCTGAAATTACGACTACCAGACAGGACTCGAGTTCGCGAAACACGCACAGGAATACAGGTGAGGCAGGTAAGTAACTATTGCAACTAGTAGAAAAAACGATTTAGAAGAAAAATTTGGAGATAAAAATTAATTAAGGGTTGAAAATTTCGAAGAATTTTCTAAGTCCCAAAACGAAAAATATTTCGCGTTTTTTGTCAAAATTATTAGTCGGATAATAGGGGGTAGCCTATTTAAAATCAATTTAGCTGAAAACAGCTTCAAAATGCGTCACCGGGATGCAAAGTTATAAAGGTTTGTTGATATGACTATGAAACTACGTTCCTCCTAAGGTGGATTTCGTAGGTATTTAAAATATCTGTTGTGAAAATTTTTTGAATTTCTATGTTCGCTAGACGCACGTGCGAGGTGTCAAAAGACGCGTCTCGGCGCGGGCTAGCGATCTATGGAGTTATTGGAATTAATTTGGAATAAAAATTTTGTGTTTTTGCCGAAAAACGTGTTTTTCGACTGAAAAACCTGTAGTTACGACTACCCGACAGGACTCGAGTTCGCGGAACACGCACAGGAATACAGGTAAGGCAGGTAAGTAACTATTGCAACTAGTAGCAAAAACGATTTAGAAGAAAAATTTGGAGATAAAAATTAATTAAGGGTTGAAATTTAGAAGATTTTTTCAAAGTCCCAAAACGAAAAATTTTTCGCGTTTTTTGTCAAAAATATTTGTCAAATAGTAGGGCGGAGCCTAATAAAAATCAAAATAGCTGAAAACAGCTTCAAAATGCGTCACCGGGATGCAAAGTTATAAAGGTTTGTTGATATGACTATGAAACTACGTTCCTCCTAAGGTGGATTTCGTAGGTATTTAAAATATCTGTTGTGAAAATTTTTTGAATTTCTATGTTCGCTAGACGCACGTGCGAGGTGTCAAAAGACGCGTCTCGGCGCGGGCTAGCGATCTATGGAGTTATTGGAATTAATTTGGAATAAAAATTTTGTGTTTTTGCCGAAAAACGTGTTTTTCGACTGAAAAACCTGAAATTACGACTACCAGACAGGACTCGAGTTCGCGAAACACGCACAGGAATACAGGTGAGGCAGGTAAGTAACTATTGCAACTAGTAGAAAAAACGATTTAGAAGAAAAATTTGGAGATAAAAATTAATTAAGGGTTGAAAATTTCGAAGAATTTTCTAAGTCCCAAAACGAAAAATATTTCGCGTTTTTTGTCAAAATTATTAGTCGGATAATAGGGGGTAGCCTATTTAAAATCAATTTAGCTGAAAACAGCTTCAAAATGCGTCACCGGGATGCAAAGTTATAAAGGTTTGTTGATATGACTATGAAACTACGTTCCTCCTAAGGTGGATTTCGTAGGTATTTAAAATATCTGTTGTGAAAATTTTTTGAATTTCTATGTTCGCTAGACGCACGTGCGAGGTGTCAAAAGACGCGTCTCGGCGCGGGCTAGCGATCTATGGAGTTATTGGAATTAATTTGGAATAAAAATTTTGTGTTTTTGCCGAAAAACGTGTTTTTCGACTGAAAAACCTGTAGTTACGACTACCCGACAGGACTCGAGTTCGCGGAACACGCACAGGAATACAGGTAAGGCAGGTAAGTAACTATTGCAACTAGTAGCAAAAACGATTTAGAAGAAAAATTTGGAGATAAAAATTAATTAAGGGTTGAAATTTAGAAGATTTTTTCAAAGTCCCAAAACGAAAAATTTTTCGCGTTTTTTGTCAAAAATATTTGTCAAATAGTAGGGCGGAGCCTAATAAAAATCAAAATAGCTGAAAACAGCTTCAAAATGCGTCACCGGGATGCAAAGTTATAAAGGTTTGTTGATATGACTATGAAACTACGTTCCTCCTAAGGTGGATTTCGTAGGTATTTAAAATATCTGTTGTGAAAATTTTTTGAATTTCTATGTTCGCTAGACGCACGTGCGAGGTGTCAAAAGACGCGTCTCGGCGCGGGCTAGCGATCTATGGAGTTATTGGAATTAATTTGGAATAAAAATTTTGTGTTTTTGCCGAAAAACGTGTTTTTCGACTGAAAAACCTGAAATTACGACTACCAGACAGGACTCGAGTTCGCGAAACACGCACAGGAATACAGGTGAGGCAGGTAAGTAACTATTGCAACTAGTAGAAAAAACGATTTAGAAGAAAAATTTGGAGATAAAAATTAATTAAGGGTTGAAAATTTCGAAGAATTTTCTAAGTCCCAAAACGAAAAATATTTCGCGTTTTTTGTCAAAATTATTAGTCGGATAATAGGGGGTAGCCTATTTAAAATCAATTTAGCTGAAAACAGCTTCAAAATGCGTCACCGGGATGCAAAGTTATAAAGGTTTGTTGATATGACTATGAAACTACGTTCCTCCTAAGGTGGATTTCGTAGGTATTTAAAATATCTGTTGTGAAAATTTTTTGAATTTCTATGTTCGCTAGACGCACGTGCGAGGTGTCAAAAGACGCGTCTCGGCGCGGGCTAGCGATCTATGGAGTTATTGGAATTAATTTGGAATAAAAATTTTGTGTTTTTGCCGAAAAACGTGTTTTTCGACTGAAAAACCTGTAGTTACGACTACCCGACAGGACTCGAGTTCGCGGAACACGCACAGGAATACAGGTAAGGCAGGTAAGTAACTATTGCAACTAGTAGCAAAAACGATTTAGAAGAAAAATTTGGAGATAAAAATTAATTAAGGGTTGAAATTTAGAAGATTTTTTCAAAGTCCCAAAACGAAAAATTTTTCGCGTTTTTTGTCAAAAATATTTGTCAAATAGTAGGGCGGAGCCTAATAAAAATCAAAATAGCTGAAAACAGCTTCAAAATGCGTCACCGGGATGCAAAGTTATAAAGGTTTGTTGATATGACTATGAAACTACGTTCCTCCTAAGGTGGATTTCGTAGGTATTTAAAATATCTGTTGTGAAAATTTTTTGAATTTCTATGTTCGCTAGACGCACGTGCGAGGTGTCAAAAGACGCGTCTCGGCGCGGGCTAGCGATCTATGGAGTTATTGGAATTAATTTGGAATAAAAATTTTGTGTTTTTGCCGAAAAACGTGTTTTTCGACTGAAAAACCTGAAATTACGACTACCAGACAGGACTCGAGTTCGCGAAACACGCACAGGAATACAGGTGAGGCAGGTAAGTAACTATTGCAACTAGTAGAAAAAACGATTTAGAAGAAAAATTTGGAGATAAAAATTAATTAAGGGTTGAAAATTTCGAAGAATTTTCTAAGTCCCAAAACGAAAAATATTTCGCGTTTTTTGTCAAAATTATTAGTCGGATAATAGGGGGTAGCCTATTTAAAATCAATTTAGCTGAAAACAGCTTCAAAATGCGTCACCGGGATGCAAAGTTATAAAGGTTTGTTGATATGACTATGAAACTACGTTCCTCCTAAGGTGGATTTCGTAGGTATTTAAAATATCTGTTGTGAAAATTTTTTGAATTTCTATGTTCGCTAGACGCACGTGCGAGGTGTCAAAAGACGCGTCTCGGCGCGGGCTAGCGATCTATGGAGTTATTGGAATTAATTTGGAATAAAAATTTTGTGTTTTTGCCGAAAAACGTGTTTTTCGACTGAAAAACCTGTAGTTACGACTACCCGACAGGACTCGAGTTCGCGGAACACGCACAGGAATACAGGTAAGGCAGGTAAGTAACTATTGCAACTAGTAGCAAAAACGATTTAGAAGAAAAATTTGGAGATAAAAATTAATTAAGGGTTGAAATTTAGAAGATTTTTTCAAAGTCCCAAAACGAAAAATTTTTCGCGTTTTTTGTCAAAAATATTTGTCAAATAGTAGGGCGGAGCCTAATAAAAATCAAAATAGCTGAAAACAGCTTCAAAATGCGTCACCGGGATGCAAAGTTATAAAGGTTTGTTGATATGACTATGAAACTACGTTCCTCCTAAGGTGGATTTCGTAGGTATTTAAAATATCTGTTGTGAAAATTTTTTGAATTTCTATGTTCGCTAGACGCACGTGCGAGGTGTCAAAAGACGCGTCTCGGCGCGGGCTAGCGATCTATGGAGTTATTGGAATTAATTTGGAATAAAAATTTTGTGTTTTTGCCGAAAAACGTGTTTTTCGACTGAAAAACCTGAAATTACGACTACCAGACAGGACTCGAGTTCGCGAAACACGCACAGGAATACAGGTGAGGCAGGTAAGTAACTATTGCAACTAGTAGAAAAAACGATTTAGAAGAAAAATTTGGAGATAAAAATTAATTAAGGGTTGAAAATTTCGAAGAATTTTCTAAGTCCCAAAACGAAAAATATTTCGCGTTTTTTGTCAAAATTATTAGTCGGATAATAGGGGGTAGCCTATTTAAAATCAATTTAGCTGAAAACAGCTTCAAAATGCGTCACCGGGATGCAAAGTTATAAAGGTTTGTTGATATGACTATGAAACTACGTTCCTCCTAAGGTGGATTTCGTAGGTATTTAAAATATCTGTTGTGAAAATTTTTTGAATTTCTATGTTCGCTAGACGCACGTGCGAGGTGTCAAAAGACGCGTCTCGGCGCGGGCTAGCGATCTATGGAGTTATTGGAATTAATTTGGAATAAAAATTTTGTGTTTTTGCCGAAAAACGTGTTTTTCGACTGAAAAACCTGTAGTTACGACTACCCGACAGGACTCGAGTTCGCGGAACACGCACAGGAATACAGGTAAGGCAGGTAAGTAACTATTGCAACTAGTAGCAAAAACGATTTAGAAGAAAAATTTGGAGATAAAAATTAATTAAGGGTTGAAATTTAGAAGATTTTTTCAAAGTCCCAAAACGAAAAATTTTTCGCGTTTTTTGTCAAAAATATTTGTCAAATAGTAGGGCGGAGCCTAATAAAAATCAAAATAGCTGAAAACAGCTTCAAAATGCGTCACCGGGATGCAAAGTTATAAAGGTTTGTTGATATGACTATGAAACTACGTTCCTCCTAAGGTGGATTTCGTAGGTATTTAAAATATCTGTTGTGAAAATTTTTTGAATTTCTATGTTCGCTAGACGCACGTGCGAGGTGTCAAAAGACGCGTCTCGGCGCGGGCTAGCGATCTATGGAGTTATTGGAATTAATTTGGAATAAAAATTTTGTGTTTTTGCCGAAAAACGTGTTTTTCGACTGAAAAACCTGAAATTACGACTACCAGACAGGACTCGAGTTCGCGAAACACGCACAGGAATACAGGTGAGGCAGGTAAGTAACTATTGCAACTAGTAGAAAAAACGATTTAGAAGAAAAATTTGGAGATAAAAATTAATTAAGGGTTGAAAATTTCGAAGAATTTTCTAAGTCCCAAAACGAAAAATATTTCGCGTTTTTTGTCAAAATTATTAGTCGGATAATAGGGGGTAGCCTATTTAAAATCAATTTAGCTGAAAACAGCTTCAAAATGCGTCACCGGGATGCAAAGTTATAAAGGTTTGTTGATATGACTATGAAACTACGTTCCTCCTAAGGTGGATTTCGTAGGTATTTAAAATATCTGTTGTGAAAATTTTTTGAATTTCTATGTTCGCTAGACGCACGTGCGAGGTGTCAAAAGACGCGTCTCGGCGCGGGCTAGCGATCTATGGAGTTATTGGAATTAATTTGGAATAAAAATTTTGTGTTTTTGCCGAAAAACGTGTTTTTCGACTGAAAAACCTGTAGTTACGACTACCCGACAGGACTCGAGTTCGCGGAACACGCACAGGAATACAGGTAAGGCAGGTAAGTAACTATTGCAACTAGTAGCAAAAACGATTTAGAAGAAAAATTTGGAGATAAAAATTAATTAAGGGTTGAAATTTAGAAGATTTTTTCAAAGTCCCAAAACGAAAAATTTTTCGCGTTTTTTGTCAAAAATATTTGTCAAATAGTAGGGCGGAGCCTAATAAAAATCAAAATAGCTGAAAACAGCTTCAAAATGCGTCACCGGGATGCAAAGTTATAAAGGTTTGTTGATATGACTATGAAACTACGTTCCTCCTAAGGTGGATTTCGTAGGTATTTAAAATATCTGTTGTGAAAATTTTTTGAATTTCTATGTTCGCTAGACGCACGTGCGAGGTGTCAAAAGACGCGTCTCGGCGCGGGCTAGCGATCTATGGAGTTATTGGAATTAATTTGGAATAAAAATTTTGTGTTTTTGCCGAAAAACGTGTTTTTCGACTGAAAAACCTGAAATTACGACTACCAGACAGGACTCGAGTTCGCGAAACACGCACAGGAATACAGGTGAGGCAGGTAAGTAACTATTGCAACTAGTAGAAAAAACGATTTAGAAGAAAAATTTGGAGATAAAAATTAATTAAGGGTTGAAAATTTCGAAGAATTTTCTAAGTCCCAAAACGAAAAATATTTCGCGTTTTTTGTCAAAATTATTAGTCGGATAATAGGGGGTAGCCTATTTAAAATCAATTTAGCTGAAAACAGCTTCAAAATGCGTCACCGGGATGCAAAGTTATAAAGGTTTGTTGATATGACTATGAAACTACGTTCCTCCTAAGGTGGATTTCGTAGGTATTTAAAATATCTGTTGTGAAAATTTTTTGAATTTCTATGTTCGCTAGACGCACGTGCGAGGTGTCAAAAGACGCGTCTCGGCGCGGGCTAGCGATCTATGGAGTTATTGGAATTAATTTGGAATAAAAATTTTGTGTTTTTGCCGAAAAACGTGTTTTTCGACTGAAAAACCTGTAGTTACGACTACCCGACAGGACTCGAGTTCGCGGAACACGCACAGGAATACAGGTAAGGCAGGTAAGTAACTATTGCAACTAGTAGCAAAAACGATTTAGAAGAAAAATTTGGAGATAAAAATTAATTAAGGGTTGAAATTTAGAAGATTTTTTCAAAGTCCCAAAACGAAAAATTTTTCGCGTTTTTTGTCAAAAATATTTGTCAAATAGTAGGGCGGAGCCTAATAAAAATCAAAATAGCTGAAAACAGCTTCAAAATGCGTCACCGGGATGCAAAGTTATAAAGGTTTGTTGATATGACTATGAAACTACGTTCCTCCTAAGGTGGATTTCGTAGGTATTTAAAATATCTGTTGTGAAAATTTTTTGAATTTCTATGTTCGCTAGACGCACGTGCGAGGTGTCAAAAGACGCGTCTCGGCGCGGGCTAGCGATCTATGGAGTTATTGGAATTAATTTGGAATAAAAATTTTGTGTTTTTGCCGAAAAACGTGTTTTTCGACTGAAAAACCTGAAATTACGACTACCAGACAGGACTCGAGTTCGCGAAACACGCACAGGAATACAGGTGAGGCAGGTAAGTAACTATTGCAACTAGTAGAAAAAACGATTTAGAAGAAAAATTTGGAGATAAAAATTAATTAAGGGTTGAAAATTTCGAAGAATTTTCTAAGTCCCAAAACGAAAAATATTTCGCGTTTTTTGTCAAAATTATTAGTCGGATAATAGGGGGTAGCCTATTTAAAATCAATTTAGCTGAAAACAGCTTCAAAATGCGTCACCGGGATGCAAAGTTATAAAGGTTTGTTGATATGACTATGAAACTACGTTCCTCCTAAGGTGGATTTCGTAGGTATTTAAAATATCTGTTGTGAAAATTTTTTGAATTTCTATGTTCGCTAGACGCACGTGCGAGGTGTCAAAAGACGCGTCTCGGCGCGGGCTAGCGATCTATGGAGTTATTGGAATTAATTTGGAATAAAAATTTTGTGTTTTTGCCGAAAAACGTGTTTTTCGACTGAAAAACCTGTAGTTACGACTACCCGACAGGACTCGAGTTCGCGGAACACGCACAGGAATACAGGTAAGGCAGGTAAGTAACTATTGCAACTAGTAGCAAAAACGATTTAGAAGAAAAATTTGGAGATAAAAATTAATTAAGGGTTGAAATTTAGAAGATTTTTTCAAAGTCCCAAAACGAAAAATTTTTCGCGTTTTTTGTCAAAAATATTTGTCAAATAGTAGGGCGGAGCCTAATAAAAATCAAAATAGCTGAAAACAGCTTCAAAATGCGTCACCGGGATGCAAAGTTATAAAGGTTTGTTGATATGACTATGAAACTACGTTCCTCCTAAGGTGGATTTCGTAGGTATTTAAAATATCTGTTGTGAAAATTTTTTGAATTTCTATGTTCGCTAGACGCACGTGCGAGGTGTCAAAAGACGCGTCTCGGCGCGGGCTAGCGATCTATGGAGTTATTGGAATTAATTTGGAATAAAAATTTTGTGTTTTTGCCGAAAAACGTGTTTTTCGACTGAAAAACCTGAAATTACGACTACCAGACAGGACTCGAGTTCGCGAAACACGCACAGGAATACAGGTGAGGCAGGTAAGTAACTATTGCAACTAGTAGAAAAAACGATTTAGAAGAAAAATTTGGAGATAAAAATTAATTAAGGGTTGAAAATTTCGAAGAATTTTCTAAGTCCCAAAACGAAAAATATTTCGCGTTTTTTGTCAAAATTATTAGTCGGATAATAGGGGGTAGCCTATTTAAAATCAATTTAGCTGAAAACAGCTTCAAAATGCGTCACCGGGATGCAAAGTTATAAAGGTTTGTTGATATGACTATGAAACTACGTTCCTCCTAAGGTGGATTTCGTAGGTATTTAAAATATCTGTTGTGAAAATTTTTTGAATTTCTATGTTCGCTAGACGCACGTGCGAGGTGTCAAAAGACGCGTCTCGGCGCGGGCTAGCGATCTATGGAGTTATTGGAATTAATTTGGAATAAAAATTTTGTGTTTTTGCCGAAAAACGTGTTTTTCGACTGAAAAACCTGTAGTTACGACTACCCGACAGGACTCGAGTTCGCGGAACACGCACAGGAATACAGGTAAGGCAGGTAAGTAACTATTGCAACTAGTAGCAAAAACGATTTAGAAGAAAAATTTGGAGATAAAAATTAATTAAGGGTTGAAATTTAGAAGATTTTTTCAAAGTCCCAAAACGAAAAATTTTTCGCGTTTTTTGTCAAAAATATTTGTCAAATAGTAGGGCGGAGCCTAATAAAAATCAAAATAGCTGAAAACAGCTTCAAAATGCGTCACCGGGATGCAAAGTTATAAAGGTTTGTTGATATGACTATGAAACTACGTTCCTCCTAAGGTGGATTTCGTAGGTATTTAAAATATCTGTTGTGAAAATTTTTTGAATTTCTATGTTCGCTAGACGCACGTGCGAGGTGTCAAAAGACGCGTCTCGGCGCGGGCTAGCGATCTATGGAGTTATTGGAATTAATTTGGAATAAAAATTTTGTGTTTTTGCCGAAAAACGTGTTTTTCGACTGAAAAACCTGAAATTACGACTACCAGACAGGACTCGAGTTCGCGAAACACGCACAGGAATACAGGTGAGGCAGGTAAGTAACTATTGCAACTAGTAGAAAAAACGATTTAGAAGAAAAATTTGGAGATAAAAATTAATTAAGGGTTGAAAATTTCGAAGAATTTTCTAAGTCCCAAAACGAAAAATATTTCGCGTTTTTTGTCAAAATTATTAGTCGGATAATAGGGGGTAGCCTATTTAAAATCAATTTAGCTGAAAACAGCTTCAAAATGCGTCACCGGGATGCAAAGTTATAAAGGTTTGTTGATATGACTATGAAACTACGTTCCTCCTAAGGTGGATTTCGTAGGTATTTAAAATATCTGTTGTGAAAATTTTTTGAATTTCTATGTTCGCTAGACGCACGTGCGAGGTGTCAAAAGACGCGTCTCGGCGCGGGCTAGCGATCTATGGAGTTATTGGAATTAATTTGGAATAAAAATTTTGTGTTTTTGCCGAAAAACGTGTTTTTCGACTGAAAAACCTGTAGTTACGACTACCCGACAGGACTCGAGTTCGCGGAACACGCACAGGAATACAGGTAAGGCAGGTAAGTAACTATTGCAACTAGTAGCAAAAACGATTTAGAAGAAAAATTTGGAGATAAAAATTAATTAAGGGTTGAAATTTAGAAGATTTTTTCAAAGTCCCAAAACGAAAAATTTTTCGCGTTTTTTGTCAAAAATATTTGTCAAATAGTAGGGCGGAGCCTAATAAAAATCAAAATAGCTGAAAACAGCTTCAAAATGCGTCACCGGGATGCAAAGTTATAAAGGTTTGTTGATATGACTATGAAACTACGTTCCTCCTAAGGTGGATTTCGTAGGTATTTAAAATATCTGTTGTGAAAATTTTTTGAATTTCTATGTTCGCTAGACGCACGTGCGAGGTGTCAAAAGACGCGTCTCGGCGCGGGCTAGCGATCTATGGAGTTATTGGAATTAATTTGGAATAAAAATTTTGTGTTTTTGCCGAAAAACGTGTTTTTCGACTGAAAAACCTGAAATTACGACTACCAGACAGGACTCGAGTTCGCGAAACACGCACAGGAATACAGGTGAGGCAGGTAAGTAACTATTGCAACTAGTAGAAAAAACGATTTAGAAGAAAAATTTGGAGATAAAAATTAATTAAGGGTTGAAAATTTCGAAGAATTTTCTAAGTCCCAAAACGAAAAATATTTCGCGTTTTTTGTCAAAATTATTAGTCGGATAATAGGGGGTAGCCTATTTAAAATCAATTTAGCTGAAAACAGCTTCAAAATGCGTCACCGGGATGCAAAGTTATAAAGGTTTGTTGATATGACTATGAAACTACGTTCCTCCTAAGGTGGATTTCGTAGGTATTTAAAATATCTGTTGTGAAAATTTTTTGAATTTCTATGTTCGCTAGACGCACGTGCGAGGTGTCAAAAGACGCGTCTCGGCGCGGGCTAGCGATCTATGGAGTTATTGGAATTAATTTGGAATAAAAATTTTGTGTTTTTGCCGAAAAACGTGTTTTTCGACTGAAAAACCTGTAGTTACGACTACCCGACAGGACTCGAGTTCGCGGAACACGCACAGGAATACAGGTAAGGCAGGTAAGTAACTATTGCAACTAGTAGCAAAAACGATTTAGAAGAAAAATTTGGAGATAAAAATTAATTAAGGGTTGAAATTTAGAAGATTTTTTCAAAGTCCCAAAACGAAAAATTTTTCGCGTTTTTTGTCAAAAATATTTGTCAAATAGTAGGGCGGAGCCTAATAAAAATCAAAATAGCTGAAAACAGCTTCAAAATGCGTCACCGGGATGCAAAGTTATAAAGGTTTGTTGATATGACTATGAAACTACGTTCCTCCTAAGGTGGATTTCGTAGGTATTTAAAATATCTGTTGTGAAAATTTTTTGAATTTCTATGTTCGCTAGACGCACGTGCGAGGTGTCAAAAGACGCGTCTCGGCGCGGGCTAGCGATCTATGGAGTTATTGGAATTAATTTGGAATAAAAATTTTGTGTTTTTGCCGAAAAACGTGTTTTTCGACTGAAAAACCTGAAATTACGACTACCAGACAGGACTCGAGTTCGCGAAACACGCACAGGAATACAGGTGAGGCAGGTAAGTAACTATTGCAACTAGTAGAAAAAACGATTTAGAAGAAAAATTTGGAGATAAAAATTAATTAAGGGTTGAAAATTTCGAAGAATTTTCTAAGTCCCAAAACGAAAAATATTTCGCGTTTTTTGTCAAAATTATTAGTCGGATAATAGGGGGTAGCCTATTTAAAATCAATTTAGCTGAAAACAGCTTCAAAATGCGTCACCGGGATGCAAAGTTATAAAGGTTTGTTGATATGACTATGAAACTACGTTCCTCCTAAGGTGGATTTCGTAGGTATTTAAAATATCTGTTGTGAAAATTTTTTGAATTTCTATGTTCGCTAGACGCACGTGCGAGGTGTCAAAAGACGCGTCTCGGCGCGGGCTAGCGATCT
Organism: Lithophane socia; assembly: GCA_947522985.1. Lineage (NCBI taxonomy): Eukaryota > Metazoa > Arthropoda > Insecta > Lepidoptera > Noctuidae > Lithophane > Lithophane socia. Next base: position 11,061 of record OX383273.1, on the reverse strand, counting down.
ATGGAGTTATTGGAATTAATTTGGAATAAAAATTTTGTGTTTTTGCCGAAAAACGTGTTTTTCGACTGAAAAACCTGAAATTACGACTACCAGACAGGACTCGAGTTCGCGAAACACGCACAGGAATACAGGTGAGGCAGGTAAGTAACTATTGCAACTAGTAGAAAAAACGATTTAGAAGAAAAATTTGGAGATAAAAATTAATTAAGGGTTGAAAATTTCGAAGAATTTTCTAAGTCCCAAAACGAAAAATATTTCGCGTTTTTTGTCAAAATTATTAGTCGGATAATAGGGGGTAGCCTATTTAAAATCAATTTAGCTGAAAACAGCTTCAAAATGCGTCACCGGGATGCAAAGTTATAAAGGTTTGTTGATATGACTATGAAACTACGTTCCTCCTAAGGTGGATTTCGTAGGTATTTAAAATATCTGTTGTGAAAATTTTTTGAATTTCTATGTTCGCTAGACGCACGTGCGAGGTGTCAAAAGACGCGTCTCGGCGCGGGCTAGCGATCTATGGAGTTATTGGAATTAATTTGGAATAAAAATTTTGTGTTTTTGCCGAAAAACGTGTTTTTCGACTGAAAAACCTGTAGTTACGACTACCCGACAGGACTCGAGTTCGCGGAACACGCACAGGAATACAGGTAAGGCAGGTAAGTAACTATTGCAACTAGTAGCAAAAACGATTTAGAAGAAAAATTTGGAGATAAAAATTAATTAAGGGTTGAAATTTAGAAGATTTTTTCAAAGTCCCAAAACGAAAAATTTTTCGCGTTTTTTGTCAAAAATATTTGTCAAATAGTAGGGCGGAGCCTAATAAAAATCAAAATAGCTGAAAACAGCTTCAAAATGCGTCACCGGGATGCAAAGTTATAAAGGTTTGTTGATATGACTATGAAACTACGTTCCTCCTAAGGTGGATTTCGTAGGTATTTAAAATATCTGTTGTGAAAATTTTTTGAATTTCTATGTTCGCTAGACGCACGTGCGAGGTGTCAAAAGACGCGTCTCGGCGCGGGCTAGCGATCTATGGAGTTATTGGAATTAATTTGGAATAAAAATTTTGTGTTTTTGCCGAAAAACGTGTTTTTCGACTGAAAAACCTGAAATTACGACTACCAGACAGGACTCGAGTTCGCGAAACACGCACAGGAATACAGGTGAGGCAGGTAAGTAACTATTGCAACTAGTAGAAAAAACGATTTAGAAGAAAAATTTGGAGATAAAAATTAATTAAGGGTTGAAAATTTCGAAGAATTTTCTAAGTCCCAAAACGAAAAATATTTCGCGTTTTTTGTCAAAATTATTAGTCGGATAATAGGGGGTAGCCTATTTAAAATCAATTTAGCTGAAAACAGCTTCAAAATGCGTCACCGGGATGCAAAGTTATAAAGGTTTGTTGATATGACTATGAAACTACGTTCCTCCTAAGGTGGATTTCGTAGGTATTTAAAATATCTGTTGTGAAAATTTTTTGAATTTCTATGTTCGCTAGACGCACGTGCGAGGTGTCAAAAGACGCGTCTCGGCGCGGGCTAGCGATCTATGGAGTTATTGGAATTAATTTGGAATAAAAATTTTGTGTTTTTGCCGAAAAACGTGTTTTTCGACTGAAAAACCTGTAGTTACGACTACCCGACAGGACTCGAGTTCGCGGAACACGCACAGGAATACAGGTAAGGCAGGTAAGTAACTATTGCAACTAGTAGCAAAAACGATTTAGAAGAAAAATTTGGAGATAAAAATTAATTAAGGGTTGAAATTTAGAAGATTTTTTCAAAGTCCCAAAACGAAAAATTTTTCGCGTTTTTTGTCAAAAATATTTGTCAAATAGTAGGGCGGAGCCTAATAAAAATCAAAATAGCTGAAAACAGCTTCAAAATGCGTCACCGGGATGCAAAGTTATAAAGGTTTGTTGATATGACTATGAAACTACGTTCCTCCTAAGGTGGATTTCGTAGGTATTTAAAATATCTGTTGTGAAAATTTTTTGAATTTCTATGTTCGCTAGACGCACGTGCGAGGTGTCAAAAGACGCGTCTCGGCGCGGGCTAGCGATCTATGGAGTTATTGGAATTAATTTGGAATAAAAATTTTGTGTTTTTGCCGAAAAACGTGTTTTTCGACTGAAAAACCTGAAATTACGACTACCAGACAGGACTCGAGTTCGCGAAACACGCACAGGAATACAGGTGAGGCAGGTAAGTAACTATTGCAACTAGTAGAAAAAACGATTTAGAAGAAAAATTTGGAGATAAAAATTAATTAAGGGTTGAAAATTTCGAAGAATTTTCTAAGTCCCAAAACGAAAAATATTTCGCGTTTTTTGTCAAAATTATTAGTCGGATAATAGGGGGTAGCCTATTTAAAATCAATTTAGCTGAAAACAGCTTCAAAATGCGTCACCGGGATGCAAAGTTATAAAGGTTTGTTGATATGACTATGAAACTACGTTCCTCCTAAGGTGGATTTCGTAGGTATTTAAAATATCTGTTGTGAAAATTTTTTGAATTTCTATGTTCGCTAGACGCACGTGCGAGGTGTCAAAAGACGCGTCTCGGCGCGGGCTAGCGATCTATGGAGTTATTGGAATTAATTTGGAATAAAAATTTTGTGTTTTTGCCGAAAAACGTGTTTTTCGACTGAAAAACCTGTAGTTACGACTACCCGACAGGACTCGAGTTCGCGGAACACGCACAGGAATACAGGTAAGGCAGGTAAGTAACTATTGCAACTAGTAGCAAAAACGATTTAGAAGAAAAATTTGGAGATAAAAATTAATTAAGGGTTGAAATTTAGAAGATTTTTTCAAAGTCCCAAAACGAAAAATTTTTCGCGTTTTTTGTCAAAAATATTTGTCAAATAGTAGGGCGGAGCCTAATAAAAATCAAAATAGCTGAAAACAGCTTCAAAATGCGTCACCGGGATGCAAAGTTATAAAGGTTTGTTGATATGACTATGAAACTACGTTCCTCCTAAGGTGGATTTCGTAGGTATTTAAAATATCTGTTGTGAAAATTTTTTGAATTTCTATGTTCGCTAGACGCACGTGCGAGGTGTCAAAAGACGCGTCTCGGCGCGGGCTAGCGATCTATGGAGTTATTGGAATTAATTTGGAATAAAAATTTTGTGTTTTTGCCGAAAAACGTGTTTTTCGACTGAAAAACCTGAAATTACGACTACCAGACAGGACTCGAGTTCGCGAAACACGCACAGGAATACAGGTGAGGCAGGTAAGTAACTATTGCAACTAGTAGAAAAAACGATTTAGAAGAAAAATTTGGAGATAAAAATTAATTAAGGGTTGAAAATTTCGAAGAATTTTCTAAGTCCCAAAACGAAAAATATTTCGCGTTTTTTGTCAAAATTATTAGTCGGATAATAGGGGGTAGCCTATTTAAAATCAATTTAGCTGAAAACAGCTTCAAAATGCGTCACCGGGATGCAAAGTTATAAAGGTTTGTTGATATGACTATGAAACTACGTTCCTCCTAAGGTGGATTTCGTAGGTATTTAAAATATCTGTTGTGAAAATTTTTTGAATTTCTATGTTCGCTAGACGCACGTGCGAGGTGTCAAAAGACGCGTCTCGGCGCGGGCTAGCGATCTATGGAGTTATTGGAATTAATTTGGAATAAAAATTTTGTGTTTTTGCCGAAAAACGTGTTTTTCGACTGAAAAACCTGTAGTTACGACTACCCGACAGGACTCGAGTTCGCGGAACACGCACAGGAATACAGGTAAGGCAGGTAAGTAACTATTGCAACTAGTAGCAAAAACGATTTAGAAGAAAAATTTGGAGATAAAAATTAATTAAGGGTTGAAATTTAGAAGATTTTTTCAAAGTCCCAAAACGAAAAATTTTTCGCGTTTTTTGTCAAAAATATTTGTCAAATAGTAGGGCGGAGCCTAATAAAAATCAAAATAGCTGAAAACAGCTTCAAAATGCGTCACCGGGATGCAAAGTTATAAAGGTTTGTTGATATGACTATGAAACTACGTTCCTCCTAAGGTGGATTTCGTAGGTATTTAAAATATCTGTTGTGAAAATTTTTTGAATTTCTATGTTCGCTAGACGCACGTGCGAGGTGTCAAAAGACGCGTCTCGGCGCGGGCTAGCGATCTATGGAGTTATTGGAATTAATTTGGAATAAAAATTTTGTGTTTTTGCCGAAAAACGTGTTTTTCGACTGAAAAACCTGAAATTACGACTACCAGACAGGACTCGAGTTCGCGAAACACGCACAGGAATACAGGTGAGGCAGGTAAGTAACTATTGCAACTAGTAGAAAAAACGATTTAGAAGAAAAATTTGGAGATAAAAATTAATTAAGGGTTGAAAATTTCGAAGAATTTTCTAAGTCCCAAAACGAAAAATATTTCGCGTTTTTTGTCAAAATTATTAGTCGGATAATAGGGGGTAGCCTATTTAAAATCAATTTAGCTGAAAACAGCTTCAAAATGCGTCACCGGGATGCAAAGTTATAAAGGTTTGTTGATATGACTATGAAACTACGTTCCTCCTAAGGTGGATTTCGTAGGTATTTAAAATATCTGTTGTGAAAATTTTTTGAATTTCTATGTTCGCTAGACGCACGTGCGAGGTGTCAAAAGACGCGTCTCGGCGCGGGCTAGCGATCTATGGAGTTATTGGAATTAATTTGGAATAAAAATTTTGTGTTTTTGCCGAAAAACGTGTTTTTCGACTGAAAAACCTGTAGTTACGACTACCCGACAGGACTCGAGTTCGCGGAACACGCACAGGAATACAGGTAAGGCAGGTAAGTAACTATTGCAACTAGTAGCAAAAACGATTTAGAAGAAAAATTTGGAGATAAAAATTAATTAAGGGTTGAAATTTAGAAGATTTTTTCAAAGTCCCAAAACGAAAAATTTTTCGCGTTTTTTGTCAAAAATATTTGTCAAATAGTAGGGCGGAGCCTAATAAAAATCAAAATAGCTGAAAACAGCTTCAAAATGCGTCACCGGGATGCAAAGTTATAAAGGTTTGTTGATATGACTATGAAACTACGTTCCTCCTAAGGTGGATTTCGTAGGTATTTAAAATATCTGTTGTGAAAATTTTTTGAATTTCTATGTTCGCTAGACGCACGTGCGAGGTGTCAAAAGACGCGTCTCGGCGCGGGCTAGCGATCTATGGAGTTATTGGAATTAATTTGGAATAAAAATTTTGTGTTTTTGCCGAAAAACGTGTTTTTCGACTGAAAAACCTGAAATTACGACTACCAGACAGGACTCGAGTTCGCGAAACACGCACAGGAATACAGGTGAGGCAGGTAAGTAACTATTGCAACTAGTAGAAAAAACGATTTAGAAGAAAAATTTGGAGATAAAAATTAATTAAGGGTTGAAAATTTCGAAGAATTTTCTAAGTCCCAAAACGAAAAATATTTCGCGTTTTTTGTCAAAATTATTAGTCGGATAATAGGGGGTAGCCTATTTAAAATCAATTTAGCTGAAAACAGCTTCAAAATGCGTCACCGGGATGCAAAGTTATAAAGGTTTGTTGATATGACTATGAAACTACGTTCCTCCTAAGGTGGATTTCGTAGGTATTTAAAATATCTGTTGTGAAAATTTTTTGAATTTCTATGTTCGCTAGACGCACGTGCGAGGTGTCAAAAGACGCGTCTCGGCGCGGGCTAGCGATCTATGGAGTTATTGGAATTAATTTGGAATAAAAATTTTGTGTTTTTGCCGAAAAACGTGTTTTTCGACTGAAAAACCTGTAGTTACGACTACCCGACAGGACTCGAGTTCGCGGAACACGCACAGGAATACAGGTAAGGCAGGTAAGTAACTATTGCAACTAGTAGCAAAAACGATTTAGAAGAAAAATTTGGAGATAAAAATTAATTAAGGGTTGAAATTTAGAAGATTTTTTCAAAGTCCCAAAACGAAAAATTTTTCGCGTTTTTTGTCAAAAATATTTGTCAAATAGTAGGGCGGAGCCTAATAAAAATCAAAATAGCTGAAAACAGCTTCAAAATGCGTCACCGGGATGCAAAGTTATAAAGGTTTGTTGATATGACTATGAAACTACGTTCCTCCTAAGGTGGATTTCGTAGGTATTTAAAATATCTGTTGTGAAAATTTTTTGAATTTCTATGTTCGCTAGACGCACGTGCGAGGTGTCAAAAGACGCGTCTCGGCGCGGGCTAGCGATCTATGGAGTTATTGGAATTAATTTGGAATAAAAATTTTGTGTTTTTGCCGAAAAACGTGTTTTTCGACTGAAAAACCTGAAATTACGACTACCAGACAGGACTCGAGTTCGCGAAACACGCACAGGAATACAGGTGAGGCAGGTAAGTAACTATTGCAACTAGTAGAAAAAACGATTTAGAAGAAAAATTTGGAGATAAAAATTAATTAAGGGTTGAAAATTTCGAAGAATTTTCTAAGTCCCAAAACGAAAAATATTTCGCGTTTTTTGTCAAAATTATTAGTCGGATAATAGGGGGTAGCCTATTTAAAATCAATTTAGCTGAAAACAGCTTCAAAATGCGTCACCGGGATGCAAAGTTATAAAGGTTTGTTGATATGACTATGAAACTACGTTCCTCCTAAGGTGGATTTCGTAGGTATTTAAAATATCTGTTGTGAAAATTTTTTGAATTTCTATGTTCGCTAGACGCACGTGCGAGGTGTCAAAAGACGCGTCTCGGCGCGGGCTAGCGATCTATGGAGTTATTGGAATTAATTTGGAATAAAAATTTTGTGTTTTTGCCGAAAAACGTGTTTTTCGACTGAAAAACCTGTAGTTACGACTACCCGACAGGACTCGAGTTCGCGGAACACGCACAGGAATACAGGTAAGGCAGGTAAGTAACTATTGCAACTAGTAGCAAAAACGATTTAGAAGAAAAATTTGGAGATAAAAATTAATTAAGGGTTGAAATTTAGAAGATTTTTTCAAAGTCCCAAAACGAAAAATTTTTCGCGTTTTTTGTCAAAAATATTTGTCAAATAGTAGGGCGGAGCCTAATAAAAATCAAAATAGCTGAAAACAGCTTCAAAATGCGTCACCGGGATGCAAAGTTATAAAGGTTTGTTGATATGACTATGAAACTACGTTCCTCCTAAGGTGGATTTCGTAGGTATTTAAAATATCTGTTGTGAAAATTTTTTGAATTTCTATGTTCGCTAGACGCACGTGCGAGGTGTCAAAAGACGCGTCTCGGCGCGGGCTAGCGATCTATGGAGTTATTGGAATTAATTTGGAATAAAAATTTTGTGTTTTTGCCGAAAAACGTGTTTTTCGACTGAAAAACCTGAAATTACGACTACCAGACAGGACTCGAGTTCGCGAAACACGCACAGGAATACAGGTGAGGCAGGTAAGTAACTATTGCAACTAGTAGAAAAAACGATTTAGAAGAAAAATTTGGAGATAAAAATTAATTAAGGGTTGAAAATTTCGAAGAATTTTCTAAGTCCCAAAACGAAAAATATTTCGCGTTTTTTGTCAAAATTATTAGTCGGATAATAGGGGGTAGCCTATTTAAAATCAATTTAGCTGAAAACAGCTTCAAAATGCGTCACCGGGATGCAAAGTTATAAAGGTTTGTTGATATGACTATGAAACTACGTTCCTCCTAAGGTGGATTTCGTAGGTATTTAAAATATCTGTTGTGAAAATTTTTTGAATTTCTATGTTCGCTAGACGCACGTGCGAGGTGTCAAAAGACGCGTCTCGGCGCGGGCTAGCGATCTATGGAGTTATTGGAATTAATTTGGAATAAAAATTTTGTGTTTTTGCCGAAAAACGTGTTTTTCGACTGAAAAACCTGTAGTTACGACTACCCGACAGGACTCGAGTTCGCGGAACACGCACAGGAATACAGGTAAGGCAGGTAAGTAACTATTGCAACTAGTAGCAAAAACGATTTAGAAGAAAAATTTGGAGATAAAAATTAATTAAGGGTTGAAATTTAGAAGATTTTTTCAAAGTCCCAAAACGAAAAATTTTTCGCGTTTTTTGTCAAAAATATTTGTCAAATAGTAGGGCGGAGCCTAATAAAAATCAAAATAGCTGAAAACAGCTTCAAAATGCGTCACCGGGATGCAAAGTTATAAAGGTTTGTTGATATGACTATGAAACTACGTTCCTCCTAAGGTGGATTTCGTAGGTATTTAAAATATCTGTTGTGAAAATTTTTTGAATTTCTATGTTCGCTAGACGCACGTGCGAGGTGTCAAAAGACGCGTCTCGGCGCGGGCTAGCGATCTATGGAGTTATTGGAATTAATTTGGAATAAAAATTTTGTGTTTTTGCCGAAAAACGTGTTTTTCGACTGAAAAACCTGAAATTACGACTACCAGACAGGACTCGAGTTCGCGAAACACGCACAGGAATACAGGTGAGGCAGGTAAGTAACTATTGCAACTAGTAGAAAAAACGATTTAGAAGAAAAATTTGGAGATAAAAATTAATTAAGGGTTGAAAATTTCGAAGAATTTTCTAAGTCCCAAAACGAAAAATATTTCGCGTTTTTTGTCAAAATTATTAGTCGGATAATAGGGGGTAGCCTATTTAAAATCAATTTAGCTGAAAACAGCTTCAAAATGCGTCACCGGGATGCAAAGTTATAAAGGTTTGTTGATATGACTATGAAACTACGTTCCTCCTAAGGTGGATTTCGTAGGTATTTAAAATATCTGTTGTGAAAATTTTTTGAATTTCTATGTTCGCTAGACGCACGTGCGAGGTGTCAAAAGACGCGTCTCGGCGCGGGCTAGCGATCTATGGAGTTATTGGAATTAATTTGGAATAAAAATTTTGTGTTTTTGCCGAAAAACGTGTTTTTCGACTGAAAAACCTGTAGTTACGACTACCCGACAGGACTCGAGTTCGCGGAACACGCACAGGAATACAGGTAAGGCAGGTAAGTAACTATTGCAACTAGTAGCAAAAACGATTTAGAAGAAAAATTTGGAGATAAAAATTAATTAAGGGTTGAAATTTAGAAGATTTTTTCAAAGTCCCAAAACGAAAAATTTTTCGCGTTTTTTGTCAAAAATATTTGTCAAATAGTAGGGCGGAGCCTAATAAAAATCAAAATAGCTGAAAACAGCTTCAAAATGCGTCACCGGGATGCAAAGTTATAAAGGTTTGTTGATATGACTATGAAACTACGTTCCTCCTAAGGTGGATTTCGTAGGTATTTAAAATATCTGTTGTGAAAATTTTTTGAATTTCTATGTTCGCTAGACGCACGTGCGAGGTGTCAAAAGACGCGTCTCGGCGCGGGCTAGCGATCTATGGAGTTATTGGAATTAATTTGGAATAAAAATTTTGTGTTTTTGCCGAAAAACGTGTTTTTCGACTGAAAAACCTGAAATTACGACTACCAGACAGGACTCGAGTTCGCGAAACACGCACAGGAATACAGGTGAGGCAGGTAAGTAACTATTGCAACTAGTAGAAAAAACGATTTAGAAGAAAAATTTGGAGATAAAAATTAATTAAGGGTTGAAAATTTCGAAGAATTTTCTAAGTCCCAAAACGAAAAATATTTCGCGTTTTTTGTCAAAATTATTAGTCGGATAATAGGGGGTAGCCTATTTAAAATCAATTTAGCTGAAAACAGCTTCAAAATGCGTCACCGGGATGCAAAGTTATAAAGGTTTGTTGATATGACTATGAAACTACGTTCCTCCTAAGGTGGATTTCGTAGGTATTTAAAATATCTGTTGTGAAAATTTTTTGAATTTCTATGTTCGCTAGACGCACGTGCGAGGTGTCAAAAGACGCGTCTCGGCGCGGGCTAGCGATCTATGGAGTTATTGGAATTAATTTGGAATAAAAATTTTGTGTTTTTGCCGAAAAACGTGTTTTTCGACTGAAAAACCTGTAGTTACGACTACCCGACAGGACTCGAGTTCGCGGAACACGCACAGGAATACAGGTAAGGCAGGTAAGTAACTATTGCAACTAGTAGCAAAAACGATTTAGAAGAAAAATTTGGAGATAAAAATTAATTAAGGGTTGAAATTTAGAAGATTTTTTCAAAGTCCCAAAACGAAAAATTTTTCGCGTTTTTTGTCAAAAATATTTGTCAAATAGTAGGGCGGAGCCTAATAAAAATCAAAATAGCTGAAAACAGCTTCAAAATGCGTCACCGGGATGCAAAGTTATAAAGGTTTGTTGATATGACTATGAAACTACGTTCCTCCTAAGGTGGATTTCGTAGGTATTTAAAATATCTGTTGTGAAAATTTTTTGAATTTCTATGTTCGCTAGACGCACGTGCGAGGTGTCAAAAGACGCGTCTCGGCGCGGGCTAGCGATCTATGGAGTTATTGGAATTAATTTGGAATAAAAATTTTGTGTTTTTGCCGAAAAACGTGTTTTTCGACTGAAAAACCTGAAATTACGACTACCAGACAGGACTCGAGTTCGCGAAACACGCACAGGAATACAGGTGAGGCAGGTAAGTAACTATTGCAACTAGTAGAAAAAACGATTTAGAAGAAAAATTTGGAGATAAAAATTAATTAAGGGTTGAAAATTTCGAAGAATTTTCTAAGTCCCAAAACGAAAAATATTTCGCGTTTTTTGTCAAAATTATTAGTCGGATAATAGGGGGTAGCCTATTTAAAATCAATTTAGCTGAAAACAGCTTCAAAATGCGTCACCGGGATGCAAAGTTATAAAGGTTTGTTGATATGACTATGAAACTACGTTCCTCCTAAGGTGGATTTCGTAGGTATTTAAAATATCTGTTGTGAAAATTTTTTGAATTTCTATGTTCGCTAGACGCACGTGCGAGGTGTCAAAAGACGCGTCTCGGCGCGGGCTAGCGATCTATGGAGTTATTGGAATTAATTTGGAATAAAAATTTTGTGTTTTTGCCGAAAAACGTGTTTTTCGACTGAAAAACCTGAAATTACGACTACCAGACAGGACTCGAGTTCGCGAAACACGCACAGGAATACAGGTGAGGCAGGTAAGTAACTATTGCAACTAGTAGAAAAAACGATTTAGAAGAAAAATTTGGAGATAAAAATTAATTAAGGGTTGAAAATTTCGAA